>OY728147.1:2070292391-2071522618 GCA_963277665.1 Viscum album
GATTTTTGATGTCATGGGTTGTTCAGAACATCAAAAGGTTAGTCTTGCAGTTTACCATTTGGAAGGTGAAGCTGATCAGTGGTGGTCGATGGTGAAAAATATCAGGGATAGTGAGGAGATTTATGCTCACAATTGGGATGAATTCAAAGGTATGTTTCTTGAGAAATATTTTCCTAAGATGGTTTGTCTTAGGATATAAAAACAATTCCTAGAATTGAGGTAGGAGGATGACTCAGTGGCTGCTTATGAAGAAAAATTCACTCGACTGGCAAGGTCTGGTCCAAATTTCATACGAGATCTTGATAGTAAAATCAATCGTTTTTACTCAGGATTAAAGCCAAAGTATCGAAGGTATTTAGCTTCTCATGAGTTCAAAAGTTATGAAAAACTTGTTCGTTGTGCAGAGAAGGTGGAAATGGAGTTTTCTAATGATCAGGTATTCTTTGACAAACAATAAAATAAGAGGTCAAGGTGGCAGGAGAAAGGGAAGAACTCTTCAAAAAAGTCTGATGGTAAGAAACTTAAGTTTACAGTTTGTGAAAATTGTGGTAAAAAGCATGCTGGAGAATGTATTTTGAATTATGTTAAGTGCTATTGATGTGGTAAAATGGGACATAAGGCTTGTAATTGCACTGAAAACGATCAGGGTAATGATAGGACGAAATCTGAATTATAGTTAGTAAAATGTTTTAAGTGAAATGAAATGGGTAATTATGCAAATGAGTGTCAAACTAAGAACTCAACCGAAGGAAAGTAGCCAGACTACAAGTAGATAGGGGTGGAAAAATCCTTTAAAACTACTTCAGTATATTTTGGTCCATCAAATGAAGTAGTATCAGGTACACTATTTTTTTGTTCATATTATGCCAATGTGTTGTTTAATTCAGGGTCTACACATTCTTTCATTTCTGAGAATTTTTCTAGTCAATTGGAAATTCCATCCCATGATATGAATACTGAACTTATGGTAAAAACACCTAGAAGAAACTTTGAGACAAAAAGAAAACATAATAACATTCATGTCCTTGTGTGCGGAAAGAATCTACCTGCAAACCTTATTGTTTTGCCTCTAGTAGAGTTTGATGTTATATTAGAAATGGATTGGATTTCTGTTTATCATGCTAAGATTCACTACAGAGCTAAAGAGGTTTCTTTTCATAATGATTTTTAGTATGTGTACAAGAATGAACCCTTGCTTTTGATAACATATCAGGAAGTCAAAAAACTGGTAAAAGATAGAAATGAATGTTACCTTGCACATATTGTTGAAAACAAAGGAACAATTCAGACTAATGGTGTGCCAGTGGTAAATGAGTACCTTGATGTTTTTCCTAATGAGTTTCTTGGTATTATACCTGATCGAGAAGTTGAATTTTCTATTTACTTAGTTCTTGATGCTAATCCAATTTCAAAACCCCCTTATTGAATGGCTCAAATATAACTTTTAGAGTTAAAGAAGCAATTACATGAGTTATTAGATAAAGGTTTCATTCGAACTAGCACATCACCATGGGGTGCTCCTATCTTTTTTATTAAAAATAAAGATGGTTCAATGAGACTTTGCCTTGATTATAGAGCAATGAATAACATCAATGTCAAGAATAAGTATCATTTGCATCATATATATGATTTTTTTTTATTAGCTCCAGGGAGCTCTGTATTTTTCGAAGACTAACTTGAGGTTGGGGTACCATCAGTTGAATGTAAAGGAAGTAGATTTTCCAAAGGCCGTGTTTCGTACTAGATATGGCCATTATGAATTTGTAGTTATGCCTTTTGGGTTAACCAATGAACCTACTGTATTCATGGATCTTATGAATAGAATTTTCCCTGAGTTCTTGGATAAGTTTTTGGTTGTGTTCATTGGTGATAATTTGGTTTATTCCAAAAGTAAGAAGGAACATGAAAGTCATTTAAGGGTTGTCTTTCAAACCATAAAATAAAAGAAACTTTATGAGAAATTCAACAAGTGTGAGTTTTGGTTACAAAAAATTTCATTCCTTGGTCACATTGTTTAAAAAAATGGCGTAACTGTTGATCCTGATAAAACCAAAGTTGTTGAATAATGGCCAAGACCCACATATATAAGTGAGATTCGTAGCTTTCTTGGTTTGGATGGTTATTACTGGAGGTTTGCTGAAAACTTTTCATAGTTATCTAGTCAAATGTCTAAGTTAACTTGAAAAGGTGTTAAGTTCATCTGGACAAAATAATGTGATGATTGTTTTTATGAATTGAAAAAAAGATTGGTGAATGCTCCAGTTTTGGAACTAATTCCAGAAATGGTGAGTTTGTTATCTATAGTGATGCTTTGTTTAAAGGACTGAGTTGTGTCCTAATGGAGAATGATCAGGTAATTTCTTATGTTTCACGTCAGTTCAATCCACATGAGTTAAATTACCTTACACATGATTTGGAATTAGTTGCTGTTGTTTTTGATTTTAAAATTTGGAGGCATCATTTGTATGGAGTGAAGTGTGAAATATATACTGATCAAAAAAGTTTGAAGTATATTTTCACTCAGAAAGAATTGAACATGAGACATAGGAGATAGCTATAATTAATCAAGGATTATGATTGCACGATCCATTACCATCCAGTAAAAGAAAATAAATTGGATGATGCTTTGAGTCGAAAAAGTAATGTCTCATTAGCCATGCTACGTTTGGAACAAGATCCTTTGGTTTTTGATTTGATGAATTATGTCATAGAAGTTTTTGATGTAGGAAATTATTCTATTTTGTTTCAGGTGTCTGTGAGATCATCTCTATCAGACAGAATAAAGCAAGAGCAGAAGGAAGATAATGAGTTACAGAAATAGGTTGGGTTTGTTCAGAAGGGTAAGTTACCTGATTTTAACGTTGATAATGATTGTGTTTTGAGATTTTGAAATAGATTATGTGTGCCTTGTAATTCACAGATGAAGAATGATTTTTTATGTGAAGCTCATGGTTCTCCGTTTTCATTTCATCCTGGCAGTACTAAGATGTATAGAGATCTTCAGGAGTATTACTGGTGGGATGGAATAAAAAGAGATATTGCTGATTTTACTGTGAAGTATTTGACTTGTCAGCATGTTAAAGCAGAGCAACAGTTACTAAAAGGAATGCTTCAGCCTTTACCAGTGCCAGAGTGGAAATAAGAAAATATATCCATGGACTTTGTTGTGGGACTACGAAAGACATCTCGAGGTAATAATGCAATCTTGGTTATAGTTGACCGAATGAATAAATCTTCTAATTTACTTCCTATTAGAGATACTTTGTCTCTAGATCAACTTGTTCGGTTGTATTTTAAAGAGATAGTCAGGTTGCATGGAGTTCTCTTATCCATTATATCTGATCGTGATCCCAATTTCACTTCTAACTTTTGGAAAGGCCTTCAGAAGTAATTGGGTACTGAATTAAATTTTAGTACAACTTTTCATCCTCAATCAGATGGGCAGTCAGAACAAACAATTCAGACCATGGGGGATATGTTATGTGTTTGCTCGATTGATTACCAGAGATGTTAGGACCAGCATCTTTCTTTGGTTTAATTTTCATATAATAACAGTTTTCATTCTAGTATACAAATGGAACCATTTGAGGCATTTTATGGAAAGCGTTTCGAACTCCAACTTTTTGGGATGAAGTAGGTGAAAGGAAGTTGATGGGACCAGAATTGGTAGAAGAGATGGCAGAGAAAGTTCAGTTGATTCAGAAGCACATGAGAACAGCTCAGAGAATACAGAAAAGTTATACAGATAACCGGAGGAAGGATATTTTCTTTAAGGTAGGTGATCATGTCTTTCTCAAAGTTTTACCATGGAAAAGTGTGATGCATTTTGGTAAGAAGGGAAAGTTGAGTCCGAGGTTCATTGGACCTTATGAAATTCTGGAGAAAGTTGGATCAGTTGCATAGAGAGTGGTTTTACCTCCATGTTTATCCCAGGTACACAATGGTTTTCATGTTTCGAAGTTGAGAATGTATATGTCAGACCCATATCATGTTTTGAGCCCAGAGATAGTTAAGTTGGAAAAGAATCTCTCTTATGAAGAACAACCAGTCTAGATTATTGACCGTAGAGAGAAAGTGTTGCAGAATAAGGTAATTCACTAGGTAAAGGTTTTTTGGAAAAACCATTTGTTTGAAGAGGCAATGTGGGAATCTGAAAATGCTATGAGGGATAAATACCCCCACTTATTTTGATAAGTGAATAAAAATTGCGAGGACAGAATTCCCAAAAGGGGGGAAGGATGTAACATCCCAGGTTAATGAAGAATAAGACATATTTCATATTTATTAATATTTGTTATTAAATATTAATTTTACTTTAAAGGGGTTGCAATGTTCGATAGCGTACCCAAAACGCAACAACATGTTTCTTTGGAGTCTTACATTGCACACAAATAATATAATATTATTATTTTAAATGGAAGTTAACTCCTAGCTGTTGTTTTGGCAAGAATGAATGAAACTAACAACACTATGATTATACAGGTTTGTTAAATGTATTTACATTATCCAATAAAAAGTTAGAGTCTTAAAATGTGAATGAATCTAATTTTAAGCATAATTTACATTAAAAGGTTGATTTATCGCCTTTTAATGGGAAACCCTAAAAAATATAGTTTTGGTCACTTTAATACATTATAATTGACCAAATAAAATCCTTCTTCATATTGGGGACATCAAATTTTACTTTGGGTAATTTTTTGGTATTTTTCTGATAAAGTTCATTTTTAATGAATAGTGAAAAATATTGCATTATAATTCAAAAGTGCCTTTTAATAGAATTTAGATATATGTTTAGATTATCTTTTCAGTTGGTTTTAAAATGAAAGTAAAATATATTTTTACCATTTAATCCAATTTTGGTCATTGGAATTAATTTCACTTTAAAATTAGACATATACAAGTATCAATATTTTGATAGTTATTGTTTCTTAAAAACATGTTATTTGTTTTAACAACGAGAATTAACTTTTAAATTAATTAATGCCACTTATATGTTTTGAATTTGGAAAAATAGTCATCATTTTTGAATTTGGAAAATCAAATAATGCTTTGGATGAGTTTTTTTTTATTTTTCTGAAAACTTTAATTTTTGATGAATAGTGAAACCACTTAGTGGTATTTAAAAAACTGACTTTTTAATCTAAATGAAAATTTACCACTTCTGTGAATTGAATTTCAAAAATCTGAAATACATGGTTGTTATCAATAAGTAAAATTTGGTTCATTAAGATGAAAATAATTTTTGGTGAATAGTAACTTTGGACTTGTATTTATTGCGGTTAAAGGTAAATAGGGTAATTCAAGCTTAAAAGAATATTATAATAATTCAAAATTACCTTAACACTTGTCCAAACCATATTGGTTGAGTCATTTAATACCATGGGCATCTTTGGGTCTATTTTGGGACCCCATTGATCCACTTGGGAGTGAAAATGACAATTTAGATTAATTAATTTAATGTAAAGACAAAATTGACATTAACAAAAATCTTTTAGTAATTAATATTTATATGGTGTTATATAAGTCATATGTTCGACTATAAATATTCGTTGGAAAGATAAAAATATTTCCTATATGATAGTATTTTTTTTAAATTTTAGACATAGAATAAATTAAATTATTTATGACACAATAATGATGCAGTATTTACCTCATTAATAAGTGATTTAAATAAATAAGATTATAATGATTAAAATATTATCCAAAACATGTCCAATTATGATTTGATGATGTTATTTCGTCAATGAATCATCTTATCTTCAACTATAATGATTTTTTGATCTTTATAAGGTGAATATCATTATATAATAAAATAATGTTTTCACACTTTCCTAAAAAGCCCCTCCTCTCCCTTATAAAAAGAGACCACTTCTAACCAATTAAACACACCTCTCAAGCAATTTGGATCGTTAAAACTCTACCCAATTAAGCTTTCAACGTCCCTCTCCTCCTCTTATAAGCCTTACCTTAGGAAGAAGGCACTTCCAAAAGTCCTTTGGTTAAAACCAAAGGGAGTTACCCAAATTAAAGGTAACAATTTCTCTTAAATTGTTTTCTTTTTTTTACTTCTCCAACCCCTAAAATCTTTTTATTTATTTTCTTTTGTAAAAAAACAAGCATACTAAATATAATAGGATGTTTTTATGATAGGGATTCTAATTACACTTACACACACCTCTATCTAATGGATGAAGAACATAATGTTTCTGTGGATGGAAAACTAACGCCTCACGAAATGATGATTGTTCAATTACATCTTACCGCCTCTCATGGTGACCATTATGATGGAAATATATTTATATATGATATATATTATGTTTATTATTTCCATATGCTTCTGTAATTCTCATTTATAGCACACGTTTATGGTTTCCATAGTGGGTAAATACGATAATCTCATTTGAGGAAGTGTAGACTACCGCCCCCTCTAAGTGATTTGATTCGTTAATGCCTTATGTGGGATGTATAAAGAATGTATTTAATGATATTATATACGATATTATAGTGGAATTATAATATACCTATGTATAATTATGTTTTATTTATATTAAAATAATAAATAAAAATAAAAGTAGCGTTCATGCGTATGTACAACTTACCGTCTCCATGAATGGTGCATTTCATTTCTTACCTCTAAATGTTATGTAATATTATAAAAACATGTATATACTGGATTTATATGATATATATGATATCCAAATCATGAATATTATTCTGTATATGATGAAACTTTTACCACATGGACAACTTGTAAATATAAGGTGTTCAATTTTACTCAAGTACCAAATATCGACAAAATGAACGTTATTAACTTAAATGATTTCATAATGTTTATAACATGGTAATAAGTGATATAAAAGTAATAATAAACTTTAAAAAGGTTCTTAATCAAGTATAAATTAAATTTATTTTATTATTCAGGAGATTAAAGAACGATCGAGTGAAGTCGGACGCGAGGTAAGGGACTTCGTCTCAATCTCTTTTCATTGAGGAATTTTTAGTTTTATACATGACTTTATTTTATACGATGTATAAACCCCTTTGACTTTTCTTTTTATTTCAATGAGAATCTTTTTATATGAAGTGTTTTACTAAACGACAAAAAGGAATGTTTTTTTAATGTAAGCGGTGACAACGACCTTTCCGCCGCCACAAGTATTATTTGATCTTTGGCTTCCTTAACAAGCCGAAATGTTTTTAAAAGGAAAAATAAATAGCATATACTCTTTTTTTTTGTATTTTGGTATTGAAAATTATTTTGAAAATGGATTTATTATTTCAATATCTTGAAATGATATTTTATTATTACAATGTGGAAATTTTATCTTTCCTTTATGCTTATGTTATGTGTTATGATCATGTTATGGTTCTTGGGCATTGTTTATGTATACGAGTGGTTCCGTGATAAACCTAAGGTGGGTGATCCCGAGATAGCTCTCCAATGCATTGGGTAACATGATAGAGGGAAACATGAATGTTTCTTCTAAGAGATTTAGGTAATATACTATGATGGGTATTCCAAAGTAACTCCCTATGTAGCTATGATAACTACAATGTAAGTATGATATGTATGCCACAAGTTACCATTATGATTAATTATTTTTATGTGTCTTTCATAAATCTTATTATTTCATGAGATAAGTAAAAGTGTTAATGTTTTGTATGTATTTATGAACAAATGTTTTCATTCTTTGTTTTATAACCCTTACTGAGCTTTTTATGCTAATCCAAAGTTTTGAAATGTTTTCACAGGACTTAAAGATGAATAGGGTCAAGGATAAGATCAAGGAAAAGTCATGTTGTCTAAAACATGGAACTAGACATGACTCTTTTTTTCAAGAGTTTTTGTTTTATGAAAAAATGGAAATTGTATAGATGTGTCTACTTTTTAATCTTTTGAGATGTAATAGTTATGTCCTAATTCTATAAAACTATAAACCTAAAAAGATCCTCAATGTGAATTATTCATTTAATTCAATATTATGTAATGTTTAAGGTCGGGTCCTTATATATGTTGTCAATTTATTTTCCAATTGAACCACCAATCTTTTTTGTTTCAAATCAAAAACCTATAATTAATAGAACATGGAGTGAGGCATTAAATTTATCGAAGATACATATTTTTTTAAATCACTAAAAAAGTGTAACTACCCTGTAGTGAATTTCATTTTGAATATCTGAGGATCTGATCAATTTGTTAGAATTGATTATGTTGCTATAATGAGTGTTGAAACATTCATTAAAAGATTGATTTTATCATTTACCTTGACCCCTCTTCTGCTGGTATAAAGTTATTTTAATAATATTTCATGCCATGGGATTTTCATGACAACCTCATGAAGGGGGATGTTTATCTTAACATGCTTGAGTGTGTCAAAGAAATCCTTTTTTACATCACCTATTTATCCATATTTTTTAATTTTATTGCACTATTAGTATATTTAATTATTTATGGGGGAATATAAAGTATCTTATTCTTACCATTATCATTCTACTTTGGTTTCTCAATGACCTGAGGTAATAGTGAATCTACCAATATTGGGTGAAAATTGATTAACTACTAGGAATATTTCACTCTAATATTTTCTTCCCACTCCTAAATGCGATGGAACTAACATGTCCCTTGGGATTTAGATTAGATTGGGTGGATATATTTTCAGAGTTATTTCTTAAGATTTTATGGGGGGCGGTGGAAATCAAGTTCATTTTCATCTTTATCTCCTTCAACTTCATACCTTGACTCTTCAACTCATTTTTTTGATTAAAAAATCTATTTTTCATGATAATAAACGTTTGATTATACTTCTTTGATAATTCCATTGTTATTAACTTGTTTATTCTTAGTCATTAAATATATTTTGTATTTTTTGAAAATATTACTCATAAGGTGGATGTTTTTGGAAGTTTTGTTTTAAAAGGACCCCTATATTTTTATCCAAAGACATACCTCATGTTTGAGTGCTCATTTGATCATTATATTATTGGTGTTATGAAGGAATCATGCTACTTTTATGGGGTTTATTGTTGTCTCTATATAAATGGAATCCCTAGGAATACCTCTACATAACACACTATCTTTTTTAGTTGTAGGAACCAATCATTTGTATGGTCCGAGGTAATAAAAATTCCACAAAGAATGATTAGAGTAAGTCTATAGGATTTTTTATTGAAGGATATAGACCTCACCATATAGGTCAATTTTTCAAACTTAGTATCAATTAAATGATTTTCATGATAATTAGTAATTACCTAATTTACTTTCCTATAGTAATTATACCTTAATTACATAATTTTTGGGTGTTTTGTGACATCTTATCTATCAATTATTGAGTATCCATATAGGGGTTTTCAACCAATGGTCCTCCTATTACAACATGCACTATTCTCATCCCAATAGGAGTGATACCTTCATAGATATATTGGATAATTAGTTTCTCACTAATTTTATGATGTTGGAAACTTTTACATAACATATTGAACCACTCACTGTACTCAAACATTGACTCTTCAAATGATTTCTTGATTCTAGAGAACTATTTTTGATGTTATGTGGTCATTGATATTGTAAATATCCTCTATAAGAAAATTTGTTTTAAATAATTACAATATAGAACATATTTAGATTATAAGAACTATATATAGTAACATTTCATTCCATCAAGTGAGATTGAGAATTATATTTATTTTATTTTGTCCTTTGATACATTAATTGGTTTATATATTGTGAAAACCATGTTGAATTATTTTATATATTTTTTTTGATCCTTAGAAAAGTGGCCATAAAATTTATAGAGGAGGTGAATTAACCTATATTTTATCTCAAATTCCAATTTCAGAGTTTGAAATTCAATTCATGTGGGATGATAATTAACATTATGTGTAGAAAACTCCCGAATGGTTCTTTTATGTTTATTGTTGTTTGCATAAATTTTTTGAAAATTACATATTTCTTGAGATGAGATACATGGATCACTACCATTAGAATGAAGATAATAAAAAATATATATAATTTTAACCCATCCTAAAATTTGAGATCTTTTGATTTGATTCCTAAATACTTAATTAACCTTGATGTTCAGTTCAAAATGAATATAAGGGTTCGATATTGTCATCTATCATATAGAAACAAATGAATCAATAAAAATAGACCATAATATCATAAAACACAGTTTTAATTGAAGGTATAAAAAAATTTGGGGAAGGAAAAAGAGAAAATAATTCGTTGGAGAAGAAAAGAAATAAAATAATATTTTAATATAATGAACTTACTAAAAATATATTGAGGAAAAAACATACCTCCACAGAAACGATGCCAATTTGGAGATCTTTTTCATGTACGATCACACCATTTTTATGTTTTTAAATTAATGTCACACATGGGATTCCCTAAGTCATTTTATAAATTTGTGTGTGAATTATACATCCCATAATAGGTAAAAATATACAAAATAAAAGAGATGGAATATTAGTACAAAGGGGGAGGGGTTATTTTATTTTTTAATAAATGAAACAAAAAATAATAACTATTTTGATAATAGAAACATGAATAATTATTATCGAAATAAACCACCCCACAAATTATATATTAATAATTATTACTTAATATGAAATTTATTCTATTTTGGTTACCTAATTTGTTAACCTCGAACCCTAGAGAAGAAAAACCTACCAAAAATCCAAAGCTATGTTAGGGATTTCCAATCATGGAACCCTACATTGATTTGAGGAATATATATAAATTATTATTATTATAAAATTAAGACATCAGTTTAACTATTTAAATATTAATGTCTTAAGTATTTTATGAAATTATAACCCTACGAATCAATCCATATTAAATTATATTGGATGGTTAAAGTGTTGACTTCACAAATCACACACGCCAGACTTCATGTGCCATGTGTGAATCACTACAGTGATATAAAATTTACAAAATCATTTCATTTAACATAAGTTTAAAAAATATAGTGTGTAAATGGATTAAAAATTATTAAATAAGGATTTAATATTGAATTAATCACAAAAAGATTTCTACTAAAATGGGTGGATCTATTATCATGGAGAGGATATGAAAAAGTAAAGGATTGAAAAGGTAATAAATATTCTCATCACAAATATTTTAATCCAGTTTCAAGAAGAAAAATCTTAATATTCTAAGTGAGTAAAAAGAAGTTTTATTGAATAAAAAAGGTATAATACTAGCATAGAATCAAAGAAACACAAAGTAGAAGTGGGCATGGTGTGTCTTCTTTGAAAAGAAATTCACACAAAACCATACTTCTTATAAATGGTAATGTTAGTGTTATGAAACAACCCCTTAATCCAAATATTCCCATATCCACTAGAAACTCTCCAAATGAGTGAAAAAATACATTTAAATAGAGTGTGGGAGGGCCAGGGTTTGAAATTTTAACTAGGGAACATGCATAGTCCTTCCTCCAAAAGTTACAATATATTGAGATACCGTTTTGACTATGTTTGAAACAAAATGATTCTTTAATTAATTTTTGTGAAATATGATTAATTTAGTCATCTAAAAATTGACAAATTTTTAGTACATTTCTTGTAGTAATGAAAATGTTATGACCCAAATGGGAATGCAAGGTCCAATATGTCAAATTAATACCATATTTTAATTATTATCCATTTTTTCCTTTCAATGTGAGATCCATATTTCATGGTCAAAATGAAAAGTGTATAAAAGTGAGTTATCAACACTTCTACAAAATATCCAGTCAAAATTTTCTATATAGAAAATTTCAAGGAAAATTTACTAGAGTGAAATCAAATTACCAAAAACAAAAATGTGATTGAGTTTTGAAATTCAATCCCAAACACATATTTCCATTAAATATTCAAATAATACTCAATATGATGAAAATTTATGAAATATTTTCAAACAAATGGTAAAAAAAATAAAACATATCTTATCAACTCCCCCACACTTACCATTTTTCTCTCTAAAGAAAATTATTATGTTATATAATTGAGAATATAATTCATAATAAAATTTATCAATATATGATGGTAATATGAGCATAACAAGAATCACTAAAAAGAAGTCAATATCAAATAATTATAAAATAAATGTCTCAAAAATTATATTGAATTAAAATATAGTAATATTAATGACTCAAATAATCTGGAACCAAGTTATGAGTCCATTATTCCACAAATTCCTCATATGTGTGTTTGATAATCATTTAAAGCTTCTCTCTCCATACTTTATCAAATATATTTAGGTCTATTAAAGATTGTTTTATAAGATGATTATATTACAAAAAATATATTTAGTATAATTCACAATTAAATTCCAAAACCCATTCAATAACACATTTCCATAATTCAAACATTAAGCTCCCAACCTAGATATCATCATATGTTGATCATTTAATCACTTCTCTATTTTTAAGGTGTAAAATAGTTAGTTATAAGGTGTACACATATAGTTCAGTTTTTTATTGTAATAGAATTGATCGGGATAGAAATGAATATATGAAAGGACCATGTTATAGGAAGAAAAATATTAATTAAATTTTTTGTACCCGCGATTGGATAAGAGAAGCTGAGAAGGTCCCGATTCTATGTGAACTTGTGTCGGGAGATTAAATGATTGATTTGTTTTTCAAAAAACCCTTACAATGTATGATTCCTAAATATAAAAGGTTTCATAATATCACAACCAAACATATCATTGACCTACTTCAATTTTCACTAAAATCATCCAAATATGATAAAACTTATCCCATGATTTAATTGCTTCTTTTGAGGTTGTAAAATTAAACAATCATTTTCAATAGTTTCAATGGAAGTAAGGAAAATGTGACATGATTTTTTATTTTATTATTTTATTTATTTAAAAAAACTAAAATTTAATTAAGAACAAAAAAATCTCAAATAAGCTACCCAAAATGTGATCTACTCCCCCACACTTAAAATGTGACATTATCCTTAATGTGACCATATTAAGTGACATATGCACATGAAATAACGTTATAAAATTAAGAAAAATAAAATTAAAGTGAGAGAGTATGGGATAATATTATACAATTATGTTATAAATGGATCATGAAATGTATTGTCATAAACTGCATTTGTGGGGAATCCCTTAAAGAACTACTTCAACCACTACCCATTAACTATAAAGGTCATTATTTTAGCCTATTTTGCAACCTCTATTTTACTATATGAGAAAACATGATATAAAAAATAATGATCTAAACATGTATCATATAATATATAGGGAATCAATTTCAATCATGAAAAGGGGATGACTTTTTCTCCCACATGAAACTTCATTTTATGTAACATTATATCATGATCCACTTGTGATATTTCTTTATGGAGAATTGAGTTCTCATATGGTGATAATAAAATATCATTGAGCTCTTGAATTTATATCTTCCATTGATATCTATATTGGGATAAATCCATGCTGTAATTATTTAAAGCCTAATATTCAGGATGGTCATCCTCTAAGAGAATATTAAATTCTTTCCCAAAAATTATCTAACAGGGGAACATACCAATAATGCAACACTGGAGCATCAATTATAATAGGTTTTTATTTTTAGTAAAACAATAACATAATTCACATAGATTTATGAATGAATTTGAATTAAAAAACAAAATACCATTTTTTTAAATTATACTTGATAAAATGAATATTTCTTTACATCATCATGTAGATATTATATTAGGGTGAATTTATGGGATTTTATGAAAAAATTATTTTAAACTGAATATTGAAAATAACTATTTTAAAGAAAACTATATTTTATATTCATATATTTACAAAGTAACATTTTTTGGATTGATAATAAAATTCTATTAGTTCATTTTAATTATACATAATTCGATTAATTTTATTATGATTAACATTATAATTGAATTTGGTATAAAAATATTTGAAAACATAAAAATGCATTTTAATAGATTTTTTTCCATTAGGTTTAAATATTTTTAAATTAATTTATACCTCTTATGGAAATTGATTTTGATAAAATTGACAAACTTTTTGGTATCATCATGTAAAAATTGGGTAATAAGGACACTTTTTTTATCACGAATAGTAACATTGGTAAAAAAGTTAGTTTCCATGGTAAGAGTTAAAAGAAGTTAAAAGGGATAAAACTAAACTGATAATGTTTGAAATGAAATATTTTTTATATTTCCTATTGTATGGTGATATATACTCTATATCATTTTTCTTTTAACATGAGTCATTTTTAGCTATTTTTATTATGTAACACATTAATATATTTTAATATTTTGAAAAAACCCCTAGTGTGTCCTCTCCTTCACTTATTAAAGGACACCGACTCGACTTCATTTTGAAACAATTAGGAGCCTTCTATATCATCCAATAACTAAAAAATACCTTTCTAACATCCTTTTACATGATCTAGATGTCCTAGTTTGATCAAAATACCAACCGTTGAATGTTTAAGGTGTAAGCGAAAGGAGGTTATTCAAAGAAGAGGTATAGCTCTTAACCAAGTTTTTTTATTTTATTTAATATTATACATAATTAAATTATATGATAACCATGATTATATAATAACATAATTATCTCCCACATACTAAGATGTTATTATGTTAATGGGATAACATTTATTCATATCCTTCTCCATTGAATGAAAAACTATAGCATCATTCATGTATGTGTACAGACTACTGCATCGTGAAGTGATGTATTTTTTCATCAACATCATTAGTGTATAGTTATTATGATAGATATAAATTTTTTCTAAGATATTTGTTACGTAATTGTTATTTTTAAATATAATATATAAGTTAACTTCTTACCATTCCACTCGTTAATAAATGATAGCGTTTCTCATGCCTATATGTAGACTTCCACTTCCATGCTGTGATGTGATTAATTTTTATTTTATGCATTTACGTAATGATTATAAATATGATTGTAATGAATATATATTATATTTATATATTTATTAAAATTTTATATATGATGGAACCATAAGAAATACTCAATGGTTATACCACCTAACTGAATCTTATATGAATAATGAAACAGTTAACACTCAGAAACGATGATTTTTATAATAAATTAACAATAAAAATGTTTTGAAAAGTTATAAGTGGATAATATATGATATTAAAATTATTCATATTTTTATTTTATAAAATTATAATAAATTTAAATTTATTATATATGATTTGAAAATCACTTACGAAGCAATTCAAGCCTGAGTAAAGGTTTATTTAATAATCTCATCCATATTAGAGATTTTTATGTTTAATTTAATATTGAGGGAATTATACTGTATTTATATCATAATACAAATTTAGTTTCTTCTACTTTGGTTATTTTCTAAAATTACATGTTTCCCTTCATTTTCCTATCTATATATACTCAAAATTCTAAATAAATGTTTTTTAGGATAAACAAATTTGTTTTCATTTTTGCCAAGAATCATTTTTTTCCATGACAATATTTTCACTAAAATATTTTCAATAATCATTTTAATATCATTTAATGATTGATTAAAGTAATTTTTACATATTATTTACTTTCTCAAAAAAATTAAATTGAATCTTTTGTTCATTTTTTAAATGAGAAACTTTTTACTGAAGGTGTGAACAAAATCTATGTTTTAACATAAACCACATTTATAGATTTTTCCATTATCTTGAATAATCATTAATTTGATATTACTTTAAAATTATCCATGATTTTTTCAAAAGAATTATTTTCCTAAATTTTTTAATTTTTTTATATTTGAAATATGTGATTTCAAATTGAAATGATTATTTTCCTCAATAAATGTTTTTATGATCTTTTAAAAGTATTTTAATCCATGTTAATATTCTTTGATGAATCATATGTTTTAATAAATTTGTATTATAATGATACCACCCACCATATTTATCTAGATTTCTTATGATCATTTTGATTGGAGAATGAATTAACTTTCCATATTCTAGTTATTCTAGTACATATAGTTATTTATAATTAGGGAAATTTTATTAAGTTGTATTGTTTATTAATATGATAAATGAATTGGAATTTTTATGTAATGGGTTGGTACCAAAATTACATAGCCCCTTGATGCATTGATATATCTCATGATTCAAGAAAGGTTGTTTATTTGGCATATGGATTATCCATTTAAGTGTGATTTCTTGGTATAAGGCCTCTACGGTATGTTTATGTTTTCTGACATTATGAACTCCATTATTATGAAATTATTTATTAATGTACAAGTGATGATTCAAATTGTAATGTTTTTAATGGATAGGGTTTAAGGTCAGTTTATTATTTATATGGTATCATTTGATAATAATTTATTCCTACCATATTATTCATTCCTTATTTATTCTTTGTTATCTTCCATAGTATAAATTCCATTAATGAGCATCTGGTCTCACCCTTTTATTTTTTTTATTTTCCACAATATTTCAAGAACTATACCAAAACTGATTTTAATAGATATTATAGAGGGGAGAATAATTTTCTCAAATGAAATGTTATATTGTATTTTATGTTTTCAAAAGTAAAGTGAGATTCAATCATGTATCTAGTTTTCCATGACTGTTAAACTATTCGATACATCATGATGGAGTAACTTGTATCTAGTGGTTGTGTAATAATATAACCACAAGCTCTAGGATACCAGGTTTAGGGTTATTACTGTAGGCATCCAGAGATGTTTAGTATAAAAATATGGAACTAGATTTAGGAAAACATATATTAGATAACACAATCCTATTAAAAACTCTAGGGATAATTATATGTATAGGATAAAAACATAATGTTTTGTTAATGTAGATGTAATGTTGTTTTCATAGAAAATAAATCCCTATATAGATATTATATTGTGGATGCAGTGGTGGAATATATTTACATATGGGAACTTTTTTAAAAGGGGTGGATTGGGTATTAAATTTATCATCAGCGGCGCACGATGAGTAGTTCTAATACTTCACACCTGGATTACCAATATTGGGGGATATGTTTTGGTTTATTCACATTTCCTTTAGAAACCATAATGAAAATTTTAAAAATATATTTATTATTTAAAGATATTCCAAAAGACAATAAACTATTGATATTAAGAATAGTTACGCATAAAATTTTAACTTATGTTATGTGATTCACTACTCTTAGTATTGTACATCATGATTTAAGATTTAAAATTTTATGATCTAATCTAGTGTATTCAATTATTAATTAATGGAACCTAGTGGAAGTAATGAAAAGTATATCAATTTATGTAATCTATTTTGGAATTACCTCTTTGGAAGGAAAATAAAGTTATAAATAGAGTTGGATATAGAGGTGATCAAATTATAAAGAAATTGAGAGAGCTAACTCATGTTATGATGAATAACCTTAATTGTATGGATAATCCTACTAATCCAAAATGCAATGTAACAATGTTATACCATTTCCTGATATATCCACCTCTATCATTCAATGGAACCAAAAATACCATATTATATAGGCTGTGGATAAGTTCCATAGAGAAGAAATTCCTTTAATTGATAAATAATTAAAGGGATAAGGTTGTTATGGTAGTTTATCATCTTAGGGGTATTCATATCAATTTTCGTTCTTGATTCAAAACAATAAGGATGTGAAGGAAATAGTGAGCATGTAGTAAATTTATTTTAGGTTAATTTTATTAGAAAAATATTCTTCTCCTGTGCAATGAGTTAATATATAGAGAAAATTTGTGATTCTAAGAGAAAAGGAAGAGAAAATTATTACTAAGTATTAATCCAAATTTATATGGTTAGAAAGGAATGTTGTGTACTTTGTACATAATCAAAACATAAATATTGACTATTTCATTGATAGGATAAATCCCATCCTTTTTAGAGAACTATTCCCCTAAACATCCACATCATATGAGGATATTGTATCATGTTCTATCCAGATAGAGAAACAATTCTAGAATTATTATAACTTAAATGGAATGAAAGAGAAGAAGATGATAGTTGATTTCCTCATGAAACAAAAACTGGATAAGGGGAAGAAGATAAGAGGATTTTTAAAAGTGAAATACTTGTGGAATGAAACACCCTGGTACATTCTAGAAGGGAATAAGAATTTTCATCAAGTATGGATGGAAATTCCACTATGACTAAGATAGAAATGGAAAAGTAGAAGATGCCAAATTACATTTATTTAACTATATATATTTTGGGAACTCTACTAACCAATTACATAAACATCAAGGGAACCTAGAATAATAGAGGACAATGGGAGAAGGAAAAGATTACAAAATTACTATTGTAAAAGGTACAGTATCTAATGATATGGTAGTTGGTAATTTTATCATTAGTTCAATGTCATATAATGCTTTATTTGATTTTGGTTTATAAAAATCGTTTATATAATCCAGTTTTTCAGAGAATATTAAATAATTCAATAGCACACTAAGGATTGAGTTATCAATCGAGACACCTAGAAGATATATTATTATGAAAATGATATGTTATTCAATACCTATTATGAAATATAGATATACCATATTCATAAATTTTATTATTATACATATTTAATAATTTCATATAATCCTTGGTGTGGATTGGATTTAAAATTATGATATGAAACATTATTACTGATAGAAAGAAATTATCACTTTTGATGGAAATATGGAATCCCTTATCATTTGAGGTAAGACTACATCATCTAAATCATGTATGAATCCACCCTACATGATCTACTTAATTATATTCTAGGAGAATAATAACATACACAACCTATGGATGGGAAAAGTAATCCTAGGATATAAGATGTTCTTATTGTGAAAAGAATACATTGATATGTTTCCTAAAGAACTACCCAAACATCCACTTGAGCATGAAGTTGAGTAATCTATTGAATACATACATGATGAGAAACCTATATCTAAGACTCCTTACAGAATTACCATATTGGAGTTAATGGAGTTAAAGATATAACTAATCGAGTTTTTTTTATAAGGGATTCAAATGTCTAAATATTTTCCTTTGGGGAGATCTTTTCTTATTTATGAAAATTTAGGATATGACTATGTGGTTATGCATTTATTATAGGGAAAATAAATTCCATTACCACGAGGAATAAGTTTTCAATTCCCCACATTAATTATTTATTTGATCAACTTGAAGGGGAAAAATATATTTTAAATATTGATTTTGTTCTGGGAATCATCAATTGCATGTAACTAAGGAAGGTATTACAAAGACAACATTTCATATGAGATATGGAAATAATTAATTTATAGTAATTACTATTGGTTTAACTAACAAACCTTATATTTTTATGGATATGATAATAATATTTGTCATGTAATATCCTAATAATTTATTTGAGGTATTTGTTTATGATATGTTAGTATACTATAAATGTTATGAAGATAATAAGATTCATTTATGAATATTTATTGAGATTATTATAAAAAAGGAGTTGTATGAGGAAATTATCAAGTGTGAATTCTAGAATATGGGAGTTTCTTTTATTTACTATATTATCTCTAAGGATAGAATATCAATTGAGCCTTTGATGGGTTAGTTATTAAAAGAATGGACTATACAAATAGAAATAACTGAGGTTTATATTTTCCACAAATTAGCTGGTTATAATCAATAATTTTTTGAAATTTTTTGTATATTAGAAAACAGATTAAATAAGTTGATGCATAATAAGGTTATGTTATTATAGATAGAAGAATGTAAATAAATTTTTGAGGAGTTAAATAGGTGGTTTATCAAGGAACAAATATTGACACTATTAATAGGTTGGTATGGGTTTTTGATATATAGTGATACATTAAATAATGTACTTGGTCATGTCATTATATGAATGATATTGTTATTTTCTATACATAAAGGTAGATAAAAATCCATGATTATAACTATCTGACCCATGATCGTGAGTTGGAAGCTATAATTTTCCTTGAATTTATGGAGGCATTTTCTCTATGGTGAAAATGTTAGATATATATGGATCCCAAGAGAATGAAATACATATTTTCACAAAATGAACTCAATATAACGTATATTATATGGATATAACTACCCAAGGATTATGATTACTCAATACACCACCATGATAATAAGGTTAATTAGATAGATGTTGTATTGAGTATAAATGATTATGGAGTTCTATTTAAGATAAGGATATTCAAGCATTATTTATTCATGGATTAATTAAATTTGTATATTGTAATTATTAAGGAATGGAAAAAATAACTACTTTACAGAATTATTACCAAACCATCCCAATTGGAAAAGATAAAATATTCTCAACTCACTGATAAGATTTTACAAAATAATATTAATGTTGTCAATGATGGGAAACTTCTAGATCTTTTATAAAGTTGACGTGCAGGGTTTGGAAATAGGATATGTGTTTCATACATACCCATGATAAAGATAGGATTATTAGATGAATCACATTGATTGAACTTTTATATAAACCATACGATAACTAAAATGTATTGGTATTTGAAGGGAAATTTTTTGTGGGATACTATAAAACCAGAAATTGAAGACTATATATCAAGAATATTTATTTGTGAATTGGTAAAGGATGAGATATAATATCCCAATGGAGTCATGAAACCTTTACATATTCTTGTGTGGGAATGGGATGATATAATTATAGACTCTAACACTAGATATCCAAAGAATCATAAAAAGAATGACATCATATGGGTTACTTTTGATTACCTTACTAAGTCTCTAAATTTCCTCACTATAAGGGAAGATATTAGTCTTGGGAAGCTTTTCAAAAGTCTATATTAATATAGTTTTGAGGATTCATGTGATATATCATTGAATCGTATCTGATCATGATCCTTGATTTATAAAAATTCATCATATGAGCCATTAGAAGGCTCTTAACACTGATCTACATTTTATAAATATATATCATTATCATCAGGTCCTTTTTTATTGAATGAAGAAATAAAAAACAAGAAAGACACTTGGCCTAAGGAGGCCTAAAATGGTGTAGGCTGAGGGAATCCCCTAAAATTAAATACACACCCTTAGGATTAAAGAAATACTTGTTAGGAGAACTGATGACTTTAAGGGCTTGTTCATCTTGGGAGGTGAGATGATCCACTACTTTATTTCCTTCTCACCAGGTGTGAGTGAACTTTATGCCATTGTTAATAAGAGCTCTTCATTCCATGATAAAATAAGATGTCGAACAAGGGGTTTGGATTTTACCTTGTAAAGATATATAGATGATCATCAAATCTGTCTCTACTCCAGATAGATTGGTGTTTTTTGGATGCTCAATATAATCCCAGTCAATAAAGAATTGGCCTCCAACTGAATACTTGTTAGATTTCCACAGTGTTCCTTAAAATCCATTATAACACTCCCTCTCCAGTCCCAAATGACTCCACCTCCTTGAGGAATACCCACTTTTCTAGAACCATCTGTATTCAGCTTGAATCCATCATTAGGGGGGGGACAACCACACCCAATGGCCCTGTAACCTAGTGAAAGACGAGTGGGCATTAGAGGAAGGAACTCGGAGATAACATAGAGATGAAACTTCTTTACAATTTTTGAATAAGGGAATTAGATACACTAGTAGGTTCCACCTCCTAGAGATGAGGGACCACTCAGTAGATGTAATTCCATCATATCTTTCCCTATCCCTATCTTTTCATAAGCACCAGCACCCTATGTTGTGAATTAAGGAACGATATTTCCTTTCCATGCCCGCATTTTCTCTCCCCTAAAACCATATTTCTAGGAATGGTTCATGCTTAGGATCCTGAGAATCATACGCTGTAAAATCCGTGAGGAAACTACAGATAGCTTGTTCCCATTCCCCTTTAAAGAATATGTGGTTTGCATCCTCCTCACTTTTACTTATACAAAATTGAAAACAGGGCATGATGCTGATGCCCAACTTCTTAATGCTGTCATTGAAAGGAATGGCATGGTTTCTAATCTGCCAGATGAGATGTATTATTTTGAAGGGATCATGTTTTACCAAACCTCATTGATCCATATATCTCTTTGAGACCGAGGAGTAGAAATCCTTCAATAGTCATTGGAATTAAAAATCCCCAATGAGGAAGGAAAAAACGCATCTATCAGGTTCTGTATTGGTGATAATATGATTGAAGGACTCTTTATTCGACTCATCCAAGGCCATCAAAATGAAGTCAGGGAAATGGCTCACTTCTTTGAAAGAGATGGTAGGGGTAGGGAATCCCGGGTACCCTTTCACCTCACCTTCCCTGTTGTCATACCAAAACTTAATTTTCCCCTCACCCACAATCCATAGTGAATTCTAAAGAAGGATCAGGATGATGGATCTGATCGATGACCAAAGAGGAAATCCTTTCACATTATGTTTTCTTGTGATACTTCCCTATTCGGATGACATAGTCTTCCCCCATAAGGTTTTCCCTTTAATCATTTCCACGATAACTTTTCATGCATGCATTTCATTGTGATAGAAAATCATTTCACGTTGATTCCCTCCTCCTATATGGGCCCATCCTTTTGACCCCATGAGACCTCGTGTCTTTTCCCCTCTAAAATAGCAACCCAAATGAAACCCTCCAGAATTTTATCAATTGATATTATTACCCATTTTATTACATTCGTGGATTCCATTGCATGCACTAGGATTGCTTAAATAACACTTTTGACTAAAGAAATGTGACCCCAAATGATAGGAGGTGGTTCTTCCAATTTAGGATACATCTCGTGATCTTACTCACCACCTGATCAAAGTCCCTAATGCATATTCTGTCCGGTGAAACTAGAGTACCAAAGTATTCTAGAGGGAACGATCCTCGTTGCATGTCAATATTATGACTTCGGTTTACATCCCTCCTATTATCACACTTTTTTGAGATGTAAAACTTTCTTTTACCCTTTTGGATAGCTTGACCGCTCCTGTAGCAATAATTATCAATAATTCTGTTGATCCCCTTGATCGATCTAAGACCTGAATTCATGAATATTATAGGATCATCAGATAAAATTAGATGTGATGTTTATGGGAGGATCTGTTTCCTTCGATAGGGAGGGATGTATCCATCCATAATCCCTCTATTTATCTGTCAACTAAGAACATCCTGTACTAAAACAAATAGGCTCAGGGAGATTAGATCTTCTTGTCACAACCCTCTTGTAGCTTTGAAAAACCCATAGTATCTCCCACTGAAAGAAACTAAAATCCATGGAGAAATGAAGCAACAAAAGAGATTATTGCATTCCCACATGGAGAACCCCATGTGCATCAGCACTCTATTAATATAACCACATTCTATCTTGTCGTAAGATTCTATCATTACTAGTTTGATAATAATATTTGACCTATGAGACCTAGTGGAAATATACCTCATTATATCCTGGGTGAGAGCCATCACAACATGAATTGATATGAATTTCACAAAGCCATGTTTCTTAAGCAAGATGCACTGGGGGAGAAAATAAGATAGCCTCTAGTTTATAATAAAAGCTAGGATCTTGAATAGAAGGTTACATTGACTTACCAGTCTGTAATGAGGTATGGAGGAGAGATCCTTGATCTTCGAAAGAAGCACCAAGGATATAGCGCAAGCCACCCGAGGGAGGCCTCCTCCTCGGAATAAGTTTTGAATCACAGTGATGATATCACCTTTAATCATTTCCCATGAGCCCCTATAAAAAGATCTTGGGAATTTATCTGGGCCCAGAACACACTTCAGATTAAGCTTCATCCTGGCCTCATAAATTTCTTCATCTCCTGAAATATTGCTCATGGATTCATTAAGATGATCAGATACAGAGTTCAACGGCCCCTTGAAAAACTCTGCACCCCCTTATTGGGATCCTTCAAGCATAGAAGAGTGTGGCCTAGCTAGAAAGTCTCTAAAAAAGTTATGATCCATCCCCCTACCACATCATTTTCTACTATATAGGAACCATCTAAGAACTCGATATTTGGTTGAATGGGCCACCTCTTCTCTTTTATGCATGCCTGAAAATAAGTGGTATTTTTGTCTCCCTCTCTTAACCATTTCATCTTATATCTCTCCATGTACTTCATCTCTTGTGAGAGAACCATATTGGACATATCATTATTCTTATCCAGTAGCTATGTAAAAACATTTTCATCCCATGTCTCATCCATACTTATTTCCACGCTCTCCACTACCCACTTCAATTCCTCCAAAGGATAGAGTATTGGAGTAAGATTCCTATCTTACTGGTTCAATATATTTTTGATCTACCTCAACTTGTTATTAACGGCCACCCATGTGTGGACTCATACTGATTCTTCCCATGACTCTCTAAACAGCTCCCTGTATCCCGAGTTCTCACACCACGGTCTAAAAAACCTGAAGCTATGTTGGCTAGACTGAGTTGAGGATAATGAAAGAAGGAACATAGAATGATCAGAGACACCACAAACCATGTGATTAACCTTCACATTGGGAATCATGTTTAGGACGTGAATTTTGGTGAGATGATGATCTAGACAGCTCCATCATTAGTTTTTCCCCATTTGATTGTTGCACCAGGTGAATCTGTTGCCCGAGTATCCCATATCCATTAAACCCTTTCGCAACATAACTAAACAAATTCCATACTAGAATTCTTGGGAAAATATTCCCACCCTTCCCTCTCCTCTAGGTACATAATACCATTTAAGTCTCCCCCTATTAACCAAGGAAGCCCCCCAGGGTCGAAGACAAAAAGACCTTTCCCTAGAACCTCCTTCCTATGAGAATCGCAGCTAGAATATACAACTGACATGAGGAACACTCTCGTATCACAAGTAATTTTAATGGTTATCCCCAACTGGAACCAAGTCTGATAATATTTCCTTGTTCCAGAATAGCCAAATGTGTTTATAATCGGGGGAAATATTCATGAATTTGTCCATTTTGATCCAGTGAGAGAATATGATTATCTTGTCTGGTTGTTGTTTGTGTTCAAGAATTGCAACCAACTGATCCTTGTACTTCTTGGACTCTAATGCTAAGTAGTATATTTTCTCCCAATCCCATTGGCCATAGGAGTTCCATATGAGGATGGGTATCATTGGGAGAGGTAAAGACCAACTTTTACCCCAAGCGTCTTGGTCTATGATAGAAGGAAAGGGATGCACTCCCATGATAGATGTTGATTAGATCGATATATTGTATACATTCCCATGCAGAGATATGAAGTACCCTACGAAGGCGAAAGAAATTTGGGTAGGATCTGGGAGAACATACCCATTTCTACCCTCAAAGGAGTCTTATATGAGAGAAAGAACATCATAGTGACTCCATCTCCTTGGGAAGCCTGGGAGACTGGCCACAAGCCTCCCTTCTCAACCTTATGACAAGGGATGATCATTGCTGGAAGAGATAGGGCCTCCTTGTCTCTACTCAACTGGTTTAGCCTCTATTTAAGAGAACCTGAATTCTATTTGGTGGCTTCGAGGGGGAGAGGAGGCCGGACCAGAGGACACTAAAAGAAAGTGAAGAACTGTTCCAAAAGGGCCTCCTCTAAAAACCACCAGGAAGGAACGCATATTCACCCCAAAACTGCATGAAGCATTGAGATAGAAGCTTTCATACCTTATTGATGTAACTATTTGAATGAGAGATCCTCCCTCGCTGACTAAAAAGGATGGGAAAACTAGGAGACAATAGAATCTTGAGCAAAGATGTCAATTGCACAGGGAATATCTGGATGATCCTCTTGGTTGAACTTACAACTCGGCCCCACCATCGAAGGATCGAGATGAAATCTCACTAGGACAACATGAGCTTCCAGACCCCTCGATTCCACACCTCACTTTCTACAATTTTTCTTGAATGACTCTGGAGAAGGAATTCTATGAAATACCTGAAAAAATCTAGGAAAACAACATCCTTAATCCTCTCAAACAAGTGCTGAATATTCACCGAATGCTTCTCTGGTATCAGTATAGATAAATCCAAATCAACACAAATCACGGAATCTAGAGTCTATTCTCACCTTAGAGTATAGTCATCCATTAAAATATAAACTCCAAGTGAATCTCTAATGGCATGAAGAAGAGTTAGGTCCTGAAATGACTAAGGAAGGCCAGGCAGACATATCCAAACAGCAGTGATATGACTCTCATTCCCCTTGTGAACTTTAATAGAACACTCAGCCAAGTTAAAGTGACACAAAACCCAAAAATTATGGTCTGAACACCAGACCTTAACAAATCTACTTTTGATGAAAATTTCAATCAAAACGAGTTATGATGAATAACAGAGATGCACATGGGAGCATCTAAACCCCACAAAGCCACAAAGTGTTTGAAAACATGGAGAGATGGTTTCATGAATCCAAAATGAGCCACTATGGTCCATTTAAATATGGACACATCATCTACCAATGAAGAAGCTAGGATATCCATCGAAACTTGCCTTCCCTCCTAAGAAATAGAAGTAGAGATCAGACCCGCCACCTTGAAGCATGGCTCCTGGGAGGACTAGGACAATCCGCACATAGCATCCTTGAAAGAGAAGACCTTTCCTCGAGCCTTAACTATGAGATCTCGAGTCCCCCATGGAGACAAAGAGCTTTTAGATAGACAAGACCAGCCTATATAGAAGGTCACATGTGCTGTAAACCCCAATGGCCAATGGGCCACCGTAGGAGTAACAGTTGGAAGAATTTAAAAAACTCATGGCGCGTGGGGCGCGTTCTCGAGCACTACAGGAGGATCCATTCAATTATGAACTATCTATCATCCTCAAGATGATTTGTAGTATGAAAGAATATTAAAACATTATAAGACATATTTAGGTCATGATCAATTTACATTCACGTTATATTGGATCAATATTTACCATTTGTGAAATTCACATATAACAATAGCTTCCATTAAAGAATTAAAATGGAACCATATAAATCATTGTATTTGAAGTAGTGTCATACTCTAAATTTTTTGGGAATATAAGATTAAAGTAAGCCTATAGGCCAATATCATATTGAGGGGGAAATGGTGAAAGTAAAGACTATTCAAAATCATATTAATGAATCTCAAAGCAGAAAAATTAAGTTATTCCAGAAAATGAAGGAAGGATTATGAATTTAAAATGAGAGTTCAGGTTTTCATGAATGTATATACATGAAAAGGTGTTATAAGACTAAAAAATAAAGAAAAAATAATTCCTAGCTACATTGGGTCTTTTGAAATTTTAGAAACAACTGGGGTTGTGGATTACCATTTGGAAATGCCAGGTAGCCTCTACAAAGTTCGTGAGGTATTTATTATCTATTTATTGAAGAATTACATTCCAAATTCAATAAATGTTCTAACAAATAATGAAATAAAATAATAATATTATTTATTATTTAGTGAATGGCCTATCTATATTATGTTCACTAGAGAAAAAGTGTGGAGGAATAAAACAACATGATTGATAAAGGTACTTTAGAAACATTATAAGATATAATAGGTGATTTGAAAACATGAAGAAGTTATGGAAAATACATACCCACATTTTTTCATGAGGTCACATTCTAGAAATTTCTCAGACAAATTTTTTAATGTATGGAATAATATAATACCCAAGCTTTAATAATAGTAATCTTTTCTTTCTAGAGAAACAATAACACAATGCACATATCTTTATACAACATAATGAATTAAAAAATAAATTATCATCCATAGAAATTTAATTTTATGAAATTAATATAATTTTTTAAATCAATATTTCCACATTATCATGGGGTGGATTTATTGGTTTTTCTGGGAAAATTTATTTTTATATGAATAGTGAAAAATAACAAATTTTAAGAAGATCAATTTTTCATTTCAAGTTTTTAAAAAGAATCATTTTATTTTTTATTATTTATAATAATATATTAGTTACTGTTAATTATAAAAAATAAAGAATTTTCATTGATGTTAACAATATAATTGAATTTGGTATAAAAACATTCGTATAATTAAAAATTATTTTTTATAGATAATAATTTTTTTCAAGTTTTATTTGTTTTATTTTATATTACTTGATTACCCATATAGAAATTCAATTTTATAATATTGAATACATATTTTATTCATAATTTTCAAAAATTTAATGATGTTACTTTCATTTTATTTCTTTATGAATAATAGCTTTGGTCAAAAAAATAGTATCCATTTTAAGAGTTAAAACAATTTAAAAGGTTTTAAACTAAAATTATATGGTTTAAAATGACCTAAAAAATTGTTAAATACTATTTTATAATCAGTTTTATAACCTATATCATATCATCTTTTAATATTAGTCATTTCTGATCCATTTTCCTGGAGTAATCCATAAATATTGTTTTTATCTTTTAAAAAATTCCAAATTTATCCCCTCCCTCACTAATATAAAGACATCACCTATCACCTATTATCCAAACATTTATACAATTTTATACTTACAAATTACTTTCGAAATTTATTACTAAAATCCCTTCCCATTATATAGAGATCGTTGTTTGATCAATGTACCATCCTTATAGGGACTTAAGGTGTAATGTATAGGAAGTTATCCAAAGAAGAGGTATAACTCTTAAGCGAGTGTTTTCATTTTATTTATTATTATAAATACATCAATTATGTTCTAATTATGATGATTTAATAACTTTATTATCTCCAATATACTTGTATGTTATTATTTTTATGGTAAAAGCTTTATTTATATCCTTCTCCATCAGATGGGAAATGAAGTCATCGTACGTGTGGAGTAATACCTCGTGAAGGGATGAAATTATTTTTTCATCACCAAAATTTATGGATGGTTATTATGATGGATAAAATGTATAATATATATATATATATGAAATAATTGTTATTCTATAAATATATTATTTCATTTAATTGTTCACCCTTTTACATGTTAAAAATGATATTATCTCCCTTGCGCACGCGCAGACTAAAACTTTTATAAAGCAATTTGATTTATTTTCAAGAAATCCTTTAAAAAATGATTCTAAATATGTTAATAATAAATATATATGATATTTATTTAATTATTAAAATTCTAGGGTTGATGGAACCATAATAAATTAGTATGTATCAAAAATAACAAACCCAAACTTACATGGAAAATAAAATGGTCGACACTCCGAAACAACAATTTTAATACGGAATTATTAATAAATAGGTACTAAAATGATATAATAGGGTCATATATGATATTATAAGTTTCTATATATTTATATTATAGAATTATAATAAATTTAAATTTATTATATAAGAGTTTAAAATAACTTAAGAAGCAATTTGGGCTTGAGGTGAGAGTTTATTTCACAATATCATCCTAATTAAGGATTGTCTATGTTTAATTTTTCATTAGTGTAATTATATGATATTTCTATATAAATCCCAATATATTTTATTTTAATATTATTATTTCTATAAATTAAAAATTTTACATTATTTTCCCTCTATATTAGTACCCAAAAGTATGAAATCATGTTTCAAAGAAAACAGACTTTATTATCTTTTAGGTTTAGAATATTTCACTTCCATGTCCATATTTTATTTAAAATGTTTTCAGTATTTTTTTAATATTTTAAATTTATTTTATAAATTAATTATTACCCATGTTTAATTTCAATTAAAATGTTTAAAAATATTCTTCTTTTCATTTTTCAAATGAGATAATTTTTACTGATGGTGTGGCGGAAATATTTTTCTTAATTTATAATACACAAAAAAATCATACAAACATGAATAATATTTTACTTGAGTTTAAATTATATATTTCCATAATTAATTCAAAATAACATGTTTTTCCAATATATTGTAATTATTTATATTTGAAATAAGTTATTTCAAAAATAAAAGTGTATTTTATTCTAAAGAAATGTTCTAGAGACCTTTTAAAATTACTTTATTTTATGTCAATTTCATTGGATGAATATTATAATTGGAAGAGGTTATAATCTACTGATACCATATAATATATTATATTATATTTATTATGATCATTTTTACTAGGTAAATCATTTACATTTCATATGATATTTCTTCCAGAATAGATAGTTACTGATTATTAAGTCATGTTGATTAAGTTGTATAGTTTTTTTAGGAGATGAATAAATTGGACTTATTAATTGATGGGTAAATATCAAAATTATATTTCCCCTTGATTCTTTGATAGGTCTCATGAGAAAAAACAAGATGTTTATTTTGTATATTCCTTATATATTTATGAATTACATGCTTTGATGAGGCCTCAACAGTATGTTTAATATGTTTGGAATTATTTATTACATCATTATTTAATTAGTTATTAATTCCCATGAGATTATTTAAAAAGTTATGATTTCCATTGATAAGTTTCAAGATCATGGGGTTTTTTATATTATACTATTTGACTATGATTTATCCCTTCCATATTATTCATGTCTTATTTATTCTAAAATATTTTCCTCTATACTATAATAGTACATACATTTCCCAGAAAGATATTACATCTTAAAAAATGAATATTAAATATATAATAATATTATCCATATGAAAATCATATATGTTAGTATCTTTAGAAACTTTAACACATATAAAACTGGTTCATAATTGAACTACATAAACTCCCACTAAGTTATTCATAACTGGTACCATTCTTAGAAAAATCATACATAATATCTTTCTTCATAACTTGAGGAAAGGAATTATAATAGAGCATGAGAAATAATTCTTAGTAAGGGTGAAAATAGAGATATGGATTATTACTTAAAAAAACATAAACATATGAGTATGAGAACAAGATCATAACATTTTAAAACTATAACCTATATATCAAATATCATAATCATGATTTATGGTATAAATATTTGTAATTCAAAAGACATGAATCCTAAAGGAATCAAATAAAATGATCCATGAGAGCATAAAATTGGCATACAAAATGAGTTTGTGGTATACACACAATCAGTGGAAAAAATTTCCTTAATGGTAATGTATCTCTACTAAGACTATAATAGTGGATTGGGTTTTCTCTCTATTCTATCATATGAGTCAAGGTTCCCTCCCAGGAATATCTTAGTGTACAAAGTCCCTAGCAGTAATAGGTTCACTCCCCATTCTAGTCTTTTTTATCTCATTAGATATCCATATTTACCCAATGAATTTGAGGGAAATATAATTTCAGACCCACCCATCACATAATCATAATCCATTCATAAGAATTCCAAAATATAATATCAAATATAATATCTCATCAAATGTAAATGGGTTTCATAAATATTTCACCATATTATTTTAGTATAAACTATGGAAAAGAAATGGGTTTCAGAAAAGGTTCATCATAACATAATTTACATGTGTAAAAGAAACATGTTTCATAGAATCATCCTTAAATCATCATCATCATTGTCTATAAAAATAATTAAAAATTTATTATATTAATGGATTTTATCTCTAGTAAATATAATGTAACATCTATGTATTTAATATTATATGAAAATAAAATTTAAATATGTCTCAAATATTTCTTTAGTCAAATAAATTTTTCATTTTCTAATCACTTCAATAAAAACTGATAATTTCTCAAATATTAAATAAAAGAATTTGAAAGTAAACATGAAATTTGTTAAATTAATCTTCAAATTATTGAGAGTTTAGGATGGTGGGAAATTATGTTCATGTTTTTTACATTAAAATTAATATTATTGTCAAATTTTTTATAAAATTTGAGAAGATTATTGTTTGGAAAATGACAAGAATATTCCATTGAAATATTTTAAATATATTAAAAAATATATAAAAATTAATTTAAATAATCATGTAATAACATTAAATCAATCTTGAAAACATTTTATAGAAAATATTGACAAAGAACAAAAATTATTTTCAACCAAATAGAGAATTAACGTCGTTTTTTACTTAAAAATATTCTTTTAGTCTCCTGAGTACTTAAAGGGAAGAAAATAAAAGGATAAAATCGAATAAATAGAAAAAATAGGAGAATATAATTAATTGAATTTAGTAGAGTTATAATATAAAATTTTATCATTGGAAAATTAATCATAAATAATCCTGTTAAATAATGATATTATAACATAAAACCCTTACCTCAAGTACCACTTTCTTTGAATGTCAGCTTAACTCTTATATAATAAATTTAATTTAATTTTAATTATATATTATAATAATTTCAAAACCTTTAATATAATATATTTTCTCCATATAACATTACAACACCCACTTATCAACAATACTTGATTAAAATGGTTACTTCTGGGTGATATGTGTTTCATTTTTCATGAGAATCCTGGTTCATAGTTGCAGTCCTTATACATTGATCATTATTCCATAATATACAAAATTTTAATCATGATTTAAATATAATATATATTTATAATATATATATCTACACACATATATATATATATGTTAATAAATAAATTATAGAGATATAAATTTTAATTATACCATTCATGGAGACAATAGATCGTTCACACACAAGAATGTTATTTTCATTGTTCGATGAATAGAATGAAGAAAATATAATAAGTAATTTACCTTTATAGGATCAATTTTATAAAATACATGTTATATATATTTATTAAATATATCTTTATTACCATCCTTGTAAATTTTAAATGAAAAAATCACATCATTTCATGGAGGTGGTAGTCCACACGTATGCACGAGCGATATTTTTTTTCAAATGGATGGGAAGTTGGATAATGATTATTATGTAATAAAAATATATATTATTTATATTTAAGATACGTAAATAATTATTTTATAATGTATACCATGTATTTATAGTACTTAGATGAAGAAATCAATTTGAAAATGCTCGATTAATCATTTTACATCTTTGTTAAGTAACATATATTGGCCTACACCTTAAACCTTTAAAGAATTAAATTTTGGAAAGAAAAAAAGATCTAGGGTATTCAAAATAAATATATTAATGTATTATGGTAATAATGTTCTGATATATAAGTCCTAAACATTGTGAATAATTTAAGGGAGGAGGTACCATTTTATAAGTGAGGGGAGGAGAACTATTGGAATTATTTAAAGTATTAAATTAATATAAATTAATTTACAAGTTAAAATGGATCAAAATATATATAAATAAAATATAATATGATTATTACTTAAAATTATCTCATACAATTATATTTGAAAAAAAATTGGTGATGGTTTCATCTTTATCTCTATGTTTTAACCCCCCTATTTACCATTTTTGACAATTACCTCAAAAACATTGTTTTTACTTTTTTTGGGTCATGAATATTACCATAAAAATACAAGTGACCCATTAATAGACCATGGATGATATGTTAAACCATATCCCATTTACTTTTATTATGATAATATTTTAGCATATTTCAAATCATTTAATAATATACAATTTATTATAAAATACCATTTGTGTAATTTTGGAACTATTGATTTAATTTGATTTAAAAAACAACTTGAAAGAAATTAAATTTGAATATAAACAATTAAAACTTTTCTAACATTTTATATTTTTCTATAAAATTCTTGGAACACAATAATTCATCCAAATATTATTACTTTTAATACTTTTAAAATCATTTATTTTATTTTTCTATTACTTGAATAAATACTGTGTTAGTATTTCATAATAATTTAAGGTAATTATTCAATAACTAAAAATTATAAATAAATTATTATTATTATAAATACATTAATTTATATTTAGAATAAACATTTATAACGAAATTTATCTTCTTTTTATCCTTATAATAAAAATATAGCGTTATTATAGTCAATAGAGTCACATTTTATAATTATTCATTTCATAAATTAATATAAATTCCATAATCAAATACAAATTTCACTAATTGGAAATATCATAGACAATTATATTTAAATTGATGAAATAAACTCATCCAATATCTTTATGATAATTGTTAATAAAATTTTAAAGCCTTATCCAAATGTTTTGACCATTTTTTACCTACTTTACCCTTACTGGGGTGAACTTTTTTACCAACATTAGTATTCATAATGAAAAAAAAGAGACAGAGATAAAAAAATGTTAACCTCTTGATTCTATATATGGGATCCATTTTTTAAGATTATATATCTATAATTGTTATAAATTCATTTTAAAATCAATATGAAAAAGACCACAGAATCCTTTTTTTATAAAAATATATTTTTAAGAAAAAGAATAGATTTATTATTGTCCAATTACTAGAAAACAATTTGATGAATTTTATAAAATTGATATAATATAGAAATTTCATTAAAATCATTCAAAAATGGTTATTAATTTAATTTATTAATAAAAAAACACATTACATGCATACAAATAGTTTCTATAAAAACATTTCTTTTTTGCTTTTAAATGTTTTTTATTTTCAGTAATAATAAATTTATAACTAATGAATTCATTTCATACATGGGTAAATTACATGTTTTTTTTATAATTTAGTTATTATGATTCATACATTCCAATCCATAGGTTATGTGATAACTATTACATTGATTAGTAATATTTCAATAGTATATCGTAGTTCATTTAAACTCGGTGTTGTGTGTATCACAATATATCAATGAAAATTAATTTATTTGAAAAGAAATATATCATAATTATTTTTGGTGTTATATTCTTCCCCTCTTAAAATAAATTTATCCCTCTATATTCAATTACTCTACTATAAAAAATTAGGATATCCCTATTTCATCACATCCTCAGGTTCTCGTATCTCTTTATAATTATTTATTCATCCAAAGAACTATAACTAGATGAGTAGACTTGTTTCGTAGCACCTTAACTCTATGATCCCAAATTTCGACTATTGTTTCTTCATTAAACTTATCATAATCCAATGGTATGAACTCTGATTTCAGTACATGTGATGGATCATGTATGAAATTTCTCAAGATATATACATGCAACACATCATTTACTTGATATCATATTGGTTGTAGTTACCAATAAAAAGATATCATCCCTAATATATTAAGAAAATTTAATTTTTTACCCTGGGTTGAATTTTTTCCCTTTATAAATTTTGTAACTTTATTCCATGGATAAATCATAGGAATACCTACCCACAATCATTGAATTCCATATTTTATCAATTATTGTCAGTTTAAATTTTCTTTCGACTATGAGTAGTCCAAATATGCTACTGAATGGATACGAATTTATCTATAATTTCTCCACCAAGATTAGGTACCAATAACATTCAATCCCCTAATTCATCCCATCACGTTGGAGTTCTACACTTCAATATATATAGGTATTTATAAATAACCATTTCAATTCACAAGGGAATGTTGTTGTATAAAAAATAGACTATAGGAAGGTTATGATCCCAACTACCATTGAAATCCACAGAACATGATATCAATTTATCCTTTAGGGTTTTAATGGTCCTCTCAGACTAACCATCACTCATAGAATGATAATTAGTACTAAACTCTACTCTATATCCAGAAACTACAAAATCCTTTTTAGAACTTGGAGTAAAACATCAGATATCGATCAGATACAATAGAATGTAGTATACTGTGAAACCTTATAGCATACTAAATATATATCGTAGAAATATGATCAAGAGAGAAATATTCTCAAATTTAAATGAACTATGATGACTTCATTAGGTTACTGACTAAGATCCAATGAGAATTATACATTTTATATTTTTTGGGGAGTCTAATGAACTACTATATTGAGATGTTTTCTCATTTCCATTCTTGTATGGGTAATGGTTGTAACATACCATTAGACATCTATCTCTTATCCGTAAATTTCAGACATACCATCGAGATACATACTCTGTAATATCTCTCAACATATTATCCCACCATAAATAATCTTTCATATCTCTATACATATACATATTTTTAGGATGAATAGATAATGATGAAATATGTGTAATTAATCTCATTTTCCAATGTATTAATTTAGAATATTATATGGATTATTTTAAGAGTGAGTCACTAAGGCCAACTAAACTTTCGAGGCACAATGAGCCCAAAATTATTATTTTTTAAAATGTTAATAATATTAATGTTACATGAATAGGGTTTTCCTGAAATAGTGGTAATACTGTTAAATGGAGGATTGGATCGAAAATTTGAGGTCACAATTGAGTTCATAACATGAAATTTACCCTTGGAATGAAATAATACTTATCGTCGTCGGATGTTTTAGTAAAGTTCTATCATAGGGGAAAATAATTAAATCAATTCGTATAATTTTTTTTATATTATTATGTTGAAAAAATTATTATTTTACTTTATAAATATATAGTGATGATGAGATCTTAGGGATGGTTTCTTAACCTTGGAGATCTTGGGGACTGTTAGCAGAAAGTGTTCTTAGCAAACAACACATTGTAGGATTGAGTTTAAGTATTGTTGTGCCATCACAGTAAGTGGATCTCACCGAAAAGGGAAACACATGACCATTATTCCCATGTTATAAATCCAAACTCTTGGTAGGATGTTTTATTTTTTTATTCCATTAAGTTCTTTTAACCTGGTTGACTGTAGATAAATTCCATGAACAAGAATTGATTCAATCATCAAAGATTGATTTTACTTGTGATTTATTTATTTTCTGTTGATTATTTCTCTCTTTGTTTTTCAAATTCACTAAAAATATATCTACTCTTAAATGAACATTGGTCGAGGTTTGTTCCTCATGTTTCTGGTTTAAGGATTTCTCCCTCATTTCTTTGCATGTTCATTGTGAGAAATTTCTCTGTCCAATGGTTCAATGAAAATTGGTTATCTGATCATTGTGGAAACATTATTCCACACCATATATCAATACTATGGGTGTGGTCCACTGTCGAGGGTGATATTGAGGGGAAATGATGATTGGGGAGGATCATTTATGGAAGAATCCATTCATCTTCGTAGAATGTGTGATGAAATCATGATTGGATGACAGAATGTCTCAAGGGTTAATTTCCAAGAATATTGGAGCCCAGATCATGTAGATCGAAGATGGAAGGGGTCATAATACCACAGATATGTTATTTCACATATATAATCACAATGGCGGTGTTGAAAAAAAGATATGCAGGTTATAGAAAATTTTCTGTTTCACTGTGTATAATCCGGAGATACACTGTAACGACCCAAAGTTTTTCAATGGAAAATTACCTTCTTATATTTATGTCATAAAAACACAAAATAATGAACTACTAAGTGATAAGTGACCTTTAAACATAATTTTTTCACCCCTATGTTTGGAATTTTGAAAATCCAACATACACGGTTGTGTTCAAGATGGTTTTTGGAGTCTAATGATACAAAAATAATTTTTAGTGAATAGTAACCTACCCTTATGAATAGTAACCTACCCTTATGAATAGTAACATGACCCTTATGAATATTAAATAAGTGTAACATTACCTATGAATAATAAAATAAAATTTAGACATCTTAGAAAGTGACAATTTGACCTTAGTAAACGTTTTTGGTATTTTATAAGTCATAAATACATAATTATAATTAATTAATTAATTTAAAAGAATATTTATTTCCCTGAAATGTATTCATAAATTATTGAATCAATGACTAATATTTTTTAGATAATTTTATAAGACCCTACGTAATTTTTGAAAGAACTGCAAAATCAGTTTTAATTTTAAAAACTGTTTTTTAAGTAAATTATGATTTTAATTAAATATTAAATTAATAATATTTAGAAAATTATTTTTGAAAAATGAACTTAATATTTGGATTCTACACGTCAAAAAATGGTTGGGGTAAATTTTTGGGAATTTTCTGAGATACTTGAATTTTTGATGGATAGTGGAATCTTATAATTCACAATAAAAGCTAGATAATATATTAATTGAGTCATTGATGATGTTCTTCTGATGTAAGCCCACTTTTTTCAGGATTAAATTACTTAATTACTATTATTGGTCATCCAAGACTCACTATTCCTTGTCTTAGGTGAAATTAATGAACTAATCAATTTTATATTAAGGAAACCCCTCTCCCCTCCACTATAAAAGCCACCCTTCACTCCCTCTTTTCCTCACACCTATCAAGCTCAAATCATTCTCTAAACTCTGGCAAAAAATCTTCCCTAGATCCTACCCCACGTCCAAAAGCTTCTGGTATCATGAAAAGACCAAGCCTATCTTCCTTAAGGAGGTTCTCAAGATGAAGATTCTAGAGGTAATTTCCCTCCCTCTTCTCCTTTAATTTTTCCTTTCATGTTCAAGTTCCTTTCTTGATCTCTCCCCACCTATCTTCATCCAAATTGTTTTGTAACTCCATAATTCTACATATACTGTAATATTATGATTCTAATGGTATATTATATCACCCCACACCCTTTCCCTATTCCTTTTATTTTATTAAAGAGAATATTGTTCACGAGGTGTTAAATTTATCACCTTCCAAAACAACATGTTCTCTTCTTCCATTTATACCTTAAAATATGGTCATGAAACCATTTTTATGGTTGTAACAGAATATTTTATATGTATTATGTTCTATTTTAAGTTCTGGAAATAACCTATGGCCATATTACTAAGTTAAATGTTAAAACAAGTTCGTTGTGATCCCAAAACCGCCCAAATTAACCCAAATAACCATCATTAAATTCTTATCTAATGATTCGTCCACTTGGATCTAATATAATTCACTATAAAATTATTAAATATACTGTAATATCATTAATAACTTGTAATATTAGTTCTGTATGTTTACCCATGATCTACCCAAACATCAATTTAAGAATACAAGTGGACCGTTCAAGAAAACCATGAAAACGAACATCCCCGATCAATGTTTTTAAATTCTATAAGTCATCCAAAGGAACATAATATGAAATAATGAAACCAGAATGAACCCAATTAATGTATAAAATGTTATGTAATTTCTAATTAATGAATATAATGTCATTATACAGGACATTAAAGATAAGGAGGCATTCAAGTACAAGGTAAGTGGAAATCTCGAACCCAATTTTCTTCCTTTGGGTTCTCCCTCTTTCACTCCATTTTTGATATGGTTACTCCTCAAAGATCATTTTTTCATCATTTAATTTAATTTTATGGGATATAAATGTTTTCCACTGGTTTTTATGTCCATCAAAATGTTTTCCAAAAGAACTCTTCTTTCATTATCTCACCTTTTACCTCTCATTCAAGGTTGATGGTTCTTGTATCATGTATGTTGTTCCCTATTTCTTTTGGGAAACCGAAGATTATGAATGTGTTATTATGAAATGAAACCCATTAATTTCCATGGGTTGTTTATTTACATGTTTTATGTGTGTTCTATGTGTCAAGCATGATAATGATAATGTTATGATGTGATAGGTGCGCTTAGAATTATATAGCGCAATATGAATGTTTAAATGTGACGGGTGCGCCCGAAATTATATAGCTCTCCAATGCATTGGGTAAAGTGATCAATCTCATGAGTAAATGTAAAATGATGTGTGAAAAAGATGATAGATTTTTTCACAATCATGTGTGGTAGTTAACCACTAAGACATCATGTTTCATTTTTATGCATTTCCACATTCTAGTCTTTTATTTATGCTCCTCTCATGTTCATGATCTTTTGACTATGTTATGATTATACTCACCCCATGATGTATTGTTCTTATCTATCCTCTATCAGGACTTTTAGATCACCCCTTTTGATGTATATCCTCAGGTGGCTACATGTACTAAGGAGAGGACAAGTGCTACTAAGAAGCTATAGAAGAAGAAATTAAATGAATTTTTATGCTTGATGTTGTACTTGTTATGTGTAGTCCTAGTTTTCCCAAGACACTAAACCTATGGATCCTCCATGTGTAATACTATTATGTTGTTTATCTTTGAAATTATGTAATAGTAATGTAAGAAATGTCCGGGTTGCTATAGTTGGTATCAGAGTAAAGGTTTAGTTAATTTGGGAATTAGGATTAGTAAACCCTAGAGAAAACCTCTAGCATAAGAATAAGTACAAACACATACACAAGAATATTTACCTAGGGATACCATATGTTATGTTTTTGGTATTATTGTTTAAATGAATAAGTTATTCATGAATTTTTTACTTATGTTTTGTTCTAACATTTTCTATTTTAGAAAATGGTGGGAACCAGGAGAAATCAGGCCAACAACTCTTGCGAGGGCCAATGTAACGATTGCCCGAACAACATCCCCAATGATTTGGGAGGTGGATTTCAAAACTTCCTGGAGATGATTACCCAATTATCTCAGGTTATGAATAATAACCATAATAATGGAGAACTTCCTCCTTCTCCAAAGAGGGAGCAACTAGCTATCGAATGTTTTATGCGGCAACGACCACCGATGTTTTGTGGATCTTCCGATCCACTAGTTGAAGAACAGTGGGTCAACTCCATGGAGAAGATATTTTCAATTCTTCCCTATTCTGAGATGGAGAAGGTGACTCTAGCCGTTAATCATCTAGATGGAGAAGCTGATCAATGGTGGGCTTTGATTAATAACACCAAGCCAAGGGAGGAAATTGAAGAGATAAAATGGGAAGACTTTAAGATAATGTTTCTTAATAAGTACTTCACATGAACTCTTCGCACGAAGATGGAGAGAGAATTCATAGAGCTCAAGCAAAAAGAAGGAGAATCTGTCACAACCTATGAAGCAAATTTCACAAGGCTCCCAAGGTATGCTTCGGGTTTTGTTATCAACAATGATAGAAAAATTGATAGAATATTTAGTGGATTAAAACAACATCTTCGAAAGGCTCTTGCAATTCGAGAATTTGGGAGTTATGAAGAAGTTGTTCACTATGCTCTCAAAGTGGAGATGGAGTTTGGAGAATGGTCCCAAGGCTATGGTGATAAGAAAAGAAAGATCGAGTTTCAAGCCGGTGGATCTAATGACAAAGGTGGGAAGAAAACACAACGACCCACATGCCTAAAATGTGGGATGTTTCACCATGGGAAATGCCTCAAAGGGATGGGGAAATGCTTCAAGTGTGGGAAAGAAGGACACCTTGCTCACGAGTGTTGAAAAGACATGAAAAGGAAGGATAATGTAGCCGATGAAAGGAGAGAACCACTCGTGGTTCAATGCTACAACTGTAGGGATCTAGGGAACTATTCAAACCAGTGCACTAAACCTCGTGCTCTCGAGGGTAATCAGTGCCAGAAACCACCAAATCCAAAGAAACAAGGGAAGGCTTTTGCCATCACTACTGCAGAGGTGGATCAGGATAATGAAGTTGTACAAGGTACAATTCCTATTCAATCAAGAATGGAAAAAGTCTTGTTTGATTCTGGTTCTACGCATTCTTTTATATCTTGAAAGTTTGCTAGAACTATAGAATCGAAGCCCCGAAACCTTAAAGTAGAGATATCTGTAAAAACACCAAGTGGTGCAATCATTGCAACCCAAGTGTTTGACTCTTCTCCTTTTGACGTATGTGGGAAGATTCTTCCAGCAAATCTCGTAATAATTCCCTTTGTGGAATTCAATGCTATAATGGAAATGGATTGGCTCTTGTTATATAGAGCACATATCAACTATCGGGAAAAGGAAATATATTTTCATATTCCAAACCATCTCTTGCTTCTCTACAAATTCAAGGAAGATCATGAATCTCCTTTGAAAAATTCTTCAATGGTTTGGGTGTTGATTCCCTATAAAGAAGCATACCTCACCCAAATTGTTGAGTCGAAGGAAAGTTCCAACCTTGAAGAAATGCCCATCGTAAGGGAATACAGAGATGTATTTCCCGAAAAGTTACCCGGAATTCCCCCGGATCGTGAGGTAGAGTTCTCAATTGAACTCATACCCCGAGCTACTCCTATCTCGAAGTTCCCCTATAGGATGGATCCTATCGAACTGGAGGAGTTAAAGAGGCGGCTGCAAGAGCATTTGGACAAAGGGTTCATACGCCCTAGTTCATCACCTTGGGGTGCGCCGATGCTCTTTGTAAAGAAGAAGGATGGAACCATGCAGCTGTGTACTGATTATCGAGAACTCAACAAGATCACCATAAAGAAAAAGTATCCTCTCCCAATGATTGATGACTTGTTCGACCAGTTAAGAGGAGCTCAATACTTCTCAAAGGAGGATCTTCATTCTGGATATCATCAAGTAAAGGTGAAGAAGGAAGATATTCAGAAGACTGCCTTCCGTACAAGGTATGGGCACTATGATTTTTTGGTGATGCCCTTCGTACATACTAATGCCCCTGAAATATTCATGGATTTGATGAATAAAGTCTTTATAAATTACCTCGACAAATTTGTGGTAGTGTTTATTGATGATATTCTCATCTAATCCAAGAGTAAGTAGGAACATGAAGAACATCTAAGACTTGTGTTGGCGACATTGATAAAGGAGAAGTTGTGCGCCAAGTTCAGCAAGTGTGACTTTTGGATGAATCAAGTCATGTTATTGGGAAATGTGATCACAAGCGAGGGAATTTCTGTGGACCCTTCAAAGACAAAGGCGATTGAGGAATGGCCCATGCCCTCTAGTGTCCCAAAAATCTGTAGTTTTCTTGGATTAGCTGGGTACTATCGACGTTTTGTGAGAAATTTCTCACGATTTTCAAGCCCGCTAACTAAGTTAACAAGGAAAGGGGTAAAGTATGTCTGGACGGATGAATGTGAGGGAAGCTTAAAGGAGCTAAAGAGAAGGCTGATCACTGCACCTGTACTCACACTACCGAAAAGTGGAGAATGTTTTGTGATATACTGTGATGCTTCAATGAAGGTATTGGGTTGTGAACTCATGAAAAATGATAATGTGATAGCCTATGCCTCACGACAGTTGAAGATCCATGAGAACAACTACCCGATGCATGATCTAGAGCTGGAAACCGTGATTTTTTCCTTTAAAATTTGGTGGCACTACCTTTATGGGGAGAAGTGTGAAATATACACCGACCACAAGAGCCTAAAGTATATATTCACACAAAAGGAGCTCAACATGCGTCAAATGAGATGGTTAGAGCTAATCAAGGATTATGATTGATCTATTCACTATCATCCTGGAAAGGCGAACAAGGTAGCTGATGCTCTAAGCAGGAAAGAACCTGCTACTCTATCCATGTTGAGGATTGATAAAGACCCTATCTTCTTGGACATGAAAAGAATGGATTTGGAAATCATAAGGGCATGGGATACATAATACCTAGCCCAAATGATTGCGCAACCATCCATCTAAGATAAGATGAAGGAAGCACAAAGGGATGATGTGGAGATACAAAAGAGGGTGAATGCAGTAAAGGAAGGGAAGCTGCAAGAGTTCCATATCGACGATGATGGTGTGATTCAGTTTGGAATGCGGCTTTGTGTGCCTTCATCACCCGGGATAAAGAAGGAGTTATTGGATAATGCACATAGCTCAACTTTATCTATCCATCCTGGAAGTACCAAGATGTATCGTGATCTCCGAGAGCACTTCTAGTGGGATAACATGAAGAAAGAGATTGTGGAATATATATCAAGGTGCAAGGTATGTCAGCAAGTTAAAGATGAGCAGAAAAAGTCCAAAGTTATGATGCAGCCATTGCCTATACCCATGTGGAAATGGGAAAATGTTACTATGGACTTTGTCACGGGTCTTCCGAAGACGTCAAAGAGAAATAATGCGAAATGGGTTGTGGTTGATCGACTCACCAAGACTGCCCATTTTATCACTATTCGAGAAGACCTCTCACTTGAACAACTTGCAAGGATATATGTGAAGAAAGTAGTGAGATTGCACGGTGTTCCACTCTCGATTGTCTCTAACCGTGATCCAAGGTTCAAATCTAAATTCTGGAGGGGCCTTCAACATGATTTGAGTACTGAATTAAATTTCAGCACGACCTATCACCCCCAAACTGATGGCCAGTCTGAAAGGACTATTCAGACGCCTGAAGATATGTTAAGAGCCTGCTCTCTTGAATTTAAAGGTGGTTGAGATCAGCACCTACCATTGGTTGAGTTCTCATACAACAATAGCTTCCACTCGAGTATTCAGATGGCTCCATATGAATCTCTTTATGGGAAGCGATGTAGAACTCCAACCTGTTGGGATGAAGTTGGAGAAAGAAAGCTACTTGGTCCTGATCTTGTTCAGGAGATGACAGAGAAGGTTCAAGTCATCCAGAAACACATCAAAGCTGCTCAAAGTCGGCAAAAGAGCTATGCTGACAACCGTCGAAGGGACTTGGAGTTCAACGTTGGAGAAAAATTCTTCCTTCAAATATCTCCATGGAAGAGTGTTATGAGATTCGGGAAGAAAGGGAAGCTAAGCCCAAGGTACATTGACCCCTTTGAGATCCTTGACCGTATAGGAGCCGTGGCCTATCGTTTGGAACTTCCACCGAATATGGCTGGTTGCGCCCAAATTTACCCTACTGGTAAAATCGGTCGATGTAGTACATGTAGGGGTCGAATCCACAGGGACCGAAGAAGTAACCTTGAGATTCTATGATTGTGTGAAGGATGGGCTATGAAGTAGCCGACTTTGGGTTTGATTTTGGATGGTTTTTAAAGAACACTAATAAACCTAAGTGAATTTAATTAAATGGAAATGGGTTGATCTTAGGATTATGCTCGGGGTGGATTGAATGAATTTTACTTCATTAGACAATTTTGGTTTTATTAATTTTTGATGAATCCATTCTTCAAAAATAACACTACCTTCATCATTTTCTGGTTTGGTGCTTACTAAACACAATTACTAATCCCCTATACACTTAGAGAACCAAATTCATGATCTCTCCGAGATATATGGTATTTTAGTAATTGAATTTAGTTTTCTCAAACACAGTAAAGATGAAGAGTAGAAATAACTGAAGAATGGATGTCTTAAATTAATTGTCCAATTAACAATAATTCATTCATAAAATAACATTCAACCCAGAATTTTCATCCTCCTAAGATCAACCCATAAAGGTTTTAGCCCTCCATTGATGGTATACTCTCAATGCTGGGCGGAAGATGGCTAACAAGAATTGGATTGAAGAAATTAAAACCGCGGAAATAACGAGAACTCCTCTGTGTGTGTGAATGAAATTCACACCTATGTGTGAACTAATTCACAACAACACAGAGATATAACTGTGCTTTGTGATAATAAAGTTTTAATAAAATAAATGGAAAATATAGAAGTGAATGAAGTTGATTAAGAACATAAAGATACAAAAAATAAACTTACATGGAAATGGAAAACATTACAAAAGAAATTTGGAAGCATAACCTTACAATGAAACAAGCAACAAAAGATGATATGAAAAATATCCACCCCTATTACCTTCAACAATAGATCCTTATATAGGAATATTAGGAGCCTTAGTTACATCCCCCAATAATTAATTCATCCCCCAACAATTAATAGAGTCAAATGGTGGGTGAATAATAAAAATGGAATTGATCTTTCGAAATTGACCCGGAAAACTGTCCAGATTCATCCACCATATTGACGTATGAATTAAAAAATGAAGAAGGCCGAATCTGGAGGGTTGTAGAAGGGATATATCTTCTTCCATCTGTCCTCTATGATCTGTAAAAATTTCAGGAAATTTGGCTCATCCGTTTGGAAGTTATGGTCGAAATGGTGGGACAGATTTCTGTGCATTAATGCCAGGTCCACCATTTAAATCTCAACTTCAGATCCCTCTATCACCATGAAAACATAAGAATTAGCTCCAGCCACAGTTGAATAAAATGATCCTAGTATTTTTATCTTTATACTGTATAAAATTTGAGCTTCATTGGGCCTGGTTTCTAGGCCCCACATTTTTTTGATGGGCCTTAGGCCAATTATGCTTTTCCCAGCAAGTTTCTTCATTCAGGCGCAAAATACTCCATCTTCATTTGGGATTCATCCAGCGGACCTAAAAGATAAAATGTTCCAAACAAAGTGATCAATCATATCCAAAAATTTCAAATTCAGAAAATGAATATAATATTGTCAACAAACAAATGAATGATTGGGCCCAAATTTTCATTTTAAACATGAATTGCATTTTTGATTAGAAATGAAGTTCTATTTATGTAATGCACTAAAAACAATGTTTATGGACTTTAGAACAATGAATATAAAGATATTAACAATTAATATTAGCCACTTTCAGTGACTAATCACACCCCTAAACTTGATTTTTGCTAGTCCCGAGTAAAATAAATTACAAATATGAAATTCAAATCCCGTTTTCCAAAAACATTTTAATACACATTGCTCACCCAAATATCTAATACCAATTTTTTTTTGAAAACCCATCAAAATCATTAAAAACAAGCTAGTTCCATAAGCATATTCCAATCCCAATCCCATTCCTTTGTTCAAATTCATCACCACATTTCATCCAATTCCAATTAAGAATGATAAAGTGTTGTGCATCATAAAAGATTTGGGGCCCATTTTATTGTTCAAGGGGAAAAAATGGAAGCGCTGGGTGGGAATCACATTAAACCTTAAGATGAGTATCCTTTTTTTATTTTTATTTTTTGATTTTATTTTTTTAACCACAATAGATATGAAAAGACTAACTCTGGGAAAGACAACTAGGGAGTCATGATCCCCAAGTGTCGGACACCACACATATTGTCAATTTCATGCTCTACAATAGAGATATAAAGCCTAACTCTAGGCAAGAAAACTATGGAGTCACAATCCTGAAGTGTCAGATGCCACGCATTTGGACAAAACATTGCTCTATGTGGTCATTTTTTTTGTTTTTTGTTTTTTTTTTGTTTTTTTTGGATACTTAAATTAAACTAAAAGTGACCCCAAAACCCTATGATATAATAAAAGGGACCCATGAACTCAAATTTACACCCACGATCTAGTAGACGTGCATTGTGGTATTTTTATTAAGAGGATGAAATTGTAAACATTGAAAAATCACATCAGACAACCGAACTTTCCAAAAACTATACTCATGAACTTAAACTTGCATTAAAATCAGAATCAAGGCATGAAAAATTTATTTGATATACAATTTTAGAGTTTGCAATGTGTGTTTATCATGTTTATGGTTAATGGAATTTTTCTTTTCATGCATGTTTTTATAAAAAAAATCATTTTTTATCTCCCCCCAACTTAGAATGACACTGTCCCCAGTGTTTAAAGAAAGGAAAAGTTAGAAGTGGGTAGGAGAGGAGTTAAAAGATGAAATTGAGAATGATAAACATGGAACAAATTCACCTGGTTTTTGAAGTTGAAGTTCATGATGCTCCAGATTACTCCTTTGATCTCTTGGGAGATGTAGTCACCTCCTTGATTGAACATGTATCACCCAAAATAGTTCCTGAACCATAAAAATAAGGACAAAGCAGACAAAACAGACAACACAATGATTTATTTAATTCCAAGTACCATCATTTTTATGGTTTTACATTTTTTTTAAATCAAACTAATGATACATTGTCTTCTTTATATTTTCTTGGTATGTTATTACTCAGGGATCACACCGCATGGCACAGATGAATATGGTGCTCCCCTTTCATACCCATCCATACTCATAAAATAAGAACAGGTCAAGACGCTAATTTTTTTTAACCTACAAAAACAATAATAAAATAAAATAAACTGATGATACATTGTCTTCTTTATATTTTTTGGGCAAGGTATTACTCAGGGATCACACTGCGTGACACAGATGAATACAGTGCTCCCCTTTCATACCCATCCATACTCATAAAAGAAGAACAGGTCAACAGTCTATAATAATTTATTATATTTTTAAAATATCAAAATGATTTATTAATCCTATTTGAAAAATAAATATGATTCCAAAAATATTGGAAACATGAAAACCACGGGTTGCCTCCCGTGTAGCACTTTTGTTTAACATCGTTAGCCCGAATTATACCCCCCAACTTATCCAATTCCAACTTTTGACATTTTAATTAATCCATATTTTTCCACTTCAATAAGATTGAGATTGATTATTTTTTTTAAAAAAAATTCGTGTAAAATCCTATTTTCAACAATGATTGGTAAAATCCAAGGAATATCTGAAATGGTTGATATAGTTTCTTCTATAGTCTTGCCTAAGACACCAAGGATAATTCATACATTATTGGTTTCCTAAGATGGATGAATGGAAACTAAATGGTCTTGTTTGTACCCTATAAAGGGATAATTAAGTGGGGACAAAAGGTTAATAATTTTGAGGTTGGGTTGATTGAATTTTCCTAAATAAGATTGGAATTTTGAAAAATAACTTTCTTCTTCAAAAAAATTAGAAATAATCGGTTAATTTTGAAATTGTGATTCCTTCTGAAAATTGTCCAGTTGAATGTCAGGAATGGGTATAGACTCAATTTTTGTGATTTCTCCTAGTGGTTCAATGATTGGTGCTTCTGAAAATTTATTAATGGAGTTATATTCATGACACTCAATCCATGATGTCAAATTTTCCTCTTTTGAATCCAAAAAATCAATTTCCTCCAGATTTAAAGACCCTTTAGAAACTCCACGATCCAATCCAATTATCCAAAATCCTAAGGTTGGCTCTTCAATAAATGGATGAGGGGTTTGTGTGTTACATGATTCTTCTATCAATATTGAGTAAGGGATGTTTTGAGTGGGAATGGGGTCCACGCAAGTTTTAATTCTTTGTAGTTCTAGTCTAAAACGTGATACCTCTGAATTCATTTTTTCCATTTTTTCAAACAATTTTTGAAGAATTGTTTCAGGATTAAGATTGATAGATATTTGGAAATCATGGAATTCCTCATTATTCATCTTTTCAATCATTCTTGATAGGTATGGAAATTGATCTTTTAAACCTTCATCATTACAAATTTCGTTCATGTTATCAGGTGTGGGGTATTCATTCAAAGGTTGATTAAAAAAGGTTGGTGATTCCAAATGTGTATTTTCAAACTGATTCCATCCTGAGTTTGTGAAGGGATATTGTTGATTATACTCCATTGGATTCATTTGGAAATTTGGAATCGTGATTTTTGGGAGTAAAAAAATAGAAAGGGGAAAGGAGAAGAGAAATGGGGATGAGAATAGAATAATAGGGGTAAGAAAAGAAGGTTTTAGGTCTAAGGAACTTACTTGGTCCCCGACAACGGCGCCAAAATTTGGTTGCACCCAAATTTACCCTACTAGTAAAAGTGATCGATGTAGTACATGTAGGGGTCGAATCCACAGGGACTGAAGAAGTAACCTTGAGACGCTATGATTGTGTGAAGGATGGGTTATGGAGTAGCCGACTTTGGGTTTGATTTTGGATGGTTTTTAAAGAACACTAATAAACCTAAGTGAATTCAATTAAATGGAAATGGGTTGATCTTAGGATTATTCTCGGGGTGGATTGAATGAATTTTACTTCATTAGACAATTTTGGTTTTATTAATTTTTTATGAATCCATTCTTCAAAAATAACACTACCTTCATCATTTTTTGGTTTGGTGCTTACTAAACACAATTACTAATCCCCTATAAACATAGAGAACCAAATTCATGATCTCTCTGAGGTATATGGTCATTTAGTAATTGAATTTACTTTTCTCAAGCACAGTAAAGATGAAGAGTAGAAATAACTGAAGAATGGATGTCATAAATTAATTATCCAATTAACAATAATTCATTCATAAAATAACATTCAACCCAGACTTTTCATCCTCCTAAGATCAAGCCATTAAGGTTTTATCCCTCCATTGATGGTATACTCTCAATGGTGGGTGGAAGACGGCTAACAATAATTGGATTGAAGAAATTAAAACCGCGGAAATAACGAGCACTCCTCCGTGTGTGTGAATGAAATTCACACCTATGTGTGAACTAATTCACAACAACACAGAGATATCACTGTGCTTTGTGATAATAAAGTTTTAATAAAAGAAATGGAAAATATAGAAGTGAATGAAGTTGATTAATAACATAAAGATACAAAAAAGAAACTTACATGTAAATGGAAAACATTACAAAAGAAATTTGGAAGCATAACCTTACAATGAAACAAGCAACAAAAGATGATATGAAAAATATCCACCCCTATTCCCTTCACCAATAACTCCTTATATAGGCATATTAGGAGCCTTAGGTCCATCCCCCAATAATTAATTCACCCCCCAACAATTAATAGAGTCAAATGGAGGGTGAATAATCAAAATGAAATTGATGTTTCGAATTTGACCAGGAAAACTGTCCAGATTCGTCCTCCATATTGACATGTGAATTCGAAAATGAAGAAGGCCGAATCCGTAGGGGTTGTAGAAGTACAATATCTTCATCCATCTGTCTTCTATGATCTGTAAAAATATCAGGAAAGTTGGCTCATCAGTTTGGAATTTATGGTCTAAATGGTGAGACGGATTTCTGTGCATTAATGTCGGGTCCACCATTTAAATCTCAACTTCAGATCCCTTTATCATCAGGAAAACATCAGAATTAGCTCCGGCCACAGTTGAATAAAATGATCATCATATTTTATCTTTATACTGTATAAATTTTAGCTTCATTGGGCTTGGTTTTTGGGCCCCACATTTGTTTGATGGGCCTTAGGCCCATTATGCTTTTTCCAGCAAGTTTCTGCCTTCAGGCGCAAAATTATCCATTTTCCTTTGGGATTCATCCAGCGGACCTAAAATATAAAATTTTCCAAACAAAGTGTTAAATCGTATCCCAAAATTTCAAATTCATAAAATTAATATAATATTTTCAAAAAACAAATTAATGATTAGGCCCAAATTTTCATTTTAAACATGAATTGCATTTTTGATGAGAAATGAAGCTCTATTTATATAATGCACTAAAAACAATGTTTATGGACTTTGGAACAATGAATATAAAGATATTAACAATTAATATTAGCCACTTTCAGTGACTAATCAATGACTCAAGTTCATGATGTGTTTCATTTATCACTACTGAGGAAGTACATACCAGACCCCTCACATGTACTAAACTCAGAGGTGGTACAGCTGGAAGATGATCTCTCATATGAGGAGCAGCCGGTAAAAATTTTGGACCGAAGTGATAAGGTTCTACACAACAAGACAACCCACCTTTTCAAAGTGTTGTGGAGGAACCAGAAGTTTGAGGAAGCAACTTGGGAACCAGAAGAGGCAATGAAGGAGAAGTACCCTCACCTATTTGTGTAAAGTGAAATTTCAGGGGCGAAATTTCTTAAGGGGGGAAGAATGTAACGACCCAAAGTTTTTCAATGGAAAATTCCCTTCTTATATTTATGTCATAAAAACACAAAATAATGAAGTAATAAGTGATAAGTGACCTTTAAACACAATTTTGTCACCTCTATGTTTGGAATTTTGAAAATCCAACATACACGGTTGTGTTCAGGATGGTTTTTGGAGTCTAATGAAACAAAAAATAAATTTTGGTGAATAGTAACCTAGCCTTATTAATAGTAACCTACCCTTATTAAGAGTAACATGACCCTTATTAATAGTAAATAAGAGAACATTACCTATGTATAATAAAATAAAATTTAGACATCTTAGAAAGTGACCATTTGACCTTAGTAAACGTTTTTGGTATTTTATAAGTCATAAATAATTAATTATAATTAATTAATTAATTTAAAAGAATATTTATATCCCTGAAATGTATTCATAAATTTTTGAATCAATTACTAATAGTTTTTAGATAATTTTATAAGACCCTACATAATTTTTGAAAGAACTGCAAAATCAGTTTTAATTTTAAAAACTGCATTTTTTAACTAAATTATGATTCTAATTAAATATTAAATTAATTATATTTAGAAAATTATTTTTGAAAAATTGAATTCATTAATAGATTCTACGTGTCAGAAAATGGTTGGGGTAAATTTTTGGGAATTTTCAGAGATACTTGAATTTTTGATGAATAGTAGAATCCGATAATTCACAATAAAAGCTAAATAATATATTAATTGAGTCATAGATGATGTTTTGCTGATGTAATCCCACTTGGTTCGAGATTAAATTATAAAATTACTATTATTGGTCATCCAAGACTCACTATTCCTTGTCTTAGGTGAAATTAATAAAGTAATCAATTTTATATTAAGGAAACCCCTCTCCCCTCCACTATAAAATCCACCCTTCACTCCCTCTTTTCCTCACACCTCTCAAGATCCAAGACTTATCTAAAATCTGCCCAGACATCTTCCCTAGAACCTACCCCATGTCCAAAATCATCTGGTCTCATAAAAAGACCAATGCTATCTTCCTTAAGGTGGTTCTCAAGAGGAAGATTCTTGAGGTAATTTCCCTCCCTCTTCTCCTTTAATTTTTCCTTTCAAGTTCAAGTTCCTTTCTTGATCTCTCCCCACCTATCTTCATCCAAATTGTATTTTAACTCAATAATTCTACATATAATATAATCTTATGATTCTAATGGTATATTATATCACCCCACACCCTTTCCCTCGTCCTTTTATTTTATTAAAGAGATCGTTGTTCATGAGGTGTTAAATTTATCACATTCCAAAACAACATGTTCTCTTCTTCCATTTCTACCTTAAAATCTGGTCATGAAACCATTTTTATGGTTGAACCAGAATATTTTATATGTATTATTTTCTATTTTAAGTTCTGGAAATAACCTATGTCCATATTACTAAGTTAAATGTTAAAACAAGTTCGTTGTGATCTCAAAACCGCCCAAATTAACCCAAATAACCATCATTAAATTCTTATCTAATGATTCGTCCACTTGGATATAATATAATTGACTATAAAATTATTAAATATACTATAATATCATTAATAACATGTAATATCTGTTCTGGATGTTTACCCATGATCTACCCAAACATCAATTTAAGAATACAAGTGGACCGTTCAAGAAAACCATGAAAACGAACATCCCCGATCAGTGTTTTTAAACTCTATAAGTCATTAAAAGGAATATAATATGAAATAATGAAATCAGAATGAACCAAATTAATGTATAAAAGGTTCTGTAATTTCTAATTAATGAATATAATGTCATTATACAGGACATTAAAGAGAAGGAGGCATTCAAGTACAAGGTAGGGGGAAATCTCGAACCCAATTTTCTTCCTTCGGGTTCTCCCTCTTTCACTTCATTTTTGATATCGTTACGCCTCAAAGATCATTTGTTCATAATTTACTTTACTTTTATGAGATATACATGTTTTTCACTGGTTTTTATGTCCATCAAAATGTTTTCCAAAAGAACTCTTCTTTCAATATCTCACCTTTTACCTCTCATTCAAGGTTGATGGTTCTTGTATCATGTATGTTGTTCCCTCTTTCTTTTGGGAACCCAAAGATTATGAATGTGTTATTATGAGATGAAACCCATTCCTTTACATGGGTAATTTATGTACATTTTTTATATGTGTTCTATGTGGCAAGCATGATAATGATAATGTTATGATGTGTCGGGTGCGCCCGGAATTATATAGCGCAATATGAATGTTTAAATGTGACGGGTGCGCGCAGAATTATATAGAGCTCCAATGCATTGGGTAAAGTGATGAATCTCATGAGTAAATGTGAAATGATGTGTGAAAAAGATGCTATCTTTGTTCACAATCATGTGTGGTAGTTAACCACTAAGACATGATGTTTCGTTTTTATGCATTGCCACATTTCAAGTCTTTTATTTATGCTCCTCTCATGTTCATGATCTTTTGCCTATGTTATGATTATGATCACCCCATGATGTATTTTTCTTATCTATCCTCTTACTGGGATTTTAGCTAACCACTTTTTATGTATATCCTAAGGTAGCTACATGTACTAAGGAGAGGAAAAGTGCTACTAAGAAGCTATAGAAGAAGAGATTAAATGAATTTTTATGCTTGATGTTGTACTTGTTATGTGTAGTCCTAGTTTTCCCAAGACACTAAACCTCTGGATCCTCCATGTGTAATACTATTATGTTTTTTATCTTTTAAATGATTTAATAGTAATGTAAGAAAAGTTCGGGTCACTATATACACACCATGTGAGACCTTATATGTAGTGCTACAGTTTTCATGATGTCGAGTGGCATATGTCATATGCATTGTAAAACTTTTTTTTGGATCAGTATTAACCTCAGAGGGTACACAGACATGGTTAGGCTGGGTTACACATATGCATATAGAGTAAATAGGCATAGTAATGCACTCGAACACGACTAGGTGTACAGAACCACAACTAGGTGTACATGAGTTGGTACAATATAATGACTAGAAGTACATGATAATATAGAGATATCATATGAAGGGTTCCAACACTCTTCTATATTTCATGTATATATACTTACATACTATTTATTTTTAGATTTACATGTCGTTTGAGGAAGTGACACAAGATGAGACCAGGGGTTGGTTGGAAACATCGTTTACTCCACAATACATGTCATTTACCCCATTTGAGAGAGTTTGGAGACCTTTATGTATTTATCTTAGACTATAATTGGTTAAGTGCGTTCCCTTGGTCAATTCCCTTTTGAGTATAATGTGGAATTACATCCATGACTTTGGATTGTGACACCATCTGGAGGATAAGTCTCATATAGAGTTTTTGGTGTCCTTTCGTGAGACTTGAGTGTGACACTATGTCATTTTATCTTATACCCTATGTGGGAGGTGATGTAATCTGTATGATCTCCATACGTGAGGTGTTTATCCTCCATTTAAAAGTCCATTTCAGCAGTGTTTGAGGTATCTATGTCATATGATACCATGCATAGTGAGTTGATCCATATTGGTTTTTTGGTGTCCCATAGTGGTCCTGAGTGTGATCCCCTATATGAGTATTAGGGTCTTTAAATCCCAAATATTTTTATTGGGTGGGGCCTATTGATCAAGACCTATTGGATGAGTGTCACTGATGATATCATGACTCATGGAGTGGGTTCTTCCAAAATGAATATTTCCTAGAAGCTTTAATCTAAATCTTATAGATGGAAGTTTAGTTTAGTTTGCCTAGAGGTTTAGTGTCCTTCCTGAGTATATATAGGTTTTCCCTTATGTTTTATATCCTTTTTAATGAGATGAATATTCTTGTTACAATATGTTAGTGTTTTTAGGATATCCTACAAGGTATTGTTATAATCACCCCTATATGGGATCTTCTCGCATGTGTCATATATTATATAGATGATGGACCGTTTGATGGTTTTATTTGAGGACATGGAGATGGTGGAGAATATCATGGGATAGACAGACTGAGGTATTTTATGAGTGGTTTCATTTGATAGTATTCCTCACCTTCTTAGTAGGTTGGACCCTATAAATTTTTTGGCTGGGCTTATATTTGGTACCATTTTCCTTTCAATAAATTATTGTCATACTCTAATTGTGGGATTATAGAGGTACTAATGAATTGGTTTTAGTTATTTTATGATTCAATATTGTATGGGCTTATAGACATGTGCATTTGTATAGGTGCATTAGGATAATACCTCCCATGTGTGTGAAATTCCAACTTATCGCTTTTCACTAGATTCTAGCCTATTAGAGGAGGGCTTGTGGTAGTCTTGGTTTAGGCCTTGATGGGCCAGGTCATGATAGAATGGTATTAGAGGAGTCGGTTCTACCTTTGAAGTATAGGTTGTGAGGCTGGTTTGGGTATTATGGAAACAATGTTAAGTGTTCTAAATTTTTCTTTCAGGATAGGGACTCTAGTGTTGGTTTGTCTGCCGATATATCTATACACCAAGAATCTGATTACCTTCCTTTCAACTCAATTCATGTAGAATCTTTCTATAGGGAAAACATTAGTACATGAATCATATAGGAAAGATTTATTGTTTTCATGCATTTCTTGAGTCATATTCTCAGATATGATCTTTGACCATGGTATATCTTATTTGTTTCAAGATGCCTCCCTAATGACAGCCATCCAAGATTCTGCTTTATAGTCATGAGGATAATCCACTAAGTGATGAGGATTCAGTAAATCAGATTGTACTAGAGATAGTACCTATATGTGTTTTAACAACTATACCTCCACTGATTGAGTTTTAGTTAGAACTATAAGTACTATATGATGATGCACATAGACTGAGTCAGCTACATGAGTTCTATAGGAAGCAACCTCCCAGGTTTTGGGGTGATCTAGTCCCCTAGATAGATGATGAATGGTTAGAGGTGGTCACTCGATTTTTATACATTGTGAGGAAGCCTATAGATCTGATGGAAGTCCTTGGGATGAGTCTTCTTCAGGGATCTGATGGGTGAATGTGGAGTATGTTCACTGAGTCAAAAAGCAAGATAACTCTATTCGACTTCGAGAGTCTCTTCTGGGAGAAGTTTTATCCATACACATTGTGATCTGTGCACATCCAAGAGCTTCTAAATCAGTATTAGGGTTGTATGATCATGTTATATTATTAGTCGAGGTTTACTGATCTGTCATGGTACTCCATGGATATTCTATGAGATCTGTTATTCAGAGAAAAAAAATTATTAAGGCTTACACTAGGATATAAGGGATTCAATGATATCTCTTTGTATTTCTACATATTCTGGATTGTTTGAGATGGCCTTAGTAGTAAAGATATTTTTGGAATATGAGACATCAATAATGGGTTCTAGTAGTGGGAATCTATGAGATGAGAATTCGGTGGTAGGTAGCCAATGATGGTTGTTGAGATCCGTTCATATAAGATGCTTTAGGGGAGATCCCAGGAAAGGGTATTAGAGGTACAAGGCTCTCAATATGTATTGAATTAGCTAAGGGATAGGCAGGGTTTATCCTGTGACAGACAAGGATATATTTCATGTGATTGTCTAATTCGTCATATAGCTGATCGATAGATGGTTGAGGGAACACCCAGGGTAAGACATAGGAAGGATCACAGAGGTCCTCAAGGAGGTGTACATGGAATTGTGGTAGGTAGAGCATCAATACTTTTTATAGTTATGAAAAATTTCCACCACCACCCTCGGGTGGACCACTCTAGGCTCAGGGATCTAGTTATCAGGGACGAGGCCGACTACAAGCTATGTGGACCTATGATCCTGAGGCACCAGGGATGATACAAGGCACGATCTGTGTATTTTACACCATTTCTATAGTACGGATAGACATAGGTGTGATTCATTTCTTTCTTTTCACTTATTTGGTTCAAGACATAGATATTCTGGTCGATCCATTGACTCAACCCTTATTGTTGGAAACTCTAACAAGAGGTGACTCGCTGATTTTAGGATGTGTCAGGCTTTCCTACCTAGTGAGAGCTAGAATTATTCCTTGAATAAAACCAAGGATGTCCCAAATATCTATAGTATCATATCATAAGTCTCCCACATAGTTTAATAAGATGATGATGTAGTTATAGGACATGAAGAAGAAGGGATTTGTGCGACCTAGAGTTTCTCCTTATAAAGCCCCCAATGTTATTCACTAAGTAGTTGGATGAGAGCTTGAGGTTATGTATGGATTAACTGTCAGAACCAACTCCCCACAAGGTGTACCCCTCTTAGGCCGGAAATGTGAGAAGGGAGATAATGACCCCCGATTCCCACCTCTAGTAGGTTCTAGGTTGGCGACTAGCACTGAGGGTATAGTTAACACAAAAATGGGAGGCGTTAACCTCTAAGAGAACACATGCGAAAGAGAAAGATATTATAGACCCCAACCAACTCCAACTTCAATATAAATATAAAATAAATACCAATTACACATATGTAATTTCATGAAAAACTACTACAACTAAAAGGGGAAAACTATAAGTACCCAAAATAAAGTAAAAAACAACAGTGACCACAAAGCCTGAACAGCACCTGCAACCCCATGCTAGTAGTAACTAGCCTGATCTCCGACCTGCTCTAAGTGACCTAAAAAGAAGTTTATATATAGATATGGTGAGAATAACTATTTACTCAGTAGGATCCTCCCCATATCCTCTCATGAAAAAGTAAAGAAAACTTGCTAAAGCAAAGTGAACAACAAGTGAAACTAACTTCTCACCTAAACTGGTATACTAAGTTCCCAGCCTCACCATGAATACTCTCACCAAGTATTGTATACAAGAGAATATAATATAATAAAGAATATCAAGGTTACCCCACTACTACTTCCCCACTGGTTTGCTGCTTTACCCCAACTTCGCACGTCCTAATCATCTCTCTCCAAAAAAGGCTTGCCCACAGACACCTGGTAAAAGCACCATAACATGCACCTCATGCAAAAAAACCACCACTTCCAAGTACATAAAGTAACCCAATAGTTTCTGGGAGCCACTACAGCTCACATAACGTTTATCATACGTCAGGTATTAAACCTCAAGCCATTATATCCCATACACCGAGTAAGAATCCTCAAGCCATCATATCCTATACATGTTTCACCTATAATAGTCCTTAGGGAACTATATCCAGAATATATGTTTATGAATAACCACAATCCATTACAGCTTTCTACACACATATATGGGGAAAACTAACTGATGTTCCTACCATCACAAGTAAATACAAAGAGAAGAGAGAAGGGCCAAAGTGGGTAGTCAGACATCCATCCTTCCACCAGAATGATGGGGAAAACACCCCCCAGGGCTCAGAATCCATGAGGTGTCAGTTTAACTAACTAATAGGGTGCAGTGGCTATAGAAACAGAAAATTATAGAATATACTATAGCTCAAAACCACACTATGGGCATAAACTAGTCTTAGACTGAACTGCACCTAACATCTCTCAGACTCTCGGTTTCCACTTCTAAGACTAGTTATCCTATAAGCACATAACAATTTAAAGAGCTTTATTACATTACATCATTCCCTTTTTATCTATTTCACTTTAATTTAATTAATTATTTAAACATTAATTAACCATTAACAATTACACATTATTTTTCCTTAGAATCACTCCCAAAGTCCACCATCACTTTAAATTGTAACCTCAACATTGTGTCCCAACAAGCTCCAACCCCATTGGTTAACATAATTTATTAAATTATTTATTTACTGCATTAATTTCCCATATTCCCAGGCATTCTGGAAAAACATTCAATTCTACTAAACACAATGGGGATCAAAAATGGTGAGTATATGAACTACCCATCGAGACTTTTCCCTCAATAACAAGAGAATAGACCCATCCTTCCTCCCGAAGATAAACACAGAAATCACGTGGAATACCCCATGCGTCTTCGCCCCTTTTGGAAGGAGGGTGAGAAAAACTAGCTGACTTGATCAGTGGGGGATGTAAAGTAGATTAACAACTAACAAGAATTATCAAGCATCCAAACATTCACATCCAACCTGTTTCATCATCCCGATGTCCTTCCCGACACCCACATGCATAAATTGATTCATCTCACCACTCTAGGAATCAACTTCTTCCATAACCAATAGGCCTCCATACCCCCACATATCAAAACAACCATCTAGCCTAAAATCACAACACAAGAAGCTGGAAAACGAGCATCATATCAATTGGGATCTTGGACCTTAAAAAATAAAGAGGGTAACTTAGAACCCTATAAGGGATTATATTTTATCAAACAAACAATTCATTAATCCATATTGAATTAACCGATTTATTATTCGTAGGTTCCAACTTCAAGAAACCTAAATTTTAAGCTATCAAAAATTGATTAAACATGCTTACTCCATTAATTTTATTAGCATCAAATTATAACAACAACAATCAGATTTATTTACATGCCTTTTTATCTTTATCCAAACAATTATCAATAAATTATGGCTTTATGTTCTTTACAAAATTCCATCAAGAATGAAAATCTAGACAAAGAAAGCTTAGATATCACACTATCTAGAAAAAACAAGAGGCAATAACATATGATCGATATCAATTTATTTATTCGGTTCAAATATATATTATGTAAATTTCATAGTGATCCAATAGGATAAAACATGCTAACTATACAGTTTCATGTAAAAGAAATGAGAAGGAATGAATCCCCTACCTCAAACGGTTTGTGATGTTCTTGATACAAGAACAAGCCACACAACAGGTTATGATCTCTATCCCTCGTGACAACTGTATCCACCTGATGATGTAGAGACCCCACCACACAAGTCAACACCCAAGGAAAGTCCATTAGGAACATGGAGATATAATTCCATAAATGGGAAAGGAGAAACATAAGTAGATGAACCTAAAATAATGATAATAGATCATACCTTATATCGAATATTGATCGATACTTCTTTGTTGCATCAAAACGGAGGGGGACCAATCCAAGGAGGAAATTTTGATTGCACAACTCTTAGGGGAAGGAATGGAAGGTTCAATCATCTCACACCTGAGAAAAAAAAGGAATATCTAGGGAGGAAGATATCTCGTCCCTTTAAAATATTTAATGGAGCAATAGTTTATGATACACTGGATTTTCCATTAAAAGAGGATCGCATTAAAAGACAGTTTGACTATGTAAAAGCATCCCGATCCTTAGGAAAAATTAATATATGAGTTATGGCCTTTGAGTCGGACATAGATTCCTTAAATAAAGGCTTTAAATTCAATTTACATCAAAGGAAATGTCAAAGAGGAAAAATTGTAGGAAGCTGAGAACATTGTTCATGAACTGAAAATTTGGAAAAGAAAATAGAGGCTACCGTTGGACCTCACCATTCTGGAAACACTGTTCATGAATTCAAAATTTAGAAAAGGAAATAGAGGCTACCATTGGACCTCAGTATTCTGGAAATAATGATCATGAACTCAAGATTTGGAGAAGGAAATAGAGGCTACTGTTGGACATCACTGTTCTTGAAACACTTATCATGAACTCAAAATTTGGCAAAGGAAATAGAGGCTACTATTGGACCTCACCGTTCTAGAAACACTATTCTTGAACTCAAAATTTGAAAAAGGAAATAGAGGATATCATTGGACTATCCACCTAAGGCTACTAATGACATTGTGCACATATTAGAAAATTTGAAAATTTTTGGGATAAGTCACCTTGACCACCAGAACACCTCAAACACTAGATTTTAGCAAAGGAAAGGACCAGAGAGGTCTGGGCCATTACCTCAGATACCTCTCAAAAAATTGTCATCCTTGATAATTCAAAACCATCCTAAAAGGAAACAAAAAATAATTCCAAACAACCACCCATATAGATACCTCTCAAAATAGAGCAAGCCAGAAGAAGAAACTAAAGAAAGACATCTCATAAACATGAAAGGTCTACAACCACAAAGAGAACAACTTTTTTTAACATGAAAAGGGTTAAACATCAGTCAACTTGGGGGTACTGGGCACGTATATGTTACTCACATTCCTAGGTACTCTCTTCCATGCCACCGTGTCACCACAAAACATGAACCAAGGGGATAGAATGCTCGCGCAACACCTAATCTTTGCAGTCTTGGATCTCCACAGGTCTCTCCTCAAAGGTCGTATCATCATCAACATCAATCTCTACCCAATCGATGACATATGAGTCGTCATGAAGATAATTACAGAGCTGTGACACATGATAAACATCATGTCTCAAGATCATCTGTGGGGGAATTGATACTCGATACACCATAGTTCCAACATGAGATAACACCTCAAAAGGCCCAACAAACCGGGGAGAAAGCTTACTCCCATGACAAAATCTTCTCCTTCCATGATGGGGAGTCACCTTCAGAAACATGTGATCCCAAACATCCATATATAATGGTCTCCTCCTTTGGTCAAAATATGATTTCTGATGATCCTACGTTGTCTTCATCCTCTCATGAATCACCAGAACCATCTCTATTGTATTCTTCACTAGTTCTGGTCAGAGAATTACTGACTCTCCGACCCCAGTCTAGCACTATAGAAAATGGAAAGGTTGGCCATACAAGGCTTAAAATGGCGCCATACCAATGGTGGAGTGAAAAATATTTTTTTAAGAGAACTCCACCAAGGGTAAGTTCTTCATCCACGAACCTCTAAAATCCAAGACACAAGATCGCAACATGACTTCCATAGTCTAGATTATTTTCCCAGTCTGACCACCCATTTGCAGATGAAAAGAATTGCTAAGGCATAGTTGAGAACTAAAAGAATGCTAGATACCTCTCCACTCCCCAGAGGTGAAACATGGATCTTTATCATAAATGATCATCCTTGGGACTCCATGATATCTCACCACCTCCACCAGATACAGCCTCGACAAAACATCCACTGATTTTGAATCCTTTATTTATATGAAGTGTGATGATTTTGTTAAATGATACACTACTGCCCAAATAGCATCATGTCCTCCCTGAGCTCAAGGTAAACTAGTTAAAAAATCCATTTATATGTCCTCCCACTTCCACTGAGGAACATCTAATTGCTGGAGCAGACCATTAAGAACATGGTGTTCGATCTTCACCTTTTGGCAGACCAAACATCGAGACACAAACTCCACAACCACATGCATCAACCCAGGCCACAAAAACTGACTCCTCAAGGCTCGATACATCTTTGTCACACTATGATGCATCTCTAAAGATGAACTATGGAACACTATGAGAACCATCTTGTGCATGGACAAAGGAAAAAATAGCCCTTCGTGATACCATACTCGGTGTTGTTCATCCTCAGACCAACCATCAAGGGCCTCGCCAAAAAGAACTCGGTCTCTCTAGACCTCCCCCTCAAGATCCCTGAACTGTGAATCTTCTACCTGATACACTAGGGATAACTTCACCGTAATTTGGAAAAGACAACCTCTGCCCCCAACTTCTCCCATATCGAGATGTAATGGTGACAGTTCTCCCATAAATCTCTAGGAATCACCCGATTCAAGCACAACATCACTACATGACTTTCTGCTCAACGCATCATCTACAACATTCCCCTTTCTAGGTGTATATAATATTTCAAAGTCGAATTCCTATATGAAATCCATCCACCAACACTATCACAAATTAAAGTCACACTGGGAGAAAACATACCTCAAAATATTATGATCGGTGAAAACCACAAAGCACTTTCCAATGATGTAATGACTCCACAACTTCAGAGAAAACACCATGGACACCAACTCAAGATCATGGGTGGAATTGTTACATTCATGGGGATGAAATTGTCAAGACCCATAAGAAACAACTAATATTTTCTACATCAGAACACAACTTAACCCCATATGCGAAGCATCACATAAAACATCAAACTGAACTCCCTCTCCTAGAAGACAAATAACAAAATCACTTACTAACTTCTTGATTAGATACTTGAAAGATATGAACGCCTGGTCCTTCTTGGTCAAAGCTGTCAGAGGTGTTGCAACTCGAGATAAATTGGCTACAAACCTTCTGTAGTAGCATGTGAGACCAAGGAAACTTTGTACCTCTAACACTGTATTGTGGACTGCCCAAGAAACAAATGATTATATCTTCAATGGATCCACAACTAATCCCTGTTGGGACACCACATTCCTTAATAAACGGACAACTTGACCCCAAAACTCAAACTTAGAAAACTTCTCAAACAGCTGATGTTGACAAAGAACTACCAAAATGACATGTAGATGCTCCACGTGATCCTCCTCATACATGGAGTACACAAGTATGCCATCGAAAAAAACCACCACAAACTTATCCAGGAACTAATTGAACACAGAGTTCCTCAATCCCATGAATATAGATGGATCATTCATCAGACCGAACATCATTATGACAAACTCATAATACTCATGATGAAAATGGAAAGCATTCTTTGGGATATCCTCATCCTTAACATGCATATGATGATATACTGATATCAAGTTGATCTTTGAGAACCAACATGAACCCTTTAGTTTATCAAATAAATCATCAATATGTAGAAGAGGATAGCAATCATTCACTATAACTTTTTTTAAGTGATGATAATCGACACACAACCACAAACTGCCGTCAGCCTTCTTCAAGAACAAAACTGGTGCACCCCACGGTGACACACTTGGCTGAAAATAATCACACTATAAAAGACCATCAAGAGGTATACATAGATCTTGTAACTCAAAATGTTCCATCATATATGGATACATAGAGAAAGTAGATGCTCCTGGTTGCAGCTCGATCCCAAACACGATCTCTCGTTGAGGGAGTAATGCTACAACCTCTTCTAGAAGGACATCAAGGTACTCTTCAACGACCCTAGGAAAATCCAACCGATGAACCTCTAAAGAACTCAGCATTATCTCATGCATCATGGATTTTAATGACGGAACATGCCTCTGACCCATCTGAGGGTCTCGCTCACCAATGAACACAACTGGATCTCCATATGCATCGAACAACACAACCCATCTACTGAAGAAATCCACGATAGCCTGCACCAAATACAACCAATTTATACTAAGGATGAAATCATATGGTTTTATTCATAAACATAGGAAATATCCCCATGAGTGGTGCTACCCCAACACTAGCTCACAGTATCTACATACTTCAAACAAGTCATCTCGACCACCAATTGGCGTAGTCAATGCCAAGGTCACTGAAACCCACTCTACCTCAAGTCCCAAAGCATGGACAAAGGTAGGTGATATGAATGAGTGTGTGGCTCCAAAATAAATCAAGGCATACACAAGGTAGAAAAAAAAGAAAAGGGTACCTCGAATGACATCTGGTTAGCATGGAACTGGCAACGCTAAAGCATGAAGCTGACCACGACCTCCTCCACGACCTATATGACCCTGATGATGACAACCACCATGGCCATGCTATACAATCGGAGGATGGGGAGAATCATGGGGTTGTCTTATGCCTACCCCATATACCCTCTGCTGATCCAAAGCTAGTGCAACTTGCTACTGCTACCTCATCTAGAAAAACCTAAACAGAGGAACATGGAGTAGAACACCTGGTGCACGATGACTGCTCTGAAAGGTTGGGCACTCTCACTACTGATGACCTTGACCACCACAAGAAAAACAAATTCTTTATCACTTAGTATATGAATTAGAGCTACTTCCCCTAGAAAAATGAGATGCTAAGGGCTGTGACCTACCCCTGGCCGGATGGAATGTCTTCTACCTGGAAAATCGGGAAACCCAAACCACATCTCTGCTTCATGAGGAATCATGATGAATATCCTATCATGATGATATGGTTCTAGAAAATATCCTCTCAATGACCACTTCCATTTCCAGCACTTCAAGATATGTCTTCAGAATAAATAGGGTGACCTGGCGCTCAATCCCTGGATACAAATCCTCCTCAAAATGCCTCCCCCTAGCCTCGTCTTCTGGAAATAGGTCCAAAGCATATCTTAAAAGGTTCTTGATACAAATTCCAAACTCTCGAACACTAGTTATCCACTATTAAAGGGTAATAATCTCCTGTATATTGGATTCCTTCATGATCGAAGAAAGAAACTAAACTCTAAACTTGTTTCAGAACTCCTCCCATAAGATCATCGACTCTTTGTGATCCCTGAGGAATAAGAACCACCACTACCTCGCTGCTTCACGCAACATCGTCACAACCATGGAAACCTAGTGCTCCTTTAAAGAACATATAGAACTGAATCCTATCTCTAACTCCTCCAACCAGTCTTCTGTGACTGCATATGAAATGGATCCCTCGTACTTCTGCAGACCCGGGTGCTGAAACTCTCTGAGTATCCTCCTCCAAGTGTCGTCGTCATTAACCTCTACCCTGCAACGATCTGTTGGCATAGCCTGCTGAACATCTTCTATGCGATCCTGAAGAGTATGTCGACCTGGATCCATACATATAAAATAACAAATAGTTAGAGATCCAAGACCTAGAATATGGAGGACTCAACATTAATTAATTATTTTTTGGTTATCTTATCCCAAGGTATACCCATTATATCACAGGCACAAAGAAGAATGATGCATGATCCTTTCCTAGGTCTCAAACATGTAACTAGGGTCACCTTGTTTATTAGCCATTGTAAACTTAAAGGTCCTCACATCAGATCATAGGGGGCCCTAAACGCCGATGTCTCAGCCGATCTCTAGTGTTTACATCACTTGATAAACATGAATGACACTGTTTCCCCACCAACCATGGAGTCCTCACCTGTTCCTAACACCAAACTCCATCCTATCCCTCAACCTCCCTCTGATACCACTTTGTCATGACCCCATCCCAACAAGGTGTACCACTCCTGGGCTGACAATGTGAGAAGGGAGATAATGACCCCTGTGTCCTGCCTCAAGTAGGTCCCGGGTTGATGACTAGCACCCAGGGTATAATAAACACACAAATGAGAGGCATTAACCTATAAGATAAGACATGCAAAAGAGAGAGATAAGTTAGACACCATCCAAATCCAACTAAGAAAAAAATATAAAAGAAATCCCAAGTACACATATGTAATTTCATGCAAAACTACTACAACTGAAAGGGGAAAACTGCAAGTACCCAAAAGAAAGTAAAAACAATAGCGCCCGCAAAACCCGAACAGCTCCTGCAACCCCAAGATACTAGTAACCAGCCTGATCTCCAACCTTCTCTAAGTGACCTAAAAAATAGTTTATATATCCATAGGGTGAGTATAACAGTATACTCGGTAGGATCATCCTTATACCCTCTCATGAAAAAGTAAAGAAAACATGCTAAATCACAGTGAACAACAAGTGAAACTAACTCATCACCAAAACAGGTATACAAAGTTACCAGCCTTACCATGGATACTCTCACCATGTATCGCATACAAGAGTATATACTATAATAAAGAGTATCAAGGAAACCCTTCTTCTACTTCCCCACTGATTTTCCGCTATGCCCCAACATCGCTCATCCTAAGCATCACTCTCCAAAAAGGATTTCCCAGAGACACCTGGGTGTAGCACCACAACATGCACCTCGTGTAATAAAACCACCATGTCCACCAAAGAAAAGTAACCCGGTAGTGTTTGGGAGCCACAAAAACTCACATAATGTGTATCATACGTTGGGTATTAAATCTCAAGTCATTATAGACCATACACCAAGTAAGAATCCTCAAGACATTATAAACTATACAGGTTACACCTATAGTTGTCCATATGAAACTACATCCAGAATATATGTGGGTAAATAACCAAAATTCATTACAGCCCTCTACAAACATATATGGGGAAAACTAACCGCTATTCCTACCATCACAAGTAACTACCATGAGAAGAGAGTGAGGAAAAAGGGGGTAGTCATCCATCAATCCACCCACCAGAATGTGGGGGAGAACACTCCCCCGGGCTCAAAACTCTTTGGGTGTCAGTTTCCCTAACTAACAGGGTGTTGTATCATATAGAAACACAAAAAGTATAGAATATAATATAGATCACAACCACACTATGGGAATAACCTAGTCATAGACTCAATTATAGCTAACATCTCTCAGACTCCTGACTTCCACTTCTATGACTAGGTATCCTATAAGCACACAACTATTTAAAGAGATTTATTACATTAATTCATTCCCTTTTTATCAGTTTCACTTTACATTAATTAATTCTTTAAACATTAATTAACAATTAACAATTCCACAATATTTTTCATTAGCATCACACCCGAAGTCCACCATCCCTTTAAATTGTAACCTCAACATTGCGTCCAAACAAGCTCTAACCCCATTTGTTAACATCATTTATTCAATTATTTATTTACAACATTACATTCCTATATTCTCAGGCATTCTAGAAAAACATTCAATGATACAAAACACAAGGGGGATCAACACAGTTAGTAGATAAACTACCCGTTGAGCCTTTACCACCTATTTTAAGAGCATAAACCCTTCCTCCCTCAGTAATCTAAACACAGAAAGCACATGGAATACCTAGTGTATCTTCACCTCTTTTGGAAGTAGGGTAAGAAAAACCAGCTTCCTTGAGCATAGGGGAATGTAAAGTTGAAAAACATCCAACAAGAATCATCAGTAATCCAACCATTCACATCCAACCCATTTCATCATCCTTAGTGTCCTTCCCAACACCCAAATACATATACTGATGCATCTGTCCACTCTAGCCATCAACTACGGCCCCAACCAATAGGCCGTCATGCCCTCATATATCACAATAACCATCCAGGCAAACATCACAAGACAGGCATCATGAAAAAAATATCATATCAATTGGGCTCCTGGCCCATAAGCAAGAAAGAGGGTAACTCAAAACCCTACAAGAGATTGTCTTTTATCAAATAACCAGTTATTTAATCCATCTTGAATTTACCAATTTATTATTCAAAGATTCCAAATTCGGGAAACCTAAACAGTAAGATATCAAAAATTTATTAAACATGCTTACTCCATCAATTTGATTAGAATCAAATTACAAAAACAACAATCATATTCATTCACATTCCTCTTTATCTTTAGCCAAATAGTTATCAATTAATTCCATCTTTATGTTCTTTACCAATTTACATCAAGAACGAAAAGATAAAAAAAGAAAGAATAGATATCAAACTATATAGATAAATAGGTGGGAATACAATATGATCGATAAAAATTTATTTATCTGCTTCAAATATTTATTATGTCAATTCCATTATTAAATAGTGGTATAAAACATTATAACTATATAGTTGCACATAAAAGAAAATATAAGAAAAAAATCTCATACCTCAAATGGTTCTTGACGTTCTTTATATGAGAACAATCCACACAACGGGTTACAATATTCTCCCCCCGTGACAACTGTATCCACCCGAGGATCCAGATAAAATACCACACTAGTCAACACCCATGAAAATTCCATTACGAACAAGGAGATATAATTCCATAAAAGGGAAAGGAGAAATAGAATGATATGAACCCAAAATAATTACTATAGATCATACCATATATCGAAGATTAATCGATACTACTTTCTTACATCAAAATGGAGGGGGACGAATCCAAGGAGGAAATTTTGATTGGACAACTCATATGGGTAGGAATAGAAGTTTTGAGTGTCTCACACCCTAGAATGAGGAGGAATATCTGGGGATAAATATATCTCATCCCTTTAGAATATTTAATGGAGTAGCGGTTTAAGATACGTTGGATTTTCCATTAAAACTAGATCACATTTAGCCACATAGTTTGACCAAATAAAAGCATCCCGAGCCATAGGAGAAATTAATATCAGATTTCTGGCCTTTGAAGAGGCCTTAGAGTCCTTAAAAAAGGCTTTAAATTCATTTTTCATCAAAGGAAAAATCAAAGAGGGGAAACTGTAGGAAGCTAGAAACACTATTTATGAACTCAAAATTAGGCAAAGGAAATAAGGGCTACCGTTGGACCTCACAATTCTGGAAACACTATTCATGAACTCAAAATTTGGAAAATAAAATAGAGGCTACTGTTGGACCTCACCATTCAGGAAACACTGTTCATGAACTCAAAATTTGGAAAAGGAAATAGAGGCTACCATTGGACTATTCACCTATAGCTACCAATGACACTATTCAAATATTGTAAAATTTGAAAAGTGTTGGGGATAAGCCACCTTAACCACTAGAACACCTCAAACACTATATTTTAGTAAAGGAATAGATTGGAGATGTCTGTGCCATTAAATTACTAGTGCTTGAACCTGGTGACCTTGATGAATAAGTATCCATTACCAAGGATTGATGAACTCTTTAGTCAATTGAGAGTAGTGTGACTATTATCAAAGGTTGATCTAATATTAGGATATCACCAAATGTGTTTTTAGGATTAGTATATATCGATTACAGCATTTAGATGTCATTATGGTCACTATGAGTATTTGTATATGCCTTTTATTATGATGACCTCCCAAGTACTGTTCATAGAACTCATGAACCATAAATGTCATCCTTTCTTAGATCATTTTGGGGTATTCTTCATCGTTGATATCATAGTGTTATTGACATATGAGGATAAGCATGCGAGACACTTGAGGATGGTTCTAGACGCACTCTGAGAGAACGAACATTATCTAAATCTCTTGAAGTGCTAGTTTTGGATTAAAGAGGTATACTTCCTAGATAAAATCATCTTAGAGTTAGGATTGGATGAAAACCCAATGAAGGTTGATTCAGTTATATCTTGGTAGAAACTCAAGAGAATTGCTACGGTGGATAGTTTCCTTGGTATAGTAGGGTACTATTTGTGGTTTATACCCGATTTCTCCAGAGTTAAAGAAACCTTTAAAACATTAAACTGAAAGGAACATCCTTTTATATGGATTTAAAGATTCCAAAATGTTTTTAGGATTTTAGCAAAAGGTTTATGATCACACCCATATTGATATTTTTGGAGTATTTTGTTGAGTTTATATTGTTTTGTGATGCCTTAGAGATCATATTGGTTATGCACTAATGTAGAGGAATGGAGTTATTGGCTATGGGTCTAGGATGTTGAGATTGAATGAGAAGAACCACACAACCCCAAATATTTAGATAATAGTAATAGCCTTCACCCTAAAAATGTTGAGACACTACCTAATGGGTTGGTAGTTTATCTTCTATTCTGACCACAATAGTCTCATGTAAATCCTCTCTTAGAAGGATCTTAACTTGAGAAAGAGGCAATGGCTGGTGTTCCAACAGGACTATGGTTTTGATATTTTCTATACTCTTGGGAAGGGTAATGTGGTAAAATATTCTATTATAAGGATATCTTGTTCTTAGTTATTGGATGAGGTATTAGAGTAGTTTGACTTGTTATAGTTTTCCTTAGTGTACAAGGATGGTGCTTCATATATTCAGTCGATGGATGTTATGACATCACTTTTATAGCATGGTAAGGGAGATCATCATGCATATACTTATTGTGAGCTTCTATGTACTTAGATATACATTATATGTGATCTGGATGGATTTTCTAAAGATGGGGAGTACATTATCATTTTAATAGAATGGAATATCGAACTAGTGACATTATGATATGAGGTGATGAGGGAGTTGTATACATCCAATTTGGTGGTACATCATGGTGTGGAAAGGATGGACTAGGTCCTCAAAAATTTGTGTTGGTGGCTAGGTATAATGAATTGTGTTGTAGAGTTTGTTTATTAATGCCTCATTTGTCTGCATTTGAAGGTTGAGTACCAAGTTCCAATGAGATTAGGTCAACCCCTTGGGGTTCCAGTGTGGAAGTGGGATGGGATATCCATGGACCTCGTTATGGGGTTACCACTTATATCCATGAGACATGATTCCATCTATGTGGTCATAGAGCATGTTGGTTAGTGTGAGTATCTCAAGAGGGGGGTGGAGAGGTGAATCCAATACCCAATAAAAATTTCTATTATAATGAGTTTAAATAAAATCACCGAAATAATTAAAACAACCTATTTAATCAAAAAAATAGATCAACAAAATTTATAATATTTTAAAATATTTCTAAAAGATTGATTATGTATCATTTAAAATAATATGAAATCTATTTTAACTTTTAAAATAAATTTACATAATACAAAACTTAATTAAACACTAATTAAGATTAACAAAGTATTGGTTTTGCTTATAGTTTAAAATATATTCACATTAATTCTTTGAAATGAAACAAAACAAAACACAAAGTAGAGTAAATACAAGAATTTCAGTTTAATGTCGAGACCTAATCATATCCACTTAGAAATCACCTACTTCTAAGTAGATTGAATAACTATACTCATGGTTCAAAACCTGAATCTGGTATACAAAATAGCTTGGTAGTTTTATATTATTTGTAGGTACCTCTTAAACAATAACTATGGGAATAAAATAATTACAGGACACAGAAGGACCTCATCAAAAACACCATGGGTAAAAAAATTATAAATATAGTAGATAAGATATCTTTTATCTTCCAGTACAATCACTAGAACAATGTGTTTTGAATAAATAGGGTCAACCACACATTGCTTGAAATGTAAAGGCAACAAGAAGAAATATAAAGTAAAAATATAGAGAAAATATGTTGCTTATTGGTTTGATGTGATCTAGATCTTGAGACTCCTCATATGTATCTTAAATAGGAGTTTGAGTTGTTTCGTTGAAAAACACAGTAAAATTGAGAATCATAAAATCTCTTGTTCTATTTTTAGGAAAGGATATTTATTTTCATTATGATCCACTCTCTCACAGTCATGTGTAGGAAAGGATGTTGTGTGTAGGCTCTCTAGAAAATCACACACTTCACAACACTCTTCTAGTTCTTGAAATAAATGTCTATCTCACATATGATGTGAACATATGAGGGAGTATACTTCTTAATCAAATAATCGTATACAAGAGTATCTATTTAAAGAACTATCATCTGGGCCTTCATAACTTTGTAATGAACTCCAGAATCCTATTAAATATTCCCTAAAATAGTGTAAGAATAACCATTAAAATAATCATCAACAATAAATTTGTTAATATAGTAATTTGAAGCAATTAATTTAAAAGTCACATAATAGAGAATGTGATTCTTCAGGTGGTGACTCATCTTGGCGGTGACTTAAGATGGTGGTGAGTCCAGAAAATGTTATTTCATCAATTGGTAGGTCATTCCCAAAAGTGACACATCTTAGTGGAGAATCATCTCATTGGTAAGTCTTTTCTAGAATTAGGTATTTTTAGTACTCGTACAAATTTCTCAATGGTAGATAAAGTCTATCATTATATCATATGGTATTGATTCTTCTTTAATAGTGACTCATTTCTGGTGGTATGACTTTTCCACACACTGAAAACATTTCATCCAGATGGTGACTCGTTTCTTAAAATGGGTCTTTCCAATAATCTTCCAAATTTCCATTATGATGGTGACTCATCTCTAGTAGTGGGTCTTTCTAATAATGTTCCAAAAATTAAATTTTAATGGTTGGTATTTCCTAGCCATGACTCATCTTTAATGGTTAGTCATTTATGTACTTAGGAAAATTATGACAAAAAATAATTATAGTATAAAATTATATCATAAAACATAAATGTAATTAATAATATAAAAAAATGATTTTTTGATCATTAAAAAAAAGGTTCTAACAAACCGAATCATCATGTTTTCTTAATTCCTATCCATTTTAGATCAGAGTTCAGTAGAGATATTATGATGATTATATGTGTAGAAAATATTTTGACTCTGTTGAGTTCCCTCAATGATTATTTCAAAACATGATGCTCACATCATGTTCTGAATATGGAAAGGATTGTAGGAGGCCTTTGGGGATCAGTTGTGTTTATTTTTTACATTTTACCCCTAGAATGATAACTAGAATGAGTGGACTATTTAGGTATTGGAGGACATATTATAATACTGTGTGTTATATTTTGTCCATATATGGTAGGATAACCTACCCATGGTGTATTTTTCATACAAAAATAGCTACCATTCCACTGTCGGTATGGAGCCACATGAGGTATTGTATAGTTGAACTTACAGGTCACCACTTTTTATACTAATTTAGGGGATTCATTACTCATGGTCATTGAGATGGTGTGAGATAAAACATAGAAGGTGTCGATAATATAGGAGTGGATGATGACTTCACATAATCATTAAAAGTCTCATGAATACCAAATATGTAGGTGTTTGGAGTTAAATTATGGAGACCATGTGTTACTAAGGGTCTCACCCCAATGTGGATTATACAAATTTGGATGGGGTAGAAAGCTATCTCTGATGGTTTGTGCACGCACCTACCCTTAGTGGAGTTTTTATACAATAATAACTACCATTACACTATCGGTAAGGAACCATTCAAGGACTTTTATAGGTGACCCTATAGATCCCCACTTTTACTAGAATAATCTAGGTGAGTTGGAACTCATTGGTCCATAGATGGTGCAAGTAAGAATTTAGAAGGTGTAGATAATCTAAGAGCGGATGAGGACTCCACAGAGTCATCAAAAGTCCCATGAAGACCAACGATAGAGGCATTTGGAGTTCATAGAGGGAGACCATGTGTTCTTGGGGGTCTTGCCTCAATGTGTATTATTGTAATTTGGTTGGGGTGGAAATCTATCTCTGATATTCAGCCACTCAATCTAGATAATGCAAGTAGTTAGAGAGGTGGAATACGAATTATCTCTACCACCGTAGTTATACCGGGTACATGATGTCTTCCATGTGTCGCAATTGAGGAGGTATGTGCACAACCCATCAAATGTTATCAACTGGGGAGATTTGGAAATCAAGGATGGGGATACCTTTGATGAGTACCTTGTAGATATTTAGGATCAGTATGATAGGAACCTTTTGGGTGATCAGTTCCCCTAGTGAATGTCTAGTGGTATCACATGAATCTTCAGGAGAGAACCTGGGAGAGGGACATCCAGATTCCCACTCAGTGGCCTCATATTTTTGAGTAGTTTTTTTTTTATTTTTTGGAAACAATTAATAAGGTAATGATAATGAAACAACTCTAATTTTTACATGTATTACTATATAATATTTTATTCATTATTTTTAAATCCATACATAGAGACGATGAAAGATTCTGAGACCCAGTGACCAATAAATTAATTATAAAATAATAATAATAATAATAATATCATGTGAAAACAATTTTACATAAAAATTAGAATAAAATTTAAATGGATGATTGGATTAGAAATATGAGGGTGATGTTGAGTTCAAAAAATTGACTTTCCCCAAGGAACGATATAATCATTATTGGCATCGATCATTTCTGTAATGTACTATAATGGTCACAAATAATAAAATAAATTAATTTAATTAATCAATTAATTTTTTATGTTGATGTAGTGAAATATTTTACTCTATAAATATATGGCCATGAAGAGATCTCAGGTTTGACAACTTAACCCTGGAGATCTAGAGGACATTTGGAGAAGAGATATCTTTGAGAAGAACAATGAATCAGATTGAGATTGAGGATAACTATGCTATCAATGGTTATGGATCTTACCAATGGTGGAAACACAAGACCAATATTTTCCATCAATCTATTCAAACTATAGGTAAGATGGTTGATTTTTTTGATTCTATATTTTTTATTTTATCCAAATAGAATTCAGATCAATTAAAAAAAATAATTGATTTTTTCATCGAGGGTTGATTTTATATATGTTTGATTTATTTTCTCATTTATTATTTCCCTCTTTGTATGCCTAATTATTCGATAAGGGATCGAGGCAAAAAATAAAAATGTCCAATGTTTATTCCTCATGTTTGTGGTTTATGAATTTTCCCCAATTTATTTTCACTTCAATCAAGGGAAATTTCATTAGCCCGTGGTTTGATAAAAGACATCTATATGATCATTTTGTGACTATCCTTTGGTGAAATAGATAAATAAAGAAGGTGTAGTTCGCGATATAGGGTGTGATTGAGGTGAAAATATGATAGAGTGGGATAATTATTGTAAAATTAAATTCATCTTGGTAGAACAAGTAGTAGTGATGTGGTGAGGTGATGGAATGAATCAAGGGTGGTTTTTTAGAATATTGGATCCCAGATCCTATTGATTGGTTTCAAAAGGGGTTGATTGACCTAAGATCCATTATTCCTTAGATGGAATCATGACAATGACAGTGCTAGTAGTGATGGGGATAAGATCTTCAGTTTCTATAAAATCTCTCATTACAATACATGTAATCTAGAGATACATGCTGTGTAAGACCCTCTTTGTGATTCTAGGGTTTCCACAGAGAAAAGAATATCACACACCACATGAACCATGATGGAGGCTTGATGTGTACCTTGGAGGGTACATGAGCATGGGAAGTATGTGGTCTATGGAAATGTATAGAGTACACAGGTAGATCCATGTAAAAGAACACATCTAGATATATATGATCATGGTCCGGTGTACACTCATTGGTACACATGCACAACTAAAAGTACATGGGAATGGGCAGATGGCATGGGCAGTGTGCTTCCTGACCACTAAACGATGTGTATACCAACTTAAATGTAGTTTATTTTTAGATTTACAAGGTGTGTGAGGTAGTGACACCTAGTTATACTTGGGTTTGTATTGACATGTTGTGCAATACCAAGTATATGACAAATAACCCCTTTGAGGGTGTTTCCAACCCTTCATTTTTTTCATTTTAGATCAGTATCTATTGAGTGTGTTCTCTTAGTCAATCTCCTTAAGATTACAGTGAAACATTACATCCACATCATAGGATTGTGATCCCCAATGAAGGATTATTATTAGATATATTTTGGGGTGTCCCTCCATGATATTGGAGTATGACCCTCTATCATTGTGTATTTTACCCTTGGTGGCGATTATGGGATCAGTATGACCTATATGCATGGGGTTTTGATCATCCATCTTGAAGGATGTTTCTTTAGGGTTGTGTAACCATAAAAATATGATCCCTTATATAGATTTTTGACCTATATTGATTTTTTGTGTCACCCAATGGTCCTAGTTATGATCTCATATCTAAGTATCAAGGCCCATAGAGTAGTGAAATTTTATGTGTGGGTCCCAACAATCATGTCCTCATGGATGATTATCTCATATGATATGATGGATAATGAAGTGGGATCTATTTTAACATGAATTTCAAAGAATATTTGAGAAAAATCCATGGCTAGTAGTTAGGTTGAGTCCTTCAGAAGGTGACGTTTCCTTCCTGATTATATTAAGGATTTTCCTTGATTTATATATCCTTTTTATAAGTTTACTATTCTTGATTTTATGCATTTATTTATTTAGAATTTCCTACTATATATTTTTATACACACCCCTACATGGGCTTTACCTGCACCTGTCGTGTCTTATATAGATGACTGGCCATTTTAATGTGTCTTGGGAAGACAAGGACCTAGTAGAGCATTTATTGGGATAGAAAGGATAAGGTGTTATCAGGAAGGTACCATTTGATATTAGTCCTCACCTTATGAGTATGTTTTACCCTATTTAGTTTTTGTTGGTATTTTACATGGCCACTTATAACTTTTTTTAGTTTATTATCACACTCTGATTGTTGAATTATATATCCATGCCTTCATTGGTTTCAAATTTTTTACATTTTAGCATTGTATGTGATTGTAGATGTGTGTGTGTAGGTACATTAGTTCAATGCCTACCATGTGTATGATATTCCTACTAGGTTCTAGTCACCAGCCCTTGGCCTATTAGAATTGGTATTGGGGTAGTCACGGTTTGTGCCCCGTCGGGCTGCATCGTGAAACTATGAGCCTCATCAAACAACTCCTTCTTCAGATCGTGTATGTACAAAACACATACACGATTCTTGAGCCTTATCATTCAATCAAAATCAAGGTTGAACTGAGGAAAATTTTAAACATTCTTCTATAGTTACTCATATTCTATCATAGCCTCATTAATCCTCCCATGTATATATAGTTGAACAATCATTTATGAAAGATAAAATTTCACCCCTTCTTTCAAGATTTCTATATATATCCATTGAAAGTAAAAAATATTGATATTTTTTTATTTTTATGATAGATAATATGGCATTATCATTTCATCTCAAAGAACTATCCACCTTTTTTTTCTATCCTAAGGTGGTAATGGTTTGAGAAATAACATTATTTAATAAAATTCAAACATATTCTTTTATGCATATTCAATTATTTTTGAGTGAATATATACTTTAATTTTTTTATCTATATATATATATATCATATTTTTCTCAAAAAATATAATTCCTCCAGATCGTTAATAAAAAAATTACCACAACCAACTCCAAATAATAAATTTGTTAATTTTGGTCATGAACCTTTAATGGGAATGGGCCATAAGATACCACCATATCATTCTACATGAATATTCATGCCATCCACTTCTTTAGTTCATCACTAAAGATCGCAAGCCCTTATCCACTATATGATAATGCATGCATAGGTTTACTGAATAACATTCCCTTTAGTTCCTTGAAATTTTATCCACATTACACTATCCTATAAAACTTGGATACTATTTGAGTAAACTGGTTTAGTGGATTAGATAGTTATGATAAATTATCCCCAAAAAGTTGATAATATCCATCCAAACAAATAAAACTAAGGATCCTATTGAGAATAGTTTTTTGGGACAATGTTTAATAAATTCCATTTTTATGGATCCACCAAATATACCCCCTCTTGAGATTATATGACCCAAAAATTAATCTTTTATATATAAAAAATTCAAACATTGTAAATTTTTCATAGAGATTATCTTTCCTTAGGGTCTTTAGTAAAATTCTCAAGTGAACCTCATGATCTTCCATTATATTTTAATATGTAATAATATCATCTTTAACAACTACCAAAAACTGATCAAGGTAATATCTAAATACTCTATTCAATAAATCTATAAAGATAGTTGGGGAATTCATAAGCCAAAATGGAATCATTATAAATTAATAGTGTCTATACCTTGAATGGAATTCTTTCTAGGGTATATCCTCTTTATTGAACCACAATTGATGATATCAAAAACATATTTCAATATTCTAGAAGTATTAATCTCTATTTAGTTCATCATAAAATCCATTAATAATGGGTATAAGATACTTGGTATTGATAGATATCTTATTAAGTTATTGTTAATCTATTTAGATTTTCCTTGATCCATCTCTCATCTTATCAAAAAGGATAGTTCCATTACAAGGTGTTACAATTTGACTAATAAACCCCTTATCAATATTCTACTATAGTTTTTTCATCAATTTTTGAAACTCAATAAGAGTCAACATATATGGAGTATTTGAAATAGGTGTAACACCAGGTTTGAGATCTATTGAAAACTCATCTTTATAATTTGGTGGAAGTCTTGGAAAAATTTATAGAAATACATCAACAAAATAATTAACAATATTCTTGTATTTGATGTTGAGTTTCACTCCAACCATATAAGAAAAAATGACCATTTAAATATGAAAAAAGACCCATATAATTGATGATATTTCCATCAGAAGATCATATTTATCATCATAGTAATAGATGGTCATAGGTTGTTTTAAAATATAAAATATGAAATCCCTTACTTGGAAATTTAGGTGCTCATAATGTAAATAAATCCAATCCATGCCTATGATATCCTAAAATTTAATTATAGGGATAATAATGCGTTTTTTAGGAATAATATTCCCATAAACTTCAATTAGAGAAGAATCATAGACATGAGATGTGATCACCATACAATCAGGGGTTTTCATTTCTAATTAAACATATATTTTTTTGTGGTATTTTGAAATCATTATAAAATTATTCATATATTATGTAGTGTGTAGATCTAGAATCAAATAAGACATTGGTTTTTCTAGAGTGGATGGTATGTTTATAGTTTATCATTTCCTTATCATAAACCTCATAAATAGTAGTCATCAGGTGAGATTTATCTTTTTTTCTATAGGTTCAATGAGTTACTAATGTTTATCATAATTATTAACCTTTATATTTTAGTACTGATTAACATACTTACCATACTCCATGCATTTGAAACACTGGAGTGTGTGTGTTGCATTCTGTAGTGCCTTTTCTCCAAAATTATCAAAAATATTCTTCATTTCAATTTATAAATTGATTACCCGATGACATTTATTTTATTCCTAAAAAATTTACCATTACTCTTGAGAAACATTTCTCCTGGTTTTCTTCCAAATGAAATCTCATCTTCTTCTCTGAATTGTTTTTATAATTTCCATTGAATTCAATATTTATTTTCTTATGAAAACCATTAGATTGAATGGTAACTCCAATGTCTATTTACAACATGATAGCATGTCAAATGATATCCTCATATCCACTATAGTCTCTTATGGATAAATCCTTTCATATAATTGGTTTTAATCTACTAAAAATTGATAAACATTAATTTTATGTTGGATGATAATACTATAATTTTACCTCCCATGTCTTGTAAAATTTTACTCCAAGGTAGCAATGAATTTTTCATTATTCAACTTTTTCTCAAGGAATTCCTTCTCTAGTTCCATATGAATAATATGAGGAAATTACATATTGAAAAATAATCTATTAAACTCATCATACTCCCTAGAGTCAAATTTTTACCATTACACAATGTTCTTGTTAAGGCTCCACCATTTATCTACTTATCTTTCCAAATGATAAAAAAATAAAATAAATTTTTCATACTCAGAACAATAGACAATAAAATATAAATTTTAAATAGAAGTAATACCTTTCTTAGAAACTAGTTGATCAATATATCCATTAAAAGAATGTGGATGATGGCACATGAAGGAATCGACATAACATTGTTCTATATTTTTCTTATTTAGAAGCTAATCAAGATTCGTATCATGAGAATGTTTCATAACTATATACATAATAGTTTTCCTTTCATATCACATGAATTTTATTTATTAGGAGGAAAATCATTTAATTATCCATAACAATCATTTTTAACATGATTCCTTTAGATTTAATCTAGTGTATAGGATAATAAAAACATAGAATGAGAAATAATAATAAAAGTGGGAAACTACATAATAATGGAAAATCATTTATAGAATTTGTAAATAATTATATATTATTTCCAATATTGGAAAACTTAGGTTTAAACAACGTAATCCATAGTCATCATCTATTTGAATCCTTTATATTAGAAAATTTGATTTAACCTAAGAATAACCATGAGAGTGTCAAACCAGATGTTTAGTAAGGGTAAAATCACCATAAACTATAATTATGGATGAGATACACTCAACTGACTCTTTTATGGGTTATTACCCCTAGATACATATGTTCCAAAAGTGCATCCACTTGTAGTATCTATACTGGGATGTTTTTTTAGGAAGAAGACAAACATTTATTTAAAAAAACTTAGAAGCTCTCATATATATTGTATTTTACTAAGGGTAATAACTAAAGGTTTCTCATCCTATTTTCCATAAGTAACTAAGACTTACTTTTTTTACCAACTATAGTGAAGTATACTTTTCATAAAAAGATATCACATCTTAATAGATGAATATTCAATACATAATATTATGATCCACACCAAAATCACAAATTTTTAGTATCTTTGGAAACTTGGATACATAAAAAACTAGTTAATAAGTGAAATACATAAATCACTATATGTTCTTCATAAATAGAACCCTTCTAAGAAACATCTCAAATAATATATTTCATTATAAACTGGGGAAAACAAACATAATAAAGGGAGATATTTGATTCATAGTAAGGGTAAATAATTATGATATAAATTATTACTTAAATATAACATGAATAAAATGCTATGATAATATGATCATAATATTTGAAAACCATACCATTCATATCATAGATCACAATCACGATTCATGGTATAAATCTTGGTAGTTCATAATACATGAATCATAAAGCAATCAAAGAACATGATCCACGAAAACATAACATTGGAATAAGATATAAATTTTTGGAATAAAAATAATCTTAGAAAAACATTTAATTATTAGTCATGGATCACTAAAAACTATCCTAGGGTTTTGGGTTAACTCCCCAATCCATCGTATTAGTTATGTTTTCATTTGAAGACTATTATAGTGGATAATGTACCTTACTCAGTTAGATTCACTCCCCATTCCAGTCCTATTTATTAGAGGAGATATCCATCTTTACCTAATTCATTGGAATACTATATAAATCCAGAAAAACCCATAATATAGTCATAATACATTTATATGTGTTACACAAGATCATAAATCATTCATCATATGTTATAAAATATGGTAATGAAATAGGTTTTATAAACATTTCATTATAGTATCATTGTATAACCCATGGAAACAAAATTGGTTTTATAGAATCATCTTTAAATCATCACTATACTATGGAATCAAAAGAAAAAAATTGGATTCTATAATTGTATCAAATACATAGTAAATCATAAAAAACATCAAATTATATCATATTAGATGAAAATACATTTATATGTTATTTGTAATATTTCTTGAGGACAATAACCTTTTTATTTTGTAATCAGATATCCAAAATATTAAAAATTCCCAAATATTAAGGATTTTTTTGAAAATTTAATTGGAAGAATATAAAGTAAGATTCAAATCATTAAGTTGTCTTAATATCAGGAAATTATATTCTTGCTATATATGTTAAAATAAATATTCCTTTCACATTTTAAATAAAAATCCAAAAGTACTTTTTTTGAAAATGGAAAGAATATTTTTTTCAAACACTTTTATAAAAATTAAAATATGTTTAAAAATAAATATAAATAAATATATAATTATATTAAAACATTCATGAAAATAATTTAGAGAAGACATCTAAATGGAATAAAAAGTATTTTCAACCAAAGTGGAAAATAAATTAAATTTTTCCTTCAATAAATTATTTATATATCTTGGGTTATTAATGGTTTAAAAATGTAATTAAAACATTTAATATATAAAAATAAACATAGGAGAAGAAAACTCATCATATTAATGGGATTTATATCATGATATTTCATCATTGTAACTTAATTATAAAAAATCATTGTAAATAACAATATCGTAACATAAAACCCTTACTTTGTATTCCACTTTTTTCGAAAGCACTCCAACCTAATGTATAATAAACAATTTTTTAAAAAATTCTATAAAAAATCATGTGAATACTTATAATATCATATATGATCTCATTATAACATTTTAAAACCCAATTATTGATAATTCCATATTGAAAATCCCTGTTTCTGTGTGTTAACTATTTCATTGTTCATGAGAATTTTAATTTGGTAGTTCTTGTTAATGTAATTTAATCATTTTTAGTTTATTTCAATAAATTTTGTAGTTATATAAATATCATATATATTCATTATATATATATATATTCATCCCAAAACTTATAGCTAGAAAAATTAATTACACCATTCATGGAGACGATATGTTGTACGTATATATGAATACTGTTATCAATTTATAATTAATGAAATAGAAGAGAGGTAAATAATAGTTCTCCATTAAAAGATCATTTTATATATTTTATATTATATATATATATATTAAATATACCCTTATTAACATTCATGTAAATAAAAAATGAAAAAATAATCACATCCCTTCATTATGGGGGTGGTCCACATTTATGCATGGGTAATGTTATCATTTTCCAATGGATGGGAAAAAGGTGGATAATGGTTATTTCATCATAATAATACTGAATCAGTATATTTAAGATAATTAATTAATTTCTTTATAATATATACCATTTATTTAGAGTATTAATAAGGATAAATAAAATTGAAAATGATTTGTTATGAGTTATACCTATTCTTTGAGAAACCTTCTTTGGCTTGCACATTATTCCTTGGAAAGATGGTATTCTGGAAAGAATAGAAGCACTAGGATTTAGTAATGGAATATAGTAAGGTATTATGGTATTTCATTTCTTACATAAAAGGCTCAAACACTATGAATAACGAAGGAGAGAAGGTTCCCTTTTGTAAGTGAGGGGAGGATCACTCTTGGAGTTAATTAAATTATTAAATTAATAAAAATTTATTTTCAGGAAACAATTTCTCAAAATTGAAATGTTTAAAATATATGATAATTAATATTCAAAATACCCTGATACAATACGTTTTGAATAAGTATAAGTTATTTTTTCAGACTTTTATCCTTCTTTTAACCCCTCGTTAACCCTTTTGACAATTACTAGAAAATCAATGTTTTTACTCTTTAAGGGAAAATAATGTTACCATAAAAAGAAAAGTGACCCATAAATGGAACATGTTTGATATTTTATGAAATATATTATTATCTTGGATGAATATAATTTTTTTAATTTTCAATTATTTAATAAATATTATTTATTATAAAATATCATTAATGTCATTTTCGGAAGAATTCATTTAATTTGACTTTAAAAAATACTTTATAGAAAACGAATTGAAATATAAATAATTCCTAATTTTATTATATGTTATATTTATCAAATAAATTCATGAAACAAAATAATTCAAAAAAATTTAATTACTTTAAAAAAATTTAATGTCATTTATTTTATTTTTCTATTAATTGGATAAATATTGTGTTTGCAATACATAATAATTTATGATTATTATTAAATAATTAAAAATTAAAAACAATTACTGCGATAAAAAATTAATTTATACTTAAAATAAACATTTATAAATAAACTTATCCTCCTTTTATCTTTATAACAAAAATCTAGAGTTATTAAATCCAGGAGACAAACATTTTTTATTTATTCTTTTTATAAATTAATATAAATGTCAGAATCAATTGAAAATGGAACAAATTGGCCATATTTTATATAATTAGATGGGAATGGACAAAATACACTCATCTAATAGGATAAAAGAATGTTTTAGTGAAATTTAAAAGGCTTATCCCTAAGTCTTAACCATATTTTACATGTTTTACCCTTACTGAGGTGAAAAAGTTTTACTAAATTTACTATTTATAAGGAAAAAAATAAAAAAAACTATTTATAAAATTTGAATCTTCTAATTAAAAATAATAGATCCATTTTTTATGATTCAATTTACCAAATTTTAATCTCCTCGATTCATAAGTAATAACATGGGACCTCCCTTTAACCCAATGAGGTAAGACTTCTCCAACTATGATGTTTGAAGCATCACAAATAAGCGCAAATAGGTTATCCCACCGTGGTGTTTTTTTGATCAGTGGTGTCATGAGAAGTTTTTTATCCTATCAAAGTGAAACCTAAAAAGAATAATCAAACACAAAATCATAATCCTTTTGAGTAAACCTGGATAATGGTAGAACAATAATAATGAAATCTTTGTTGAAAAATTGATAAAAACATAATTGTCTAAAGAAATTTCTAATATCATGAACACATGTAGGATTTGTAAAGGATGAAATAATGTCTAAAACTGATATATAAACCTATATTACATATTCTTAAACTATATTTCCAGTGAAAATTACATTCTTCATCATGTAATGACTTTATTAATGTTAAAAACCATATTTTTCTAAAGGAAACGATGCAATGACTTACCTAAAAAAATAAATTAACCAAATAAAGAATCATACAAATTAAAATTATCCATAAATAAATCCATGAAATTATCATGAAAACAATAATCAGTATGAATCTTTGGAAGGTATTTGGGGTGTTATAAAGTCTAAATATCATCCTATGTTATGAAAATTTATCCAATGGGAAAGTGAATTCCAACTTCCCCTGATCCTCTAGTACAATAAGAACCTGAAAATAACTAGATGGTCCATATAATAAATAATAGTGTGTAATAAAAGTATTTATCTCAATAATTTTATCTATTAATGGGAGGTGTAAATGGTCTTTGTGAGTGGATTTATTTTGTTTCTGATAATCAATACACACACCATCTATTTTACAACCTCATTGGAACTAACTCATCTCTATCATTTCTAAAAAGAATAACATTACCTTAATTAGGAAAAACCAATATGATTAACCCACTAAGAATATGAAATATGGTAAAAAATACCTACCATGATCAAATTTTCAACATCTTTTTTTAACAACTTCTAAAAGAGTGATTAAGTCACCATTGTGGTTGAATTTCCATTTTAGCCCCATCCTCCAGAAGAATACTATGCATGAAAATAGAGGGGATAATACCCAATATATTATCCACAGTCTACCCCATTTCCACAATTTCTAATAATAATATTCAAAATGTTTTATTTATGTTCATAAATTATATTATTTTCAATTATAACATGTGATATATCACTAATCAATATGTATGAGTATTTTAGAACTGTAGAAGTGTCTTCCATTACAGTGTAGGGTGTGATCTGTGGATGGATACATCTAGTAGGTTCATAATGAGAATCATTATCCGAATATAAATCATCAAAATAGTTTAATAATTAATCAAATCCATCAACACACTCAACATAATTTCATAATCATAAAGAACATGCTCAAAATCAGAATATGAATCCATGTCAAAATCAAATCTAAGAGAGGTTTGATCATTATAAATAGGCATATAAGTACCCTCGAACATAAATCTAAACCCAATTATCATAATATATCTATGTATAGAAGAATAAAAATCCAAGGTAATTTTTTAGGATTCCCCATAAATGGGAGATAAAAAAGAAAGTATGGTCCTATGAGGGGTACTTAATAGAGTCTATGACATTAAATATAAAATATTTATCTACAAAATCCATGGAAAGTATACATTAATGGGAATTTAGAAACATTTTTGTATTTCTGAGGATATAATACCTAATATAATTGGTTTATAACAATTTACTCGACCTTTATCCATGTTAACCACGTAGAAATCCATAGAGAAGCTTATTTCTTTTTCCTAAACAAGTACATCATCAATGACTCCTAATAGATATGTTTTGGATCTATTTTTCCAATTTTAACACCATTCATATCACTCTCAACTTACCAAAATGTAATAAAGATAAAAAATAACTAGACATTACATTTATAGAAGATCCAAAATTACATAATGTATTTAAAAAGTGTAACTCCCATATAGTGCTTGGTATGGATAATTTCATAGTATCCTTGTACTTCACAGGCATCACTTGATTTTTGTAAAGTGTACAAACACATTTATTTCCAAATTGATCCAATAATTTCCCATGATCCTTCTTCTATTGATATAAAGTTCATTTAAGAATCCAGTATATATTGTGATTGGATTAATGGCCACAATAATGGGGATTTTTATCTCAACAATCTTGAATGTGTCCAAATGATATTTTTGGTAGTACTCTTCATCCATATTCTTTGTTTTTATAACCCAGTTTGGAAATTGAAGGTATTTAGGATTAATATTTTTGACATTATTCTTACCTTTATATTTATCCTTTGGTTTCTAAATAACATGAGGTGATTGGGGAATATCTCTATGTTGGGTGAATCCTAGTGGAATTGATTTTGAGAGCCTTTGAGTGGAATCAACACCTCCTTATCAAGATGATGTTACCGCAATATGGGGATCTAGAGGGGGAGGAAATTATTATTCTTCTTTGGCAATGCCTCCCCTTCACCTCTTTCTTATCAAACTCATATATTCTTCCAATGGCCTCTTACTATCATCAACCATTAGACCTGGATATCCCACTATAGTGGAGTCCCCTTTGTTTAGGTTTTTTATTCTTCATTCAAGATTTCATTCTTTAATGGAATAGCCTTTATAATTCTATATAATAGAGATACTATTGGATTTTACTTTCATATGAATCTTTGTATTGATTTTTTTCAATTCATTCCTCTTATCTTAATTTATGTTACCACATTCCAACCTCTATCGGGTTCAGAGAACTGGTTGCATATGATGGTTTTGGATGTGTGTTTTGGGTCGTCGTCAGTGTCCCATGAGGCATGACCGATCATTTTTTATGTGGTGTTGTGGTATTTGATTCTCTGATGAAGGTTCAAATATTGAGTTTTTTGAAGGGGTTTTTGGTCCTATAAAATTTTTTAGCCTTATGTTGAGGCTCTATCTACTTAAACTCTACTCAGATTTCCTATTCCAATACTCCTCCCCAAGTTGGTATGGTGTGGTGGTCCACTAGGAGGCATTTTGATGTGTAGTTTGTTAAAATACCCATAGTGTAGGAGGAGAAACATGAGATAGATTCTCTCCTTCCTATGGGTTCAAGATGATGTTTCTTCTTATTAATGGTGTTTTCCATCGTAATATGACCTCTTGATTCAGATCATGGAATAATTTCATGAGAGGTAGATGTCTACTATTTTGTCCCTATATGGGGCCAAATATGATATAGGATGAACTCACCGGTGTTGCAGGTGATGATGATACTGATGGAGTTTTAGGTTTCTTATCCCAAGGTGTGTTCTAGTTAGTTAGTGTCTATGTCTTGGAATTTCATCATTTCATTAATTTTAATTTTCATTTAAAATTTTTAAATGTGTATTTGTGGAGGCTTGAGGGAAGGTGGTGTTTATAGAATTGGATTTTGAATTTTGAATTCTGTCCATATGGTTTGTGGTTGACTGATTGGTTTGTGATTTGATTCGGTCTGTTTTTGTATTTTTGATGTTTCTCCCACTCAAACTCAAAATTGTTTTGTTAGAAAATACCAATAAAAATATATTTTTATTTTTGGTAAATTATAGTGGTATTATAGAAACACTTTTCTCATTTTTTGACTTACCACTCTTTAATTTGATGACAATAGCATTCCCCTTTTGAGTTTGAGTAGGTTAGGAAGATACATTTACAGAGTTCTTCATAACCATTTCATAGAGGGTGATGGACATCCGTATCCTTTTCATCTTTATCTCTATAAACTCTATACCATGATTTTTCAACACATTCAATTTATTATGTTTTTTTAATATCATTTCTGTTAAAATATATATTTTTTGGAATTAACTTGTTATTGAAATGTAAATTTTTGGGTATCAAATCTCTTTGGGGTGTTATTTAAAACCCTACTAGCAATGTGTAAGTTACTAGAGGTTTTTGCTTATAATATCACTTTTTTTTAAACCATATGTCATTTTAAGTGATCTTTCAATAATTTGTTGAATTTGGTGAAGAATAAATCATAATTATTTTATGGGGTTCTTGTTATTGATTCAGAAATGGTATCCCTTGGAATACCCCATCATAATCCAATTCATCTAAAATTTTTGGGAAAAAATATATTTGTTGGTCTAGTGTAATATGAATTCCAAAAAACATCACTATAATTGGGTGAGATACTTTATTAACCTTGGATATCTATCTCACCATAGTGGTTAATTCATCTAAATTATTATCAAATAAATGAATTTAAGGGGAACAATTACTTTATATAATCCCCTTAGAGTTATTTTACCTGAACCATCGAATTGTTTGAAGTTTTGTTCCATCTTATTGATTAATGATTAAGAAGATATCAAAGATTTTTCAAATAATTCTACTACTTCCTAAACATACACCCTGCTTCTATACACGAGAGTGATACCTTTATAGAAGTATTTGATAAAGTGTTTTTCACTATTTTGGTGATTTATGAAGCTTTCATGTAACTTCATGAACTAATCCCAATACTCATACACTAACTATCCTTATGCTTTCTTGATTCCCGATTTCTCCTTTTGAATTGGTGTGGTCTTTGATGCTGGAATGAATATATATAAGAAAATACATTTCAAATCATTAAAACATGTAATATATTCATGTTTTATGTAATAAATCCTTTTTTTACAATAAACAAAGTAATAATGTGAATCATCTTAATTTTATTTGGTCTCGAAATACATTCCTTGGTTTATAGGTTGAGAAAACCACATTGAATTCTTTTAGATGTTTGTTTGGATCCTCACTAGAGTGATGATGAAATTTAGAGAGAATTTTAATAAAAAAATATTTTATATCAAAGTATAATTTCAGAGATCTATATGAAATTCATGTTTGTTGATAATAAAAATCAAGTGTAGCCAAATATTTAATAGTTCAATGAAGTTCATTATTTTTTGCATCAGTTTTTTGAAGATCAGATTTCCAAACAAAAAGAAACAAATAAGAAAACCATTACATTGCAAACACCAACATGAATAACCGTGATTGATATATCTAACCCATTAAATAATAATTAATCACCAAAAAGTAATTTTAAATTAATTCAATTATAGTTCTCTAATTTTCTAACCCTAAGCCCTATAAAAGAAAACATTAAACCATACCCAAATATAACTTTCATATTTCCAATCATGACACCTAGCAGTAATTATGGCCCCAGAGCTAAGTTATAATTTATAGGAAATTTTTAAATCACATAAACTCTTTAAATATGAATTTATTGAGTTTTTAAGACATTTTATCTCTACAAAATTATCCCAAGTTGATTATATTTGATTGTTAAAGTGTTTCTCCCCCAAATCACACACACCTGACCTCACTTTTCGTGTGAGAATCCCTCGATTGATCTAAATTTTACAAAATAATTTAATTAACCATAATTTTATGAAATATATTTATTATATGGATTCAAAATAAATAATGAATGTGGTAATATTAAATTAATGACATATAGGATTATGCTCTAATGGGTGTGTTTTTCCTCACAGAAACTATTTATAAAATAAAAATATTGAAAGAGTAACCCCCTATATCAACACCAATCCAATATTATATAATAAATCAGAAAAATAGGAGAAAATAGTTTGACAGAAATGTTTTATTTAATAAAAATAGGCAATAGAATCACAAAAGAAAAGAAAAAAAAGTATTAGTGGGAGAGTAGTGCCTTCTTGGTAGAGATCTATTCATAATGAAATAATTTATACAATTGGTTATAATAGTGTAGTGGAACCACCCATTTAACCAAACCTTCCCAAATACTCTTATAAACATCACAATGAGTGAAAACTTATTTAAATTTATGGAGAGAGTGTGTGTTTGTGTGTGTGGGTGTGTGTGTGTGGGGGGGGGGGGGGGGGTTAGTGCTTGAAATGTCATCAAAGGGACATACAAAATTATGTATCCAAAATTTAAACCATTTTGACACGCCTTTTGGACAAGTTACCATGTAACTCCTTTAAAAAGGCTATACCATTAGTTTGGAACCATTTTCATAGTCCAATAAACCATCGTTATATCCTATACCAACAGTTTGGAGGGTCATTGGATATTTTTCCGTCGGTATAGGTGGTTTATACTAATAATTCACAAACCATTAGTGTAGGTCATATGAAATACCTATAACAATCGTTTTGAAAAACCATTGTTATATGTAATGTAAAAAAATGTATCTAGTATTTGAACCCAGCACCTCCCAATTATATTTCAATGACCTAACCACAAAGATAAAACGAATTTTGTGATCATTATTTGATAAATATGTATATGTATATTCAAAAATTATTGAAATAGTGATGTATTTAAAGTTATTTGAAAAAATAATTCATAATAATTTCGGGCACCTATACATATGGTTTTCAAAAAATAATTGCTATATGGTATTTATAAGGAACATATACCAATATTTTTTGCAGAATCATTTGTGTTGGTGATGCATATTCTAAATTTTTTGGAAAAAACTTTTTTATACCCTCTATGTAAGGCACCTATGGCAATAGATTTTGAAGATTAATTAGTATAGGTGATACCTATGAAGATATTTTTTGAAATAAAATTTGTATAGTGTATTTATAAGGCACCTATACCAATGGTTTTGGAAAAACCCTTAGTATAGCGTACATATATGAAACCTATATCAACAATATTCTAAAATATTTTTATTGGTCCATTGGTATAGATCTAGTTTCTAATTGTCTGTGAATGATCATTTACTATAGTTTAATAATATATATGGAATTAATTTCTCTAATACATTACAAAATTTCATCTCATTACATGCTTTAACGAAAACATTACGGTCTAGATGGTAAATCATGGTCCAATCTATCAAATCCACCCTATCTCTATATTAATGACCATTCTTGGGATTCTAAATTATTGATCCAAAATTAATGATCATGATAAAAAATGTATAAAAATGAGTAGTTAATACATCCCTGAAATTATAAGTCAAAAATTGTCACATAAAAATTTTTATGAGAAAATTACTCGAGTGAAATTAAAATTCCAAAAACAAAATTTTCATGTAATTTTCAAATTCATGCTCAAAATTTTTTTTCCATTAAATATATAAATAAGGACCAATTTTAAGAAATTATATTAATTATTATCAATAAAATATTAAAAAAACTATCTTATAACTTACCTCTGAAATTTTGTTCCACGTAAAACATCATTCTTATCTCAAAATTTTGGAGTTATGTACACAATTCCTCACAAATGATATGATACGGTGATGTTGAGATGAAATAAGATGCATCCAACCTAGAAAATCACATTTTAATAATTTTTCAAATTCATACTGAGTTATTTGTAAAATTAATTTCTATCATTATTGGTATGTATAAAAAATTTACGTCTCAAAGATGAAACTTAGGAGCAAGTACATAGGAAAAAAAGCTAATGGCAGGACCTATTCTCATATAATGATAGTTAATGATTCTCAGGGATGAAAAGAACAAGGGTATGGAGGTTATAAATAAAATAATCTATTATGGATAATTTTTTATTTATATTTTTCCATTAAATATGTTTTTAGATTTATTTTGAATTGGGAAAGAGGTTAGAGGAGTTTATTGGAAGAAAAAAAGAGAATAAAGGACTTGATGTCCAACAGGACCATCAGGTACTTGGTTCCCTTGAACTAGGTACTTGGTGGTGATTAGGTGTGTTATTTGGTATTATATTGAACAAAAAATTAACCAATTATTCTACCTGGTACCTAGTAGTTTTCTCAAAACATTCCCTTAGTAAGATAAATTTTTGGTCACTTTTGTTATATAATATAAACTGAAGAGTTTTTGGGTTGTGGGATTTTATCCCATTCATTCCCATTTCTACTTCCCTAAATTTTTATCTCATATATCTACACCATTATGTGATTTAATACCTCATCCTTGATCATGATGGTTTTAATTGGTCATAGAGGCTTGGTTTAGGTAATATAAGTCCAATTATCTCTTCATTTTCTTTCTTATTAAATCTTTTCTACAGTAGTGGGTATAATATCTTCCTCCCATATTATTAAGAATTTTTAATTGAAAAATATTAATATTTACTTATATTATAGATAAAATGGTTAGTTATATTAGTATATTCCTAACTAACATTTTATTTTTCTTCACATTTATACTCTTCTTAAATTGAAGCAATCTAAAAACCTAGATATCTCTTATTAACATGGTTTACTGTGATAAGTGGTAGTATACTCTCCGTCCTTAGGATTCTAAGAAATTTTTTGTAATTAAAATATTAGGTGAAACCCTATTCCCTTTAATATTGTCCCAGGTATAGGTTGGAATCAACATAGGGATGAGTGAATTCAAATAATAATAAATATTTTGATAATAAAAAATTTATAAATTATATTTCTAAATGAATAAAATATATTTGAGTTCTCTTTGAAATAATAGATTATTAAATCTTTCCTTGAGTTATTTTACATGTTTAGTTATCTACATTGAACATATTTTATTTTTGTATAATTTTAACTCTATAATTGTGGTCTTTAATTATTTAAATAGTTTGTTCAACTTTTCATATTTGAGCCCCTTAGTATATTTAAATGTATAGTTCCATGTAGTTCATCTTTGAGATATTATATGATTGTTATATGTATTTTGATTGAATATAAGTGTTTTATAATGGGTATTTGGATATCCTATATATTTTTAAAGTAGGTAAATCTTTATTTAGATAATTGTGATGGGATGTGCTGACAACACCCTAAATTTGTATGTCCCTTCCACCTATTTCATGGGATAGGATTGGGAGATGAATATGTATACCATTTCTTCTTTCCAACATTATGTGGTATTTCCATTAATTGATATATATATATATATATATATATATATATATTTCCATATGTATGTGATGGTATAAAAGATATCCTTTCCTCATATCTAACATTGATACTGATCTAATCCTGAAATAGGTAAATGAAGGCATAGATCCTCTTATTATATACAGTTTCATTTTTTAATATAATTGTTACTCTATATAGTATATCAAGAATATTTTTTGATTTATTATTCTTTTCCTCTTCGAATATATTGTTTATTTCACGCATATTAATTTATGACTGGTAAGTAGGGGTGGATTGGTGACCACTTACTGATTAGACAAAGTCATTCCTTTCACGTTCCCTAATGAGAAGTATGCAGAACTTATTATATATTATCCTAGTAAGGTGAAAGCATTGGATAATATAGGATAATACCACATGTATCTTGGAGTATTTGTGACAGCCTTTTCACATTTTAGATATCTTATAGAGTGGAAACCTATATTATATATACTACATCATTAATAAGTATTTCCACCTTTGAATTCTCCTCATTTGAATATAAGGAATGTTTGGTTTGTCCATTATGTGTAGATAATGTTTTTCTTAATTTTATCATTTTTTTTATTTTTTAAAAACTTTGGACCCTATGTATATATATATATATATTTATATTCTTATATCAACTCAATGTTTTATATTTTGTATGATCTGCTACATAAGTACCATTCTAGTCATCGGTGTTTTGAAGGCTTATTCTCTTAGACCCTACTGATCAAGATTGAAATTTGGGTTTCAAATTTTTTAAAATTTTCCTATTTTTATAGGTAGAATGAATCTCCCACTAGAACATTATTCAATAACTGATGTTTACACTAGCCTCTGGTGATTGAGAGGTTCACTTGAGGGGTTTTAGTGACCCAAACTGAATCTTTTTTAGGTTATTAGGTATAGGTTATCACAATCCAATTTGGGAATGTTAGAATGTAGTATCATTGTTGTTGTTTTTTTATTTTGGGTATCATACATGTAAAACTAGTTATATTTCTAGAAATTTAATGGAAGTCATATTATGTTCACATCCATTATAACTTTTTGATAAAGTCTATGTTTCTAGGGAAAATGGTTTTTAGTTTTCATGATTATATTTCAGTTATTTAATCTATATAAATAAAATATTTTTAAGTTTTTTTTATGGTTTCTTACTATCATACCCAAGAGGAAATAAGAGGTTTCCATGAATCATTTTATATACATATAATGAACATGATATTTTTTTCCCTACTTGTAATTTTTATTTTGTTTCTATAATTTCATTTAGTTATTCAATGAATTAAAAAAAGATATACAACACTTCCCTATATTTCTTCTTTATGTAATTCTAATAAGATAAATCCAATTATTTTTTCTTTTTTTCTATATCTATGTGGATTAAATGTGTTTGTATTGTGTTTGGGTGGTGTTGGAACCTTAAATTGGTAGGCAGGTTCAATAAGAAAGATGGAATGAAATCTGGATTTTGGGAGGGAGGTGTATGGGCTAAAGGGATATGTCTCCTGTTATTAATTTTCCTTTTTGAGATATCAGGGGTTTTATATATATATTTATCATGATATTTGGTTTCTTATGATATTCCCCTAAATCGACCCTATTTTAGGATCAAGAGGGTGTAGAAATGGTTACATTAAGGCTTTATCCATTTGGATCACATGAGGGTGGATATGAGCACGACCGACGTATGAAGGTTTTGAAGAAGATAAATATATTGGTTGATCTAGGAAAATTGTGTGATGATTGTATCAGGAAGATTCTAATACTTTTCATTGAGATATTTGATTAGGGGATATGGGTATTTGGCTCACCCATGGCATATTTCACTAAATATTTTTAGCCACTACATATCAATTTTGGGGGAGAGGGTGGCCCCTAAGTAGACTACTTTTGTATTGAAATGATTAAAACCATATTTGAACAAATTGAGACACCTATAGGGTGGAAGCTGAAGTTAGTGATATCCATGATCACATGACTAGTGGAATGGTGGTAGGAATTTAAAATATAGGTAGGTAGACATAATGGGACATCTTGGAAAGAATTTGAATCCATGTTTTTCGAGCTCTTTATTTGTAGAGTCACTGAGGGGAGAGTTTTCCCATGAGTCCATGCATCTTATGTAGGGAGATATTCCTATTTTGGATTATGTTTCACTGTTTTGATATTTAGTTTAATTTTCATCTATGTTATTGAGAAATGAGATCACATAAGTGCTGCGATTTGAGGATGGAATTTGATGCAATGTCCCAACTCTAGTAATATAGAGTTTTTGGTTACCTTATTATAATGGTACAAAATAAAAGAGATCATATTTTATGGGATTAAATAGTTTAGTAGTCTTTGAATACTAGATACATACATGATTCTCACATTACTATCAATAATGTAAAAAAACATAATATTACAATTATAAATATATTATTTATTTTAGTATATCACTAAAATAATTAAAATTTCACCTATTAGTAACCTAGAGAATGAAAAAAATAAAGGGTGATCCCATGTGATTAGAAATAGAAAGCATATAGTGGAATCTATAACATAATAAATAAAACATGAATAATATGGAATAGATAAAAAATAATAAAATATGTTATATTAAAGATATCATGAAAGGGGAATGTATCCATGTATGAAATATAATCATAAATAATCATTTTAATAAAAAATAACTAGATTCTTAGTGAAAGAATTCATAATGTCAAACATCATAATCTTACCATCAAGACCACATTCCAAAACATTGTACGTAAATAGTTAAGGAATATGTCGAATAATAAAGCTAGTTTGTCTCTTGTTCCCAGTATATGCATTTAGTGTAAATCTAATATCGCCCCCACCCATCAAATGCTACATCCAATTCACTTGTCACATGAAAATAATGAATAAAACATAAAATATAGAATTAATATAAATAACTGTATTTGAAAACTAGCATAAAAATGTCATTATTTACCCATTAAAAAAATAAAAATGTAATGGTTCAGGACTTCCCAGTCTATTACATTTCTAGTTTTGGGATTTGGAGGTGTTCAGAGGTGGAACAAAAGGATTCTGTAGAATTCTGGTCATTAAAGGCTAGGAGCATAGAGATTAAACAATGTGTAACTAAATTACATGATGTGAAATTTGGTTTCACTTTATATTAAATAATTTTCACAATGTATACACATTTTACATGATGTGATGAAGGGTTTCACGGTGTGTAATATTTTGGGGTGTTAAAAATAAAATAAAATTAAGAGGCAGAATAGTTTTTGACAGAAACCAAACCCCAGGTATTACATGATGTGAAAGGGGATTACACATTGGGTAATACCCCAATCACGTGCAGTTTTAAAAATTATTTTCAGATAAAATTTTATTAATTTGGCCATAATATCTCTTTCCTCCTGTTTTGGGTGAACCTTAGGTTCCATAAGATTTTCATTGAGTCCATCTTCATCCCTCTTAGATCTGTTTATCCAGGTTTATATTCATTGGCGATCCGTGGTCGATCTGTGGTAATTTATCTTCCCATTCTCACCCATTTTCTTCCATTACTCTCCTGAAAATATACTATGGCAGTGTTCCCTTAGTTTGGGTTATGGTATTGGGATGCATTTTTAGTTGATCTACAGTTCCTCATTGTGCATCTATGGTTTCCAGGGGTTCTTCCTCGCCCAGTGATGTGAAAAACTTCCTTGAGTAAGAATTTCCATTCTTTCATTTTTTTTAGTGTATCATGTTAGAGGGTTTTACTTTTGTTATCAGAGGATTGGGGTTTTTCTGTCTTAATATAAGATAAAAAATTAGATAATTGAAATTAAATGGTATAAGGGTATCCTTTTCATGTTTTTAAATCCTTGATATGTTGTGATGTGATGGATTGTATGGGCTAAACACCCTACTTAAAATTGTGGTCATTGGTTGTTTTTTAGCCCTTTTTGACATAAGTTGTGGAACCCTTGCTTTTTTGCAACTATTTTGATTATTGTGGAATCACCCTAAGTAGAAATTAGTTAATTAATTACGCTTGGATAATGAAATGTTTTCCCCAGTATTTTGTTTTGTGTGATAACAACTCTAAAATAAGGTGGAATGTGATAAAAGATTCTTTTTTATTTCTATGAAAATGATCATGATATGTTGTGATGTTTGGTCATGCTTGTGGGATAGTTATGGGTGATTCAATTGGGTTTGGGGTGATATGTGGTTTGTTGTTTGTGCTTTTGGGTTGAGAGGTGATAGTTTATGCGACATTCTTTTGGGGAGGTGAGGTGATAGTTAATGGGTCTTGATTTTGGAGTGGCAATGAAAAGTAATGATGAGATTTTTGTGAAATGTGGCGGTGTTATGCTTGATGCCTATTTAGTGATGGAATAAATTGAATAATTATTTAATAATATTTCAAATAGCATGGGATGGATTGTCTAATGTGATGATATCTATTAAAAAATAATTTAATGACGGGTTGTGTGATTAAAGGTGGTTTATGATAATTAATGAAATTAATTAGTGTTAAACATAGAGGAAATGTGAAGCCACTTTATTTTATCAGAGATCTTCACCTTCTAGAATGATTATAGTAGTTATTAATAAATTCATTTAGAGGTTACAGCAGAAGTAACAAAGTTGTGAGTTGGTTTCTGTGGTTGTGAACCCATAGGTTGGTTCAGAGTGTTTGATATGATATATATATATACTTTTAGTTTGTTTTTTATTTTTATACACACCACACCCATGTGGATTACTACATGCTAAACACCTACATAGTCATGGGGGTGTTTTTACTAACATCTAGTGAGGAGTACAGATGGATGGGTACCTTCTCTTTCTCACTCTCTCTTCTATCTGAGTTAGGTATGGAATATTATGTGATGGATGGAGGTATGTTAGTGCTTTAGAAGTTTTTTGTGATGGAATAGGTGTTTTTGGTTGAGATATGATAGGCCAGGTGTTTGTGAGTGAGGTGATATGTGTCATAAGTATCTTTGGAATGAGGTGTGAGGACCTAGGTTTTTTCAGGAGATACCTGATCGTGCTTGTGGGGAGGAAGCCTTAGTGTTTTTAGGTGAGAGTGATGTGGTTGTGTTTGTGGTGTGGAATTCCCAAGTGTTTCCAGTCAAGGTGTTTCATAACCGTGCTTATGGGGTGGTGTTGTATACAGAAGGGATGAGAGCGCAAGGACGTATGACATTGGGTGTGAGAGCAGCATTCTAGTTGGAAAGTGGTACGGGTTACCCTTATCAATGTGATCGTGTTATATTATATTACATGACATGTGTTATTTGGCGATTTTACCCTAGTGAGGTTGGGTTTGGTCAGTAAACCTGTTTAGGTTTTGTTTGGTTATGTTGTCTTCTCACATATGTGTAAGTATGCCTATTTCACATGTGCATGGGAGACTTGTGTTTTTCTTGCTGAGAATACTTGTATTCTTACCCTATGTAAATAAAATTATTTTTAGGTTTCTATGAGGAGTGGGTGGAATATGGAGAACATTACTAGTTTATATTATTGACAGTTGCAGTGTCGCTGCTTTAGCTTTAGTTTTTGGTATTTACATTGGAGAATTTATTGTTTTTGTATCAGTTGTATTTATACATGCATTGTGGGATGATTATTAGTTTTCTTATATATATATATATATATATATCATGGAGTGTTTTTGGATGGTTTTGATTATCTCCTGACATTGTTTCTTATAAAGGGTATTGCCTCCTATATTGTGAGATTTTTACAACCTTGGTGCTAGTCACCAACCTGTGGCCTAATAGAGGCGGGACTCAGGGGTCATTATCTCCCTTTTTCATTTCCATCTCATGAGGGGAATATGTTGAGGGAGAGGGTCATGATAGAGTGGTATAAAAGGAATGGTTGAGAGATTGAATGGAGTTTGGAGTTAGGAACAGTGAGGATTTTATGGGGTGGTATGGTAACAGATCCAGTTGGCCTTGGTGCATGATATAGGCTAGAGAGACCGACTAGGACATGAGATTTTTGGGACCCTCGTTATCCAGTGTATGAAATCTGAGATTATTGAAAGGCCAAGTGAGATGGAACTACTTATAGGGTAGAGACCTAAGAAAGGAGCATGAATCATAATGACTTGAATATTTATTTGAATTGGGTTGTTTTTGTGATGGTTTAAATGGATAAAAAATGAATTAAATGAGTTAAAATGAATCTCAATAAAAATTACATTCTACTTGGGATTATGATATAGTATTTTTACATTAATTTATTTTTCCTGGTCATCATCAACATGTGGCTCAGGCAGTTGAGGTTTGGTAGGCTGATCTGGTTGATTATCATAGAGTTGATCCTGTTGGGAAGAATGGTCAGTGGTAGAGAAAGTTATTTGTTTACTAGTGGCAGGCTTTGGGAAATTACATTGGAAGTGTTCTAGACGTGGATAAAAAGAGATGGATTAATGATCATGAGATATTATTCAGTTTTATCTAGGCCTCAACAGAGTACTGGGTTCCATTTTCTGTCAGTTAGATGTAGGGAGGCACACTTTTGTAGTGGATGATGTATCTTGGTGAGAGAATGGAGGGAGATGTTTTCTGGGACAATTTTTAGAAGGAGTTTCAGAGACAGTTCCTTTAATCGACCATGAAGTCAGTGAAGATGCATAAGCTTCATTCTCTTTATCAAGGGAGAATATCATTATGGGAGTTGGGAATCAAGTTCAATGACCATATTTATTATTTCTTAGATCTTTTTTGGAATGAGTAGTCTCATGAGAGACATCTTGAGAAGGAACTCTGTCCTTCAATCCAGTATTAAATTACTCCCTTTATATTTTTGGCGTATCTAGAGGTTTAGAAGAAGGCATAGGTGATCGAGAAGAGCCACTCATTAGGATGTTTGAAATTAAAGGGGATTCATAAGGGTTATTCAAGGGGAATAGTTTTTAGTGGTAGTTCATAGGTTCTAGGACCTTCTTGGTTTCTACTGGTAGGGATTTGGCTTTAGTAGCTTCTTTTTCAGCCTTATGGTGCCTCTAGTTTCTTTGATTTTCATGGGGGATTTGTTCCACTGTGTTTTTGTTGTGTGATTTGTAGCCATCTCCAAAACCAGTGCCCAATGGTTCCCTGATCTTAGAATGGTGAAGGTGGAAAGGTTCAGCAACATCCTTAGTAGTAGTTACCAGTGAGGCCATTTCAGCAGTAGGGGTAGCTGGTTTTTTCTCTGTTAAGGGGAGATAGAGAAGGTAGAGGCTGACCTCAGAAAGTTCCTCATGTTCAGGGACCACGACCCTACTATGTCCATGGAGGTGGTTTTCGGAAGAGAGGTAGAGGAGTCTATCTTGGATAGTTTCATGCAATGGAGGCATAAGTTCTAGAGGGTCGTGAGATCGTTAGAGGTATGATTTGATTGTTTAGTACTCTTTTTTGTGAATTGATTGATTTAGGGTATTCACAGTCCTTTTATTCACCCACTGTAGCTGATCCCTTGGGACTAGACGTATAAAGTATTCATGAACCCTGGTGTTTACTATGCTAGTTGGAGGCTAGACCATCTTTTTTGACGTTTTCTAGAGGTGTAGACTAATGATGCGACCACATTAGTCCAGTGGGGGTATTTTATTGAAATAGATGTAGTCATAAAATTTCATCATCACCATTGACTTATTGCATAACATGCATAATATTTCTGACTACATCCAGAGGAGAGCCTTGATTACGGATGTGAATGAACAACATGTGGTTTTTGTCAGTGAGAAAATTTATTTGGTGGGAAGTTGGCATGTGGATCCTTTTATTTACTTTTTGGTAGAGTTGTTAGTGGAATTATTATATACTGATATGGTGGAGGTTCCCCAGGTCATTGGGGAGTTCCTGAATGTTTTCCCCAAGGAGGTTTTGATACTTCCCCTCAACCTGATATTAAGTTTTGGATAGACTTGCTGCTCGGTGCTTCTCCCATTTTAATGGATCCTTATCAGATGACACCTCAGAGTTTAGGGAGTTGAGGATTCAGATAGACAATATGATGAAGAAGTGTTTTATCCAACCCAATGTGTCCCCATGGGGTGCTCTGGTTCTGTTTGCGAGGAAGGAGGATGGTAGTATGAGGTTGTGTATAAAGTACAAGAGGTTGAATTAGGTGACGGTCAAGAACCCTTACCCTCTTACAAGGTCATAAAATATATTCTTTTGGGTGAGAGGGGTGATTTGGTTTTCTAAGACTGATATGCAGTCTAGATACGACCATTTTTGGGTGAGGGAGGGAGATACCCCGAAGACTACATTCAGATGCAGGTATGGGCACTTTGAGTTTTTACTCATGCCATGCAGCGTTATTAATGCACCAGCTGTGTACATGGGGATTATTTACACTATGTTTTTGGATTTCCTAGATCTGTTGTTCATCATATTCATCAATGACGTATTGATCTATTCAAATTTAGAGGAGGATAATGATGATCATCTCATAATTATCATTCATGTTTTTGAATTCCACTAGCTCTATGGAATTTTTTCCAAGTGTATGATTTGGACATTATAGGTTCATTTACTCAAGAATATTGTGTCTTAGTAGGGTGTGGCAGTAGACCCATCAAAGGTTGAATTTGTTTTATATTGGGAGGAACCCTAGAACATGGCAGATGTTCATATTTTTCTTGGTCTTGCAGTATATTATCTGAGGTTTTTAACCAATTTCTGTCAATTTGGGGACCCATTGATAGGTTTTACCAAAAAATAACAATCTTTTTTGTAGGTGATCGCTTCTGGGAAGCATTAAGTTTCCTGAAGAGAAATTTGGTTTGTGATCTACTTCTATGAATTCCTAAGGAAGGGGTGATTTTTGAGGTATTTTATGACACTTGCCATACAATCTTGGGATGTGTGATGCTGCAGTAGAAGGAAGCGATCTATTATGGGTCTACGAATTTATTTCCCCATGAGTGTAACTATGCCACCAATGATCTAGATCTAGATGTGGTTGTGTTTTTGCTAATTTTTTCGGGGAATTACCTAATTAGGGAGTGATTTATGGTATTCAAAAATCACAAGGGCTTAAGGTATACATTTTCATAGAATTATTTTAACTTGTAGAAATAGAGGCGGATAAAGTTTCTTTAATATTATGATTTCAAGATCTCTTTTACCTATATAAAAGGGAATGTTGTGGCTAATGATATGAGAAGGAATTCATGGAAGGGTGTTGTACTAAAATATAAGGATTCATAGAGAGTGAGGGAGGAGTTCACAACCTTTCACCTAGGTGAAAGGGTAGATGGTGGTAGAGGATTTTTGATCGAGATGATGGTGAAGTCTTATCTAATGCAGTAGGTGGAGGAGTCTCAGTGGGGAGACTCATAGGAAGAGGTGATATGTGATCGTTTTGTCCATGGTGATGCTCTGATGGGATAGACAGATGATGGTTAGAACTGTATATTGTTTTTTGGAAGGTTGTTTATTTCTATAGCAATGCCAAATGAAGTTATTTATGAGTTCGATAGATCACATTTTTTGAAACACCCATGAATTTCCAATATGTACCGTGACATGAAAATGTGGTGTTGGAGTCCCAAAATAGAATAAGAAGTGGTAGAGTTTCTGGATTGATGTTTGGTGTTCCCATAGGTGAAGGTTGAGTATTGTGTTCCAAGTGGTTTTTTACATCCCTTGGATGTTTCGAAGTGGAAATATGATGAAATATCAATGGATTTCATCATAAGGTTACCCAGAAATCTGGGAGGTTGTGATTCTATATGGGTGAAAGTGGATCAGTTGAAGAAATCATCCCACTTCTTATCGATCAAGCAGTTGGGAACAATGGATGGATTGGCTATGAGGTCAATAGATGTGGTGGTACAATTTCCTGGAGTTATGAGGCCCATTATCTTATATCGTGACACATGATTTAACTCACAAGTCTAGAGGGGATTAAAGCTTGATTTTGTCACTTAGTTATTCCACAACACTGATTTCCACCCACATATAGATGGGAATATGGAACAAACTATCCATATGTTAGAGGATATGTTGTGAGAATGCATCTAGGACTTTGGTGGTTCTTGGATATGACACATTATTTTGGTATAGTTTTCTTATGATAATATCTATCACTCTTCTATTGGCATAGATACATTTGATGCTTTGTACATAATACTATGTCGTTCTCCATTGTGCGGGATAGAAGTTGCAGATATAGCTCTTCTTGGTCCCAATGCAGTGCAAAGCATTATGGAGAAGGTTCATCTCATTCATGAGAGGATGAAAGTAGCGCTGGACTAGAATAAGTCTTATGTCAATCACATTCGTAGGTCCATGGAGTTTTAGGTAAGTGACCATGTTTGCTTGAAGGTTTCCCCTTGACATGGGAAGTAGAGGTTTCTGAGAGGGAGTTATATTTCACCCAGGTTTGTTGGGCCCTTTGAGCTATTAGGGAATGTTGGCGAAGTGGTGTATCTGTTTGGGTTTCAATCATTTTTGGAGGGGATCCATGATGTCTTCCACATCTCTTAGCCTAGTCAGTGCCTTCATGACAACTATCATGTCTTTAATTGGGGACAGTTGGATATCAAGGATGACATGATGTTTGTGGAATGAACAATCTAGATCCAGGACTACGAAGAAAATGTGTTATGTGGACAGGCCATTCATTTCGTTCATGTGTTGTGGAGGCATGGTGGTCTGGATGAGAGTACATGATAGTGAGAGACTTAAATATGTGGCCAATACCCAGAGTAGTTTTGAGTTTTTCTTTTCATTATTTTACATTATAATTTGATATTTGGATCCCTTTGTTTTATGAGATGAGTCGTTTTCCTTGGTTTTTGATGTGTGTGGTGTGATGTGTGATAAAGTCATGACATATGAAAATGGTAAAACCAAATTCCTAATAATGAAATAGTAATTGCAATGCGATTAAACCCATGAGGATGAGTTAGTGCCACCTAGAGTAGATAATATATGGACATGGAAGAAGGAATTATCTGATTTATGTGATATGTATGGTGTGGTTTGTTGGTTGTAGTGGTTATTTATTTGGACTTCTAGAGGTTGAGATAGTTCTGTGGTGGTTGTGTGGCAGTATGGTTCTATGAGAGTAGGTAGCTTGTCGTTTTGGTGACATGGTTGTACAGTGTGTTTGAGGCCATTTGGGCTGGCATTTTTGGATGGTGGTCGTGTTTGAGGTCTGATGAGATCCTTGAGAGGTATCTCACAAGGTGGTTTTTTGGGCCCCTTTTCTTATGGGCTTAGTTTTGGATTATCGAGGTAAATACTAATTTGAGAGGTAATTGATGTAATGGTTCATGCATTCCTAGTTTTTAACATTGCTAGTTTTTTTTTGTTGGAGGTGTTTGGAGGAGGCTCAAAGGGATTCTGGAGAGTTCAATTGTTAAAGGATAGAAAAATAGAAATTATATGTCATATAACTAGATTACATGTTGTGAAATTCAGTTTCACGGAATTTCTAGGAAGTTTCATGGTGTGTAAACCTTTTACTCAACGTGAAGAAGTGTTTCATGGCATCTAATATATCATAGTCTGAAAAATAAAAATAAAAATGAAGTGGAAACATGTTTTTAGGAAAAACTAAACCCGGGGTATTTCACATTGTGAAAGGGGATTACACATCACTTAATACCCTAATCATGTGTAATTTTAAATGTTCTTTTTGGATGAAATTTTATTTATTAGGCCATTCTTAATAATTTTCATCATTTTGGGAGAACCCTAGGTGCCCTAAGGTGTTCTCCAAGCCCTTCTTCATCCCTCTTTGATTTGTTGATCCTAGTGGATGTTCCTTTGGTATTCGTGGTTGATATGTGGTGATTTATCTTATCCTCATCACCTATTTTCTTTCATTCTTCTCTTAGGTATCCACTATGGTGGTGTTTCTTTGGATGGGGTGTGTTTTGTGTTGTGTTGGAAGGTCTTGGTACACAATGTAGGTTTATCTATGGTTCGTAATGGCGCGACTGTGGTTTTTAGTCATTCTTCCTCACCCTCTAATGTGAAAAGATTCCTTGATGTAGGATTTCCCCCATTTCTCTTTTTTGGTGTATCATACTGTAGAGGTTTACTTTTCTTATCTATGGATTATGGTTTTTCCAGCTTAATATAATCTAAATAAATTAGTTAAATGAAATTGAAGTCTAGAGGGGTCTTCTTTTCAGGTTTTTAGATCCTTAATGTGATTGTGATGTGATGGATTTTATGATCTAATTGCCATGCAGAAAATTGTTGTTGTTAGTGGTTTTTTTGAGTTGTTTGACATGAGTTGTGAAACCATTGTTTGTTTTCACTCTTTTTATTATAGTGGAATCAACTAAAATATAAATTGATTAATTTTTTATACTTTTCTAATGAAATTGTTTCCCTAGGATTTTGGTTTGTGTGATAACTCCCCTAAAATAGAGTGAAATGTGATAAAATCCTCTTTTGTACATCTAAGAACATGATATTGATATATTGTGATGTTTTTCTATGCTTGTGGGATGATGAGTGGTGATTCCAGGGAGGTGTAGGGTGATATTTGTTATGTTTTCCATGCTTGGGGGGGTGAGGTGATAGTTTATGGGCTGTGATTTTGGGGCGGTGGGGTGATATTTTGTGGGATGTGCTTTTGGCATGGAAAGGTTATGGATTGATGAGTTATTTGGGAAATATGTATGTGTGGTGCTATATTCCTATGTTTTTATGGAATAACATGAATTATTGTTTAATAATTTTTTAAATGGAATGGGTTGGTTTGGTTAACAGGATGATATTTTTTAATAAATAATTTAATGATGGGTTATGTGATTAAAGGAGGCCGATGCTAATTAATGAAGTGAATGGGTGTTGAACATAGAGGAAATGTGAAATATCTTTAGTTTATCAAGGATCTTTAAATCCTGAAATAATTTTTTTAGTTATTAATAAATGTATTTAGAGGTGGTAGCAAAGGTGACAGTGTTTTGAATCGGTTTGTGTGGTTGTGAACCAATAGCTCGGGCTTGAGTGTTTGATACTATATATATATATATATATACATTTACATTCATTTTATTTCTATATTCACTCCACCCATGTTGAGCACCATATTTGGTACACTCAAATAGTAATGTAGGGGTGTTTTTTCCAACATCCGGTGAGGAGTATGGATGGATGGGTACCCTCTCTTTGCTATACTCTCTACTTAGTGAGGTAGGTATGGAACATTTTGTGATGGTTAGAGGCCTATTAGGGCTTTATATGGTGGTTATGATGGCCTAGGTGTCTTCTAGTGAGATATTATATCGAAGTTTTTTTTGAGAAAGACATTACAATTCTTGTGTAGAGGTAGCCTAGGTGTTTTTGGGTAAGAGTGATGTGGTTGTGCTTGTGGGGTGGTGATCCCTAGTGTCTATGGGAGAGGTGTGTTCTGAACATGATTGTAGGTCGGTGTGGTATACATAAGGGATGAGAGCACTAGGGAGAATGACATTTGGTGTCAGTGCGACATACTAGTAGGAAATCGTTATGGGGCACCCTTATCAATGTAATCATGTTATATTAGATTACTTGACTTGTGTTATTAGGCGAGATTTCCTTTGTGAGTTTAGGATTATATAGTATACATGTTTATGTGTTTTTTGGTTCTTTTTTCTTCCAATAAATGCATTACCAAGCTTCTTTCACATATGCATGAGAGACTTGAGTTTTTCCAACTGTGTATAAATATATGATCTCCCTATGTATATAAAAATATTTTCTAGTTTCTAAAAAGATTATGTAGACCAGGTTTTACATTAATAGTTCAGATCCTTGAAAATATTTATATCGCTTATTTATCTTTACTTTAGGATATTTACTTTAGAGACTTTATTGTTTTTGTATTAGTTCTGTTTACACATGTCTTGTGGGATGGTTTTTGGTTTTCTTATATATATGTCTTGGGGTTTTTGTGGATGATTCAATCTTTTCTCCAGATATTTTATCTTATAAAGGGTAATGCCTCCCATATTGTGATATTTCTACAACCTTGATACTATCTGCCAACCTGGGGCCTACTAGAGGTGGGACTCATGGGGTCATTATATCCCTTTCTTCATTTCCATCCTATGTGGGGCATCATTGGAGGGAGAGGGTCATGAAAAAAACATTACCATTAGAAATATATAGAAATAATTTAGAGTGAATTATTGTTTTATATCATTAGTGAATCATAAGAATCTTTAAATTATTGTTGGAATGCATCAAAAACACCATAATAATGACATTAAAATATTTCTAGGAAAAAACATATACTTTGAAAACATAAAAAAATAAGTTCCTTTAATAATGGGAATTAGATTTTATCTGAAAAAACCATGGAAAGCTATAGAATAATATTGATAAATATTAATGTCTATGGTTTTAGGAAAATTAAGTCATTCAAAAAACATTTAAAAAACATTATTTTCCCACTTCAATAAAAAATTATAAATCACTGGTACAATTTTTTTTAAAAGATTAATTTTAAAATTTTAAATAAAAATTCAAGGTAAAGTAAAATTGAACTTAAGATATCATTTATGAATATAAAATAATATACTCAAATTCAAATAAAGAATATGGATATTAATGATAAATATTCACAACCAAAAAGAGGGAATCAATTCATATTTTCTTATAAAATTTCATTCGGCGGTTTTTATTAATAAAAAGAGAAAAAGGAAAAAATACCTGAAAAAACAAAGAGAATAAAAAGAGGATAATAGAATATATGGTTTTATGGGAGAAATGTAAAATAATTCATCCAATGAAAATTCAAACATAAACAATACCAAATAAAAATGTGATCGAAAAATAAACCCTTAACTTTGATTTCATCTTAGTTAGACATATTCCAAAATCTTGTAAAAAAAATTTATATTAATTATTCATCTATATTAAAAATATAGTTACATATATTTTATAGGATATCATTTATTCATAACTTCTTGTCACCTATTTAGTCATTATTTTTTTCTAAAATAAATTATTTATGTGTTTACGATTTTTTTTTATACACTTTTTAATTCGATGATTTTGGCCCTTACAACTTCGTCATGGTTTCATCATCTCAATAATATGAATCATGTCATAGTTATAATTTTACTATGTTAAATATACTTTTATAACCATCTATTTAAGGTTATCATGAAAAATGAAGCACATAGTTTCATGGAGTCAGTAGTCCCTATATTTGCGTGAATGGTGTTTAATCATTATAATAGACAAAAAAGAAAATATAGTAGATAATTATTTTACTTTAAAAATAATAATCATATTACTGATAACACATTTATAAAATAAATCTATCCATATTACTATCCATGTTAGGTGAAAATGAAAAATGAATCACATAATTTCATAGAGATGATAGTCCACATGTTTGTATGAGCGATATTGTCATTTTGTAACAGATGGAAATTTAAGAATTTAAATGATATGGTTTTTTCAAAGAATAATAATTTTATGATAAATATCATATATATTCACTAATTAAATATTTATAACTAGTCATTTTGGGGCAAGAATAAAAACATATTACATTTCTATGTGTAGATGGTAGTCTTTATTTACTCAAAACCAATGTTTTCATTTTCAGTAGGATGGAAAGGAGATACAAAATAGATAAACCATTAACATAATAAAATCAGAATATAGTATTTATACTGATATAATTATTTTTAAATCATTATATAATATTTGAATAATGAATTAGAATAAATAAACTAGAAAAATATCAGTAAGAACATATACCTTTTCCTTGGAAAACCTCATTTATATTACACCTTAAGCCCTCTAGGATTGGTCTTTTGGTGAGACTAGAAACTATAGGTTAAAAAATGTGGTTTGGGGAGATATTTATTCATTGTTTTTGATTTATGGTTCTCAAAAATTGTGAATAATATAAATTAAGAGGTTCCCTTTCTAAGTTATGTTGGTATAAAGATTATCAATAAATGAAACATTATTATATTATATATATCTTACTCAAGTAAAGTATCTCAAATGTTTCATATTTTATCAAATAAGGAGGGTAATGTAGAAATAAAATCAACTGGTAAAATTTCATAAAGTTTTTTTGTTATTTAAACCTTATCTCTTAGTTTAACTCCCCTCATTTACCCTTTTAACGCTTTCCCTAGTGATACACTTTTACCATGGTTACTATTCATTATAACATAAAATGAAATTAACATAATTAATAAATTATAAACTTCTAATCCAAAATATGGATTCTATTTTGTATGATTTCATTTTTAGAACTCGTGAAAATTACATTAAATATAAATTCTCAAAACACAATGTAAAATGGTTTTTAAAAAAATCCCCTTTCAATGATTAAAAAATGATTCTCACCAAAATAAAATATAATTTTGATTTAAATGGTATTAATTGGATTTTATTAAAAAAAAGAACAGTTATTTCACTTTAAAATCAACTAAAACCCTAATTTTACCTTGAAATTAGTTAATTAAGACAAAATAATCAAAAATAGTTTTTACTTGAATATAAACAATACAAATATTTTGAAAATGTCAAACATAGATTTCCATGTTAATAATTATTTTTTTAATAAATTATACTAATTATTAAATATATATTTTCTCTATAAAAGTTTTTATTAAAATTAAATTCATTCTTATATCATGATAATGTTATAAATGTTACATTATTTATAGAATCTTTATTTTTCACTATTCAATCAAAAATCAACCATTTAATAAAAATCCAGATCATTCACCATATGTTGATTTCAGCCATATAAATTCAAAAATGTTATCCATATTAATAAAATTCAATTTCTAAAATTTTAAAATTTTACTTTTAAGTGTAAACATGAAATATTTTTGTTATAATGATAAAATAATAGGATGTGTATTGGGTAATATTCAAGGGATGTAGTTGTTACTTAGTAAAGAATGATATATAGTATTACATTATCCCCCCAATAATTTCATCCTTAATATTGTGATATATTTTATTTCATAAAAAAATGTGGGTAATCCTTCCGCACAACCTATTCAAGCTCCAATGTTTCCTCCTCTAGTTTTTGATTTCTCTATAGAACTTTCACCAGTTGTGTTGTCTAAATATAGAACACTTTATCTTTAGTGTCAAGAACATGGATAATATCTTCATTATAATAAAATTTGGGTTCCAACTCAATTTCATTGGATATTAGTATGTGCATTAGATGTAGCATGTATTTCCCTTATGATGAATCATGGAATATAGTGTGTACATTATAGAAGTTGGGTGGTATAAGCAATCATTAGGACATAACTGCAATTATCTGTAAAATTTAAAATAATCCAATGCACCAAGTACGTAGCTTAAAATTTCTATCAAATATTATAAAAGATTTCCATGTAATCACTATTAAAAAAAATGGTCCCCCACTAGAAATTTCAGATACTTCCTTCGATTATCAGTATGGATCTTTTTCCTACATTGATTTACTATGAAATAATTTTGACTAGACCATGCGTAAAGATTTTTATCCTTAATAAGTTTTGGGAAAACTAGCTTCCATTCTATAACGTATTCTCAATAAGTTAGAGTATAACATATCTTCTAGTACAATGGTTCATACGATTCCACATGGATTATGGAATTAAAGATATTATTATATGAAAATTATACTGCAGTTGATAATGATCCCACATACCTTTAATGTTAAGATAGAATTGTCTCATGTTATCTTCTAATGTCAGAATAATCCTTTCAGTTTGGGGATTATAGGAAGCACACTAATGTATCTCTGTATAGAGAACCATTTGAATACTCTTCAAGAATTTTGATGAGAATTGAGGGTCCTGATCAACTTCAACTGATAGATTTTCACCATAAAATCACACAAATTCATAAATAGAGATGGGATTGGATCTAAAGGGGTATACATTCCCTTACTATTTTGAAATGTGAAGACTTGGTTTGGTTATCAACATTGAACCATATAATATCATTATTTATAGGATTAACTAGAAGTCTAATGATAGATTCTATTATAACACTATCTCATTTTCATCCTTCTATAGGCAGAGGTTCCATGACTCCCATATGATGTTGTCTTTTAACCTTTACCTACTTGTATACAAATAATCTGGATGCATAGTCCACAATTTCCCACTTCATACCATATAACCACAAATATTCTCTTAAATACCTATACATCATTGTACTACCTATGTGTACAGAGAAATTTGAGCTATGTTCTCATCTATTATCTACCTCTTCATCTCCAGTATGGATGAAACACGTAACCTCTTCCCAATCCATTCCATCTTTATAGATGAATTCTAAAAATATCTCATCATTTACTACTTTAATATTTCTCAGTAAATCATTATCATACTTTTGGGTATTTTCTATCATTTTAAATAAATATGGTTTATAAATTTCTTATAAAAGGAATGATTTTTCCCATTTCCTATCTATTACCATATCATACTTTACTAAATCCAAAAATATAGGATCGTTTTTAAATACTTTCATAGTCATAACTCCATGGTCCCTTCTACATAATGTATTATCTTCCTTAGTTTCCTTCCTAGGGTATTAATGTATTAATAAATCATGGTACTTAAGTTATTCTATCCATTTTATTATCCTCATGTTCATCTCTTTCGAAGATAATATGAACTTTAAAATTTGGTAATCTATATATATGCTTCATCTTTCACCATTTACATAGTTCCTCCTTATATAAAAGGAAAATATTATAATTTACAACTCAATATCATGATTTGGATAGTTTTTCTCAGGGATATTCAATTTCATTGATTTATATGAAACCACCCTATCAATATAAAAAAATTATAAAACCCTGTTCATTCTTTGTTGCATCACTATATATTTCAAACCCTTCTCTACCAAATGGTAAATTCCATACAATTTAATTAATTAATATCATATTTATCTCTTTAAAAAATTATCTGTGTTCCCTTGACAATGTGAATTTAACCTATTTATGTGTCTATTTGGTTAATGGGTTGTCCAATCATGAAAAATGTTGAAACAATCATTGATAGTAACTTGATAAACTAAGAAAACTATGTATCTTAGTTTTATTAATTGGTGTAGTCTATTATTTGATGGTCATTCTCTTTAAAAAAATTAGTAAATATTCAATCCTTTAAAAAATATGTCCAAGAAAAGAAACTTCCTAGAGACAAAGTTCTTACTTGCTAAATTACCCACATAATTCCTTTTATGAGAGATTCTCAACAATTATCCACAAATTATTCTTTTTCTCTTTAGAAATTTTAGATTATATGATGATATCATAAATTAATACCCCCAAAAAGATATCAACATAATTCATTAATAATATATTCATCCAATCCATAAAAATAGAATTTTCATTTTCAATCCAAAGGGAATTACTATAAAAGCATAATGTTCATACCTCATACGAAATGTCATCTTCGGTACATCAGCTTACTTTACTATTAAGTGATGATAACCAAAGTAATGATTGAACATTAAAAATCATTAAACTTTTTGTATTTGATCAAATAATTCATCAATGTGAGGAAAATGATACTTATTAATTATATTAATGACATTTATCTCTCTTTCATCGATGAACAACCTCATAGACCCATCCATCCTTTTCAAAAATTAGAAATGTTCTCATTGAGGTGAAATAATAGGGTGTATAGATCCCTTATCACACAACCCTTGATGTTGTTTCTTGACCTCTACCAATTATTATGGTTCTATTATTTATAGTGTATTGGATATAGGTTTTTCATGTAGGTTGAGTTCAATAAAAAACTAAACCTCACACTTAGGTAGATGTCCCTGTATTTGTTTTGGAAATATATCATTGTATTCCTTTACATCAGGAACATCATCTATTCTTTGGATATATTCCCCATCCATATAATTAATTTTCTATTCATCTTATACAATAATTCCATTAATTCAAGCTACTGTATTTGTATCCTTAAAAGATTAAGAAAGTGAATAATCTATCATAAAAATAAATTATTCTCTTAACACTTAATAGATTATAATATCCCTCTCAATGTAAAAAATTATAGAATTATATATTAAAATCAAATATATAACAATTATTATATTAAATTAAGTCATAGGTATGAAAATAAATTTTTCAACAAGATTTTATCTATGCATCGAAATAGAGTCTCCTTGATATATACTTGTTTCAATAAGATTTATATTTGGTTCCTCGATTGAAAACCATTTACTCAAATTGTTAGGTGATGGTTTAATTTTCATATTAAAAATGAAATATATATAAGTGTTTATAGATCCCAAATCAAATAAAGTATTAGATAATTTTTATTTTATGATCAAATCACCTTCTATATTTAAATTTTGGACTTTAACCTGAGTTGTAGAAATTACATAAGATTGGACTTTCTATATTGTCCCTTTCTGAGGTAAATTCTATTGACAATTAGGTAATTCATTAAAATACTACCCCATATCCTTATAATTGAAGCATTTTAAATTAGTGTATTCTTTCTTACATTTTCTATCATAGGATTTATGGCCTGCTTCTCCATAATTGAAGTAAACTCACCTTCCATTAAAGAAATTTCTATAATGTTTCTTTCCACAATAATTAAATATTAGAAATGAAACCCTTCCCTTTTCTATATTTCTATTTATGGAGTTCTCAGTTACCCACTTATTTTCTTTATTTCCCTAGAAAACATATGACTTGGAGAATACTTTCTTTATCATAATGGATACTGGTACTATATCCTTGTATACTGAATTTTTTTAAGAGACTAATTCCCTTCAAAGTTAAGTTTTATCCAATCAAATAAGTTATCAATCTTACTTCTTAGATTACATACATAATTTTTAGTATGAGTTGAAATCCTTATAAATATTTATTTATATTTTTGAACATTTTCCTTCGTATTTTTACTTATAATGAGGAATTAAATTTTCATATTAACTCACTTCTCAATAGGATTCTATTTTTTGATTAATATCCTCTTAATATTCTTGCATTACATACTCTCTATGTCTTCCACGTCAAAAAGTTTTGGTATCAATGACCACCATTGATCAATATCTCCATTTACATGATAAACAATCATGATAACATTTTCCATTACAATACTTCTCAAATAGAGAAATATATTTTCAAGTGACTTGATCCATTTATCAGCTACTAATTTATTATAATTCCCATTTAATGATGCATGTTTTTATCATGTGAATCGGTCCAACATTGTTTCACCATGTTGGATCAGTAGGTTTCTTCTTACATTTTATATTATTGGTCATGTATTTATCTGATAGACTCAAAATAGTTACAATACACTCATCTCTAGAACTATCCTCATTGAATTCAATAACATTATCATTAGATAAATTCTTAAAATGGTTATGGGTGTTGGTATGATTTGTGCTTCTTTTTATAATAATCATTACTAAAAAATTAAATATATTGTATTAATTCATAACATCATAAATATTGAATCACAAATGGTTATTCCTATGTAACTAAAAAATTCTATTATTTTTTCTTGAATATCATAAGGTATTATCATAATGTACTCATTATGTTCTACTATGTTCTCCTAGATCTAGTTCCCATGGATTTTATTAAACTTTCTCAGATGCCAAATATAACATCTTGACTCTAATAAACTAGATTCATTACATTCCTAACAACATTGGTACAAAATACAAGTGACTTAATCTCACATGATTGAATTATTTAGTAATTTTTGGAGACTAGATACATACATAATTCTCACATTATCTTCAATAAAATGAAATGAAACATAAAATTATAGTGTGAAATTTTTTATTTCATCTATTATATCTCTGAAATCATTCAGAGTTCACTTCTTGGAAATCTAAGGAAAAAAAATTAATAAAGGTTGAGCTCAAATGATTAGTAAGGGAAAAAATACAGCAGAATATATCATGTAATAAATAAAACATGAGTAATATAGAATAGATAAACAATAATAAAAAATTCCATATAACTAATATCATAAAAGTGGAATATATACATGGATGGAATAAAAATGTAATTAATAAAAAAGTTAAAAAAACTTGTTTCATAATTATAGAATACAAAATTTTGTACTTTATAATAATATCATCATTTCCTATTTCAAATAAATCGTACTCAAATAGTTAATTCATATACCAAATATCCAAGACAGTTTGTCTTATGAAACCTATCAATGCATCGAGGGGATATATAATATCAAGTAACACTAGTAAATTACTATTTATAATGAATTCATTATAGGAAAATAGTTAATGAACAATATAATATGTAGTAAAGATAAATATATATATTTTAAAACTAGTGTGTGAAATTTCAATATTTCATTAATTTATTAAATGAACAATATGATCATAATCCATATAGAGAAATATGATGGATTGTTCTATTAGAGTATATCCCTAATAAAGCATAATAATAATTAATGTATATGTTTTTGATGCTTTAACCAGGGAACACATCCATCAATCGAGGAGGATTCACTTGTTGTTTCCCAACATTCGTGTTTTCCAAAGGCATGCAGTATCTGTCACTTATTTAGGGATGTTTTCTCCTTGATCGAAATGTGATGATGGGATTTCGATCTCTCCTTCAATGGATTTCTTCTCAAAATAAATCTCCTAGTTTGGGTCTCCTTTATAGATTAATAGGATGTTCATGAAACTCTTCCTAGTGACATATCCTTTTGGACTTCAGTTAATTTCGCTGCTTCTATCAGGACCTTCAATGGGGTTAAGTCATGGGAACAATCTTCGGTTAGGGGAGTAGTCACGTTGGGCATCGTTGGCATGTTTGGGTACTGGAACATTGGTACTCCAGGATTTTCTTCCACTTATGATAGGGATTCTCGATGTCATGGAAGCCTGAGACATCCTACGTCGAGTGCGGGGAACTATATACTGAAGGCATTTCTCTGAGGTTTTCATCTGCTTCCCATGTTTAACACGAGGTATTCCATGAGTTTGACATCTAGAAGAGATGGATCAAACTGATTGGAACATTGATGGGAGTGGATCAAATGGGCACATCTCTAGGAGGGAGTACCTGAGAGGTTTACTAGATGGGTGGATCAAGATGCCCAATGAGGATGGATCTGGGGTGGTGTGTCCCATAAAAGGAAGACATCATACTGGGAAGTCTAATTTTGACACCACAGATGGCAGATCAGGGAATGTGAACCCTAGAAAGGGGAACACCAGGGTTTACCGTCCACTGGGATTGAACCTTGAAGAGGATTCCTATGTACCTTGTTTAGAAGACAGGGATCAAAACCCACATAGTTTGAGAGGGTGAACCATGTGATTGTGGTGTACACAATGGAAAACAACCAGAAGACATTCTAGGGATTACATATGGTTAGTGGCCCAGATCCTATAAATTAGAAAAGAAATGAATGGGGATTACACATGGTTAGCTGCCCCAATGGATGGGATGATTTCACAGGGTGTGGTGGCCCGGTTGGAATCAGAATGGATGATAGATTGTTGAACGAAGAGGATGGGAGGAATGGAATGTAACTGATGTGAAGCTGATAGTGATGTTGGGATTGAACCTCATAGAGGCTTCCTACATATCCTCATGGCAGGGAACCAAAGTCCACATAGTTCGATGGGGTGATGAGTCACTTAAGGAGGCGACTCTTGATAATGGACACGTGGAATGGACCTCAATGATGTATAACCTACAGGTTGGGGAATGACCTTCCTGAAACACAAAGGCTCAAGGGAGAGACTAGGATGGGACATGAGTGGCGGGATTGGACCTCAAGGATGATTCCTACATACCTTGCTCAAAAAATGGAAAAGATCAAAGTCCGCATAGTTTGGTTATGGGGCATAGTACGGGGTGTACACAAAGGATAGAAAACCGATGACATTCTGAGGATTACGCATGGTTAGATGCCCATCACAAGAGAAACACTCTTGGTTGGAGGAGTATGGGTTGAGGGTGAGGCTTACACATGATAAGCTACCCGGGAACTATTCTAACACCACTATGTGTTGGACCATGGATATGGTTCCCAATAAAGGGGATGATGAAGATTAGCAGTGTTTGGGGATGAACCTCAGGGAGTCTTCCTACATACCCTATCTTAGGATATAGAGATCAAAACCTATGTAGTTTAGAGATACAGTTTAACATTATGTAGGAAGAAAGGTTAATACAGTTTAACATTATGTGGGATGAGGGTGAGATGACATGAAGTGGTTGGGACTGATCAGTGATGGGATTGAACCTTAATGAGGATTCCTACTTAAATTTCTCGAAGAGGTAAAAGATTAAATCTTATTTCTTTTGGATACGTGGGATTAGGATTACACACTAAGGAGTCCCAAAGTTGATGTCATAGTCGATGACTACTCTAATTCCATGTGATTCATGATCGGTTTGAGAAAAAACAGGCAAAAAAGATCTGACGATCCTAGATCGAAAGGTGTGTTTGCAAGGAATGGAGTAGGGATTACACATGGTTGGCACCCCCAAAAGGATATAGGGGTTTACTTCAATATAGGAGATTGAGTAGGGGTCTAGATGTATGACTAAATGTCCACCATACCTGGAACACCCTATCATGTTGGTTCGGAGCTTACACTGAGACATGCTGAGGTGCACATGGTGACAAAGCTCAGAGGGAGAGGGGATTGAGAAGGCACTGGTGTTAACCCACTTCAAAGGCCCCTCAAGGATTTTCACTTATGCACTGATCAAATTTTAATTTCATGTGTCACAGACATTGTTCCTTGGCAGTTTAATGTCCTAAATCATGAATGGTGAGGATTCACTCCCCTCCCCGGGGATTTACATAACTGGTGCACTTTAACCATTGGTGAAGGGAAGGAACCCACAATTTTGTATGGTGACGAGGTTGTGGCGTGATCTATTGAGGGGTAATGTTAATATGGCTATATGAAGAAGCAATATCCATTAGTGTGCCTATGCTAAGATGCACAAGTCAGGGTGAAACCACATTAATCACTACCCAAGGGGCTTTTAAATCACTTCATACAAGCATGTAGGTCTTCACAGGAGATGGTTTTGCAAAGAAAGAGGCCTCATGTAAAGGGGATTTACAAAGCATAGGGGCTTCCAGAGCATAGGGGCTTGTAGAGTACAGGGATTCACAGAGCTCATTGGGTCGTAAAGCATAGGGGATCGTAGAGCACAAGGGATGGTAGAGGATATGAATTGAAAAATATAAGAACATTTTGAATCATAGTGTCTTGGCCTAAGCATGGAGTATACATGTTTTTGGAGTTTTCTTCACAAAGCTTGGATGATTTGAGAAGTCCTGAGGACCCAAAGGGGTACCCTTCATTTGTAGTTTCACATAGGATCCACGAATGGAATCCCTACTTGAAGAGGGGGTAAATTTGAATAAAGGGAAATTGATTTCTCAATTCTCAAGTACCTCAGATGCTTCATTTTTCTAGTGTTTCAAAGATAAAAGGGTGATTTATAATTTCAGAGCTCGTAAGGTGAAATGTTAGAGTGTTGGTCCTTTTTTGAGTGGGGGGAGTCGAGTATTTATAGGTTCCAGGAAGATATGAATGGTGGAGGTCCTACCAGGATGTAATTAATTCTCCACAACCATAGGTAGAGTTCATCACGTTTTTAGTAATTATAGAGTCGATTGTCACTCCCTCCACATATATTTCAAAGGATTCCAGATTCCCTCAATTTTTTTTGTAACCGTAGAGTTCTCCATCATTCCCTCTATAGTGCTCATAGATACCTCTGTAGTTCTCATAAAGACCTCTGCTTTTAGTTAATTTCTTCATAGCCACAGAGTCATCTGTCACCTTTCTCTATGTCAGGCGTAGAGAAGGCCTCTACTTTGTGTCAGACGCAGTGATAGAGGGCTTTCCAATGTTTCTTTGTAAAGAAACCTTTTTGAATATTTTTCATGGCCTTTCCTTATTTTTTTTCCAAAGCATGGATTTTGGCACAAAAAATCACACCCCCTCAGAATGGGGGCCAAGGTGAAAATGAGGTTCGGATTCTAAGGAAAATTGAAAAACATTTTGGAAGATAGGAAAGAAGAATCGCGATGAGGGCATACAAAGTGTGATTTGAGAAAGCCATAGAGTTTTCTGTGAAGGTAGACATATCTTAACACACCACAAAACTCAGGGGTCATTTACTATAAATAGAGATTGATGAACCCTCCTTTTTCCTCACATTGTTCCTCATCCTCGTGCCTGAGCTCTTATATTCTGATGCTCCACACACTCCATGATCACTCTTTGCAAACCAGATTTGTTAGACCAATGATTCATAATGATACATAATGAATTTTCTTCACAATGATCCTTTGATGCTCTACACCTCACATTGATCCCTTACGCTCTGCAACCGCGCGCTCAACTAGCCGTATTTTTGAATGAGAGCTGCAAGGAGACTCTGTGAATGAGCTCTGTGACTATGCTCTATGGTTGAGATCTGCTATCGACCTCTTTGAACTAGAACAAAAAAACTAAAGTCTTGTGGTAGAATGGACAACCAAGAAGCCAATAGTGGGTTCCTTGTAGACGCTGCTCAGAGGGAAAAAATGGAGAACAATATTGGGATCAGAGAGTGTGTGAGAAGCCACTCAGATCACAAATCCCTAATGGAGCTGATGTCGAATATCTAGAAGGACTATCCACTATTTAAAATATTTCCATTGTATAGATTTGGTATAAGGGATGATGTTCTTATCCCTGAGGAAATTATGGACAAACCAACTTACCGTTTTAGGAGCACATCATGCTAGAACCAGTGGTTCGGGGCTGCTCTTGGCCATACATAAGAGGATCACACGCTTGTTAATGACAATTTTTGTATAATCAGACCAATAATATTTAATGGAAAGTGTTGAATCCTGAGGAATATCCAACAAAATACCATATTATTCAGAAGGCGGCTTTGGGGAACTTGAAGAAGGGGTGGACTGATGGGTGGGATCTGTGCCAGGGTAGAACTTTCATGGATGATTGTGCCTTGGACAACTGGGTCTGTGCATCCTATGAAGAGTTTGGGGTAGAGCTGAAGCGACTAGGCATATATGAAGTAGTGTGGGCTTCCCAATTCCACATTTATCTACTGAAGAGCATTATATATGACTTTCTAAGAATGTAGTCATCGACGACAATCACTTCACAACTTCACCATAGGGAAGTAGTCACTAACCTCTGGGACCTCCACAGGATTTCTAGGATCCCAATTCTGGGGAAGATATATGATGAATTCCTTTCCACATAAAATTCATGGGAGGATCCAGAGAATATTTGAAAACTGGAAAAATCACATATAGAACTGGTTCTTAGTGAGGATAAGAAGTCTGTGAGGGATGTCCAGTTCAAGTGGTAGTTTAAACATTTCATAAATTTCCCATCAAAGCAGACTGCTGAAGGGGAGGAGGCACCCAGGAAGCTACCAAAAAATCTTAAAACATGTCCCAAATAGGGAGCTTTGTGCAGCAATGAGAATTACTATTGGGGAATCCTATATGATATCCAATGGAATCTTGTGGGCTATAGTGTCAACACCAAGTAAAATCCAGTGTTTAGGAAGGACAAGTTCATTTTCACACTTATTTGTGGATGGATTCTGCTGGTCCGGGATACAAACTTATGCGTGAAACCAAGCACATTCGTTATGGCATCCATGCTGGCGATGGTGGTTCCAGTCAATCTCCGGATTCCTATGCTGGTCAAGATGTATAAGGTGTTGTGGCACATCAATGAATAGAAAAGGCCACAATGGGTATACAGACTTCTCCACTTCCTGTATGGTTGGATATCAGTAAACAATAGTACTTAAAATATTCAAAACTTATTTATCCTCCCATGTTAGACTTCCAATCAGCCATTATGAACATAGTGGGGAGATTTCTGGCTAAGATAACTCCACCAATTGCACTAAATAATGTCTGAAAGGTGGATGAATTTCATTTCCGTTTGTTCTCGCTGCATATGAGAGTATTCACCAATGATGGCCAGGGAACTAAGGAATATTGATCCTACTACATGGCCTTCCAGGGTGTAGTTGTGGTGGAACTGGTGGATCGTGAGCCCATCTACAAGCTGTATACCCCGCACCACTTCCCCAGGCTATGACATTCTATAAAAAGACTAATGATGCAAGTCTACCTGGGGGTACGCCATGAGGATCAACCATGTGTGATGAGGAACATGTGTCTCATGTTTACAAGGGAGGATGAAAAGATGCAGAGTGAGCTACCTCCACTTACTACTTCTTTTCTGATGGTCAAGGAATATTCCAAGAGTTGGGAGTTAGCCTACCCAGGGGAGATGTTGTAGCGATGAACTATCTATGTAGAAGATGGGGTGCCTCCTCTATATAAAATACAAGGTCATAAAATGGAAAAAATGCATCGTGATAGTCGATATGATGTGAATTACACTGGCGGGTCTGTGGTAGGGCCACTGTTTCCAAGGCCCACACTGAGTGGAGGGAATGTTGTAGTAATGGACCTAGTGGCCCCAGCTGAACAGATTCGAGAGGAGGGAAGGCTATCCACATGGTTCTGTAGGATACCCACACAAGATCTTGGGAAGTGGTTGTGCCACATAGACATGACTCTGGATGCTATCTTTCCCAAGGTTAGGGATACCTTGGACATCAACAGGCAATTTCACAACACCTTGGAGATGTGGGATCACATCAACCATCTCGGGATGGATGTATCAGAGATCAGTTGTTCCAAGGCTTTAATTTTGGGGTCTATGGTGGAAAGTGGATTAATATGTTGCTGAAATTAACGATTATATGCATTCTATGGGAACTCTACGTCTAATGACGGACTGGGTGAAAGAGTTTCTCCATTAGACAGTCCCACCGCAGTTGTCTACTACTTTATTGTGGGAGTGCTTCCCCTTACATGAAGAATCAGAAGAGTCATCCTAGGATGAAGGGGATGGTAGAGGGAGCCTCTTAGGGGAAGGTGAGGTTTCAACCTCAGAGTTGGAAGATCTTGTCGAAGCTCTTGAGGTAAACTCTAAACTATTCCAGTGCGGCCCTTTCTAGGCTACCCAAATGTTTTTCTTTACCTAAAACTTTTCTGGGTTAGGTGGGACTTGTACAGAAAACCTGCTTATGCATGATAGAAAATGTAACTTTGAAATATTCATATGGGAAAATGGTGATTGCAGAATATAGTAGGGCTATGACACCTAAGGTGGTTCTACCAAAGTCTTTAGAGTTCCCAACCATATATGGGGGGCCACGTCCAGGAATTTCAGTAGTAGAAATTTGAGAATGGGACTCACTATTTGACCTATGTAAGTCCTCTTATTTTCATAATCCATAACTATTGATTGTCGAACCTGTGCAACTAAAATTTCTGTATTATTGTACAAACAATTATTCAATTGATGTGGGATACACTAGAAAGGATGTATAGGTCTCCTAATGCTTCTTTTCCTAGGGTAATACTGATTTTCATGGAAGCAAATGCCCATGCTAACCATACCACATCGATCACTGCAATAGATAAGACCACTGGTGGGACAAAATCTAAGAATATTAAGGTGTAATCCAATGATAAGGATCAATCCAATGACAAGGAACACAACTTATCTGATAGGACACTCTAAGAAGAAGCTATTGATAAATTTTGGGAGGCGTTCCCAGCATACGAACCTGCTGACCCATAGGATTAGGACAAGATATATTCCAATGAAGAGGATAGCTAGGTCGTTTGTCCCCAGTCATGGAAACTAATCATGCACTTCCTCAGGGATACCTCACAACCAGAGTGGATAAGACAAATGGGGATACATTGATCCCGGCCGCAAGAACTATTTTCTAGAATATTGGATGCCCAAAATCCTCATATGCTCATTCGAGATTATATGGAAGAGAAAATACGGAAACATGACCAAAGCCTCGGTGTTGGATTTTTGGGGAGAAAGTCTGTCAATTTCATGAAACTTCAGAAGGATAAGCAATATATCTAATGCCTGAGGGAGTGGTAAAATGAATATTCTTCTCTACTCGATGCAAAATCATAACTAATACCATGATTGAAGGCACAATTGATATAGGTTGAGGAATAGATGAGGTGATCATCCCAGGAGATGTCAATTATCTTAGCTGATGAGGATCGGGAACGGAATAGGGCTGATGACCTCCAACCTATTTCTATCGAATATGACTATGATCTTAACAGGAGAACAAAATCTTGGATGTGACCAGCCGGAGAGTGGTTATGTTGGAATGCTCTATTGAATAGGTTAACCCATCAATTGGAGGGGCCAATCCCTAGTAATTTTAATTTGAATGACCTCACAAACCTACTTTTGTTTTTGTTTATAGATTTTAAATGCATTCATATAGATCTTGCTTCTTGTTTGTTTATTTCAGTGCATCTCAATCATAAATTTGAATTAACCGTAGATTAATTTTATGATCATATGGGTTATACTTGGTGTGATAAACAAGGGATGAATATATAATTATTCACTTTATATATGAGGGTTCCAGCTAAATATTTGAACATTTTGGGTCTGAATGACCACCTAGAGTTTCTAAGATAAAAGAGGGGACTTGAATAGAGAATAGGTTTCTCAAAATTTCCAAAACATTCTTACTGAACTACTTTATTGCATGAAAGGGATGACTCCAGGGGCATTAGAATCAATCCAAACAAAGGGTAATGGAGAGTGTGAATCACGATATTAAAAATCTGGAATGTAGTGAGGATGGAATGATAATGGAGGATAGTCATTGACCAAATTCGAAACACATTATCCACCTCACGTTAGCCAAAAATGGGAACAAAAAAATGAGGTCCAACTAGTGAACACATTCGAAAACATGGGTCCAAACTCGAAGTATAATCTGATGTCCTCTGGAATGTTGGCCCAGGATGGTAGGCGAGCCTTAAGGCTGAGCATCCTATCCATTAGGGGGTTCCTTCAGATGTGAAATGGAATGAGGATATAAAATATAGGGCACGCAAACCATCATGATATAATGATGGGATTTTTGGATAAATTTTAGCATTCTCAAAATTACTTCACTATGATGAAAGTATACTGGGTGAGCGTATCAGTTTGAATCTAGATCAGGCTTACTTCTAAGAGGGGCCTCTCTGACTAGGACCTAAGATGGTTTGTAGTATTATATCATGTAAATGAGTATGATTCTTGGAATATTTTAACATCATATAACTAGGAGTTTGTAAATAGTTAATTTTCATACTTCATGGACCCTAGTCAATAGTTTAGATTCATGTTACATGAACTGGTCACCCCTTTCTTAAGTTCATAGAGTTTAGAACATGATTAGGGGAAAAGAACCAGGAATGTTAATGGCCCTCAGGATAGGCCTGAGGTGAAATGTCTACTTTTAACTATGTATCCCAAAAGGATGAGAATCATACCAAATGTACTTCTTTGGCACAACATGGTAAGAGACCAATGCCGGTAGGGGAAATATTTTCTATAGAGGAAGCTGAGGCACCCAATAATGATCATGGGGCATCCTGAACATGTTCAGGGTAGGGACCCAATTTAAAGTCATGTGGTGAGGAATGGGTACCCCAAAAGAGAAATGTGTGGTATTGTTCACAACACAACGTGAATGAGGACTAGAGAGGACCACACCACATCACATGGTCCTGAAAGGGATTTTGGGGCTGAGAAGACCAAGACATGGGGTTTACCATTCAGTTTTATAGACCCAGGAACTAGATGCTCGAATGTATCTATGAATCCTATAAGAGTATGAATCATGCCTTAAGTAGTTCTTTGTATTCTGAACTGTTTCACATCATGTTGGGAGGATGATAGTTTCATAGTTTAAGGTCATTGGGTTGGACCAACATCTCACACTATCTTGTATATAGATATTTTCCTATCACAACCCCTAATCCTCTGTGATCCATGCTTGGTATAGAAAACAAGAAGCATTGTCAGTCATTTCCTATCTAATGAGAACATGAAATGGTGGAAAGATAATTTCGGGTGAGGAAAATCCCAGATGAACCAAAATTCCTACTCGACGCCTTCAAATGCACGGAGTTACAGCACCAGGGGTGTTGAGGATCCATAAAACGGAAGGGGGAATTGAACATACGATTAATATAATTCAATATATAGGAATCAATAGGAGTGGTGTGATGATGAAGGATAAATGTTGACCATGTTTTAAACACGAAATCCATTTTTTTAGCCTAGATTGGGAACAAACAAATGATCATCGACCACCGACCCTATAACGACCCATACTTTACATACATTGTTAATACTTCAAAATTGATGCATACTTATTATAGCATATAACAAAACCACAAAAGGACCGTATAGGGATAGTGTCTTTAGAAACTGGGAAACATAAACAACTTGTTCATAAAGCGTCTACACTGTCTCCCATTTATTTCATCATATCTATAGTCCCTTTTGGCATATCTTACTTAATAACCTTCTTCCTGACCTGGGGAAAGAAAACATACAAAAGGGTGAGCTCAAATGCTCAGTAAGGGTAAACAAAAGAAATATCAATCACATCATACACATAAGCACATAACTTTTTGAAATCTGAACCTGCAAAAGAGATCATAATTTCATAACATGGGGTAAATCATGGTAGTGAAATATAATCACAATAATCATAACTTAAAACATGAAACTTTTTGGCATTCACACATAATCTTATAGAATCATTTCTTGTTAGTCAAGACTCATTGCCAAGACTATCTTAGTGGACAATGTCCCTTTCTGAACCGAGTCACCCTTGTTTTAGTCCTGTTTCACTGAACCGGTATAACCTACCGTTCCAGCCATGTCTATCTCATGAGATATAAAATCTTTACCCAATGCATTGGAGGGAGATATAGGTCCCACCCATCTCTTAATGATACCATTCTTATGCGTGCCACAAATTCATAAACCATACATCATTGCATAACCCATGTAATAAAAATGGGAATCTTAAACATCATGACATCATAAAACAATTCATATACGATAAAGGAATTCATAAAAATAATTCCATCACAACATAATCAAATCAATGTAATAATAGGTATAAAAACAGAACCCTTTATTATCTTAGATGGAAAATAATTTTGATAAAACATTTGAACTACATTCTTGAGGAAAATATCCTTTCTACTTCAAAAATACTTTTCCTTTTTTGAACATGTCATACAATTCTAAACTAAAAGAAGTTGATTAAAAATAAACATGAAAACATGTAAAGGAAGCTTCTTGGAAATAATGTTTTAAAAATCCATTCATGTCGTATAAGTTAAAAAAACATTCTTCAGACTTTTGTCAGAAAAGTCAAAAAGTACCTCGTACGAAAAACGACAAAAGATTACTTTCTTATCTTTTACTAAAAATTCACCGAAGGGTAAAATTGGATTTAAACAATTGTTTGTGGATGGAAATAATATTACATATTGAGGAAACATGGATGTGGATGATAAAATACACCCCAGTAAATGCCAAAGTAAAAACAATCTCGGATAAAAATGAGATTGTGATATTTTCCCTTACCTTAGGTCCGACTTGATTTGTAAGTGTCCGAACCTCCTGTATAATGATTTAAATAATGTTATTGACTTATCCCAGAATCATACATATTTTTATTATATTATATATGGTCATATTCTTAGCTTCTTAGTAGTAATATTTCATTTCTACTTGTTATTCGGGTGTTTATAACTTTTTGTTTTTATGCGTGTTTTGTCGAATAAATTCATATTCTTCTCTTTAGGTTATAGATACCTCATTTCCAGAATGGTATTAGTGTAATATATATCATATTCATTCATTCAATTCATTTATATAATCATTATGAAATGAAGATCATGTAGAACGAGTCGCATCGCATCGTGGAGACGGTATTCCGTACGTACGCACGAGTGATGATATCGTTCCTATGATCGTGGAATTGTATTAGAGTATATGTATACTATTTCAGAATCAATATCACTTTATAATAGTCATATATAGTCATTATTTACACCATTATACCCATCCAAGTAAGGTGGTGGTGGAAAATAGATCACACCACGGCGTGGAGATGGTATTCCGTACGTACGCACGCGCGGTGATTTCTTTTTCCGTATGATGGATAGATGGTGAAATAGGGTTGTTTAATACTTATAATAACATATCAGTATATGAGTGATACTGATGTTATTACTTCATAATGAAAAAACTAAAGAAGAAGAAGTGGAAAAAGAAATAAAGATGAAAGAATCGGTAACGGACATTACCTCTTCTTTGAAGTGCTTCTTTGAGACCTCCTTTTAGGGCACTAAAATGGGTCTTTGAAGAAGACCAGAACCTCTAGGATGTTTCTAGGGAAGTGGAGAGGAGGCATTGGCAGGGGTTGGCCGAGCTAGAAGGCTCAAAGTGGTGTGAGGAAGAGGGGGAGGAGGTGTCCTTTTATAAGGGAGGAGAGGGGCACCTTTGGAATAACTAAAACTATTATTTTATTATAAAGTCATGTTCAGTTTTAAATAGATCCAAATTGATATATTTAGAAGCTAAGGTGGGGATGGGTCGAAATCCTCTCATCCAGTATAATTTAGACAAGTTTAGGTTCCTATTTTAACCTTATCATTTAGATTTAACATTAAGTTAAATAATTTTACTTTTACAATGTCTTCTTGTGTTCTTATACTATAATGTTAATAAACATACTATAAGCAGCCAAGCTAACCCCAAGTTGTTTATTATTAATATATATAACCTTATCTAAGTCATTTGGCCTATCCTTAGATTTTTAGGAATAAAATAACAATTAATAATATAATATTTGAATTTAAAAACTATTTTATGTCAATTTTGACACTATTTAGTAATTGATTTTTGTGAAAATCATAACAGAATTATAAGTTCGAACCAAGTTAATTAAATAAATACTAACATGTCATATTAACCTTAAAAATTAGTGGGATTCATAAAAAGTCTCAAATTACATTTATTTTGGTGTTTATAACATCAATTATGTCAATATTTCATTAATAAGATAATTTCTGCATCATCATTGTGTCATAAATAAATAAATTTATTTAAAGTATAAAAATTATAAATAAAATATCATTATGTAGGAAATCGTTTTATATTTCTAATGAATATTTATAATCAAATTTATCTTATTTATAACCCCATATTAAAAATGTTTTAGTTATTAAACTATGATTTTTAACTATTTTAACTATTCATTAAATAAAATAATATTAAATGTCATAATCTAATCCAAGTGGACCTAAATGGTCATATTATATTCAAAAGGTTGTTTTTGGTCGAATTACACTTATACAATAGAATTAAGACATGTGTTAGGGTAATAGTAATATCATATTTACCCTTAGTTACCCTATTTACTATTAACCGTGGTAAAAAAAGTAAAAAGTTAGTATTCACCAAAAAATTATTTTTATCTCATTGAACCACATTTTACTTACTGATATCAACTGTGTCTGTCGGATTTTCGAAATTCCATTCACAGAAGCGGTAAAATTATGTTTTATGCAAAATTCAGTTTTTAACCTACCACTTAGTGGTTTCACTATTCATCAAAAATTGAAAGTTTTCAGAAAAATAGAAAAATTTCACCCTAGGCTAATTTCGGTATTCCGAATCCAAAAATGAATTCCATTTTGAAAAATAAAATTTACAAAATTTCAAAAATTGGTTATTAGTATTCATAACGGCTAGTTTTAATAATATTTTAATAGCATATCGTTGTTTAGTGAAACTCGGTATTGCGTACGACGCAAGCTATCGAGGAAGGTCACGATTTCGTGTAAAGCATGCCAAGAAAGTGTTGTGTAGAAAAAGATTCATTTGATGATTTATATAACATAAAAGTCTTGGGTGTTACATTCTACCCCCCTTAAAATGAATTTTGCCCTCGAAATTCGTCACTTTGTAACAAACAGATGAGGATACCTCTCCATCATCATATCCACAAGCTCCCATGTAGCTTCTTCTAATTGGTGGTTCATCCATAAAACTTTCATCAATCGAGTGGTCTTGTTTCGTAGGACTTTTTCTCTACGATCCAGAATCTCTATCGGTTGTTCTTCATAAGAAAGATCTTGCTCCAGCAGTACAACTTTTGAGCTGAGTACATGTGAAGGATCAGGTATGTACTTTTTTAGGAGAGATATATGGAACACATCGTGAACTTGAGAGAGATTCAGTGGAAGCGCCAATCGGTAATCTACCTTCCCTACATGATCCAGTATTTCGAAAGGACCTGTATATCTAGGGCTTAACTTCCCATTCTTTCCAAATCTCATAACCCTCTTCCAGGGAGATATTCGTAAGAACACTTTATCACCCACTTCAAACTCTAGGTCTTTTCTTCGGTTGTCGGCATAAATTTTCTGTCGACTCTGAGATGCTCTTATGTGTTGTTGAATAGATCTGACCTTTTCTGCCATTTCATCAACGAGATCAGGTCCTAATAGCTTTCTTTCCCCAACTTCATCCCAGCAAGTTGGAGTCCTGCATTTCTTTCCATGGAGAGCTTCATAAGGAGCCATCTGAATACTGGAGTGAAATCTATTATTATACGAAAATTCCACCAAAGGTAGGTGTTGATCCCAACCTCCTTTGAAATCCATAGAGCAAGCTCTCTACATATCTTCTAGGGTTTGAATTGTTCTCTCAGACTGACTATCTGTCTGAGGATGATAAGCAGTGCTGAAACTCAACTCTGTATCTAGAGTATACTGAAGACTTCGCCAGAACTTCGAGGTAAATCTCGGATCCCGATCAGATATAATAGAAAGTGGTACTCCATGAAATCTTACCACTTCCTTTACATATATCTTGGCAAGCTGATCCAGAGAGAAATCCTCTCTAATAGCAATGAAGTGTGCAGACTTTGTAAGACGATCAACTATGACCCAGATAGCATTATTGCCTTTGGATGTTTTAGGAACTCCTGTGACAAAGTCCATAGTGATGTTTTCCCACTTCCATTCGGGTATGGGTAATGGTTGTAACATCCCCTTAGACTTCTATCTCTCAGCTTTAACTTGTTGACAAACCAAGTATCGAGAGACATATTCAGCAACATCTCTTTTCATGCCATCCCACCAGAAGTACTCTTTCAGATCCCTATACATCTTCGTGCTTCCAGGATGAATTGAGAATGAAGAACTATGAGCCTCATCCAGCAGCTCCTTCTTTAATTCGGGGATGGGAGGAACACAACCCTGATTCCTGAACTTTATTATCCCATCACAATCAAGGTTGAACTCAGGAACATTTCTCACCTTCTTTTGTAACTCGACATCTTCTTTTTATGCCTCTTTAATCTTCACATGTATAGATGGTTGAACATTCATTTGAGAAAGATAAGATTTTTCCCCTTCCATTATAATTCCAAGATCCATCCTTTGTAAATCCATAAATATTGGATCTTTTGTGATCCTTATCATGGATAAACTAGCATGGTCTTGTCGACTTAATGCATCTGCCACCTTGTTTGCTTTCCCAGGGTGGTAATGGATTGAGCAGTCGTAATCCTTAATCAGCTCCAACCATTTTCTTTGATGCATATTCATCTCCTTTTGTGTGAAAATATACTTTAAACTTTTATGATCAGTATAAATATCACACCTTTCACCATAAAGGTAATGCCTCCAAATATTTAATGCAAAGATTACCGCAGCTAACTCCAAATCATGTGTTGGGTAATTTTTCTCATGGATTTTCAACTGTCATGAGGCATAAGCTATCACCATATCATTTTTCATAATAACACACCCCAATCCCTTCTTGGATGAATCACTGTAGATCACAAACCTTTCTCCACTACAAGGCAGTGTGAGCACAGGTGCACTGGAGAACCTTCTTTTCAACTCCTTGAAATTCTCTTCACATTATTCCGTCCAGACAAACTTAACTCCTTTCTGAGTCAACTTGGTGAGTGGATTAGATAATATTGAAAAAGCTTTCACAAAACGTCGATAATATCTAGCCAAACCAAGAAAACTTCGGATCTCAGTTACTGTTGTTGGTCTCGACCATCTTTCGATAACCTGTGTTTTTGCTGGATCCACGGATATCCCCTCTTTTGAGATTATATGACCCAAAAATGCAACTTTTTGAAGCCAAAATTCACACTTGGTAAATTTGGCATAAAGCTTCTCCTTTCTCAGGGTCTTCAATATAATTCTCAAGTGATCTTCATCTTCTTCCTTGCTCTTTGAATAGACAAGAATATCGTCTATAAAGACTACCACAAATTGATCAAGATAGTCTCTAAAGACTCTATTCATCAGATCCATGAAGATAGCAGGGGAATTAGTAAGACCAAATGGCATCACTATAAATTCATAGTGTCCATACCTTGTACGGAAAGCCATATTTAGTATATACTCCCGTTTGACCCTTAATTGATGATACCCGGAGCGAAGATCAATCTTGGAAAAGTATTGAGCTCCGCATAGTTGGTCAAATAGGTCATCAATGCACGGGAGAGGATATTTGTTCTTGATAGTGATCTTGTTAAGTTCTCGATTATCAATGCAGAGTCTCATTGATCCATATTTCTTCTTAACAAATAGAACAGGTGCTCCCCAAGGTGACACACTAGGGCGTATGAATCCTTTATCAAGATTCTCTTGGAGTTGCTTCTTCAATTCCTGCAACTCAATTGGGGCCATTCTATAAGGTGTCTTTGAAATAGGCAAAGCACCCGACACGAGTTCTATTGAGAACTCAACTTCACGATTTGGTGGAAGTCCCGGTAATTCCTCCGGAAAGACATCATCAAACTCCCATACAATGGTCATATTCTTAATCGTGAGTTTCTCACCAACCATTTGAGACAAATAACCTTCATTTAGTGGAATCAAGACCCATAAGATAGAAGAAATTTCCAATGGAAGGTTATGTTCATCCTTGCATTGATAGATGATCATAGATTGATCTGGAATATAAAATGTGACTTCCCTAATTTGGCAATTGATATGAGCTCCATATAAAGAAAGCCAATCCATGCCAAGAATCACATCAAATTCCACTATAGGAAGGATCACAAGATTTGCAGGAAGCACTTTCCCACAAACTTTGATCGGAGAAGAATTATAAACTTTTTATGCGACTGTTGTGCCATTAGGTGTTGTCACAGCTAACTCAACATCTAATTGTTGAGGTAATACGGTGATACCCTTAGAAAATTCTTTAGAAATAAAAGAGTGGGTGGATCCAGAATCAAATAAAACATTTACTACTTTAGAGTGGATGGTAAGTGTACCTTTCACCACATCGTTATCATACTCCACATCGCTGATAGAAATTTCATGTGACTTTCCTTTATCTTTAGCCTTAAGAGTTTGTTGACGTCGACCATCATCATCAACCCTTGGATTAGGGAATTTATTGGCATAATGCCCCATCTCCTTGCACTTGAAACATTGAAGTGTAGTAGGTTCATTCTGTGTATCCCTTCCTTTGTTTGCATCATTAGACATCTTCTTCCCATCATCGCGGCATTCAAATGCCCGATGACATTCCTTTCCACATTTGAAACATTTACTTGTCCCTTTATGACAACTCCCTCCATGTTTCTTTCCACACTTTGAGCATAAGGGAAAGCTCATCTTCCTTTCAGTGTGCTCTATAGATTTTCCTTTGAATTCCATTTTCCTCTTCTTATCAAACCCATATGACTAATGGGTTACTCCAATCTCCATATCGACTTTGAGATCACATCGAACGATTTGCTCGTAGCTATTGAAGTCCCTTATGGATAACACCCTTAGAAGACTTGGTTTTAAGACACTAAAGAATCGATCGATCTTACTCTCAGGTTGGATAATAATACCAAAAGTGTACCTTGCATGTCTTGTAAAATTTGCTTCATAGGTACCAACAGATTCATCATCCTTTTGCTTTAGTTCAAGAAACTCTTTCTCCATCTTTGTTCGGAGAATACAGGGGAAGTACTTATTGAAAAATAAGTTCTTGAACTCGTCCCATTCCATGGAATCAATTTCATCCCTTTGCCTCATATTCTTAATAAGATTCCATCATTGATCAGCATCTCCTTCCAAACGATACACTGCTAGGATGACTTTATCATGTTCAGAACATTGAAGAACTGAAAATATCTTTTCAGTAGTACTAATCCATTGTTCAGCAACTAATGGATCAGTAGACCCGCTGAAATATGGTGGACGCTGTCTCATGAAGGATTCAACAGAATGATGCTCCTTCCTTTGCTCGTTTGGAAGTCCTGCATGATTCATAGCTTGAGAAAGTTGTGTGAGCATGGCTACAAGATTTTTCATTCCAACTCCCATAACGTTTGGTTGCTCAGGGGGACAATCATTGCATTGCCCGTCGCATTCCACATTAACACGGTTCCTTCAGGTTCCAGCCATTGACTAAAACAAAGAAGAATAGTGTGAGCAACACTAATTATAATGGGAAAACCACATAATCAAGAATAAAATTTCACACTTAAGGTCTTATCATAGGTTATTCATGGCCATTTCTAAAACACTAATATTGTGTTCTATGCTTAGACTTATCCTTAGGGTACTTACTAAGGCTTTCACATCCTAGTTTCCAAAGGTTAACTATACCTTTCCTCTGATACCAACTATAACGACCCATACTTTACATACATTGTTAATACTTCAAAATTGAATCATACTTATTACAACATATAACAAAACCACGAAAGGACCGTATAGTTATAGTGTCTTTAGAAACTAGGAAACATAAACAACTGGTTCATAAAGCGTCTACACTGTCTCCCATTTATTTCATCATATCTATAGTCCCTTTTGGCATATCTTACTTAATAACCTTCTTCCTGACCTGGGGAAAGAAAACATACAAAAGGGTGAGCTCAAATGCTCAGTAAGGGTACACAAAAGAAATATCAATCACATCATACACATAAGCACATAACTTTTGGAAATCTGAACCTGCAAAAGAGATCATAATTTCATAACTAATCATGGCAGTGAAATGTAATCACAATAATCATAACTTAAAACATGAAACTTTGTGGCATTCACACATAATCATATAGAATCATTTCTTGTTAGTCAAGACTCATTGCCAAGACTATCTTAGTGGACAATTCCCCTTTCTGAACCGAGTCACCCTCGTTTCAGTCCTGTTTCACTGAACCGGTATAACCTACCGTTCCAGCCATGTCTATCTCATGAGATATAAAATATTTACCCAATGCATTGGAGGGAGATATAGGTCCCGCCCATCTCTTAATGATACCATTCTTATGTGTGCCACAAAATCATAAACCATACATCATTGCATAACCCATGTAATAAAAATGTGAATCTTAAACATCATGACATCATAAAACAATTCATATACGATAAAGGAATTCATAAAAATAATTCCATCACAACATAATAAAATCAATGTAATAATAGGGATAAAAATAGAACCCTTTATTATCTTAGATGGAAAATAATTTTGATAAAACACTTGAACTCCATTCTTGAGAAAAATATCCTTTCTACTTCAAAAATAATTTTCCTTTTTTTTAACATGTCATACAATTATAAACTAAAAGAAGTTGATTAAAAATAAACTTGAAAAAATGTAAATAAATCTTCTTGGAAATAATGTTTTAAAAATCCATTCATTCCGTATAAGTTGAAAAAAACATTCTTCATACTTTTGTCAGAAAAGTCAAAAAGTACCTCGTACGAAAAAAGACAAAAGATTCCTTTCTTATCTTTTACTAAAAATTCACCGAAGGGTAAAATTGGATTTAAAAAATTGTTGGTGGATGGAAATAATATTACATATTGAGGAAACATGGATGTGGATGATAAAATACACCCTAGTAAATGCCAAAGTAAAAACAATCTCGGATAAAAATGAGATTGTGATATTTTCCCTTACCTTAGGTCCGACTTGATTTGTAAGTGTCTGAACCTCCTGTATAATGATTTAAATAATGTTATTGACTTATTATAGAATCATAATTATTTTTATTATATCATATATGGTCATATTCTTAGCTTCTTAGTAGTAATATTTCATTGCTACTTGTTATTCGGGTGTTTATAACTTTTTGTTTTTATGCGTGTTTTGTCGAATAAATTCATATTCTTCTCTTTAGGTTATAGATACCTCATTTCCAGAATTTTATTAGTGTAATATATATCATATTCATTCATTCAATTCATTTATATAATCATTATGAAATGAAGATCATGTAGAACGAGTCACATCACATCATGGAGACGGTATTCTGTACGTACGCACGAGTGATGATATCGTTCCTATGATCGTGGAATTGTATTGGAGTATATGTATACTATTTCAGAATCAATATCAATTTATAATATTCATATATAGTCATTATTTACACCATTATACCCATCCAAGTAAGGTGGTGGTGGAAAATAGATCACACCACAGCGTGGAGACGGTATTCCGTACGTACGCACGCGTGGTGATTTCTTTTTCCGTAGGATGGATAGATGGTGAAATAGGGTTGTTTCATACTTATAATAACATATCAGTATATGAATGATACTAATGTTATTACTTCATAATTAAACAACTAAAGAAGAAGAAGTGGAAGAAGAAATAAAGATGAAAGAATCGGTAACGGACATTACCTCTTCTTTGAAGTGCTTCTTTGAGACCTCCTTTTAGGGCACTAAAATGGGTCTTTGAAGAAGACCAGAACCTCTAGGATGTTTCTAGGGAAGTGGAGAGGAGGAATTGGCAGGGGTTGGCCGAGCTAGAAGGCTCAAAGTGGTGTGAGGAAGAGGGGAAGGAGGTGTCCTTTTATAAGGGAGGAGAGGGGCACCTTTGGAATAACTAAAACTATTATTTTATTATAAAGTCAAGTTTGGTTTCAAATATCTCCAAATTGATATATTTAGAAGCTAAGGTGGGTATGGGTCTAAATCCTCTCATCCAATAGATTTTATACAAGTTTAGGTTCCTATTTTAACCTTATCATTTAGATTTAACATTAAGTTAAATAATTTTACTTTTACCATGTCTTCTTGTGTTCTTATACTATAATGTTAATAAAATTACTATAAGCAGCCAAGAAAACCCCAAGTTGTTTATTATTAATATATATAACCTTATCTAAGTCATTTGGCCGAAAAGTATATTTTTAGGAATAAAATAACAATTAATAATATAATATTTGTTTTAAAAACTATTTTATGTCAATTTTGACACTATTTAGTTATTGATTTTTGTGAAAATCATAACAGAATTATTAGTTCGAACCAAGTTAATTAATTAAATAATAACATGTCATATTAACCTAGAAAATTAGTGGGATTCATAAAAAGTCTCAAATTACATTTATTTTGGTGTTTATAACTTCAATTATGTCAATATTTCATTAATAAGATAATTACTGCATCATCATTGTGTCATAAATAAATAAATTTATTTAAATTATAAAAATTATAAATAAAATATAATTATGTAGGAAATCTTTTTATATTTCTAATGAATATTTATAATCAAATTTATCTTATGTATAACCCCATATTAAAAATGTTTTAGTTATTAAACTTTGATTTTTAACTATTTTAACTATTCATTAAATAAAATAATATTAAATGTCATAATCTAATCCAAGTGGACCTAAATGGTCATATTATATTAATAAGGTTGTTTTTGGTCGAATTACACTTATCCAATAGAATTAGGACATGTGTTAGGGTAATTTTAATATCATATTTACCCTTTGTTACCCTATTTACTATTAACCGCGGTAAAAAAAGTAAAAAGTTACTATTCACCAAAAAAATATTTTTATCTCATTGAACCACATTTTACTTACTGATATCAACAGTGTCTGTCGGATCTTCGAAATTCCATTCACAGAAGTGGTAAAATTATGTTTTATGCCAAATTCAGTTTTTAACCTACCACTTAGTGGTTTCACTATTCATCAAAAATTGAAAGTTTTCAGAAAAATACCAAAATTTCACCCTAGGCTAATTTCGGTATTCCGAATCCAAAAATGAATTCCATTTTGAAAAATAAAATTTACAAAATTTCAAAAAGTGGTTATTACTATTCATAACGGCTAGTTTTAATAATATTTTAATAGCATATCGTTGTTTAGTGAAACTCGGTATTGCGTACGATGCAAGCTATCGAGGAAGGTCGCGATTTCGTGTAAAGAAAGCCAAGAAAGTGTTGTGTAGAAAAAGATTCATTTGATGATTTATATAACATAAAAGTCTCGAGTGTTACAGACCCTATTCTCAATGTGGGACTTGTGTCCAATTTTCATTAAAAATACTCCTCGATGTTGTCCCAAAATGGTAGGAGAGAACTACGGCCTAACAACCTTGCCTTTAGGGGGTCCCTTTGGATGTCAGAGATAATGAAAACCCCAAATGATGGAATGTGTGAATCACGAATATTACCCATGTAGTTTAAGAACCATTCTAGACGAATGCAAGGAGTGAAAATCTCAAAGAAAGCACACTACACAATTGTTGGTACTCTCAAAGGAAGTACATGGTGTGATAATTATAAACCTAGCATTAATGAGGACCGAATAAGTCTATGCCACAACACATAATTTTGGGAGAACCCAATCAATAAGAGGTCAGGGTGAAAGTGGTTGTGAATAGACCATATACAAGAAGTCTAGGCATCATTATACACCCCATAAGGATGGGAATCACGCCACATGTAGTTCTTGGAGGTGGTATGACTGAAGACCAATATCAAAAGGGGAGATATCCTTTTTTAAAAAGGAATATCTTAATTTTTATCTAGTTTAACATCATTTGAACATAGATGGTAAGACTCTTAGTTTAAGTTCATAGAACATGAACTATAAGGTGTCCGGATCAATGTCATGTGAATGGGACATGCCCGTGCAGTTTATTGTCATGCGGTAAGGAAGGAAAAATTGATAACTCTCAAGAGATGCATGTGGTGTGGTACTGAAAAAATGATGTGAGTGAGGGCATAAGTCCACACCACACCATATATTCCTGTGGAAAATCAAGGAAAAATAAAACAAGTGGGGCCAGGGTGATGCGTATGGACCACAAAAAAATTATGGGCATCATTAAATATCCTATAAAAATGGGAATCAAGCCACACGTAGTTCTTGAATGTAGTGTGACATAAAAAAATATGGAAAAGGGGCATCATCATCTCAAGTGAATACAACATATGGAAGGGTAATTTATCATTACATAGCTAGGGTGTAGAAGAAATAGTTTAGAGTCATATGATAAGGATGTAAGGCATCTTAGTTTATGGTAATAGAGCTCAGACCATTTAAGATACATGGACCTTCCATACAGACACATACCTTACCCAAATCCCTAAGCCCATGTGATCCATGATTGATGTGGGAAACAATAGGGGAGAAGATCATTAAAGTGGACAGAAGCACACTGTAGGGGAAGAAGTTGCGGAGCCATGGATGAACCCATGACATTGGTTCGTCCTCCCAGCACACAAAGGCTCACAAAGGGATAACACCAATGATGTCAAAATTTAACTTGGACATGATGGACTAGAAAGGGATGTGAATCACGAGATCAATATTTTTAGTATAATGATAGTGGAATAACAATGGAGGATAACTATTGACTATGTTCAAAACATAACATCTATATCGTGTGACCTGAAATTGGAAGTAACACCTATGGGTCAGCCACTGACAATATTCGAAACACAAAACCTATCTCATAATATCATTCAAAACCCTTTGGGAAGTTGTCCCAAAGTGGTAGGTGATCCATAAGGATAGGCATCCATACTATTCGGGGGTCCTTTCAAATGTGAAATGTGATGGAAACCCAAATAAAAAGAGACATGAAGCATGAAAATGGATGAAATCATGTCCATGCTGAATCCAATGCTCTAGGTCCTAAACTACAGTGCATCTGAGTATGATGGTGAGGAATTATAGAGGTTGAGAAGTCCAAACAAGGAGGGGAAAATAGGTTGATGAACCTGTGTCTAGACTAGAAGATGAAATGTTCAGGCGTTCCTAGGTATCCCATGAGGATGGTAATCAAGACAAACATAGTTCATGAAACACAATGCAGTTTAACGTCGTGTGGTAAGGATGCAAGGGGTAGAGGTTTCTCAAGATAAGAACATGTATGGAATGATAGAATAAGCCAACGTGAATGAGGACCAAATAAGTCCACACACCACACCATTCATGATCTTAAGAGAGAACCAAGTACAAGGGCCTGAGATAAGGAATATAGAAACCTAAGGCTAGACCATAGGATGGAATGTCCAAGCATTCTTATGTATCCCATAAATACAAGGAATCCAGCCATACATATTCCTAAAAATGCAGTGTTGTTTAATGTCATGCGGTAAGGATGAGGGAGAATGGAAGATAGATCCCCTAATGGATGTACATTTTGTGGCTACTATAAACCCGATGTGAATGAGTACCAAATAGGTCCTCACCACACCACATGATTTCGATAGAGTTTGGGCCATGGGGCTGGAGAGAAGGTAGGATTTGAGGTACCTGGGGCTGGACCTGAAGACAAAATTCTCTTGGAGTTCCTACGTATCCCATGCATATGGGAATCAATCCACACATAGTTCTAGAAAATGGAATGATAGGATACGAAATTACCTTGGGGTTCTTATGTTGGATGAACAATGTCAAAAATGATGTCCACTAAAGTGAGGACAACACAATGGAATGTCGTTTTTCATTATGAGGCTAGGATGATAATGGCACAGTTTAAGGTTGTATGATAAGACCGATCCATACAGTTTAATATTTTTTTTCAAAGACGCAATAGTTTCTAGTCATGTGGGATGAGGCAGCATAATTTAATGTCATATGGTTTGAATGCATACAGAAGGATGGGGTTTTAAAGGGAGTTTGAATGGTGCAATAAATCATACCTTAAGTGAATGAATACAAAAGTCCACACCACACCGCACACAATCTTGGGGGGGGGGGGACCTCAGGCCAATGGGCTAGAAAAGAATGAGGTACCTGGGACTGGACCTAAATATGAAATGTTTTGGCATTCCTACATATCCTATAAGGATGAGAATCAATCCCCATGTAGTTCTAAAAATGTTGTGCAGTTTAATGTCAGGCAGTAAGGATGAGATAAAGTGGTATCTAAAAGAGGAATGTGTATAGTGTGGCAAGATAACCCAACATGAATGAGGACAGAAGTCCAAATACTCCACACCATTTATAATTCTAGGAGAGAACCCAGGACAAGGGGCCAAGAAAAGGAATTGATGAACCTGGGTTGAACCAAAAGATGAAATGTTCGGGTGTTCCTACGTATCTCATAAGGTTAACACTCAAGCCACACCTAGTTCCTAAAATTCTATGTAGTTTAACTTCATGAAAAAAGTACATAAAGAGAAGGGGATTCTCTAGATGTAGGGGCACATGGTGTGGTTGTTTCAAACCTGACGTGAATGTGGAAAAAATTCCACATCGCACTACGTGCTCCCTGGATACAATTGTCGAGATGTCGGAACAAATGAAGAATCTATGATACTTGGGGATAGATCTGAAGAAGAAATGTATGGGAATTCCTATGTATCACATAAGGACTAGAATCAAGCCACACGTCGTTCTAAATTTGTTGTACAATTTAACTTCATGCGGTAAGGACATGGGGAAAAGGGGATGGAGAGCTCTCAGGAGAGAGGTACGTGGCGTGGTTATTTAAAATACAATGTGAATGAGGACATAAGTCCACGCCATACCACATACCCCCAGGATTACTTAGTCCATGGGGTAATAAATAATAATGGGTTTATATAAACTGGGTCTAGACGCAAGATGAAATTTCTGAGTGTTCCTATGTATCCCATAAGGATAGGAATCAAGCCATACATAGTTCTAAAAATTCCATGTAGTTTAACATTGTGTGACAAGGATGTAAAAAGGAGGAGTACCTCAAGGGGATGTGTGTGTAATGGAAAAATATCCCAATGTTATTGAGGGAAAAGTGTATATACCACACCACAAAATCCTAAGAGAGAACATGGCACAAGAAGCCAGAAAGGTTGAGGGACATGAGGCTAAGCCACAGGTAAAAATATTGGGCATCCATATGTATCCGATAATGATGGGAACCCAGCCATAAAAATTTCTAAAGGTGTTGTGAGTATAAATTCATGTGGTAAGGATGAGGAAGATCATATTTTATGGTCATATAGCTCGGACCGTAGAGGCCCAGTTTAATGTTGTGTGTGTGGGACATAAGGGCACAAAAAAGGTGAATCACTGCACCCATCATTTGGGAGACCATGGGGATGGAAATAACGATTGAGGATTACTATTTACAATGTTCACAACATAGTATCAATCTCTTGTGACCTAAAATGGGAACAAACAATTGATCATTGTCCACTGACCATATTCACAACACAAGACTTGTGTCAAATTGTCATTCGAGTTCCTGATGGGATGTGTGAAGCATGGTGGTACCCGTGAAGTTTAACCTATTGTAGTAATGAAAAGGGGGATCTTATTTTAAGGTCTTAGAGCTCGGACCATGAGGTTTATTCACCATTTGAAGTTTATCATCATGCGGGATAAAAAGGATCTTAGTTTATGGTCATAGAGCGTAACTGTTTACAGTTTAACATCTTGTAGGCTGAGGATAGGTGGTTTACCGTTCTACAGGATGAATATTCCCTTACATTAAGTACTACATGTGAAATTTGACATTGTTGGGATGAGGAATACACTCACTATCCAAAGTGATCAGATAGTATGCACCATTGGGGTAAACATTGTGAATTAAATAAGGTTCTTCCCATTTGGGATCCATCTTCAGTGGCTTCCTGACAGGTATCATTTCCATTATTAGGGACAATACAACATCACCTTGTAAGAAAGAACGGAGGTTAAATTTATTATTGAATTCCATGTCTATCTTGTTCTGATGCCTCTCCAGGCTGTGCAAGGCATGAAGAATGTTCTTGTCAAGTGCTTCTAGTTCATCCAGATAGATTTTGGAAACTTTTTCAAGTCCCTTCTAATCATATATGGTTGTTCTTATTGAGGGTAACTGAATAACGATGGCCATGACTGCCTCTACTCCGTACACCATAGAATATAGAGTCACCATGGTGGAATTATGAGTCATCCTCTGGTAATCCCTGGGAGTGATGGGGATTTTGTCCATCAAAATCTTCTTGTTCTGACCAACCGCATTATACATGATTTTAGGAAGGGTTTTGTTGAATGAACTAAGTTTCCCATTTTTTTGTTCATAATAGTGAGAGGTGTGATAAAAACAGATGTTGAAAAAGGCATACAATTTCTTCATCTAGGTTTCTCAAAAGTTGGTGCCATTATCGGTGAGGACAACATGAGGAACCCCAAATCGGTGGATGATACTAGAGCTCACGAACATGATGATTGAACTATCCTTGACTTCCATGAGTGGAATTTCCTCTTAACACTTGGAAATGAAATCTGTAGCAGTCAGGATGAACCTCCACTGGCATGCTGTTTCTGGTGGATATGGTCCCACATCATCAAGTCCTGAGACCGAAAACTTCCAATGGTACTTGGTAGTATGGAGAGGCTCTGGATGCCAATGCAAAAAATTAGAATGGATATACCACTCATGTCACCACTTTGAAAAATCAATACACTCATAGATAATGGTGAGCCAAAAATATCCCAATCTTCAGATCTGAGGAGAGAGCTTCAGCCCTGCTTGATGAGCCCCATAGGAACTGACATGAATATCCTACATAACTTGAGAAATCCCATCCCCTTGAGTGTAATAAATGAGAATCCCATCAAACCAACATTTGTAGAGGATCTTTTCAAGACTAGGACCGCTATGGAGGGTGCACTATACTGTGAATCATTGAATTCACTCATGTTTGGAATAGTCAGTTGGGATATTACTATGTTGGAAATACTCGGTAAAGGGAGTTGTCCAGTCGGGGGTCTCCTCTAATACTGTGGAAGGGGTACCTAGAGGTCTTGATGTAGAAAAATAGGTTGTAAGGTGGATTAACTTTGGGATATCGTCGTCGTCCAGAGTGACGAGAGTGATGAATCTGTGATGCACTGCATGGATAATCAAATCATCCGGGTCAGGCTCTACAAGAGATGCGTTAAGGATGGACTAGGCATAATCTCTCCCATTCTGCGATTGAGGGACATGAGTAACTTCTATCCAAGAAGGTAACTGGGCCATCAACTAGTGTGTATGTCCTAACATAGGTATGAGCTCCAGATTCATGATGACGTATTCACCATTAATCTTCATGATTACCATTTAAGAGTCCCCTTTCACATGAAAATGGGGAACATCAATCTCAAGAGCCAACACAAGAATAGTGATGAGAGCCTGATACTCTACCTCATTATTGTTATAGCCTTTTGACAGTATGAATGAATAGGAATGGATAGATTGTATAGGTGTGATGAAGATGATACCCAGGCCTACTCTATTGAGTCTTGGATCATTGAGTCTCATACCGGTTGGACTTTGGGAATTGTAATCAAAGTACATTTTCCAAAATGGAATTTCTTGATCCACTAAGAGGATTTCCTCATATGGAAGGACAAGATCTAGAGACTACATTGTGGGGGATGGATGGACATCAAGAAAGTCTTCCAATGCATGTCCCTTGATATCATTCTAGGGGAAAACATGATATATAATTGTTAAAGGATCACTACCCACTGAGATATATGACCTGTAAATATAGGGAGTTTCAAACATCACTACAGCAGATCCACTCAAGATACCAGTTGTATCTAATGGTGCTGTAAGTAAGGTAACAATTTCTGAACTGAAAATACCAGTGCAAGGAAACTCTTCTCGATAGAGGAATACCTAGTTTCTTTATCGAGGAGCATGCTTCTAAGATAATATAAACTATTATCCATTTCCTCATTATTCTTATGGGAGAAAAGGCTGCCAATGGACCATTCCAAAGTGGTCACATTGAGGACCATCAGATTTCCAGAAATGAGCGTCATCAAAATCGGAAGTTGTAGCAAATACTTCTTGATTTACTCAAAAGCAGTGTCACACTCCTCATACAACTGATAATCGATGCCTTTCTTCATGATTTGGGAAAATTTCTTACATATTCCAACCATATATTTGATGAATTAGAATGTAGGATATGTGGCATTGAAAGCCTTAGTGATCTAGAATGTTACTTAGAGGAGACATCTGACTGATGGCCATGATCTTTTCCAGATTGATCTCATTGCCTCTGTATATGAAAATGATACCGAGAAACATTATGGAGGTGAACCCAAAGGCACAATTCAAGGGATTCATCATTAGATGGTGGGAATAGAAAAATCCATACAATTTCTTAGGATCCCTAAGATGGTCATGATGTTGCTGAGATTTAACCACCAAATCATTCACATAACATTCCACCAATGTCCTATTGATCTGCTTAAATATGCGGTTCATGGAACGCTGATAGGTGGAACCTACATTATTTTGACCGAAATAATTACCAGGTAGAATAAAGTACCTTATGGTGGCCTGAACGTGGTGGACTCTTCATCCAATGGGGCCAATCGGATTTGACTATATCTGGAAAACCCATCCAGGAAGGAGTGATCATGGAACCTAGCAGTGTTTTCAATCAAAAGTTCTGTCATAGGGAGGGGAATATCAACCTTCAGACAGTGATGGTTGAGATCCCAGAAGTCGATACAAAAATTGATCTGTTTTTTCTTCTTCATGATGGGCACAATGTTAGCTAACCATCATGGGTAATGGACCTCCACTAATGAAAAATAGATTTTAACCAATTCATTTATACCAACGGTTTAATAAAACCATTGGTATATATGTGGTATGCATGTCTATACTTATGGTTTTAAAGAAACTGTAGGTATACCATCCTCATATTTCAATCCTGTCGAGCTCATCCATACATTCCTCTCCCCCATAAACTCTCATCTCCCCCACAACCCTCTTCTGTCCCGATTATTCAACACACTTATTTGGTGAGTGCCTCTCCCCTAAAAAATCTCCTCACCCCCACAACCCTCTTATTCCCCATATTACTCATCATGCTCATCCAATGAACCCTCTCCTCCATGATAGTCAAACTCACGAGGTAACTCATACAATCGTATGAGTTTGCGGATGGACTAATCCCCTTTGAAAACTGAAGAAATGATTTTCTGCAGCTACAAACTCACGGGCTCAGAGTGAAATCGCTCTCCTAGGTAGACTTTATACTTCCATTAGGCGAGATCACATTTTTTTATTTCATATTTGAAGGTTTTAAATCAGTTTCAACCCAGTGCATCTCGCATAAATACGGTTCAATTTCTTCCCCTCTACTCCAATATTTTTCCCTCCACTGGTGTTTCCCTCTTCCATAGCCCAGATGAGCTCTTCTACTGTCCCCCTGATGTAGAACTCCTCCGAGTCTCTATATCCTTTTCGCGGTAGGTGCCACCACCAACATCAAAAGAAGGTATGTACTAATTTTATTAAATGCATCACTCATTTAGTCTATCACTAGATTTTCCAGGAGTAATATAGAAAATAAATGAATTTAGTGAACATATATTTCTATTTAGTGTTCCTATTTTATAATTTATTCATTTATATAGAAAAGGTTATGTCTTTCGAATCCTCGCCCCTCCATCGAATCCCTACTCCTATGGTGTTTCTCCTACAGGACCTTCTGTCAAATGCCTACTCACAATCTTATCTTTACTTTTCATCTCAAATTAATTATGCCATTATCTTTTTTATCATATTTTTCAAATAATTAGTACCGGTTAATGTTGGTAGATCGATCGATCTGGGAAAATTAGACAGATGGGTGGCTTGTTTTTGGGTGGGACTGTATGTCTTTCAACAATTCTATTGAATTATGTATATATGTGTGTGTGGATAAATTTATAGTAAACTCACATGACTCTAATTCTTTTTCATGGTTTCCTTATGGGTTTCTACTTCATTTTTGTAATTTTTAGTTTGTTAAAACCCAAGTTTAAGGGGATGACCCTATTTTTTTGGTTTCTTTGGTGTTTAGGGTTCATGGTAGATTCCTATTGGTCGTTTGGACCTCAACCATCAAAGGAGATGCATACTTGATAATATGTTGTTGATTCAAGGTAGGTTTTCTTATGACCTTACTCTCAAGGTCAATTTTTTAATGATGAAATACAGGTTGTTTTATATATTTATTTGAAAACCATGAATGTAGATAAGTATAATCTTTTTGATATAACATTATGACTTAACTCATCCATTTTCATTGGCCATTTTATCATCAATTGTGAGTTGTTAATCAATATTTCAATAATTCAAAAATTAGAAAATATATCTAGAACACATTATAGATGACTAAAATAATGACAAATATATTAGGGATTATCTTATACTGGTTCCATAGATCTTATACCTGCAGAAATATCTTAAATTGGATGATGGAAGTGAAGTATAGAGGGAGTCCAAGATAAAGAGGGAAGAGAGAAAATATAGGGAGAGTATCCACTGCATGTGGAAATATATGGAAAGAACAAAGGAACCAAATATTTCATAAAATTTTTCTATAAAAGACTATAATACCCCCAAATAAATCAGGGGTTGGGAATCTTCACTATAATCCCAGTGGTCCCCTGGAAAGATCCTGATTATCTGTCATCGATCTCCTACTGGAAAGGGTAGTGGAAAAATTCTACTACCAACCTACTAGACTCCCAATAGTATCCTATTTCACTTCTAGGGTATTTCTTTGTAACCCACCTAATGTATTTTAACTCCATAATACCCAAAATATAAACCTAGGTATTTTATACATATATTTCTACTTCTAAAATCTCTATTCAATCATCCCCTGAATTGAAAAATATTTCTTCCCCTGGTCCAAATTATAATCGTTCAAATTTAGTAAGATCCCATTTCATTGAGTTCCATTATTTTTTCATATTCCACCAATACTATTCAACATGAGGAATTTTATACTCAACAATATATGAATTTTCATTCTCAAGAAATACTATTGCACATATATAGTGAACTAATTACCAATTGGGATCTGATGCTGCTATTTTTTCATAGTAGTATACTAGATAAAACCATGTTGTAATTGTGTTTGATCAAGATATAATGTATCTTACTTTAAATATATTTATCTCTATTCTAAAATATACACTAAAAAATTCCCAAACATTTCATTCATCTCCAAATATAACTCAACATAATCAATTACACTTTAAAATCACTTGTAAACACCCCATTATACCTTCTTACTATGAATCCTTGATACTTATATGATCTATAGAATTATAATTTTATTTTATCCTCAAGACATGATGTGTTGAATATCAACGACATCAATATTTAAGTGATGACATTCGTGGTCTCTGAAAATCATCCCTCTACTCAAATATACACCCAAGAATATCTTGATTATCTAAACATGATCCATATTCCCTTGATCAAAACTCGGACTGTTGTAGAAAATATCATTCAAAACAAAGGTTATCTCACTCCATTCATGACACTTAACATTCTTTAATGTTTAGGGTGTACATGGGTTATTCACTAAAACTAACTTTCATCTGTTACCCTAAGAAATGACTTTCATTTAAGGACATTGACCAACTTACAAATCTAATGTGTTATTAAGAACAATATATAACCAACTTTTGAAGTTCCCAGTTAGGATCCAAGTATCACTGAGAGGGGGATGGGGTGAGTCAGTGATATCTTTTTCTTTTTATGTTTCCCTGTTTTGAAACAACCTTCGCCTCACGTTAAAGAGTTTCTTTACTACTGAACAAACACAACCACAGGACCACAATATTTACAAGGTTCACTACTCCACAAGAGTAGCTACGTCCTTGGTATGGTACAAGAACAATCCAATACCACAAAATCCATAAGAAAACAATACATTTATGTGGAATACAATGAGTAGGATATACCCTTACACTCGTGTAGCACTTTGAAAACAATCCAATAGTGTGTGTGCTCCCTATTAGCACAAATAGTGTAATAAAATGGATCATTTCTTCTTAATAAGCTTACACAAATCAAATCTTCCAAAGCAATTCTTCACTTTCCTACCTAGAAGCTGGCAAGAACCCCTGCAGAAAAACTGCTTGCGCGCACACTTCCACTTGTGAGACCTATACTTGTGCGCATACAACTTGTGCACCTCTTCTTGCATGTGCAATTCTACTTGCATGACCTACACTTGTGTGCCTAAAACTTGTTTGCTGCCTACATGTGTGCTACCCTTCAGACGTGATGCCTACTTGCAGCCTGCGTGCCAACTAACACTTGCATGCCTCCAACTAGTGTGTCCCCAACTTGCTCACCTTCTAACAACCCTCAACTTTCTCGCCCAACTCTCTACTTGCACACCTAGAGATCAAAGATAATTCTCAAGTATTGAGCCTTAAAAATGTGGAGTCTATTCGTCTATTTATAGGCATTTCAATGACTTGCGCGACCTAGACTTGCATGCCAATACTTGCACGCCACTCCATCACTTGTGTGTCGCTTCATCACTTGCATGCCCTTCCATCAGTAGCACAGAACTTTCTTTCCTTTTTCATATTTTGATATGATGATGTTGGAATATGACGTGCACGCAACATGTACTTGCGCACCAAGACTTGTGCGCCAATACTTTCACGACACTCTTGACTTGCGCGAAACATTCTAACTTGCGTGCCACTTTATTTCCTTTGTCATATTTTGATTGGATGATCTTTAAAATGGGACTTGCATGCCACTTATACTTGCTCACCAATACTTGCGCACCACTTTCTTCCTATTGCCATATTTCTGAAATAATGCTATTTCAAATATGCCTTGCGTGCCTCTACAGCACTTGCACGCCTACTTCTTGACTTTTTCATTTTTGGATAGTATGATATTGAAATGTGTTTCACCAAAAACACTTATTTACTCTCTCTATCCTTCATACGGATTGAACCACAAGTTCTTCAGACTTGTGATGATTATAAAATACAAATCAGCAAAGCATCGTCAGATTTAACAAGTCTTTTAAAAAGTCAATTGATTTAGCTTCTTTGACAATAAAAGATAACACTCTGTAATAGAAAACGTTTCTTACTTCCTTATCCATCCATCTTGGTCCCAAAAATCTCCACCTTTGGATTTTGTTGTCAACTATGATTCATAAATCACTGAACTTTTTAACCTTAAGAAATGGATTACATATCAACTATTCTAAGCCTACGCGAGCTAACTCATTGTACGAAACAAGAATTATTGACAGCCAAAACCATGCTGTCCAAAAACAGTGAGTATGAAATCTCATGAGTGTACCTCCTCAGCCTTCTTTAGAACATCTTTCAAGATTCTAATTCATCATTATTCACTTCTTCAACTTTCCTGGAAAACAACATTGTTTCCTACAACCACTCCAACAAACAGTTAGAATAGTTCACACACATACATGCTGGATTCACAGCTTACCCACAACTCCCCCTTTATGCATGCATCTATAAGGATAGATTTATGAAACAATTCTACCCCTTGACAACACTATCCAAAGTAAATATGAGAGTGGGGACAGAAACACGTACCTTAAACTTGATGAGAATAAGGTTGGACACCCATGTTCAACCTCAATATTTCAAATGGTTCCTTCAATAATGGTTTGTGAATATATCATCAACTTGTTCAGATGTAGGAACATACTCCAACCTTAATTCTTTCTTCTCCACTTTCTCTTTGATGAATTGTTAATTTATATCAATGTGTTGTGAATGAGAATGTTGTAATGGATTTCTTGTAAGATTTATTGCACTCCGATTATCACAACCCAAGAGCAATGGTAGATTTACGTCCACAAGTAGATCTTCCATCTGAGTCTTCATCCACATTAGTTGAGTTGCAGCTTGAGTAGAAGAAACATACTCATCTTGATCTATGCTAAGTGTTACTGAATTCTATTCCTTGGTATGCCAACTAACACAACTTTTCCCCATAAATAAAACTCCTCCAGATGTGAATCTTTGATGATCAACATTTCCTGCCCAATCAGCTTCAGAATACCTGAATAGATCAACATTTCTAGAGCCATCATACCTGAATCCAAAAAATTTTGTGCCTTTTATGTATCTAAAAATTCGTTTTCCAGCAATCAGATGTGATTGTATAGGAACACTCTGAAATCTTGCACATAAAGTTATAGAATAGGTGATGTCGGGTCTTGAGGCAGTCTAATACAACAGACTTCCAATCAGCTTTAGAAACTCTTTCTGATCAACTTCCTTTCCTTCTCCATCATTAGAAAACTTTGTTCCCATTGAAATTGGTGTGGAAAATGGTTTCAAATTTTTAATGCCAAACTTCTTCAGAAGTTCCTTAGCATAAATTTCTTAGGACAGAATAACATGATTCTTCTTCTGTGAAATTTTTAGCCCAAGAAAATACTTCATTTCTCCCAGCATGGACATCTCAAATAATTTTTTCATATCCTCATCAACTTTTTTCACATGATCTTTCATCATTTCCAACAAATATAATATCATAGACATAAATAATGACAATCAGTGAAAACTACTGACATTCCTTGATGTAGAGATTATTGTCAACTCTCCCTTTCTTAAAGTTCATCTTCTTTATGCCAGTATCTAATTTAGAATACCATGCTCTCAGAGCCTATTTTAACCCATACAAATCCTTCTTGAACCTACACACATAATTTTCATCCTTTCCAATAACAAATCCACAAGTTTGATCAATTTAGACATCCTCGTCAAGGTCACTATTCAAAAATGTGGATTTTACATCCATTTGAATGATTTTGTAACCTCGTTGTGCAGTAATAGAAAGAAAGATTCTCATTATTTCTAATCTTGTCACTGGAGAAAAGGTTTCATCAAGATCAATGCCTTTAATTTTTGAATACCCTTTACAAACCAATCTTTCTTTATTTCTTATTACTTTACCCTATTCATTCAGCTTGTTCTGGAAAACCCACTTTGTATCAATGATATTCTTGTTTTTTGGCTTGGGTAAAAGATCCCATGTATCATTCTTATCTATCTGATCAAGTTCTTCATTCCTTCCATGAACTCATTAGGGATTCTAAAATGATTCATTTACATTATTTGGTTCTAATTTTGAATAATGAGATGTATGTGATATAGAATCTTTTGTTCTTATTATTTGAACCGTTTGATTTTTATATCCAATAATATTCTGAGCCTCCACTTGTTTCCTCAACCTAGGATGAGTTGTTCGAACTTCATCCACATCAATTGAGATTTATGAGTCAGATTCCTCTTCACCGGTAAGATTAACACAGTCTGTAGCATTATCAGAATCATTAACAAAAGCTTCTCTATCCTTCTCAACTTCCAAATCAATATATGACTACTTTTCTATCTCAACATTTTCAACAACTTTTACATCTGAAGAATCAATAGTTCTTCATGTTTCTTTATTAAGACATCTATATCCTCTTCCTTCTAAATCATAGCCAAGAAAAATTCCATCATCTCCTCTTTGCTCAAACTTTCCATGGTTTCCACCTTTCTTATTTATAAGTCATGGACTCCCAGATAATCTTAAATGTTTCAGACATGGAGTTTCTCCATAGAACATTTCATATGGAGTCATATCTGAGTTTGGCCTATAGAAGCATCAGTTCTGAATATAAACAGTATTTCTCATGTCTTGGCTCCAATAATAATGAGAAATACTATGTTCAAGTAACATAGTTCTCCCCATTTCCACTAGAGTTTGATTCTTTATTTCACCAACCCCATTTTGTTGAGGGGTGTATGGTGAACTGAAATCGTGCCGAATTCTATGCTTATCAAGATAAAATTCAAACTCTTAATTCTTATACTCACCACCATTATTAGTTCTCAACTTCTTCACTAATTACTCACATTATTTTTCTTCTTTTCTCCTAAAACTCTTAAACATTTTTAGAGCATCTGACTTATGTCTCATATACATAACACAAGTAATGCGAGTAAAGTCATCAATGAAAGTAATGAAGTATGTATCTCCATTTTTTGATTGATTTCTCATTGGTCCACATATATCAGAATGTATAAGTTCCAAGGGTTGTTTTGAATGAATTTCAACTCTCTTATGAAAAGATTTTGTAATCTTACCTTTTTCACAAATAGTGCAACACCAATATATTCTTCTTGATAAATCAGGCATATCTCAGACACTGTCTCGAATTGATAACTTGCACATATTTCTTTGACACATATATCCCAGCCTTTTATTCCATAACTAATTTTCATCCACTACACTCATGTAACAAGAGTTCTTCACTACACCAACTTGGAACAAATTCCCTCTTGTACATTGTCCCTTTGTAACTATATTCCCATCATTTTCACTTTTCACAAAAAATCCATATTTTCTGAAGATAACTTTGTTGCCCTCATCACAGAGTTGTGACACACTTAGCAGATTATGTTTCATCCCATCAACATATAGTGTTTTCTTGGATTTCATCATTTCTTTTCCAATGATGTCTGATCCAACACCTTTGATCCTTAGAGATTCATCATTTCCAAATGTCATTGTTCCATCTTTGAAGTCTTTCACATTCTTCAAAAACATTAAATCTCCTATCATATGAGAATAACACCCACTATCAATAATCCATGGACATTCTCCTTTTGTAGCTTTCAAAGCAGTTTCGACAACAAGAGCTTTTTGTTCTTCCTTTTCCTTCACTTTTTGTTGTGCTTCCTCTAATTTCCTAGCTAGGTCAATGTGTTCTGGCCAGAAAACCATGCACTCTTTCTTTTTTAACTTATCAGACCTGTCCCTTTTAGATTTTAAAAACTCTAGATTTTGAGAATTATTAAGAATATTTTATTTCTCTCGTAACACACTAAGGAAGCCCTTGGCAAGATATCCAGGTCGATCACATCTTTCCCAAATAGTTTCCAGTTGTTGGAACCTATTCTCAACTTTCACATCAGTCTTCTCCGATATCTTCTAATGTTTAATTAGAGACTTTCTATTTAGAAAAGGGTTGAATCCCCATCAATCCTTGTATTTCAAAACTTATGGAATAGTTGTAATGTTTTTGGTTGGACCAACACATATTTTCCATGTGTCCGAATCCACCACAATACCAGCAGTAACCATAGAAAGAATATTTGCCTCTGAAACTTCTATATTGAACAGATTTATGAACACGCTTCTCAACAACCTTCTTAATAGAACTATGTTGACCATAAACCTTCGTGTCTTCATTTGTAACTCCCTTTAACAGTTCAGATTTAACATCACCAGAAGTATTAGAAGTCTTTCTTGACTAGTGATTTTTATGCACTTCTAATTTTTCATCATTGCTTACTTTGGACACATATCTGGTCTTTCCATCCTTGTTCTTATCAGAACTAGTTCTGTATTTCATTTCAACCTTTGATGGAAACTTTTTTGACTCCTTGTTTGGTTCATTCTTACTGGAACATTAACCAACTTCTGAGACAGAATTTTTGAAAATGATATTCATTTCTTGAGATTTATAAAGTTTCTGTTGGACAAGTTCCAACTCTTCTTATTTTGCCTTCAGCTTTACTTGAAGATGAACATTAAGATTCTTTGAATTCTCAAGAGAATTTTTCAGATCATCAATCTTCTTTTCCATCTTTATTTTCTTATCAGTAAACCTTCTTGATTTCTTAATGTGGAATTTTCATTTATCAGCTTGTTGTTTTCCTTCTCAAGCCTTCTGATCTTCCTCGAGCATTCTTTCAATTCTTCTTTTAGATGATATTCAAGTTGAGTTTCTTCTTCTTATGAATTCTTGATCTTGTACTGTTCATTATTCACAGGTGCAATAAAGGTATTCTCTCAAGCTTTCTCAACAAATTATTTCTCAGATTCAGCTCTGTTATCCTCTTCTTCTTCATCTTTAGATAAAAATTTTCTTCATTTTGATTTGAAGAACTATTTATCCTTACCCTTTGAAAAACATTTTTCTTTGTCAGTTTGATTCTTCCAAGAACTTCTTGGCCTTCTTTCATCATCATCATTGCCTTATTTATTATTTTGGGGAAAATTAGCAGCAAAGTGACCAACCACTCCACACTCAAAACATTTCAAGGGAAGTTTCCCCTTGTATTTCCCTGTACCTCTTTTCACATTTTTAGAAAACAAGGATAAAATTTCATCAAAATTATTGCATACCTCATCTTCAGAATCAGATTCACCAGCATCATCTTCAATAAGGGTCTTATTTGACTTCTCTCTCTTTATATCCTTGAATGAAATTTCTCTATCAGATTTTGTTTTTCTCTTCATAGTCTTCTCCCTTCTCATTTCATAAGTAATGAGAGTGCTATGAAAATCATCCAGAGATAATGTTTCAGGGTCTCTGTCTTCTAATGAAGACACTTTAGCATCAAACTTGTCGGGCATAATTCTCAATATCTTTTTGAAAACCGTAGAATCCTACAATGTTTCACCAAGACATGTGATTGTACTGACAATGTCATTAATCTTGGTAAAGAAGACCCCCATAGATTCAGATTCTCCCATTTTCAAGTCATCATACTTCAACCTCCAGATATGTAGTTTTCCCTTCATTACTTTTGTATTTCCTTCATAGATGTTCTTCAACATATCCCAGATGCCTTTACCTGTAGAAACACCTTTCACTCTTAAAATTTCACTCTCATAAAGAGATGAGAGTAACGTATTTTTAGATTTTCCATCATTATCAAGGTTCTTATTATCGATAGGAGTAAGAGGAACCTTATCATCAATAGTAGGAAATCCATCTGTTGTTGTTTCAAGAACTTCATATCCAAGAGACATAAGATAAGGTATAATTCTATCCTTCTATATGTGATAGTGCTTTCCAAAAAAAATTGGAATCCCCTTACGGTTCATGAAATTTAAATTCTCCATCAAAACTTCTTTTCAACCACATCAGCAAAGAATAAACGAAGGGAACCTCTCACTCTGATACTAATTGAAGTTCCCAGTTAGGATCCAAGTATCACTGAGAGGAGGAGGGGGGATGTAGTAATAGCATTTTATTTTTAAGTTTCACCTTTTTGAAACAAACTTCGCCTCCTATTAAAGAGTTTTTCCTTGCCGAACACACGCAACCACAAAAAAATAAGATTTACAAGGTTCACTACTCAACAAGAGTATCTACGTCCTTGGTATGGTACGAAAATAATCCAGTACCACACAATCCACTAGAAAACAATCCTTTGATGTGGAATACAATGAGTAGGATATACCCTTACACTCGTGAAACACTTTGAAAACAATCCAATAGTGCGTGTGGTCCCTATTAGCATAGATAGGGTAATAAAATGGATGAGTGCTTCTTAATGTGCTTACAAAAATCAAGTCTTTCAAAGCAATTCTTCACTTTCCTACCCAGAAGTTGGCAGGAACCCCTGGAGAAAAATAGCTTGCCTGCCCACTTCCACTTGCATGACCTATACTTGTGCACCTAAAACTTGCGTGCCTCTTCTTGCGTGCTGCCTATGTGCGCGCTGCCCTTCAGACACACTGCATTCTTGCAGCCTGCGTGCCAACTAACACTTTCACGCCTCCAACTTGTGCGTCCCCAAATTGTGTGCCTTCTAACAACCCTCAACTTGCGCTCCCAACTCTCTACTTGCACGCCCAGAGCTCAAAGATAATTCTCAAGTATTGAACCTTAAAAAATGAGGAGTCTAGTCGTCTATTTATAGGCATTTTAGTGACTTGCGCAACCTAGACTTATGCGCCAATACTTGCACACCGCTCCATCACTTGTTCGTCACTTCATCACTTGCGCGCCCTTCCATCACTAGTGTGACACTTTCTTTCCTTTCTCATATTTTTATATGATGTTGTTGGCATATGAGTTCAACTCAACATGTACTTGCATGCCAAGACTTGCATTCCAATACTTGCGCGACACTCTTGACTTGCGTGACACTTTCTAACTTGCTCGCAACTTTATTTCCTTTGTCATATTTTGATCAGATGATCTTTGAAATAGGACTTGAATACCACTTATACTTGCGCGCCACCACCTGTGCGCCAAAAATTTCGCACCAATACTTACGTGCCACTTTCTTTCCTTTTCCTAATTTCTAAAATAATTCTATTTGAAATATGACTTTCGCACCTCTACAAAAAATTGTGTGCCTTATTCTTTCCTTTTTCATTTTTGGATAGTATGATATTGAAATGTGTTTTTCCAAAAACACTTCTTTACTCTCTTTATCCTTCATACGGATTGCACCAAAAGTTCTCCAAACTTGTGATGATTGTAAAATACAAATTAGCTAAGCATCATATGATTTAACAAGTCTTTTACAAAGTGAATTGATTTAGATTCTTTGACAACAAAAGACAATACTCTGTACTAGCAAAATTTTCTTACTTCATTATCCATCCAACTTGGTCCCAACAACTTTATTCTATTCTGATATTCAAAGAAACACCACATTCACCAACTTACTAAGCTTGTAACCCATTCCACCCTCTACATTCATCATATTTTACCAATCATATTAATTATACTATAAAGGTACTAAAGAAGTTTTCTTCACCATAATACTTCCCGATAGGATTGTAGGTGAAAACAAAAATATATCTGTAGTTTTATATTATTAGCAAATTACTTAGGTCATAAAACATAGGTAAAAAAGATAAAGAATGAAGAATAATGAAGAAAGGGACAAGTACATTCTGAGAAGTCTCCCAAATCCAAGGCTGAAGGGTGCGCCCACAATCCGGCTTTGAAATATATCCAAAAAAAAGAAAATTTCTTGATATCCCAGAACCAACTGCCCCAACATAAATTTATTACCTATCAGCTACCATGCCAACACAACAATAAAGTTAAAAAGACAATAATTCTCTTATTTAATATCTCCTACCCCACCACACCCTACACAATACACCACTTACATAGCTTCTTAAAAAGCCCCTTCCCATCATTTCCCACCATATTAAAAACTCACCATGTCCTCATGGTGGGGCCAAGCTCACATAGACATTCTGGCCAATCCAATTGCATTAGCTTCTCTTAGAATAACACTGAGTTTTCCAGATTCTTCAAGTAGAGAAGATTATCCACAGCGAGACCAAGTGTAGCCTAAATGTGGGGAAGGGCCGATAGGCCAACTTCAATTATTAAAAGAAATCCATTGAAATACCATATAATAAAACTAACTTTGGATGGTTCTAAACATGATAATTCCATTCCTTAAAGAGAAAAACACATTTATTGTGATATAAAAATAACATGTCCAAAGATAACTAATAGACTAAATGATGGATAATAAAGGTATTCACTTGGAACTTGGTCTTCACTTATTAGTCTTTTAGTGAATTTTTGGAGAGTGATATGTCTTCCAACCTCTAAAACAATTGTACCAGGAAAGTGATTCATGGTAGACTGAACTAAAACAACTAAGGGAACTAGATATCTCTCCAATAAAAAATGTCTTATAAGTTCAAGGTTCCCTATCATATCAATTTGTCCCTCAAAAGAAGTAAGAAGTCTCACACTAATGGATAATTTGATTTCAAACTGCATGAAGCTAATTTATTTTGTAAGTGATATATGTTCCCATAGTCGAAAGATTAACCAATTCCCCAAGACGTTGCCAAAAGATTGTTTCTTCCTTTCTAAAATGATTAAAAAATGAGCAGGGAAATTTCCAACAACTATAAGAAGAATTAAGCACTCAACAGCATAAATCCAACTTTTGAACCATAGATGCTTCCTTGCTGTACAATCATACAATTTTCTAAGCAACGGGAACTCACCCATGGAGCTGATGACCCTATGTTCATCATATTTACCATAACTCAATCCCATATTAACATCTACATAACTAAATTAACCATGTTTATCATGAATTTATCTACCACTACGAGTTACAACTAATGAAGCAAGATCCATATTTTGAAAAATTTAAATCTAAAGTCGTAGAAAAAAATGAGATGTTGGATAATGAAATGTCAAAATTATAACTCACATCAAACTATGAAATTGAGAATCTGTTTCTTCATCCAACATATTAAACAAGTCCCCAGGGTAAAATTCTATGTTTTCCAACTCCTGCATAAATCAGTTCTTTTTTCCTTCATACTAACCAGAAGTTGAGTTTTCCAACTCCTTGTTACTACATCCAATTCAAACTCATCCTCATAATTTCAAAATAATATAAATTGATCCATAAACACACGACCAATATCATAATGTACATGAAGTATTTGAACGGATTAGAACCCCAGCTTGATGTGATAACTTGAATGCCCTTTTAATAAGAGAGTGGTCTCCAGTTTCAATAATTGGATAGTTCAGTGAAAGATAATGTGTGAAATAGAAGCGTTCAGATCATCTCACCATATCAACAACCTCATCAGGGAGTAATGGTGTGCACTCAAATCACTATTGAGGGAGGTAATCAATTGATGCCTATAAAATGATCATAAAAAATATATAACAGAAGAAATACACAAAAAATGTGTATTATTTTCTCCATAAAAAATAAAGATAAGGTGTCTGACAATCAAGGACCACACAAACCTCTAATCGAACACCACTGCATCACAAATCTTTTCAAATGGTGGATGCCTAAAAAACATCCAAACCCTCAAAAAATAATGGGTAAGAAATATGTATAATATATAGGGATTATGTGGTTGTAGATCTTCACAAGATGTGCCCCTGCGGTTCACAAGACACCATGAAATCCCTAGAGACAGGTCTACCTTATCGTACAATATTCTATTTTCAAGTCATGTTCATCATAAAAAATGTTGTAAACATGACCATTTGGATCATGCGATGTCCCCTATACATTTCTATACATTCTCATGACACCCATCAGACATGCCACCTAATTCTTTTTAATCCCTATGGTCTCTCTATACAGATCTTACAATTCCCACATATAGGTCACCAAAATTTTGCAACAAACCCACTGTGTATTAGTTAGGTCCTGTGAAGTCCTCTGAACTTACTGGCCAGATCATTTGACATCCTGTAAGAATATCATGAAGGTTTCATGATGAAAAAAGGTCAAGTCACCTAGATTTCACTGACTCAATGTCTTTAACATAGTATTCAGGATGAATTTTTATTTTCTATCCACATGAATTAGGAATGAAATATCATCACATGGTATATGATAATCCAATGATAGATTATGTACGTCAAAAAATAGTGAGAGGTGCAATTAATATTGATTCTTCATTATATAGTGTTTTAATTGAAAATATTTCCACTAATTATATTATTTAGTCCTATATTGTGAACATGATAAATGATTTTATTGATTTATTGCGCTGTGTGATTGAAATTGTAGTGCCTCTAGGTAAAAGGAGAGAGAAAGGTCCCCCTCTTATGATTTAGTTATAATATTTCATTCATTTATTTGTATTTTTAACTCTATATATGGAACTAATGGATATAATTACTAATATGAATTGACTGATTATTATTAAGTCCATGATCAACTAGAACCCAAATGAATGATATTTTCCAAGATAATATAAACAAAAACAAGACAAACTAAATCTAATGGAAATGTACCAAAAAACATGAATCAAACAAAACCAAACTAAGCTGAAACTCAAGCCAAAATGATTATATATCATTAATAGGAAGAGTAATTGATAATTAATAGTAATTTAATATTTGATAATATCATTTTGAAAGATGGTTATGTTTACCCATTGCTTACAAGAACATGATTTGACCCATTGGGTGTTTTGGTTCATATATATTGGGTAGTGATGTGGATAATCACAAGAGATTGGTATGTTTTAGTTTAGTTTTTATTTTATTTTTCTTATCACATTGTCCAATTAGGTCTTTTACTGCTTTCTATGGATAGAGGGTAGTTATATTCTGTGAAGGGGGCCAGAAGGGGTTCAAAATGTTTCAGTCCATCAGATTTGATCTGAGGAAAGATTATATTATTACTACTTTTCTATCACCTCATGTATTTGGTTCTTTCAGTGTTTTTGACTCTATATTTTGTTTTTGGTAGGGCGTTTGATCATTTCGTGTTGGTTCATGTGGATTTACTTCACCGCTTCCAATTGAGGTAAGGCTTTAATTCCATTGGTTAGTTTCTCACTGGCGATGTAGTGTCCTTTATATGTTTTATGGTTACTAATATCCTTTGTGTAGTGCGTTGATCCCTACTCATTGGTTTAGAGTCTCCAAGTCAAGGGCAACTTGCCGGCGTGTGCATATGTAAGTAAGTATATGTATGTGGGTTCCCCCATTACATGTATTGTCAACCATGACATTGATTATTCATGTATGGGGATAGGTGTTACCATGTATATATATATATATATATATATTAATGCATAAGAAGGTGAGTGGAGACTTCTATATGCATATAACCATATGTGAAAGGATCCCCTTGCACATGCTCATGGCCATGCAGGTGTGTGCATAAGGTCTATGTGTCCTTGCATGTGTGTGAAGGTGTGTATACCTAGTGGGGGAGTAGTAGGTTTTAGTTAGAAAGCTCCAAGAGCCAAAGTGGATGGCTTGGTTCCACCTTGAGGTAGAGTCCCTCACCTAGCTTCTTAAATTCAAGAATACTTAAAATTAAATTTAGGTTTTTTTCTTAATTCTATATAATTATATTGAATTGTATATCTTGAATAAGTGTTATTTAATATAATTGTTTCATTTAATAAATAAAGTCATATTTTTATAATAAAACCCCTCCAATAGAGGTGCACTATCTGCGAAAACTCACAGTGATAGTTATGTTGATTTAGTTGCTTAAATTATTGCATTTGATTTGTGCTCAATGAGTTTTAGAAAAAAATTAAAATGTAATTAAATGAATTGTGTGATAAAGCAATGCCATGATTTTATAATAAAATCCCTCCAATGGAGGTGCGCTAACTTCTAAATCAAAGAGTAGTGATATTTATTTATATCATGTTTAGATTTGGATTGAGTTTTCCATATATCTCTTGTTGGTATTTGTTTTGTGTCTAGTTAGATTTTGTTTTCTTTGAATAATATAAATTGGCTTATCATACCCGTTTAGCTCAAAGGACATTGCCCAAGTAGGAATATTCCTTGACCATGACACTTTCCTTTTCACCTTTTGAATATTATAAATGAAATTTCTATGTTTACATGAAGTGAATGAATTTTTAAATGGTTTGTGTAGGGTGTATGATTCTTTTTCTTCATTTTGTTTCCCTTTAGACGTTGTGTCATTGTTCCACTCACTACAACCTTCTGATTATCCCTTGATATAGCATCATATTAAATATTTGATTTGTTATTTCATGTATTTTTTGACCTTATCTTATGATGAATCCCATTTGGGGTGTTTTCCTGGCCTCTTGGCCACCCCTTTGGGTGTTTACATGAGCCCATATATCTAAAAGCACAAATGGTGTCATTGTTTAACAGTTGTCAGACTTATCGTACTCCCCAACATAAGCTTCCTCTTACCACCACCAATTCATTTTTTTTAGTGCCTCCTCCTTTGATCATTCATATTGAAACATTTCTAATATGTTCTAATGGGATGAATTATAGTGGGGACACTCACTAAAGTCATTCTGCTCACTGTGGTGGACCTGTGTATAGCAAAGTATTGAGAGATATTGGAGATATACCTATGTCATTTCCTAGATCATTTTTCAAAATCTAGGTGTTTTGGTGTATAAGGATTTTTTAATGGAGAAAAATCGACAACTGGTCATGGTGTCCGATGTTTTGAAGGTAATATTTCATAAAAAAGTGTTCTTTCATGCCTTGGTGTGATGGTCAAAATAATTTTGTTTAGAAACACAATTCAAAAATGAATTTCTATGTCATGAGATTCAATATTTGAAAAGGAAAGTTTGAATATATTTTTATGCCCCAGATATTTAGTTGGAGGTTTAAAAGATTTCTAAATTTATGGATAATGTGTAGAATTAAAATAGAGTTATTCTCAGAAGATATTTAGATATTTTAATTTTTGGATTTAAAAGGAGATATCTTCAGATTATGTGGATGGATAGTTAATTTTTTTCAATGGATTATGATTCAGAACATGAATAAGTTAATGGAAAATTACAGTGAATGTGACCAAATATCTTGGAGTATAATTTAGTATATATTTTTTAATTAAAAAACATGTTTTTTCACATGGGCACATCAAGAAGGAATTGAATATTATAGAATCCAGATTTCATCCACACTATTCATAGTTGTGCATGAAAACAACTAGATTATATATATTGCATGAGTCCATTATGATAAGAGGAGATACCTACACAACATTGAAACATAGATTTCTTTAATAAAGATTAAGGGAAGGACAGACCTGGGTTATATTGATATGTTTGTTTCAAAGTGAAAAAAGGTATGAAAAAGAGGGTTAACATGGGAAAAAATTTTGGTGAATAGATCCAAGTAGCCTTTGAAGAAAAAATCTTACCATTGTGGCATTTCAAGCGAATATAAAGACTTAACCCTCACACATAAAGTTTTGGTCTCATTTGGTTTAAAGGAAGGGGGAAACAAGCATTCAAGATCAATGATCAACTATTCTAAATCAAAGGTGAAAGGTTTGTCATTTCCCCATACTAATTTAAATAAGACCATCATGTCTATAAAATACATCTTTTATCCCTTGAATGTCTAGACAAATGTGTATTCCAACCAACTGAATCCGATTCTGATAGGTACTCAGAGTCAGATTCAAGAAAAATGAGTTCCAATTATATTGGACAACATATCTAATTGAATACAACATAACCAATAATTTAGCTTCATACACTACCCCAATTACAGTGTAATTATAGAAACACACTTTAACAATGTATATGATTTATGTCCTCTGCTCGAAGATAGGTAGTGTAGGTAGAATAATTTTGGTATCGAAATCATTAGGTTTGATCTAGAGTGGGAATGTTTCCATATTCTCCATAACAAGAGTAATTTGGAAGGAAGAATAAAGAAGGATTTGAGTTTCATTATCCATTGTGGTGGTCTGCCACCACATGCCAGTTTATAAAACACATTGACTTTGGAGAACCAAATTCGACTGTGTTTCTATATGAGGTGCATGATGGTTCATGTTTATAGGTGGTTTGGATGACTGTTAGAGGTGCAGGTTTATAGGTTTACGGTTACAGGTGCTTTGGAAGACTATTAGAGGTGCAAGTTTACATGCATAAAGTGTGATTTGGAAAACTATTATAGGTGCCATTTTTCAGGTTTAGAGGTGCAGGTTTATAGGTTTACTGGTTTGTGTCCTCTGCATGAAGTGGGTTTATTGGTTGGAAGGGTTTATGTCCTCTTCTAGTCCTCTATTGAAAGTGGGTTTGCAGGTTTGCAGGGTATATGTCATGTGCTAGTCCTCTGCTCGAAGTGGGTTTACCGGTTTTTGGGTTTTCAAGTTTGCAGGTTTATGTCCTCTACCCAGCTTTGATGTTTGGTGGGGAGTAAAGTATATACCAACTATTCACAGAACCATTGGTATTCAATACGTTGCACAACAAATGCCAACAGTTCATAGAACCGTTGGTGTTCAGTCTAGACAACATATATCCCAACGGTTTTATTGAAACCATTAGGATAAAATGCATACTACACATATACCAACAGTTTAAAAACCATTGGAATACATATATTTCAATGGTGTCTATATGTTGGATGGTATGTATACTAATGGTTCTTGAACTATTAGAACACATATATACCAACTATATTACTTAAACCATTGGTATATATTAATTTTAGACTACTTACACCAACGGTTCTCTAGAAACTATTGGTATATACCTATTACAATGCCCAACATTCCAACGGTTCCTGAAACCATTGGGATAGACTATCCCAACTGTTTCAAGGGCTATCCTAATGATTTTAAACTATAGGGATATGTGAAACTTTCAATAGTGCTTCTTGATGAATTTTTCCTTTATGAGCTTATCAACTTCAGCCTCAACCATGGCACTGTGAGAAGGGTGAATCTTTCTAGAGGTTGTTTGAACCCATGATGATTTGTTGGGAGACCGAGATCGTGGACGATAACCTAAGGATTTAATCCTGGAATCTCATCATAACTCTAGGAAAATACATCACGATGCTACTTTATAAAATCCATGTTTCACTGCTACTCTTATATAAGAATAGCTGCACCGATCAATGTTGGTTTTGGATCTGTCTCAATACCGAGGTTCACCTGTACCAATTCATCGACCGTAGTTGAGATACCCTCTTCGAATGTGGAAGGGGATTCTTCCAAATCATCTTCTTCATCCACAGCGAGAGGATCATTGGCAGGATGAAACTCCTCCAAGTCGATAGATCCTAACAGGACACAAGTGCCATCTTGAATGGCAGTGGAAACCTCATCAGGGGACTCATGAACTGCTAAAACCATGGATACAAAAGCTGTCAAATTGATCTTTTCTAGACTTCCTACCAAGAGGCAACATTTGATAATATCAAAAAAATATTGGCATGTCAGCTTTATCTAGTTTATCACATCTTGGAATAATAAGAAGGTATGACGTATTAATGTTTCTATGGGGTGGACATCCATATAACTTATAAGAGTGGGGACTCAAGGATCACCCGATCATGATATTTGTTGGAATACGATGTAATATTTTGGAATTCCTTATATTTTGGAACACAATTACCCCAAATTCCAAAGGCAAAAAAGGGGTTCCCCAAGTATATATTTGTGTCCTCTAATCGGTGGATTGGGAAAATGTAGGCTTTATCCGGGTTTGTCCAGGGGTCGGTTGCAACTGGATCATGAAAAACCTCATTAGCCTGAATCTTATTTTCCGTACTCTTGTAATTGTCGGCATCTAGGTAGTAGTCTTAGAAATAGGAAAAGAGAGATGTATCACCTTGGAGTATACATACTCAACTATTAAGGGAGTTCTTAAGGCATTGGTTATATGAGAGAGAGACTACCACATGCAAGTGGATCCATGGTCTACCCGTCAATCCATTGTAAGCAATGTGTTGTGAGGTATCCATGAACTGAGTGCTGGTAACTAGGCCTCTGAATTTGGTTTTTTGGAAAATATTCCCAACTTGTGTCTTCTCTGTCCTGTCATAACACTGAATCTTCATGTTAGGGGGAATCAAATCTTTTTCAGACAACCCCATTTTACAGAGTATTTGGGTGGGGATAAGGTTGATCCCATAACCCTTGTCGACAAGACAGTGGATGACCTCCATGCCATTGAACCAGCTAGTGATTTATAGAAGGAGTATGTGCCCATGTATAGGAGAACCTTCATCTTATCCATAGAAAGTGATGATTTCCTATCATTATTCATGCTCAACTATCTCAATATGGAAGGCTTCTGTGGATTCTACTTCTATCTCAAACTAGACGGGGCTTCTTAATGCCTCCACAAGGGCTACATGCATATCTTATGACAGGAGGAGATCCTCAAGGATGGATAGCCTCACATGAATTCTAGAAACATGCTTCAGGACTTTATATTTCTAGGTTAGGTCTCCACTTATGCTGATCAAAGTTCTATCTGTGGTGGGAGGTATAATGGGTACTACTGGTCGAGCTGGTGGATTCTGGATGGTGCTAGGAATGTCGCACATCTCATTAGCCGAACCACACATATTGACTACCGGATGAGGTCCAGATGACTGAGGTCCATCCATAATGGAATTTGGATGATCATAGCACAATTGTGGTGGCTATACGAGATCAAGTAGTACAAATGATGGTGGAGGTGAATCTGACGAGATGAGATGAGATAGTTGTGCATGTTGAGCTCTACACTTGACTTATTGTACGGTACTGGTGGAAATCATGGCTAGGCTAAAATCAATGACCAATGAAGTTTGGAAATTTACATACACACAAATTATTTGACCCTGGCATCAACTGGGGATATTGGGAGGGTCTGTCTATCACTCTTTGCTCTCACAAACCATGTAAGGGTTTACCAACTCAATGAAATTGACTAAAGTATAACCATGGTTGTCACTTGAAGAATACACCATTTTTGGGATGATTTTTTGGGAGATCCCCATCTATAGAGGCATGAAATCACTAATATTACGGGACTTATTGGGAACAGGTGGAGGAATTTGTCTTCCCTTACATCATTGGTGTATGCTCCCCTGAGAGGATGAAGGCTGAGATGTTGATGTAGAGGTAATAGCTAAAGTTAGCACAATAGAATCTGAAGGATCAAGTTGATTCAAAAGTGTAATGATAATACCATGATAATGGGTAATTTACTTAAGAACCATCCGATGATCATATTTTTGAGACCCGCAGTTAGAAACCTACAGCCATTCACCCTTGTTGTCACTGTCAGGATTCATAAACAAACATACCACATGTGCCAGGGTTGGAATCAATCTAACTATGTTTCTATCATCCTTTTCATGGATCCAACCTTTAAACACATAGAAATGTGGGAGTTTGTGCCCAGGTAACTAGTGATAGGTGAAATAATTGTCGCAATTAGTTAGATCTACCTCTTCGGGCCACTTTCATTCTGGAAACCACATGATTACCTAATCCAAGGCTCTTCAGAAATAATCAGGAACTTCAGCCTCATTAAATGAGTAGGTCCGGTTTCTCTAATCCATGGAAGTATCTATGAGAGCCTTACTTAACAATGGGATAGAAAAGCATGTCCAGGAGATGGAACCAGATTATCTTACCTAAGAGGTGGTGGCATGTTACACGAGGGCGATTTCCGATTTTGAGGATGGAACTTTTGATCTGAAGGCTACACCTGAGGTGGTGGGCCTCAAGGAAGATGTGGAGGTTTCCCTGCTGGTAACAATTCCAACTACTCTGGGGTCTCTATTTGTGCTACTGTGGCAGTCCCCACCTCGACGGATCTTCTTGTGGGAGCTATAAGAGGCAATGGACGTTCCTGCTTTCCTTTTTGCAAGGCTTCCTTTAAATATTGAGTTTTTAGAGAAATTTCAGATCCCACCTGGTAAGTTCTAAGTGATTAAAGAAGAAAAATATTCAGTTTTTACATTCTGAACACACATCCTTATCGGCTTCTCCCGAGTTAGTGGCATATCTATAGAATATTTGAGTCCATTCCACCCAACTAGATTGTCTATGATGCACTCTCTAGGCCAATGATTTCTCTTGAAGAGGTCAGTAATGATTATCTTCCGGTTGGTGGAACTAAACTGGTAGAGAAACTACCTAAAAATATTCTTTCAATCGGCCATTGACATAATGGGTAACTGGATATACCAATAAAATGCAATCTCTTCCAGCGTCTTTACCAAACACCATATCTTAGAGGCCTCCAGCTATGCTAGATTTTCTAACATAGGTCCACAACTTGAAGTAATGTGGACCCGATGTTGCAACCGATCGCATGTCCCTTTATAGGGGGAGAAAGTAGGATTTTTTAAACCTGAGGTTACTAGAATATCATCCACCCATGGTGTATATGTATTTCCATCATGCGGTATTGACACATGTTGGGTTTCTAGGGCCTTGGGGCGAGCAATAAGTGCTTCCATCGGGTCATCTGGTTGAGGACTCCAATCTCACTGAGGATCCCTGACCAACAACATGTTGGAAGTTTCTTCAATATGGTAAGTAGTCCTAGCAGTTCATGGGGTGGCTATTGAAATTACTTGAGGAGTAGGGGGGATAACTTTTAGAGAGGCCACTGGGACATGTGGAGTGGCTAGTAGAACCTGGGCTAGATCCTGAGGAATGTTGTTATGCAATTTAGTTGGATTGGGGTATTCATATTGTGGATTAATTCCATAAACAATAGCATCATCCCTATCTAGATGGGAAGGGTGTTTGAAGTCACTGAGAGGAAACTCACCAGGAAGAAGCTGAACCTTCCCATACCCATGTTTCCTCAGTCAGGGATTACCGAAATATAGATGTCGTTCCATGTTGAACTTGGTGAAGAGCTCGTCAACCATCTTTTTCTATTCAATAAGATTTGGACGCAACACTTACTTTTTTAGGTTCATCTTCTGTCTTTTACACTAAACCAGACAGGTCGTTGGGTTTGAAAATACAAGATTCCTCTTTTCTATTGTCGGGGTCTTGACCAAGGGGAAACGACTAGAAAGGTGCCTGAAGGCCAAGAAAAGTTCTTTGTTGGTTAGTAAGGACACCTGCATGATCTTTCAGGTGTTGTACTACCCCAGTGGTATGTTCCTCTTTTATAGGGATTGGGCCAGTGCCCCCTTCTAGGTATATCTCAGAAACAACCATGTTCACTATGTTGATGCCCGAAGGCATATCCTCGATATCACTGGGTGAACTAGGTCGACGTAGGGTAGGACTAAAATATAAGGTAGCATACTACTCCTAGCCATGGACCTGAACATGTAGGTAATCCTCCTCAATAACTTTATAGAGCACAGTGAGGCTCTGTATGAATTATTTCTAGAGGTTCTGATGATAACCTGGCAATGCAGGGTGGTGAGAAATAGGATGTGTATCCAAATCAACCAGGAATTATTGTTGGCCAACATTGTCATACTGTTCCCGACTGCTGGGGTATGCTAACCGCAGACAAAAGTGATATAAATTCATTGTATATAATTTTTGGAAGAGGAACATAACCTTGTCCTAGGTTAGGGAATCTTGAATGTTGAATTTTTCTGTTACAATTGGCCAGAACATCTCTAGGAAATGGGATTCATTAAGAATGTCCCACAAACATCTTCGATTAGACTCAGGATCCGATCCATGATTTCCAAACTCATTGACTAGAGGTGGTTGTGGGATGGGTAAGTGAACTAAAATGGATTGTTGTGGTGTTAGACTAGATGATAGAGAGTACGATGCACAAGCTAACAAGCCACTGCAACTAGGGTTGTCTTATGAAGAATGTGTTAATTGCCCCACCACATCCCTGTAAGATGGACTAATGACCACTGCTACCCATGTTGGGGCTGCGATCAATGATGGATATTCACCCTATTTCTTATCCTCTATTGAACCCCAGAACAAATCTTCATGATATATTATTGAGGTGGAGAAAGATCATGTTGAAGATAAAGAGGACTATATAGCCAGGCCCTAGAAAGGGGCCAAACCTTCTTCATCCTGTATGTATCTTCAGAGGGATTTCAGGATCTAGTGGACCTCACCTTATGGAAGGATGAAGATGATAATCCTTGTTCCAACCCTAGCCACTGGCACAAAGGATTAGGGTGAAGGTTCCATCATCGAATCACACTTCGTTTTACAATATGAAAAGCATGCCTGTTTGATTGCAGTTTTAGAATTTTTAGGATTTTTCTCTGGCGGCGATGACCTTCCCACCTGCCCTGGAATGGTTCTTTGGGGTAGGTTAAAGCTTTGACCTAGAGAGTACCTCCTCGAGGGTTGGTGTTGGAGTGGGGAGGACCTTCTCTTAGACAAAATAGAGTGTGAGGATCACCTGGGAACATGTAAAATGGAACACCAGGAGGACCTCTATGATTGAGTGTGTTATAATGGTAAGGGTCTCCATGTTGGTCATTAGTTACACAAGTAGGACCTCCACATCGGCCGACTCTAGTAGTTTTGGTATGAGGAGACACATCTTACTAAACATATTGGATACAGGAAATACCCTCGGGAAAACCATCAATGAAATGGGGAGGGTCTTCGCTGGAGTCAGTGAGAACATGTGGAGGGCCCCAATGTGGGAAGGTGATAGGTAAAGGTGGATCCTAGTGCTGATAACCGGGTAGGCTGGTTAAATTTTCATGTATAAGACCTGGGGCATGGGGAGGAGATTCGTTCTGAACATCAACAAGATGGGGATGACCTTCGCTCAGGCTGATGATGGTGGGATGGGAAGGAACTCCATACAGAATAAAAAAGTGGGTTAGAACTCTACTTTTTTTATGATTGTAAAGGGATGACCTTCGTACCAGATTTCATCTTCGTGGGTTGGCCTGCGACGGATGCTTCCTTAACCAGAAATCGGGGAAGTCAACTCAACCTACTTGTGGTGTGGCCGGTGCCTCACTCCAGACCAGGAATAAAAATGCCCCTGCTCTGGGACAACACTAGGGGCCCAATACAGTGCACTAGTGGTGGATCCTACCATAGGATCCTTGGAAGATGATGCCCTGTGGAGGGTATCTTCATGATCTTGAACCCAATATTGACATTGGGTCATCCAAACTAGGGGCAGTTGTTCAGGCGTATGGAGCACCTGCTCCTTGGTCTGTGGGACTAGCTGGTGACACTGACAGAACCATGTGGGATCCCTCATCAATTTCTCCTTGGATGAAGTCCTAGCCGGGAGGACTTGGATATCCCTTACTACGTCCACATGAGGGAGGGAATTGTAAGAACACTCCAGGGATAGGCTCCTAAAGCTATTAAAGGTCAGAGTGGGGAGTAGTGGCTCCCTGTACGCCCCATGGAGGTGACGGTGTTGATGGGGCACATATGCCTCCATGTCTTAATTGGCAATCATCCTTCTTGGGATAACCCCCTTATTTTCTTATTGACAGAAAAGTGTATTAATCAACCTCTTTTGAAAAAATTATGAGGGTGAGATAAGGTATAGGTTCCAGATAGTTGTGGTCATGGAAATTTTTATAGAAGAGATGGATAAGTGTGGGACTACTGTGTTAGATTTTCCCCTAGCCCTACCTCCGTATGTGGGGGTGATTGCTTTCCTGTAGCTGTAGATTTAGTCTAGCAAAGCAGGAAGATTCAGCCATTAGTAAAAACAATAGGAAAGTAATGACTAGTTCCCAAAATCCATTCAGTATTCCACGGTTGGATAGAAATATCCACACTATCAACATCTTAGACCGAGATTCCCAACGATCAAATACATTAAATATTGGTGAGTTTCATTCCATGATCACTATTTGCATGGTGGGACCTAGAATCGGATAGCTAGATCCAGTAACACACTTATCTAATAATGTCTTGAGCACTAAAAATATTCATATTGGGGAGAAGGCATCAACATCTGTTCAACCATTTCTATTTATGACTCTTTCACTAGGGAGTGAATCCTTCCGTCAAGGAGGATACACTGGTTATTTCCCCGCATTACCTCTTTCCAAAGGTGGGTGGTATCCATTGTTTATTCGGGGAAGTTTCCCTCTTGATCGAAACCGGATGATGGGATTTTGGTCGCTCCTTCCAAGGATTTGTCCTTATAATTAGACATCTAGTCTAGGTCTCTATTAAAGATTAAGACATTGTTTTTTAAACACTTCTTGGTGTTATATCTTTGTGGACACTGGTTAATTAAACTTCTTCTATTAGGACCATTCATGGTGTCAAGTAAGGGAAGCGGCCTCCAGTTAGGGGAGTAGTAACGTTGGTCCTTTCTAGAGTGTCTGGAAACTAGAACTTAGGTACAAATAAATTTTATTCTCCTTTTTATAGGTATTTTCATGGGAACGAAAAATAGAGGCATCCCACATCTAGTGCGGGGAATTATATATATGAAGCATGTCTCTGAGGTTTTCCTCGACTTTCAATGTTTAACACGGGGTATGTCGCAATTTTAACGTCTAGAGGTGATGGATCAGACTGATCATAACACATATTGGAGTGGATCAGATGAGTATATCCCTAGGATGGAGTACCTGGGAGGTTTACTAATGGGTGGATCAAGATGCCCAATGATGACGGATCTGGGTTGGTGTGTCCCATAAATGAAAGATATCACACTATGAAGACTGATCTAGACACCACTGAAGGTGGATCAGGTAAAGTTCACCCCAAAAAGTGGAACATTGGGTTTTACCATCGACTATGATTGAACCTTGAAGAGGCTTCATACACAGCCTTTTTATAATATAGGGATCCAAACCCACATAGTTAGATATGGTAAATCATGGGACCAGGGTGTACACAATGAAAAATAACCTGAAGACATGATGGGGCTTACACATGGTTAGTGGTCTAGGTGATATATAGGGAAATGAAATTAATGGGGCTTACACATGGTTAGCTGCCTGAATGGATGGCATGATTTCCCTGGGATGTAGCGGCCTGGGTGGAATTAGGATGGATTTTGGACGGTTCAATGGAGTGGATGGTATGGAACTGATCTGAAAATGACTATGATGTTGGGATTGAACCTCAGAGAGGCTTCCTACGAATCCCCATGATAGGGGATCAAAGTCCACGTAGTTATGTGGGGTGATGAGTCACCTGAGGAAGCAGCCAATGAGAATGGATGCATGGATGAGACCCGAAGTAATTACAACTTTTGGGTTGGGGCATGAACTTCCTGAAATAAAAAGGTTCAAGGGATAGACTACGATGGTACATGAGTGATGTTTTTTAACCTTAGGGGGTCTTCCAATATACCTTGCTCAAAAATAGAAAAGATCAAAGTCCACATAGTTTGGATATGGGGGAATAGTGTAGGGGCATACACAAAGGACAAATACCCAATCAAATTATAGGGATTACGCATGGTTAGAAACCCATCACAAGAGGGAAACTATTGTTTGTAGGAGTATGGATTGAGTGTAAGGATTATGCATGGTTAGTTTCCTGGGAACTAGTCTCACACCACTAAGTGGTAGACCAAGGATATAGGTCCTAACAAAGGGGATGCTGATGTTTTCCAGTGTTTGGGGTTGAACCTTAGGGAGGCTTCCTACATACCCTGTGTTAGGAGATATGGATCAAAAACTATGTAGTTTGGAGATACAGTTTAACACCTTGTGGGATGAAAGAGGAATACAGTTTAACATCATGTGAGATGAGGGTGAGCTGACATAAATTGGTTAGGACTGATTAATGATGGGATTGAACCTCAAAGAGGCTTCCAACATACCTTTCCTTGAGAGGTAAAATATCAAAGTCCATGTATTTAAGATATGGTGGATGAGTATTACACACTAAGGTAGACCAAATAGAATGTCATGGTCAATGCTTACTCTAAACCCACATGAGTCATGCTTGGTGTGAGAAACAAGAGGCCACACAGATCTGATGATAACATCACAAAAGGTGTGCCTATGAGGAATGGAGAAAGGATTAAGCATGGTTAGTGGCCCAAAGAGGATACTAGGGTTTACTCTGAGATAAGTGAATGAGTAGGGGTCCAGATGTGTGAGGACATGACCACCATTCCTGAAACACCATATCAAGTTAGGTGGGGGATTACGCAAATACTTAAAAAGGTGAGCATGGTGAAAAAGCTTAGTGGGAGAGGGGACTAAGAAGGCACTAGTTCAAATCCCAATCATGGTCCTCTTGAAGATTTTTACTATTTTGTGATCAGAGTTTAACGCCATGTGTCATGGATTTGGGTTCTTGGATGTTTAATGTCATGTAGCTTAGACAGTGAGGATTCACTCCCACCCCTAGGAATTACATAACTAGCGCACTATAACCCTTTGTTAATGGAAGGTACCAGTAATGACGTCTGGAGATGGGGTTGTGGATTGATCTATTAAGGGTATAACATTAGAATGGATATGTGAAGAAGAAATATCCATTAGTGAGCCTATGTGAAGAAGCACATGGTAGGGAAATGCCAAATGAAGCATCGCCCAAGGGACTTTGAAATCACTTCGTACAAACCTGGAGGACTACAGAAAATAAGGTCTCATGAAGAAATATGCCTCTTAGAAAGGGGATTATTAAAGCTCAGGGGATTGAAGAGCATAGGTGATGACATAGAACAAGTATTCACAAAGCTCAAGGTCTTGGAAAGAATAGGGGATCACATAGCATGTGGACCCGCAGAGATCATGGGATCTTAGATCATTGTATTAGAGAGCATAAGGCCTCACAGATGATATGAATTCACAAAGAGAAGAACATTATGAAGCATAGTTTCCTTGCCTAATCATGGAGTACATATGTTTTTGGAGGGTTATTTGTAGATCATGAGTGATTTGTGAAGTCCTGAGTACCCAATGGGGTCTCCTTCTTTTGCGATGGCCCATAGGCTCCACAAAGGGCATCCCTCCATGAATAGGGGTAAATTTGAGTAACGGGAAAGGTATTTCGCAATGCTCAATTACCATAGATGATTCATTTTTCTTATTGTTCCCAGAGAAAATAGTGCTTTTGGATTTGAGAGATTGGAAGGTGAATGGTTAGGGTGTTGGTTCTATTAGGGTGGGGGAGCTGGGTATTTATAAGATCTGGGTCGGTGCAAAGGGTAGAGGATGTGACACAAAGTAATTCGTGATCCCGAACTGAAGGTAGAATCTATAATTTTTCTCATAATCATAGATTTTACAATCACTCCCTCTGCAACGATCGCATAGGATTATGAATTCCCTCGAGTTTTTTGTAACTTTGGATTCATCAGTAATTCCCTCTATGATGATCATAGAGACCTCTTCTTTCAGTCAATTTCTTTATAGATGCGAATTCATCTGTCACTTTTCTCTATGGTGGGTATAGAAAAGGCCTCCACTTGCGATGACTGTGGTGCTGGAGGGATATGCGAAGCTGCTTTGTGAAGTTGCTTTGCGAAGCATCCCTTTGGAAATCTTTTTAGTGGTCTTTTTTTTTCAAGGTGCATATTTTGGCACCAACAGTTTATTAACATAGTTGAAAAAACCATTATAAATATATTAAAATAAAACTTTGAAAAAAATATCATAATCTTTTGATAAAATTTTAGAATTGAAAAATTCAAGATTGATGGGAATAAGTTTTTTATGCCTTGTAAAATTATAGGGTAATACTGATAATTAATAATTGATATTATGGTCGGAAATATATACATGTGATAAATGTTAAAAAAATATTATTTTTCAACATTTATATAAATTCAAAATGACTTGTATAGAACCCATTAAATGAATTCCTTTAAAAAATTGAATAGAAATTACAATTTAAATAAAGTTTTCCATAATAAATAATTTATCTATAAAAAATATCATACTCAAAGTAAAATAATTAATATGGATATAGAATATAAAAAGTATAGAACAAAAAGGAGGAATGAGTTTGGATTTTATAATAAATGTTATTTTAGTGGTTTTAAGTACCAAAAAGAGATAAAATAGAAAGAATAATTGAATCACAAAAAAGTAACAATAAGATAATAAAATATATGATTTTTAATAGAGAAATATTATATAATTTACCTAGTGTAAATTTGAACATAAGAAATCTTGATAAAAATGAGATTGAAAAAATAAACCCTAATCATGGAATTTTTCTTGGTAAAGCATGTTCCAACATCCTCTATAATAAATTCATATTTACTATTTATACATATCATATCTATAATTACATCCATTTTTCTAAATAAAATTTATTAATAAAATATTTTTACTCTTCTTCTCATAATTAGTTGTTAAAATCAATTATTGAGGTGTTAACTATTTTCTTTCACATGAATGTATCGATTTTTGATTTTTGATACATACACTTTTTTTATAGTTTAATCATTTCTATATTCTTAAAAATGTTAATATAATAATTTTCAATCACTAAATATACTTTTAAAACCATCCATGTAAGGTGGTCATGAAAAATGAAGTGCATTGCTTCATAGAGACGGTAGTCCGCACACATGCTAGAACAACATATTAATATTTTTAAAGGATGGAAAGTAAATTAATCCATCCTTATTACTATCCATTTGAGGATAAAATGAAAAATTAATCACATTACTTCATGGAGCTGGTAGTATACACATACACATAAGAAATGTTATCCTTATTCAACGAATGGATGGTTAAGAAGGTAGATTATATATTATATTTTCATAATCATAATTATTTCTTTAATATCATATATATTTATTAATTAAATATTTATAACAAACCATGTGATGTTGTGAAAAAAATTTTAATTAATATGTGGAGATGGTAGTCTGCATATACACCCGAGTGATGTTTTAATTTCGAATATAATTGAAAGAAGATAGAAAATGGTTGTTCCATTGACATAAAAATATCTCTATATAATAATGTTACTGATTTAATTATTTTAATATAGTTATAGAATATTTTTAGAGGGTATAAAAAAATGAAGTTGAAAAATATCCATATGAATATATATATATATATATATTCCTTAGAAAACCACTTATGACTTACACCTAATCAATCCATGATTGGTTATTTAGTGGGGAAAGGACCTAAAGATTGAGAAAAAGAGATTTCGGGGAGAAATTTGGGTAAATTTTTTTGAGATAATGTTTTCAAGTTTTCTAAAGACTATAAGAGGGTAGGTTCCCTTTTATAAATGAGGTGGGAGGAAAACATTCCAATACATGAAAAATTATTATATAATATATATCTTACTCATGTCAAGGGAATGTAAATTATCATTTTTTATATTTTAAGAAATTTATTTTTGAAATCAAATCTATTAAAAAAATTAATCAAGTTTTTTTTTATAATTTTGACCTTATCTATTAACTTAACCACCTTATCAATCCATTTTAACTCTTACTATTGTGGTAACTTTTTACCATGGTTATTTTTCATTATGAATGATAATGATATTGAAATCATTAATAAATTATAAAATGAAGAAAAAAATTAAAATCTATTTTATAATATTCAATGTTTTTAATTTTTTAAAGTTAAATTTAATAAAACTTCACAAAAAACCACCAAAAAACTCTTTTAAAAAAACATTGTTTTAAATACTAATAGTTATTTGATAAAAAATTCAAGTATAATGTTGATTCCAATGGAATTAATTAGATTTTATAAATTAAATGAAACTTATTTGACTTTAAAATTAGAATATAATTGAATTTTAACTTGAAATTACTTAATTAAAATAAAATGACAAAAATAATTTTTATTTGAATAACGACATTAATTTGATTTTCAAAATGTAAAATATAGATTTCTAATTTCAAAACATATTTGTAAATGAAATATAAAATTTATTAAATATATATTCAACCTTGTAAAGGTTTCATAAAATTTAAATTCATTCTTATATAATGATAATGTTATAAAAGTGAAAATATTTTAAAAAATTTATTTTTTATTATTTACCTAAAAATAAACCATTTCTGGATAATCCCACTAAATCATCTTATTATAAATTCAATCTTATGAACAGAAAAATGATTTCAATTTTTTAAAATTAATTTTTCTTTTAAATATAAACAAGAGCTATTTATATTAGAACTATGAAATAGTTGGAAGTGAATTGGGTAATAGTATAGGGATGTAGTGTTTACCAGCTTTAGGATGATCTTAGTTATTGCATTATATAACAAGCCATGGACATGGCCATCTCAATTAAATTAAATGTTTCATTGCATACATTCCCAAGTCCTTTTAGGTTTATATATTTAGAGAATAAGGGAAAAACAATAACTAATAAAGACCATGTCTTTTTCAGCCATTAGATATTTTTTCCATTATATTTGAAACTACTTAATTCAAAATAATTCATAATAATTTCCCTAAAATTATCCACTCATGATATATTATTCAAGACATATCATGTGGAATAATTTTTTTCTTAACCTTATGAAATATAAACATATGAATGATTAGCTCAAGTAGTCACTAAGAGGAAAAATATATCAGAAGCTATCATGGAATGTATAATATGGTGTAAATAAATAGTAGTAAAATAATTCTATATAACTAAACACATGAGGTTGAAATAAATACTTGGATGACATAACAATATAGACAATCACATGGAGAGAAATAATTGGATTCATGGTGATGAAATACATAATATTGAAAATATTTTACCATCATGTCCTTATATAAGTCATAATTATTGTCTTCAAGGCCATATCTAAGACATAATTCTCTCCTTCATGGTCGTAATCAATAAATAATTCTTTCTATATAGGTCACAACCAAGAAATCATACATTTATTAGGTGTCGATACACAAAATACCCAAACCTTTTATCTCATGAGACCAACTAATGTATCAGGAGACTATCCAATATTGGGCCCCACCCATCACTTCTTTAAGTCTAATTAATTCACTATAAGAATGATATGAATAAAAATATCATGCATAATCAAATTTCCTTCAATAAAGACCATATTTAAATAAAAACATACATTATGTCAATAGTTTTCCCCATATCAACCAAAGGGATAATATGAACGTAACCCATATAGAGAAATATGGTGTATGGTTAAACAATATATATTCAAATTTCATAATTATTCAATAGACATTAGTATCAAAACAATAAATATATATTGTTCAATATTTCACCAATCATGAAATACAATATCTTTCTATGTAAGAACCCCTGAAACTAAAACACTATAGATAAAAGGGTATAAAGATAAGTAAATAATTTTTCCGATGAATCTACATATGACATCTAGGTAAAAAACTTCAATTAAAGTAATATAATATACAGTGTTTATAGAGGAAATTAATTAGATAGAAAATATTGCTTATAATACAGTATGATTTAGAAACACAAAGGTAGAGATGGATCTCCATGAGTTTAATCTCCCAAAATTTTATAGTAGAATTCATACGGTTATTCATGAAAATAAATTTCGAAGGAACTAAATACTTTTTAGATGATGTGGAAAATGGAAGTGAAACTATAAATGTGTTTTTAGAAAAAAAGTAACATTTTACTAAAAGATGATGTTATGGGTCAAATTCAAAAGTCAATTTCTAAAAGGTGAAGTGAAAACTTTTCAAAGTATTAAATTTAAAAAGGAGATACTTTAAAAATATATACTAGGAAATACATAAATGTTATCTAAAAATTTTTAGGTAAAAAATAACGCATTTTTTTTAAACGATGTAAAACATTTTTAACATTTGGAAATATCATTATTTAAAATCCAGCTTTTAAAAAGATTAAAAAAATTAATTTTTAACAGAGGATATTGGAAATAGAGTGGTTACATGAGATAATTCATACTTAGGTTTCTAATTTTAAAATAGAATATTAGTAGGAAAGTAATATATGGACAAAGAGTGAAAAACTTCCTTTAAGAGGATGAGAATTATTCTTAACAATGATATACTTTATGCTGAAGATATTCATAAAGGAAAAATATTTATAGTAAATGGACATTATACTTAAAATAGAAACATAATGTCTAATTGAATAAAAACTTACGGTGGAACTATCTATTTTTTGAAGATGGATCTTCAAGAAGAAGTGTTATAAGTCAATGAATGGAGTTGAGTTAACAAAAATATTATGACTTTGGTATCTTTTAAATTTAAGGCCATCTAAAGAGAGAGTATGATATGAATATTTAAAACCTATGAACTTAATTAACATGGTACTCAATATTTATTATTCTGTTGTTAAACAATATTAAATATATCCCGGTGCACAATAAGAAATATGTCTCATGAAATTAAATTTGATAAAAAAACTCCTTAACATAATTCTCGACTTTATCTAAAGTACATGAATATCCTATATAGAAAAAATAACAATCTTAATCACATATTTAATAACCTTATTAATATATATTAACTTTTATGAAATTCATTTATAATTGTTATCTACAATTATATTAATAAATCATTATCAATTTTCAATATTTGGTGTGAGTAATCTTGATCATTTTAAACTAGTTTCATAACAAAGGTGTTATTATTCATTCTTATATCAAATTTCATCATTAAAAGATAATTAAAGGTACTATAATTTAATTTTAAAAATTATTTATATTGTTATTATTTTATTATATGGGATTTTTGTTTATGATAATTAAATTTGAAATAAATGATGATAATGTTTTAGTGATTTTTCATGAATCAATATTGGTATCTTAATTAATAATTTTACGATTAATGTGACCATTATAGAACCAAAATAACATATTATTTGATTGTTTATATCATATATTATTATTAATTAAGTTCTCAGAGTCATACATGGTGATATTTTATAGAACAGTTTAAGAAGGTGGTTGGACCGATCCAAACACGAACATAACAGAAAAAATAAAGGAAGATTATGAGTAGGAAGTTGTTTTCTTTTGGGAATAGTATAAATATTAAAAATCATAGGGATACTATTTAGATATTTTTAATCTGATGAATCAAATTTTAATAGGGTTTAATAAATTTGTGTCAAAGTAGGTGAAAATAAGATATGTCACTTTGTCGATGTGGTTTCCAATACAATACATGATTAACATTTTAATTTCTCAAAAAATGAGTAATAAATAAGGTGGATTATAATTTTTACCTTCATAATCATTATCATATTATATATGTCAAATTTATTTGTAAATTTATCACCTATAACTCGAAAAGAGAGGTAGTGGTGAAAAATGGAAGTCATCACTTTATGGAGGCGTAGTCTGCACATGGAACAAATGACAGTTTCATTTTTCTTAAAAGAAAAGGGGAAATGTGGTCAATAATTATTACCATTGAAAAATAACAATCGATGTAAAAATAATATTGATGTTGTAATTTCCTTGTTTGTATGGGATTTTTAAATTTTAAGGAGGAACTAAGATTTTGGTTGGATAGAGGGCGTAGGTTTTGAACCAGGATTTGGAATGGAAATATGAGAGGATGAACCCATAAAATATGTGATTTTGAAATTGGTGCGAAGCTAGAAGGGTGGATGGATGAGTTATTAGAGAGGACATGGGGTTTGGGAAATGGAGTTGAGGATACAACATGATGTTGTAGCACCACTAGATAGCCGGTATATAGATATTTATGAGTTAGTGGACATGGTAGTATCTTGGAAGGCTTTATGGGCTCACTTGATGGTCGGGGATCCATGCAATAACTAGCCGTTAGACCATCGGATCACCGATGGTGGCCAGAGGCTCATTGGTGGCCTCCAGGAAGCTTTTTAAGTGGGTGTAAACCCTATCATTTCACACAGGGATTCCCTCTCTTCTCATTATTTGGGATTTCTCCCTTGGATACCAACAACACCACCCTTATGCACCTCCCTTCCTCTCTTCTCATCTTGGGTGGATCTACCTCATAATGTGTCCAAATCAAGTGTCATCAATTTCATTTGGGATCCTAAGGTGAGTCTTGTAAGATATTAAGAGTAATTATTTTACTATAAGAGGAGGGGGTGAATCATAGTTTATAAAAAATATAAAATTATCAATAAATTACTTAAGTTGTTTTATCATATGAATATTCTATCTAATTAAGAGTTCTCAAAAAGTTTATAATCAATTATATAATCCTTCCTTATCAAATAAAGTGGAAAATAAATTGTAAATAAAATTAATAATAACTCATTATAATGTTCTTAAAAAACATAGAGATTATTTATAAAATAAACATCCACACCTTAATCATCAGTGGAAATTGATTTCTAATAAAACTCACAATATCCACAATATATCAACATATCATTGGGTATTCCTTTTACATAAGACATTCCTTGATTATTTGATCAAACATAACTTATTTTCCCCTATAATAGGTAACCCTTAATCAGTAAGATCAGACAAAACCATATCTTTCAAAATCAATAAAGACATCAATCTCAAAGATCGACACATAAATATTACAATAATAGGTATTATTTTGGAATTTATAATAACTCCTCACATGGGTACATTATGAAGAAAATTCTCAAAATATTAAAATGAAGCGCTCTAAATTTAATAAGATGTTACAATCTCTTTACAATAATTTTAGATAATCATTGATGAAATAATTCCTCTCCCATGAATTTTGTTTCTATTTATAAAACATTTTTCTAACGATTATATTCTACATTCTTTAGAATTGTGTACAATGAATTCAGAAAAAATCTTCCTTCACTTGGAATGTTCTATAAAATCTTCTTTGTTCAATGGTAATTTTTATAAAGAACTATTAAAATTATTGACGATCCTATATAGTTAAATGAATTTAGTTTTTCTGTTTTATAATGTATAAGTTTTCCCAATTTTGATATTCTATCAGATTTTAAACATCTAAAAGAATTTAGTAATGTTATTTCCTACATACAATGTATTCTACAACTTGTAAAAATAATGGTTTTATATAAAAACACTATAAACACATAAGAACTAATATTTAATTTTTTTCATGATAGTGAATTGTGATTTCAAAAAAAATATTATAATTTTTTGAATGTAGAATTTCAACTCAATAATCTCAACCTTTTTGAAAATTAAAAAACACAACACTCAAATAGAAAAAAATAGTTTAAATAACATTGAAAATAATTACTACCCCTGAATTAAGAAATTAATAACTTTACCATTTTTAAATTATTTTTTTTAATCCCCCTTTCATACACAAACTATTTTTGAAATTTTTATTTAGAAATTAGAATATCTCATTTTCTCCCCAGTTTTGATTTATAAAATATATTTGGAGGTAGAAAGTGTACCTGAAATTTTAGTGAAAGAAAAATATATATGAAAGAAACGAATATATATAACAACATATTCATCACAAAATTAAATGAGAAAATATATCCAAAAAAATTATAAAAAATATGCATCCAAAATAAATGTGGATGAGGATTCATTGACAACATACATCAAAATAATAAATATGATTATTAAAATAATTTAAGAGTTCATAAAATCATTGTTTTTTGAGATATTATTAACAATTAATTTCATCTTATTTCTATCTTCTAAATACTTATCAGAGTTAGAAACTGTTGATTTTATCTTTCATACTTCCTCTTCAAGAACCTCTATCTTTATGTTCTAATTATTTATACACAACACTTGTTTTTTTAGAATTTAAATTTTCTTATTATCAATTTACATCCTTGAAACTTCTTCTTTGAGAACATGAATATTTTTCCCTTATTATGAGATATAATCATCTTGATTAATGTAAAGGGTCTTATGATTATCTAAAACAAGTGAACATTCATTAAATTCTTCACTCATATCTCTTATAATCTTCATAGATGATTTTTATGATTTTATAAATTCTTCAAACTGATCATCATAGAACTTAATGTATCATTGTGTGTGTTGGATCCATGTAACAACTTGTTCAAACATCGAAGATTTTACCTTTTATTTTCCTTTGAGGTATTTTAATTCATATTTATTTTTAATCCCTATATCCGTATAATGTTTCAAAGAGTTTGAGGTTACTAAAATATAAATATTTCCATATATGAACGGGTATATTTCTTGAATATCAGGAAATAAATAAAAATAATATTCAAGCATATTTAAAAACTCATTGAAATAATTCAATCCCATTTATACTATTTTATCATAAGTGTGGGGAGAATAATTTTTAGAATCATAAGAATTTTTTGGAACTATCATATGATGAGATCTTGATATGCCACTTTGTTTTTTTATTTCACCAGTTTTATATTCAGAAACATTCTTAACATCATTTTGTTTAATAGACAAATATTTTTATAAAACCTTCATCTTATCTTCTTGATATCATTTTAATAAATTTTCTTCTATGTCTAATACAATCTAATTACTATCAATATGACATTGTGTAAATAAATAATTATAATAACATATTACAATCAATTAAACTTCCATGATTTTCTATAAATCCTTTTTATGTTTTTATTCAATTATAGCCTTTTGTTTCCTTAATTTAAAAATTTTAAAAATTAATATTAGCCATTTTTAGGCTGTTATTTTCTATAGAATTTGATTTCAATTTTTTGATTTCATTGGATAGATTTGGAACTAAAGTATGATCCTTTTTTCCCTTTAATTGAAAGAACTAAATATTATTGGGTTGAATAACAGATATAGGAGAAACAAAAAAAGGAAGTACATCATGTTTTTCCACATCAACACTTGCATGAATCTGAACAAAACCTTGTGAAACAAATTTATCTATCAAGGTTTTCTCATATTTTTCCTCCTCCCACATCCTCCTTCTTTATTCATGGAGATACTTATATATTTTTTTATCTGAGAGCTAAGGATTTAGCCTTATCCAAACCAAAATTATGATCTTCAGGTTTTTTTAAATATTTATCCATAAAAGATACTGTAAAATCCTCATCAGACATTGTATTTGATTTCTCTTTTAGAAAAGGGGGTGATTTTTATCTCACATTCCTCTTGTATAAAAATTTAATTTTATCTTCTTCGTTTCTATTTCTAACGAATCATTTTATAACTTTTTAAACAATATATTTATATAAGGAACAGATACTAGAAAAAGTTTACTGATAGTTTCCGCGATAATAAAGGAAGGATTATACATCACCATAAATTCCTTATTTTTTATTTTTTATAGTTTTATGAATTTAAATAAAAATATATTCATGGAACTTAGGAATTAGTGAATATTCAACTTTATAGTTTCAAGCTTTATATCTTAAATGGAAAGGAACAAAAACATCACAAGATTAAATTTAATTGAGTAATACAAGAAATCCAAAAGATATATATCTTGAACTTTTAAGTCATTTATATCTCATTTCTTTGGTATAATAAATTATTTCATTCAAATAAATATTTTTCTCACATTTGGATAAAGATTATGGACTTTCTTAACTTTTTCATAGGTTGAAAACAAAGAAGTTTTTTCTCTTGATTTCTCAAAACTCATTATATTTCTTGGTAGTTTATGAGTAACTAAACTTTACTCTTTGTCTAAGGGAAATCCAACCAACTCATAAACTTTTTATATGTTCAATATATATAATTTTTAATAAAGATAAAATGTTACAACCATAAAATTGTTCTCTTTAATGAACTTGGATAAAGAATATAATTATATTACTATATCTAGGAAATGAAGATAAAAATCATATTTTTAAACATAAATATGCTCCCATCCTTGAAAAATAATAACATATTGTAGCAGAGCCATAATTATAAAACCATATTATTATTTTGAGTCTTTCTTATAGGGGAAATATAGTTGAAATATTACTTAAAGAAGTCATTTTAGATGATTTGATGAACTGTGGGTATCAAACAAACTACAAAAAATTGAACAGACTGAAATGTGAATGGAAAGAGAACTTCTCAAAAAATTATTGGAAATAAAGGAGTTTTGACCACCAACCCTTTTAAAATACTTGAGGATAGATATGATTTAGTATCTCCAGAACAAATGACTGAAAATGAAACTCTCTTTAGATCTATGGTAGATATCATTTCTCAAAATATTAAAAAATATTTAAACTCTTAATGTTTTATGAAACTAAAGATATAAGTGTTATCATATAGAGATTCAATCAGATAAAACATATATATTTGTAAAAAATTTATAAATATTTTAAGTATAATAAAAAGAGTATATCAAAAGACAAGAGTATAAAAATATTTCGAAGTTTCCTCTCAGAGAAGGATTTATAAACTTCCATATAAAGGTTAAAATATAAAATTATTGGAATTTTAAAGAAAATAGTGAAAACAAAATTAAAAAAATTTCTTCCATATAAATGTTTGAAAAATAATTATAAAAAAAAAGCAAAACTAGTTTGTTCAAAAAAAATTGTAACAAAAGTTTTTTTAAAAAATATGTAACAAAAATTTGTCCAAAAGATTTTCAGAAAAAATTGAAAGAAATTTTTCATATGGAAACATTTATAATAAAATTTTAAGTGAATTATTTAAGATAAAACATTCTAGAAAACATTTGAGAAATGTTTTTTTTAAACCTTTTATAAATGTTAGAAAATTTAAAGTAACGTAAAATTAAAATAGATTAAAAAACGTTCTCCCCATTTTAATGAATTTTTTGCAATAAGGATATGGTTTAAACATGAATTAGATATGAATGATTATTTTATGTTGATAATTCCAAGATTTCATTTAATATATTCAAATATATCAAAATAATGTGTTTTCAAAAAATAACAATAGGTTATTTTTGTGTTGCGATGAATTGAGAATCATATATCTTTTTTTATCTTTATTGAAATGGTATCTTATATCTATGTGACAACTCATAGGTGTTGTTTTGGGTATTTAAATAAACCTATGAAACTTGCTTCATAACATGAAATTAGATTTTTATTAAAATTCATGCCAAAATTAGTGAGTGTTTGTTGCATTAACAAAATTTGAGCACAACAACTTCTATCTTCAATATACTCAGATTCAATAGTGGAAAGTATTATTTAGTGTTATTTATTAAAATTCTATTAATCTAAATCTACTCTTAAGAAATGAGAAATTCCAAATTTACCATCTGTATCCATTTTAAATCCATAAAAATGTGAATCTGGAAAGAAAATTTGTTTGAAATCATTTCCATAATAATAATATAGTCCAAGATCCATAGTTCACATAAGATAACCAAAAATTAATTTTACATCTTTAAGATTATACTATTTTATATTTTCATAATATATTACATATAAAAATATAAAAGACATTGTATTTGGTTAACTAGCATTGAGATATATTAATATACCAATCATTCCTCTAATTTTTTTGATCAATTGGTCTTCTAGATTCATTATGATAAAGAAGTTTTTGAGGTCCCAATAGAATTACTAATACTATTACTATTTCCATAACTAAATATTTTATTTAAATATCTTATATAATTTTTTTGAGATATAAAATATCCTACTAGTTTTTGAGAAATTTTGAAACCATGAAAAAAATTTAGTTGAACCATCATTCTCATCTCGAACTAAGACTTCATAATATCTATAAAGGAATTATTTAGATATTTTTGAGTTGATCAAAATATAATGTCATTAAAATAAATTCGAACAATGAAGGTATCCATGAATTTTTTTATAATATTTATTGTGTCCATAGTTCACATTGCAAAATGTTTTTTAATAAAAATTTGATTAATCTATAATACAATGCTCTATAAGATTGTTTAAGTCCATAAAGTGAATTAGTAGGTATATAAACATGATCGAGAGGTTTTTCATTTTCAAAAATAGGTTATTTTTCTACATAAACTTTCTCATGAACATATACTTTAATAAAATAACACTTCACAACCATTTTAAAAAAGAGTGAGATTTAGAAATGGTACATATTCTAAAAGTATATTAATATCTTCAAATAAAGTTACTAAATCATAATTTTATTCATATTTTATATATTCTTATTTATTATAACCCATTAGAAAATGTATATATTTATTGGTAACTATTGCTAAATTTTCATCACATTTATTTTGGATACCCTATTTTTCACCAATTACATGATAATATTTATGATACTCAACTAAATTCCAAACTTGATTCCTCTGAAATTCCTTGAGTTCATCTTTCATTTCCATTATTCAATATTTATCACCTAAATAATCATCAGGAGCATTTGATTTGAATTATGATCAAAGCTCACAATATTCACATTCATTTATTAAGTAACTTAAAGTTTTGATAGTTTGACCTACTTAACCAATGATGTTATCATTTGGATGATTCCTAGGTATGATTTGATTTCTTGGGTTTGTAAAATATTATTCTTCCACAACAGGTTGAGTTTATTCTAGAGTTATAACTTTAGAAAAGTTTTATCTGGTTTTTATGTTATAATAATAAATTTCTAACATGTGTCGAAAGTCGGTTTTTGAAAAATATTAAAAGATTTGGGTTTGGTCTATTTAAAAATAAAATGATCAGTTTTATCAAATTTGACATGCACTATTTTTTCATCAATACTTGTATTTTTATTAAAAACATGATAATGAATTTTTTATAATAACCAATAAAAATCACTTCATCATATTTTAGAAAAAATTTCTATAAGTAATATTTTGTATTAAAAATGAATACATTAAACCCAAAAATACTTAAGTGAGAATGTTTTGGTTTCCTTCTTTTCCACAGATCAGAATAAGTTTTATTAATAAAATGTCCAAGTAAAACTTTATTTATTATATAGAAGGTATTAATAACTGATTCAAACCAAAAATGTTTAACAATGTATTATTCAATCAACATAGTTCTACTAATATCTTGAAGAAAACTGTTTATTCTTTCAACTACACCATTTTTTGAGGTTTTATAGAATCTGAGAAGTCATCTATTGAAAAAAAAAATTACTATAAAAATTTCAAATTCATAATTTATAAATTCTCCACCAAGATCACTATGAATAGTATTCAAAAGGTAATTTTATTGAATTTTTAACACATTCTATATAATCTTACAAATAAAAAGAATATTTACGATTTTTGCAAAAAATAGACCCATGTTTATCTAGTGTAGTAATCCATATAATCATATACATATTGTTTCCACCAATACTTCAATTTTTCATTGGTGAAAATAAATCCATATAAACTAATTGTAAATAATCATAAGTTGAAACTTCACTAATATATTTAAATATTGACTTATGTTTCTTTAATATTTAATAAAGATGAATAACATTAAAATAATTAATCTTAAACTTGAGTAGATCTCTAACATGTGTTTTTTTGAAATTTTGGATAATGTTCTAACAATACAGTGTCATATCTTCAATAACACAACCATGATTGAACATCCATTTTATTAATTCAAGGTAGGTCGTGGTGTAATAAGTCTTATATGTTTATTATGTATATATTCTCATGTATATCGATAGACAAATGAATTTAAATCCTGAACTTTCAACGATACATTTTTAATTCATAAATTTCACAATATAAACTTCATTATATAAATAGATTATTCTTAAAAGTATGTGTTTAATTATCATAAAAAATAAAACATTGGAAATTAAAGGTTTTAAAAGAAGATAAATGTTACCTATAACATATATTTCCCAAATATCCTTATCACCAAATGTGACGTTTATACCTTTCATCTTTATAATCCTCTAGAAAACATTCTTCCTCCCAATCTTGTGGTTAGAACACCCACTATCCATGTACCAAATATTTTTATAGTTGGAGGTTTTTTTATAAAAGATGAAAAAAATAGATTTTTTTAACCCATAATTTGTTGTGTCAAGCGATGATAGAAAATAAAACTTTAGGAATCCATATCTCTGCAAATTTTATATATTATATGATTTTCAAAATTTTGGAAAATATTCTTTGTGAAAACAAAAAAGTTGTACTTTATTCAAAGAACATTTATTCATCTAATGTCCACCACGCTGACACTTTGTAGAGAAATTAATTTATTTGTGGAAATATTTTTTAAAAAAATAATGATGTTTTAATTGAGTAAAACCTATCCTAAAGGCATTTCAATGTTTATTTATTTGTTAGAAAGGATTTTCAAACTTTTACTTCCTAAAAGTAAATTTTGATAAATTTTTATTTAGAATAAAGAACCTAAAATTTAGTTTTTTAAATAAATCCATATCTTGAATAGTTTTATTAAAATTAGATATATATTGTAAATATAATTTATAATTTTAAATATTTGAATTAAGTAAATAATTTATTTAAATTTCCTTAGAAATTTCAACAATAGCATATTACATGTTTTTTGAAACTTTAAAATTTTTATCCAAAAATTTATCAAATCTTGAAACTTCTTCAAATCCAGGTAAATTATTATATTCTTTAAATTAAGAATTTTTTTCTTCTTTTATAGAACTAGAATTTCATTTTTTATCAGAATCAGTAAAATTTTTATTTAATGTTAAATTGGTAATGGATTAAGCATATTCTTTATCCATGTATCATTCAGTTTTCTTAATAATACTAGAATAAAATCCATATCTTTCAAATTATCATCACTAATAGAAGAATAAATTTATGAAGAACAATCTCCTACAGTTTAACTCAAATTTTAAAAATTATTTAATTATTTTATTACCTTTGTACTTATATAACTTCTTAGAATTATTTTCTTTCTTATACAAAATTTTCAGAATTGGATAATCTGACCTAATGTTACCAGCCTTTTATTTTCATAGGAAATAATTTCAGAAGAATATTTCCTCTAATTTATATCATTTCAAATTTTCCTTTATATTTAATGGAAAACTTTCTTTCTAACAATAATATTCAATCTCTTTGAAAGATTGGAAATTTCATTCACACTATTTTTAAGAACTCTTTTTTTTCTCAAAATTTACATTCTTCTTCTTATAAAATTTATAACATTTCTTAGATGATCTTTTTTTCTTAATAACTATAGATTTAGAGGGGAAATATACACCAAAATTTTTATTCTTACCTTTTTTAGAATCCCTTTTTGATCAAAACTCATACTACATAATATTTCCGATAAAATCATCCAGAAAAATATTTGTGTGATTCTTAATATCATTAATAGCTAATATGTTTTATTCCTATTTTCTATGAATAATATCACTATTATATTCAACCAAATTTTAATCAGTAAAATATTTATCTCCATAATATTTTAAACTATTCTCAATAGCCTTGAATTTATAAATCATTTTGTAAATATATTCTTCTAGTAAAACATATAAGGCCTGAATATTAACTCTTTAAATATCTTTTCTGGCCTAAACAACTTTGGTTTTCCACAAGTGTATAACTTTATTATTTTTACAAATACTATTAAATAATTCACAAGTTGAAATTTGATTATAGATTTCCCTTTTTATAAAACATAGAAATGTATTTGTGACATTATAGTTTTATTGATACTTTCTTTTCTCATCTTTATAAAATTAGAAACTTCTTTATACAAAATAACATAATTTCTAGTCAAAATCACAATGGTTTAAAATTCTAAATTGACAAAAAAATTATTTAATAAATCTCTCCATAATTCATATTCATCGCTATGAAAAATGAGTGGTCTTAATGAATTAAATTTCTCCAATGTACCAACATTTAAACCTAAAATATTTAAAAAATTAATATGATATTTTCTATATAATACATTAGTGTAATAGTATATAACAATGTATATATGTAGAAACCTCACTCTAATACCAAATAGAAGGTCATAAGAGTAATCATTTACTACTAGTTGGGGAGTTTGGGTGAATTGTAGTTTATAAAATAAAACCTAAATTGTTTCACTAATCCTTTAGTTGGATTATCAGATGAAAACAAATTTAGATTTAGATTCCTAAAAAATTATATAATAAATAATATGAACTTTCTTTATCATAAAAAATGGAAAAAAACTTGTAAACACAAGTAATAAAAAAATCTTTGTAAATTTATTACGAAAACATACAAAAACATTATAAAATAAATATCCACACTTAAACCATCATTATAAAGGTATTTTTTAATAAAAATAAAGATATTGATGATATATCACCCTATTTATAGGTATTCATTCCACAAAAGTAAGTCCTTGATACACACATTGGACATATATTCTTTTTACCAATCCCAATGAACCCTCAATAAACAAGATCAGACAAAACTCTGTCACTCAAAATCATGAGATCCATTGATTGCAAAGAGCAGACACACAACTATTAAAATCACATAAATTATTAATGAATTTACAATAAATCCTCACAAGTATTACTTAATAAGAAAACTCTCTAAATATTACAATGAAATTTTCTCAATGTAATAATTTGTCAGAAAATCTTCACAACAACTTTAGATAGTCGATGATGAAAAAAATCCTCCCCCAAAAATTTTGATTCTATTTATAGATATTTCTCCAATATTCATATTCTAGATTCTTTAGATTATTTTTCAACGACTTTTTAAAAACAATTCATTCACTTGGAACGTTTTAGAAAATATTATTCATATGATGGTCATTTTGATAAAGCACCTTTACAATTCTAGTGGTTCCCATCTGGTAGAATGATTCTAGTTTATCTGAATAAATATTTTTATATGATATTCCTTCATAAATAATAGTTCAAATATCATTTCATCCTCCATATAATATGAATTTTTTGGTATAATTTATGTAAATTATTCTTGTGATACTTTTTTATACCTTTTCTTATGGGCTTTAAAAACATTTATCTGATTAACCATCATAATTTGTATTCATTTTGAAAATTAAAAGTCTATTTGATTATGATTTTCTATCAATTTTTTATCAGGAAGACATTATAAAAGTTACTTATGATGTTCAAATTATTATTTATCAGATAAAAATATTCATTTTCTAAAAAACATTCTAAAAACATGGAAAGAATAAAGTTAGTATAATAATGAAATTAATAAAGCGTTTTGTGATTTAAAAAAAGATTTTAAATAATTGAAAGTAGACTCTTTACAAAAAAATTATAACACTCATCCTTCCTCTATTTTGGTTTTATTCTTCTTTAAGGTGGTGTTACACTAGTTTTAACTAAAATATGCTACATTCAGGGTGTCTGTGTCATTTCATAATTTCTATCAAATTGATATGAGTGAGTGACTGATACTCATTATGTAGGATTTCATGAGTATGATTTAGTAATTACTTAAACCTAAACTATGTAATCACTATTTTTTATGGTTATTCATGAAGTGGTTAAGGTTTCCTTTCAATATCTTGATCCTATATTTGTTACATGTTTTAAATTCTATTCGGATTAGTTGAGGGCCCCAATAACCTGAATTGAACCATAAAAACAATGCAATTCTAAGTGTAATTCCTTGAAATAAAATTACCCTAATTTTTTCATGATGTTAGTAAAGGGATTTTTATGTTATAAATCGTTTAAAGGGAATTTCAGTTTGAACGTATGGTTATGAAATACAATTTCAAAACATCTATTATTGTAAATTACATCAAACTTTGGGTTTAATGTAATGAAATGTTATGTAGTGAATTTTAATTTATTTTATATGTTTTGTTATAGTATTAACAAATTAAAACCATAAATTTCATGTACAAATTGAGATAAACCATGAAAAATTATAAATAAGCTTATGTGAATTTAATTCATTGCCTTAGTAATGTTGATGATTTAGGAAGCCTTTATGTAATGGTATGGGGATTTTAGGATGACCATAATATTGAGGTATTGGTAAACCATGGTTGTGAAATGGGTACTAAATGTTATTATATTATTTGAAATGAATGTGTTAAATAACAGTGTTAATTAAATATAGTGTTATTAATCAAACTATTAGAATTTATTCTCTATAGATTGTGATTGAAATTCTATTTAATTAAGCCATCAGAAAGGGGATAATTCTTGAAATGGAAAGTAATATTAAATAATATCACATAAATTATTAAGTGTTTTGGTGATTGGTAAATTATTTTTGGTATATTTTTTCTATAGATTGAATTCCTTAAGTTTCATCCCTTGAATTTAGTTTTTTACATAAAATTGGTGGAATTACATGAGTGGGAATGGATAAAATTAGTGTACTAGCTGGAATTCAATAGGATGATGCCTCTTTGGATTCAATGATGTCTGAAGATAAGGAATTTCATAAGATACCTTCAATTCCTCACAAATTTATCTATTTGAATGCCTCAAGGCATTTTCCATTAGATTCAAGGGATGTATTAGAATTTAATTACACAGATCAATGCTTTGGATTAACTTAGGGTACCGCTGTGAATGTTCTATGATGATCTCTCTGGATTCAACTTGAATATACAAGATGATATCCTATGGGTGTATAATTGGGTTCTGATCATGATATATTCTCTTAATTCCCTAGACATGTGGCCGCTCCAATTTAGTTCATAATATGATAATGTTTGATTTCCTTGGATTCTATTGGATAACACCGAGAATAATTCCATGGATTTTTGTTGGATCAGTTAAATAGTAATTCTTCATAGAAATCCAATGTATTTTAATGTGTTTTTGGAATGTGGTTGTCTTGGGGGTATACATCAGAATAATATATTCCATATCCCATACCATGGATAGAGATATGATCATAATTTCCAAAGATCATAGGTCCAACTTTAGGTGTCAATAAAGAGCTTAGGATTGGAGTTTGTGTTTTTTTATTTGTTTTTTCATTTGGCTACGTGGTAATATTTTATATATGTCACTTCTTCATGCACTTATTATATAGATTAGTTATGTTAGGGATTCCATTAGTTGTTTCCTACTGAGTTGTACTCACACTTTGGTCAGGCATCTAGGAAAAAATTATACCTCGGAGGATAAATATCTACTATATCTTACAAATTTTATGTAAGGATTCATTACTTATTGTTTTTCTTAGCACACTAAGAGTGGAGTAAGAATGTCAGAGCTGTGTAATACCCAAGATATATTTGAGGTTGAGTTTATTTCTGTTTAATGTTTTTCTATATTATTATTGGTTATAATCCACCCTAAGGGATCATAGTATTGTATGTAATCCTCATTATTTTTATAGAATATTATTTTGTACTTATATATTATTATATTACCTATATTATATATGATTTTTATATAGCATGATTTATGTTATTATTATGATTACACTATCCTTGTGAATTTTACCATAGTTTATAGTCTCCCCATGGTATCCATTGTACCTTCACTTCTAGTTAGCATCTTTTGGGAAATGGGGATGTGAGCCAAAGGTGATTTGATGCACCATCCCGAGGCACAGGTTCAATGGCTTTAGATGTGGGGAGTTACAAAGAGTACAAGGTCCATTTTATTTTATCTTACAATTTTTTCAGGGTATATCAGAGAATAGGAATGTGTTGGAACATGGTCATGTGGTCGTTCTAGGGGTGATCAACCCACACATTGTGTAAACCCATGTTTCCATGGATGAGACTTATTATTCTTATAATTTATTATTGTAGTCATATTTTATTTTTACAAATTTTGAGACACTTTATTTATGTTGTTATGTTTAACTGGATTTTTTTCTTGGCCCAGTATGACAAGAGAGGATGTGTGCATCCAGGAATCATGATAAACACACAAGATTTTTGTATCATCATATGTGTCCAATTATTGATATATCCAATTCTTAGGATTTATTGTTTACATGTGATTTTATATATCTAAGTTATATTTGCCTATATTTTTTGAATATCTACAAGTAAAAAGGGGAATGGGTTATTTAAAGTGTCTACAACGTTTTGTATGGTGTTTTCCAATATATTTCAATCATGACATCTTACTAGACTGATTATCAAGATGAATCTTGATATATAGGTTGACATCAATGGATTCATGTTGACCTTGATTAAATAATTTTCTACTAAGAAAAATATGGGTAATATTCTATCATATCTTGTGAATGGTACTTTAATTAATCAAGCCTTGAGAATTGGTATAGAATCATAATGAATCCGCAAAAGGAAAAGGAAAATCGTGGAATTAAAATATTGTGATCTTAGTTGAGAATGTGAACCATATAGATTTATAGAAGTGGAAATACCTTGGATGTGTGACTCAAATAAAAAATTATGTTTGGTTGAAATAAAATTTCTTTAATCAGCTTAATAGTAATTTTACATCATATCTTCTGAATGTAATTATATTTAATTAACCTTGGGATATGAGATTTGTGAGATTATAAAGGAATAATAGTGTAAATTTTCAAAGTAATGATTGTGAAATGTTTGAGGTAAATTAGAGTCTTTTTGTTCTTGAATTAACATAGTGTATGGTTAGTGGGACCACTATGAGTGAACAAGTTAGTATTTTCTCATGTTAAGGACACAAACTATGGATAATGTTAACTCTAGTAGAGGGTTATTGGGATATATGGAGAGCCTTGGTTTATGGAACCTATATAATGTATTATGGTGGCTTGAGACCTTTGTGACTTAGGTAAAATCGAAGAGTGGGTAAGTTAAATTGGGTTTGTGTCATTGTATAAGTTCTTGAGATGATGATGAGTTTTACCCAATTATTTTTGACCCTAGTGTTAGGGGTTAGTTGGTAGGTTATATAATCCATTGAAATAGGATCAGGTTTAATGATTTATTGGTGTGTGACATGTGAAAGAAACCTATGATAGGGATTGATCTACTTCTTAAACTGCCTTTGATGTGTAAATAATAATTTAGTTATTATTTTAAGTTATGTATTTAAGAAATACATTGGGGATATGTGTTTTGGATCATGAATTAGAAGTCCGGTGTATATTGGCACCCTTATAGGGGGTTTTAAAGGACGTATTGAGGTGCCTTGTTTTTATATATGAGCACCTCAGGTACTAGTGCCTTGTATATAGACTGATTTTGAAGGGTATGCTCATTTTTATGTCTGAACTAGTAACACCCCAAGATTTTTTGTTATATATTTTCCAAATTGATTTAATTTATTTGATAACTTGTAATGCATTCAACTTGAATTTTAAATAAACATTGATATACTATTGGAATATTACTATTTAATAGTTACTTCCAAGTCATTGGTTTAGAGGGTATGAATAGATGTAACTATATTATGAAAAATTTATTGTTGAAAATATTCTCATTGGTTATAAATTGATTATAAATAAAAATAAAAGCATTTTAAAGTAAAGGATATGATTTTCTACAAAAAATATTTGTATTTGTGAAATGTGTTTTTATATTAATAAATTAAATTAATCACTATTGTTGATTTATTTTAATTAAATATTTATATTAAATTTCAAATCAATTGTAATAACATCATAATTTTTTTAATTCATGATATAAGAATATATATCTATTTTTATGATTATTTTAATAAAAAAACCATTTTCTTCCTCTTTTTCACACTTATATTAAAATGAATTTATACCACTTAAAGAAATTGAATCTTGAAAAATAGGTTCTCTATTTTTAATTACTAGGATAATATTTTGTAAATATGACCATTTTATTTTTGGACAACATGAATAGTAACAATAATAAATGCATGTCACCTCAGCAATGGTAAACCTTGTAAAATATTGTAAAAACAATGATACGGGGCTCTAAAATTTCCCTAAAACATTTTCTATACCATTGGATGTGTTTATTGTAGAAATTTCAATCCAATTGTAGAATATATGGTCACATGGTTCCATATTTCTTAGATTATAACCTTTATATTAATTTAATAAAAAGAGTAATTAAAAAATGTCACTCTCTTGACTTTATTATCTATAAAATTTTTACACAATGATAAAAAGAGTATAATATCAGATATATGGGATTATTTAAAAGAAAAATTAATCATATTTATAATATTAATTTACATTCAATTTTTAGTTATTTAATAATGACCTTAAATGCTTACTAAACTTAGACATAGTATTTATTCAATAAATATAAATATGAAATAAATGATTCTATCAATTATAAAAGTAATATAATTTTAATGAATTATGGCATTACGATAATTGCTTAGATAAATGTAACATATTATTTAAGTGTTAATGTTTTATATTGAAATTAAATTGATGTCTTGTAGTAAATAAAATCAAATTAATTGAATAGTGTCAAAAGAAACATTAATTATATTATATGACAATAGTGTATTATTAAATTAATTTAAAAAATTTTGAAAGGGGAAAAGTTTTATAAAATATGGTCTAAAATAAAACCCTTGTCCATTGATGACCCAATTTTTTCCTTACAGGTAAAATTATTACCCATTAATATTGAAAAAGTGTTTACTACTATTAATGTTAAAAAAAATTAACCAAGGGTTCAATCAAAATGATAACTTTTAAAATGAGAACAAATTTATGTAAATTTCATTGGATTTTGATATATATATATATATTATATTTCACCACCCATCCTCGGGGCCCATCCTATGACAACCCCAAGCCCTCCATCCATAGTCCAGGGGCTGGTGACTGGCACCAAAGGCGTAAATCCCAATAAAAGGGAAGGCATTGCCTTTATAATAAAAAACAACGCAACCGAGTACACAACTGATGTAGGAACTAAGTAAAATGAGTACAAAAGTAAGTGATGAAAAGTAAATGGGCCAGTATACAAACCCAACTAAAAGTACAGCACAATTAAATGCTAGTACAACCGCTGTAAATTAAAATAGAAACCACTGATTCATCCTCCAGAAGTCCCACCTGAAGGGTGGGTACAGCTGGCCTCCTTAGCACACTTGTTATATTGATTTACTTAGTGTTTGCTTCCACTTGTTCTCTAGTTGTGTATGTGTTTATGTTTTATAAAGGCAATGCCTTCCTCGAACTAGGGAATTATGTCTTTGGTCGTGCCCTGCCGGGCCGGGCTACACGATTCATAGGACCAGTTTGACCCTCTGCTGGGTCAGACCCACCAAAACTGGGTCGACCAAACTCGTCATCCCACTGAGCTAGATGGGTCGGGACCGTTTCCACTTATAGGTGAATATCTTGAAGACTGCGCATGTGATCTACGTGATGTCTATAGCACTATGACCCTTGTGACGTCTCAGCCCTTTTGAGATACTCTAAGTGAGTTTGGAACAACTTTGGAAAATGGCTAGGTTGGAGTGTGCTTATTTCCAACTGGGCCCCTGGTGCGGAAAAGCCAATATCTTTCAGACCGGGCATCTGATTGATGCACTGTCTATTGCATCAGGTTCCTTTTGACAAGATGGAACTTTAGGATGCATCAAATCTATACATCATAACAGTTGATGTATCGACCCCTTGGCTTGAGGAGAAGACCCTCTCGGAATCGAGCGTGTTGTGTGCGGGAACCGTAGAGCTGGCTGCGACTGCATCGACTACTGTACTGGGATCCTTCGTGTGTTCGACGATGACATATACTATACTAGGATACTCCGTGGGTTAGATGATGACAACTTTTTTACTAGGATCCTTCATGGGTTCGATGATAATGACTTTTGTACTGGGATCCTCTGTGGGTTTGACAGTGATTACTATTGTTCTTGTATCCTACGTGGGTCCAGTAGTTTGACCTCTATACTTGTATCTTGAGTGGGTCCGACAGAGTAGCTAGTCTTGTATCCTCTATGGGTCTAAAAGCTTAGCTGGTCTTGTATCCTATGTGGGTCTGATAGCTTAGATGAATTAGTGACTACACCTGATCATCTCTATCACTATAAGAAAGATGTATACATGTGTGAGCTGAGTCTTGACTTTAAATCATTACCATTGGTATGGTTGACTTCTTTCCTATGTGTACGGGGTTGTGCTAGGGATCGAGTGTTGGAGCCGAACTGGAATTGAAAACATAGGTATATGTATGGGAATATACCTAAGTAGAGTTGGTTGATACTTTGTGATGGTATCTTTTCTTTGTGGTTAATCCTTCATGGATTCTAGGAGACCTTTGGGGGTCTCGGGGTCCCTACTGAGTATAGTATACTCACACCTGCACGGGCTTTGCCCGCACTATGTTGTGTTGGTTGCAGACGATGGACAACACTGATCGAGTTAGGGACTTGTTAAGTTGGATGGTACCCGGAGGTGGACCACTTTGCGAGACATACACGAAGCGTACGGACGGACTTGAGGTGCTGAGGAGTCCAGCTATACCCACCCTTCAGGTGGGACTTCTGGAGGACGACTTAGTGGTTGTTGTTTTACTTTACTATAGTTGTGCTAGCTTTCAGTTGTATTGTACTTTCATTTGGGTTTATATACTAGCCCATTTACTTTTCAGAACACACTTTTGTACTTAGTTTACTTAGTTATTACTTCAGTTGTCTACTCTGTTGTGTTGTTTACTATTTTGAAGGCAATTCCTTCCCTTTTATTGGGATTTACGCCTTTGGTGCTAGTCGCCGGCCCCTGGCCTAGGGAAGGCGGTCTTGGGGTAGTCACGACACGGGCCCCGAGGATGGGTCATGATATTATACTATTTTATCATTGAATATATTTCTAATTTTAATAATATTTCTTTATAATTATTCAATTATGTTTAAATATTTTTTTAATTCCAAAAGTACCCCCCCCCACACACTCACATATAAAAGAGCACCTATTATCCTCTTTTCCTCATAAATTTTTAGAATTATATCTTGAAAAATACCGATCATAATACCTTTCTATATTCCTTAAACATATTCTATAGATTATATTCTTTCCAAAATATCATACCATCAAGGCTTAAGGTGTAATCCAAACGTGGGTTCTCAACGAAGAGGTATAACGCTTAACAGGGTGTTTTAAATTTTATTTATTCTTTAATCTATTATAAATACATGGTATTAATTATAAAATAATTAATTACATATATTTAATATAGTTAATTTTTATTATGATTATGTAACAACCGTTATCCACCATATTTATATCATATGGAATGTGAACTAATCTCTTGTGTGTATGTATGATTTACCGTCACCTCAAAACGGTGTAATTCATTTTTTATCACCACTTTACATTGATGATTATAATTATGGACTTATTAAATATATATTTTATTTATTATTCTAATATTATTTTGAAAATATGAATAAATATTTACCTTTATTTCATTCCATCTATTGAAAAATGGAAACGACGTTCATACGTACGTACAACCTACTGTCCCACTTCGGTGGTGGTGTAGTGGTGAAGCAGAGTGGTACAATCATTCCATTTTTTGGAAGGTTCAGGGTTCCAATCCTAGGAGTCCACTTTCGGGGTGAGGCACTCTCCTAAGATCCACCCCCTTTTCCAAGTCTCCCGGTCACATCTAAGTGGGCAAGATAAGGCACAACCCAATTGCTAACTGATCACTATGACGGACCATCGCTGTCGAGCTGCCACCGTTCGGGATGCTCTACCATCTCAGCTAGCGATGAATCTTTCCCCGACTGGGGAACTACCTTAGGGGAGTGACTTATTCATGGGAGAGGGGGTTTTCCATGTATGGAGGGTTCTAAAAACCCACATAGGGGAATTCCCCTCTAGTAGAAAAGGGTACATACAACCTACTGTCTCTATGAATGGTGTGATTCAATTTTAAATCTATAACTTTTATAGATGAATATAAATAAATAAATACTTATTTATATATATATATAATGAATAAATTTGATATTAATATAATGTTTGGAATTTTATATATTTTGGAACCATGATAAATTTATAAATACTCGGACTACCAATCTGAAACATGCATGAAAATGAAGTAGTTATCACTTGGAACCGTGATTTTAATAAAGAATAATTAATAATTGGTTGATAAGATTTTATAATAAAATCATAAATGATATTTTATATATTTTTATGGTTTTATAATTTTTTTGATAAATATATATTTATTATATAGAAGTTTTTAATGTGTATGAAAAAACCATAATTTAGGTAAGATATTTATGTTTCAATCCAATTTTAATCGGGACTAATTATTCTTGAATTTATTGTGATAAAATTTTATGATAATTCTCTGATAATTCCATTTTATTCTATTAATTTCTAGTTATTTGAATAGAAGTATTATTATTTATTTCATTTCCCTTACTTCATGCACTCAATATATCAAAATAATGTTTTAAGTAAAACTGAATATGATTTACTATTCGGTTGAAAATCATTTTCATTCTAAGTTCATGTTTTCTCAAAAATGTTATCAAATTTTTTTTAACATTATATTATGATTTTTTAACTTCAATTTTACCCATTTACTAATTTTTTAGAAATGGTTTCAAAGGAATCTTCTTGTCATTTTTTGAATGATGTTTTTGACCTTTTTATAAATGTGTGACATAAATGTTTTCTTTTAACTTATATAGAATAAATTGAATTATCCACCATCATATACACTCAATGATTTGAATAATACTTTAAAATTTTCCATGCATCATTAAAAATAACAATATTTCATTAATATTTCATAATTTTTTATATTTTAATATATATTGTAAAAATGATAAGGTTATTTTCCTTAAGAAGTATTCAATTGATTATTTAAAGAAAATTTTCATTTATGATAACCTCCTTGGATGTTAGTTATGTTTTTATAGGGATGTGATATAATGATGCAATTATTAATAATTCTCTATATGTACTATGATTATGATTATGTGATGTTTACAAAACTCAGTTCTTTTCCACATGTTATATTGGGATGATATAATAAATGATTTATTATCCAATGTCATTTTTCTGATAGAATTGTAATTATGTGATGTATTGGTATGTTATATCACTTTAATGAATTGGGTAATGATATATTAATATATCATGAGATTATTACCATAGGAATGGATATGATTGATAATATATTTTTTCACATATTGTTATGTGAGTTTGATCTATTTCTAGTTATACTCAAAGGAAAATGCATGTACATGATTGAAAGTAATATTGTTCAAATTTTGATCTGTAGAAATGAATAATTTATAATTATGATCACAAGATTATATATGTATATTATTTCATTATTTATGTACCAATATTAGTATTTATTATGTTTATTATGAATCATAGACATGTTAAGAGTCTTTAATGATTATTAATGCTCTACCATTTTTATTTATCATATTTATAATGAATTGATTTTAGAGATTATGATCTATGATTTTATAGGTATGAATATTTTATGTTGGGAACATGCTATTGAATATGTTAGAAAACCTTTGTAATCATCTTATACTTTAATGATTATAATATCATATGTTTACCATTTATAAGCATCATAACTCACCCCTTATGTTTTCCTTCCCCATGTTTTTATGAAAGGTTATAAGTGGAGTATTTCAAAAAATAGTACCTATATGGGAATATATTTATGTGATATTTTTAATATATTTCATGAAATATGAATATTGTGTATGTTATATCCAAATAAACTGGACCTATAATATTATGGCTTGGATAATTATTTTATGTAATGAATATTCATCTGATAAGATGTAATATATTTGTATGAAAATTTTGGGTTGATATAGTTGGTATTAGATAAAGGATTACAGATCCATTGGAAACTAGGATGATAAATATTTAGTGAAGAATCTTATGATAATCCAATATATAGAATAATTTTTTAAGTTATGGTAAAAAAATGATTTTGATTTTACTTTGAAAACATTCATGTCTGGATATAATAAGTGGATGTTGTTTTGACACAAATTCATCCAAGGAGAGTAACCCTGAAAATTGTTTTATGAGTATATCTTATCCAGAATTCTATTTCACTATATGTGTTCCCTTATTATACAAATAGTTTTACACTGATAATGGATATGCTTGTGATAATTCACAATTTTTTTAAAAACCACTATAACATATTTGAATAGATGATGACCATGAATAACCTAAATTAAACAAAATTTATTATATATTGAAATGAATGAGTCATGATTTAGAAATCCAGTAAATGATTTTTCTATTTGAATTACTTTGATTAACAATCCTTTATGGTTATAGAATGATGATGTTCATGTGGAAATAGGTATGCCCAAATAATGAAGTAACCTATCTGAGAATAGTCATAGAAATTACATTATAACATAGAAAGTCTCTAGGAATGTTAATTAATACCCACAAATATTAGATTCTGAATTACATAGAATCCCTATAATGGTATGATGGTCACATCTGAAGTACATCATTCGTATCTAATTGAAGTTTATAGGAATGTTCTTCCAAAAAATCATTTAATTTTCTCTCTAGTTGAATTTGATGTTATCTTAGGCATATATTGACTTTCTTTACATAAATACCACATCAATTGGTAAGGACGAGAAGTTAAGTTTGATATTATGAACCAATATATGATCATCTATCAATTATATGGTCAATATGAAAAAATAATAGAAATTTAATCCATCTTGTGGGTATTTATTCCTATTATAAAGGGGTGTTTAACTAATATGGTTAGGGGAAATTAAACATTAATTATATTTCTATTTTACAAGATATTGTTAATGGTTTTCTAGAAGATTTTCTCAGTATTCCATCGAATCATAAAGTTTAGTTCTCTACAGATATTATACCTAGTAACAAACCTATTTAAATACTTCATATAGAATGACCCTGATTGAGTTACCAGAATTGGAGAAGAAACTTCAAAATAATCCGGGAAAGGGATTCATTCATACAATTTCATCACCTTTTGGTACACCTATTCTTTTGTTAATAATAAATTTGGATGAATGTTACTATACATTGATTATCAATAACATAACGACATCTATATAAAGTACAAGGATCATTTACAATGTATTAATGATTTTCTTGATCAATTTTTTAGATCTCAATACTTTTTAAATATTTAGGTTCATTCTAGATATCATAAATTTATGTTAAAGATAAGGGATATACCCAAGACAACATTCTATAAGAGGTATGGACACTATAAAATTATAGTGATTCCATTTGGACTTACTAATCCTCCTCTATCTTCTTCAATTTAATAAATAGAGTATTTAGATATTAACTTGATCATTTTTTTTGGTATTATTTATATATTAAATTCAAATATATTAAAAAATAAATTAATAGAATTATGTTCACTTGGGGGTTGTTCTGAAGACCCTAATGAAGGAGATTCTATATGAGAAATTTTCCAAGTGTGAATTTTGGTCATAAAAAATTTTATTTTTGTATCATATAATCTCAATCATGTGTATGTCCGTGGATCGATCAACAAAAAAAATGTATATAATGTTGACCTTGCCCAACCACTAGGACTGAGATCCTTAGTTTTCATGGTTTCGTTAGATATTTATTATAATTATCTGACCCCAAAATCCATGAAGTAGTTATTTACTTTAATACATTGGCATGATTAAAAGGAATGAAATCCCGAAGGACCAAAAGTTAATCATTTTTTGAAAACTTGATTACATACATGATACCCATTTTACATTGGGAAATAGAAAATAAAACATAATAAATAATAAAATCTAAAAAAATTGAATCTTTCAAAACTCATTCAAATATCTTATCTTTATAACATGGGGAATGGAAATGAAATTAGGGTGAGATAAAATGCTTATTAAGGGTAAGTAAAATAGATGAAATAATGAATCAACGAGAATAAATAAACATGGAAAGGTAAATAATTGATAAAAAATTCCATTCAAATAACTTGATAAGGCATAATCAATACGGAATCGTGATAAACTTAAACACATGCCAATTAATCAATAAGATTATAATGAAATAAATCCATAGATAATATAAAAGAAAAATATCATGGAATAATAATGATAATAACTAAATTATCAATTTTTTAAATTCTTAATTATTGGATGATATGTCTGAGGCACATGAAAACCTATACTGTCAATACCTTTCACCTAATGGTTAAAACCTTTTAATTTGGACAACTGATTTGTCTCATGAGAAGTGGTTGATACATCAAGGGGATATATAAAGTTTTTTCCCCGCCCATGACTTCTATTACAAAACATTACTCATATATCAAGTAATCTATTTTATTAATAAACAATATTCTTTATCAAATATCAGTATTAAATAAAAGATACAAATTTATTAATAATACCCAAGTTAATCAAATAACTGTCAAAGTGAACACCATATGTGAAAATTGTATATGGTTTATGAAATAATTATATTAATTTCCTGATAATATAAATATTTTAGATTTATGTAATGTAAAATAAAAATGATTATAAAGAAGTGATTGTTTCTATATAAAGTTAACAATTACAAAATAAAGTGAGATTGCAAAGATAATTTTTTTCAACTTTTTAATTTTCAAGTAAAACTACTTGGATGGGATAATACAAATTCAAACATAAAATGAAATTAATAATGTTTTATTCATGGTATTGAATGAAAAAATTACATCATATGCACCCCAAAAAAAATTAATTATTGAATATGACATTTATCTCATAGATATAAAAAGTGAGATGAAAATCCCTTACCCTGTGCTTCCTTTTGGGTGAAAATCATTTAACATCCTTTATAGTGATTTTAAGAATGTCATTAACCTAAAAAATATCCATAATTAAATCATATATGGTCTTATTATAATTTCTTATTTACTTTTTGTTATTAATATTTCATTATTTCACTATTTCAGGTGTTAAATGGCTAGTTTTTGCGTATATTCTGACTTGTAATTTTTTTCTTATAACTTAGATCATGATTTAATAATCTCAAGGTTATAAAATATTATTTTAAATATCATATATATTCAGTATATATTTATTTACCATAATCCATAAGGTTGGTAGATTGGAAATAAAATGCATCATTTATGCAGATGGTAGGTCATACATATGCATGAACTCTACTTCAATTTCATTTTAATATTTAATATAATAAAAACTAAATGATATATATATATGTTTATACCGTATTTACATTATCATATTTATTCTATATATATCACATAGTTTTTTAGAACCATATTTTATACTTTCCATGTATAGCGTTAAGTAATCTAATTTCTTTTAGGAGGCGGTTGTCCACACGTCCATAAACGATGTTATCATATTACCAAAATGGAAATAATGAAGGTATGTGTAATAAAATAGTTATATAAAAAAATTCATTATAAATGTTATATATTTCATATATAAACAATAAATACATCATTATTTTCAACCTTGAAAGGTGGTAAATGGAAGAACGAACAACATCGGTTCACGAGTAGGTAGTCCGACGTTCACATGAACGATGATTATGCAACCCATTTTGATGTATATATGTGAAAGTGTAGGTTGAAATAATAGAAAAAAACATATCAGTATATTTAATATGTTGAGGTTCTATATAAGAATGATATAAAAATAATTTAAGTGGTGGAAAAGTAAATGAAATAAAAGTGATCATTGAATAATGTTACCTATTATTCAGGTAAATACCTTTGTTTTATACAAAAAAAACTTCCATGGTTTTCTTTCTACCCAATGTGAGGATTCTAGGGGGTTGATATGAATTTTGGGAGCTTATTTGGAAAGATTTTGGATGATCCAAAGTATAAGGACCTGAACTTAAAACATTACATAATCTTGAGTTAAGTCAAAAATTTTACTTTCTCTCACATCGAGGATCATTTAAGGTTTAGAGATTTAGAAAATTAGGCCATAACTCATAAATAAAGAACCATAACAATAAAAAGGGGAAACTTCCAAAAAATATCAATTTTCCTATAATCTAAAACATTTTATTTAAAACATGCTCACCTTTATGAAAACTATTCATGACATTCAACATGAAAGCTTCAAATACTTACTCATCCTTAAGCCATGTGAAAAACATTAAAAAACATGGGATGAGAATAAAAATATCATTAAGGGATTGAAAAATAAGAAAATCATTAGTCTATTAATAAAAAATTAAAACTATTAAAACTTTATCATAAATTAATTATTTTCACCCTTAATAAGTAGTAAAAACATTCCATAGAAAATAATATTATTTATTACTTATTTTTAACTCACAAGATTACCATAAAACCTATATAAATTATATAAAATACATAAAGGTACCTTGAGACATAATTATACTTGCAACTATTATAAATGTAAAAACCATGCAGTCAACTTCCATACATGTCACTATTACAGATGGAATATCCATATGAAAGACTTTCATACCGAAAGCATTGGATGTTATAACATAACCCATATCCTTGGTTTATCACAGAACCTCCCATCATTGGTTTATCATATAACAACCCATAAATTTTCTAATTACTATTATATAATCATAACATATAGGAACCTTAAATTTCCATCATATCACTCTTAAAATTTCATTTTCACTCATAAGAAAAAATTTCATGTTATATAAATAATCAATCAATTTTTAGAAACCATTTTTAATAAATAAATACCTTCCAAAATGAGAATATGGTTTTCTATTTATTTTTAAAACATCAATACTTTTTTAGGAATCAAAATATAAAATAATGGTCATGTCGGTGGGAAGTGTTTTTTTCTATATAAGTTAATAATAAAATTCATTTCCTCATTTGTAAAGAAAGTCAAATATTAAGTAAATAAAACAAAAAAATATTCTATTTTGTAAACAATTAAATTAAATTTAAAATATACAGAAAATTTCCTTTATAATCCTTTTATAAAAATATAAAATAATATCAAGAATATTGACATGGAGAAAAATATTTTATAATTAAATTATTAAACCTTAAAAGTGTCACATACCACTATGAACATTTAAATCATACACCCCATTAAAGAAAAGTATTTAAAAAAACATTAAAAACCGGAGAATTAATAAATTTATGGTATGAAATGTGAACTTGGTTGTATATACACCTGATAAAATAACTTGGGTGTATAACATCAAGATATGCCTCAATGAAAGGAGATTGAGACGAAGTCCATTACGTTGAGTATGATTTATCAGGTATGATCATTATCTTCCTGAATAATAAACATATGTCAATTATTTACTTTATTTATAAACTTTTAGATTTTGTTATTTCTTTTATATTAGTTATTTTCATGTTATAATAATTAATTAATTATTCAAGTTCATATTGGATGTTTAGACGATATTCAATACTTGAGTCCAAAATGAATTTGACATGATGTCAATAGTCATAGTGGTCAAAAGTCCATCATCTCTAGACTAATAATCATGAAAGTATATTCATTTTTAAATATTAAATCAACTTTTATATCAATATATTTATTTATGGTTATGAAAAATGAAAAGTGTTATAATCATGGAGATGGTAGGTCATACGTACGCATGAGTAACATTTCAATTTTTTAAAGATTATTATGGAAAGATGGTAAATATTATTTTATCTTCATAGAATTGTCATAATAACATAAAAATCAAATGAATATTTTAAATATACTTATATATTTCATCTATGTGATTTGGTGATGAAAAATAATCACAATGCTTCATTGTGGTGATATTTCACACATACGGACAAACGAAATTATCATATTTAGGTGTATGGAAAGGTATGAACATAAATTATATATAATTATTTCATAATTATAAATACTTAAGGAATATAATATATAAACATAAATTCGATTATTACAACCATTCTTGAAATACAGTGATGGAAAATATAATTATATCGGTTCGTGAGGTGGTAGTCCACCATATGCACAAACGATCAATTATTTTCCCATTTGAGGGAAATACAGATGGATTTTGGTGATGATATTAAAATAATAGAATATAATTATATTTTGGATATTTGAGTTATTATTTCATCATTTTTTAATAACATTTCATGGAATTATAAGAACAAATATATTAGAAATATATAAGTAAAAAAATGAATCCTCTTTTTCTGACAATCTCTTTTGATTATCACCTTAACACCTAAAAAGAAGGTGTTTTGACTAAACTAAGGAATTTTAAATGAGGGGTCGAATTATAGTAAGTTATTTGTAAATATATTTTCTGAATAGAAAAGGTATTTTTGTGTGAATAAGATATAATAATGGGTTACCTTTTATAAGAGAGAGGAGGGTCACTCTTTGAAATTCTTTAAATTAAAAAATTAATATAAATTAATTTTCAATGATAAATGGGTTAAAATTATTTATTTTGGATATAGGATTATTATGGATCAAAATAAATTCATAAAATGAAAATTATAAAGTTTTGATTATTTTTTAATCCTTATATTTTTATTTTAACCATTATTTAATACTTCCAACTCTTACCGTGATATCATATAATTTACTCTATGAGGATTAATATATTTACTACAAAATTCCCAAATACTAGTAAATGAGTCGTTGATTAAATTTTAATAAATATCCAAAATATATGTCTTAAATTAATATTTTTAGAATTTTTATATCATTTAATAAAATATTATTTTTTTTAAATAACAATAATTTCAATTTTACACTATTCATTACTAGAATCTTTAAATAAATAATAAAAAAAGATAAAATATAAATAATAATTCTAAAAAATTTCTAACATTTCAAATTCATCTAATTTTTTTGGATGGCATTAATCATAAAAAATCAAATTTATTTTACTATTGTTAAAATTGTTTAATTGATATTTCCTTTAATTAAACAATTACTCTACCATCATTGTGAAAGCCTTTAATTTAATTATTTCATCTCTATGAATTAAAAATATATTATCATGATAAATATAAACATTTTATATTTCAAAGAACAATTTATAGTCCAACATATTCCCAATATACCCCTGTATTAAATATATTTCACTTTTTAAAAACAAATGTGTGACAAAATTAACATTTCACTGAATATAACATTATAAATGTCATACTCTCATCCATATGGTTTCTAAAGGTTATAATTTCTTTTCCAATGATTATATTGGTTATAAAAACTCATAAAATGTAATTATTAAAAGTTATAGGGTAATTTTATAATATTTATAATTTTAGTTTTTTCCCTTAATTACTTGATTTACCCTTAACTGTGATAATCCTTCTAAAGTTACTATTCGTATTTAACAAAAATAAAAGGAGAATATTTACTAACTTTTTACCTTATAATTCCAAATATATAATTAATTTCTTAAAATTTAAAATATAGAAATTTCAGAATTAAATAAAAATTAAGCCTGTTGACAGAATGAGAAAACGAATTTTTTAAGTAAATATGTTCAGAAGTTCAAAAAGTTTTTATACCTGATTCCACTATGAAATTGATTATAATGAATTAAATTAGACTAGATGATATAAAATTTATTTAATTATACTTTTAAACAAATAAAAAATATAATTTAACATCAAATTTTATTTAGAAAAAAAAATAGTTTTCAATTAAAATACAATATTTTTTCACTGTTAATCAAAACATGAGACTTACTAGCAAAATACCAAAAATTGAACCACATTAAATTTTAATATTAATATTTAAAATAAGAAGTTTATTTTTCAAAATAAATTTATATGTGACAAAAATAATATTCCAAACAAGTTCTCCTTAAAAAGGCTGCAAAACTACCTTTTTAAAAAAATACTACTTTTATGTGTAAAATTGGATTTATTTATAAAACATGTCTAAAAAACATAAAATATGAATTTTAATCATTATATCAAATTCATTATATAAAAATTACATTAATATCTTTCAGAAAGTGTGATTTTTTTATTATACCTATGCGCATTTAAATGGATTAAAAATCATTTACTTTTATTTCAAAATGGGTTTTATTTTCATTTATAATTAATCGATCACCGAAAAATTAATTATAAATACATGAGTAAACCATATTTTCATAATGAAATTAATCATGTTTATTTCGGCCATTCTAATGACTAGGTTATAATGGTAACATTTAAATAATAATATTTAGTCATTTAAGTAATTTTGATGCAACATATCATGCATGCTTTTTAACATAGTTGTTCCTTTAACAAACTAGGTATGTTACCTTATTCCCCCTTTAATAAATTGTGCCCTTTCAATTTGAGCTCTAGATTGAAAATGTCGTGTTTTACTTTTAAAAATTACTTTTTTGAAATCTCACATCGTAAAAGGATTAATGAGACTTCAACTATAAAATAAAGAAAAGGAAGTGAAAAGGTTACCTGAGATAACATATACCGGGGTTACGTGTAGAAAAACAGGGATATAGAAGACAAAACTATCAAGATATGATGGATAGTGATAGATAACATGGTATTTATAAACTTATCCATCATAAAACCATAAATCTGTAGTGGGTTAAAAGGCATTGATTTCTAGGAGAGAAAAGTTAACACACAACGTTATTGTTTCAGGTTCCCTTGAATACAGTTGAGGAATTATTTTGTTGTTTAAGAGTATAAAGAAATATACTTAACTAACATATTTCTATTTCATAAGAACCATTTCATCCTAATATTATGAACATCTCAAAAAAATAACCTTAATCACCAAATATTATATAAACCCTAGTGTTTATTTATACCTTAAAACTCATCTCCAATGGTAAAGACATGCTTATCATTAAACTAAATCCATATATAAACATAAACCCAAATAAACATGTTTCAAAAGTCCATAATCATTTTATGATAAAATCAATTAAAACATTATAATTCATGTCTAAAACCTCAAACATAGGGCTGGCCTTAAAAAAATACCGAGCTTTTAGGAGCTTCCTTCACTTCACTAAATGTCTCAACATTAACTTCACTGGTCGAAAAATATTTTCCCACACCTTTTTGTTTCTGGTCATGATGATTTCCAATATTATTGAATACCTTTGGGAACAAGTTATTATAATATCCCAACTCATTACAACTAAAACATCTTACTGTTGTCTTCTCTTTTCATTCCTCATTATTTCCCTTGTATTTACAAGCCATATAAGCAAACATACCACATTAGAAGCAGTTTCCTATATTTAAAAGATATTCTGTTGGAATTTTTTTACCAAACATGTCACAAGATGAGAATTTGGGTTTTTACATTCAATGTTATTTAATGATTTTTTCCGATTTCTTACCAACTGGACCTATTATTTTTCTTGTTTTCTTGAGATGCAAGATCATTAGAACAATGTATTTCTACCTTCTCGTCACATTGAAAAAGTTTCTCAATTATTTTAAACTCAAGAGAATCTAATGACATTTTATATCTTAGATTCAATCCTGATTAAACCCAATTTTTTTACTATAATGATCCTGGAAAAAAATGGGGAAATACCTTTCTAAATGGGTGAAATTTTCTTCGTATGCATCCACCGAATCATCCTCATTGTGTCTTAATTAAAATAATTTTTTTCCTATTCTAAGATAAACACCCTTAAGAAAATATTTCTCCAGAAATATATTCCAAAATTAATCCCATTCCAAGGAATCAATCTCTTAAATTTATTTGATATTCTATGTCATTGACCATCATTTTTCTTCATCCCCTTCAAAACAATAAATTGCAAAGTTTCCTTTGGGTTGTTTGAAAAAATAGAAACATAAAATATATTTTCTAAGGATTTAATCCATTATTTAGCTATCATGGGGTTAGATGATCCTCTGAATGATGGGGGATGTATCCTCATGAAATGTTACAATATAGACATAATCCTTCATGCTACATTGAGTTCTTATATAGCGTGGATACCACCACCATATATAAGTTTTTTTAATTGATCAATCACTGTAAAAAACTATTCTATTCTAATTCCAACTAACTCAGGATTATTATTTGGAAGGTTGTTTTCCTCTTGATGTCTTCCCATAACAGCTTACGTTTTTCCTCTATGAAAAACCATTCTGAACAGACATATATTTGGTAAATAAATAAGGTAATTTAAAATGCTACATCATATCAACTTAACCATAAAGTAAGCTATTATAAGGGTATGTAATTATCACTATCATGACCACTAAATTTGACTAAAAATTTCTATTAATACTAACTATAAGGACCCAAACTTTAAAAAAACTTTATACTATTGATTTAATTTAAAGAATTTAATTTCATTCACATTAAAGATATTTTCATGTATATAGATTCATAGAATTAGTCCATAAATCATACATAACCAAAACATGATAATAAAAAGTGGAAAATTCCAAACAATATCCATTTTTTCCATAATATAAAACTTTTCAAATAAAACATGATCACTTTTTTAATAACTATTCATGAAATTCAACATGACATATCCAAATCCTTAACCATCCAAAATTCATGTGAATGACATTAAAAAATATGCAATGAGAATAAAAATCATAGTAAGGGATATAAAAATAAGGAAACGGTTGGTCCATTGATGAACATTAAAACCAATGAAAACTTTATCATAAAGAAATACTTTTCTCCATTAATAAGTAGTAAATAATTTCCACTAAAAATAAAGTGAATTTCATTCTTTTTTTAATCACATGATTACCATAAAACCCATAGAAATCATAGAAAATACATAAAATTACATTGGGACATAATTATACATATCACTCATATAAATGGAATGACCATTTGGTAGACTTTAAAAAATATCACTCTTATAAAAGTAATAATCATACAACTGAATTCCATACCTAATGCATTAGAGGTTATAACAATACCACTCATGATTGGTTTATCTTAGAACCACCAATAATTGGTTTTTCATGTAACAACCCATCAAATTTTCCAATACCATTATATAATCATAACATATAAAAGAATTCAATTTTTAACGTGTCATTATTAAAATTTCATCTTCACTCGTGAGAAAATATTTCATGTTATAGAGAAAATAAATTCATTTTTAAATCAGATTTTTAATAAAATAATAACAATAAAATGAAAAGAGTGTTTTGTTTTTCTATTAAAAACAAGAAGAATTTTAGAGGAATATAAATATCATATAATGGTCAGGATGACATGAAGATTTTTTCATTGCATAAATTAAGAAGATAATTCCTTTTATTGTTTGTAATAGAAGTAAAATGTTCCATATAGAAAACAAAAAAAATATTACTTTATAAAAATATTTAAATTAAATTAAAAATAGGAATTAAATTTTCTTTATAGTCATTTTATAAAAATATATAATAATATCAAGAATACTGACATGGAAAAATGATTTTATAATTAAATCTTTAATCATTAAATGTATCTTATACCACTTTAAACATTTCAATCATAATCCCCATGAAATAATAGCATTTATCAAAACATTAAAAAACATTAGAATAAATAAATTCATGATTTGATATGTCAACATGGTTGTATATACACCCAATAATATATGGTGGGTGTATAACATCAAGATACACCTCAATGAAGGGATATTGAGATGAAGTCTTTTACCATGAGTCTGATTCGTCACGTATATTCTTTATATTACCGAATAATGAACTTTTTTTAATTATTTAATTTCATTAGAACCATTTCAAATTTATTATTCCTTTTATCTCACTTATTACCATGTTATAATAATAATTTATTTATTTAAGTTCATGTTGTACATTTTGACAATATTCAATACGTTAGTCCAAAATGAATTTTCTAGGATGTCAATAGTTCAAGTGGTAATAAGTAAATAATACCCATAATAATATTTATTAAGGTATTATCATTTTTATAAATCAATTATACTTTTAAATCAAACCATTTATTTGTATTTTTGAAAAATGAACGACATTATAATCAAGGAGATGGTAGCCCATACATACGCATGAGTAACGTTTCCATTTTTCAATGATCATTATGGAAATAAATTAGTTATTATTTTATCATTACATAATGATAATAATACAATAAATATCATATTAATCATTTAAATAAACTTATATAAATTATCCAAGTGATGTGGCGATGAAAAACGAATCGCATCGCTTCGTGGAGGTGATACTTCACACGTACGCATGAAAGATGTTATCAATATTATGTGTATGGAATAGTAAAAACATGAATGATATATTAATATTTCATAATGATAAATATGTAATCAATATCATATATAAACATTAGTTCTAAAATTAAATCCATTCTTGAGAGATGGTATTGGAAAATGAATTATATCAGTTTGTGAGGTGGTAGTCCACCATATGGATGAACATTTAAATATTTTATCATTTGATGGAAATACATATTGATGTTGGTGATGATATTAAATTAAAAACATATAAGAATATTGAGGATATTGTATTTATTAATTCTTAATTTTTAAAAATATTTTATAGAAGTGGAAGAACAAATATAAAAGAAATAATTAATTAAAAATGAAAACTCTTCTTCAGAATTCCTCGTTTTTTTAAACCTTAACACCTATAAGGAAGGTGTTAGGAAAAAACCGAGGCCTTTAGAATGTGTTTATGGATTATAAGAATGAATTTGGGAATATATTTTCCAAAAAAATGTTTTTGAAGTGTGAATAAAAGATAATAATGGCTTCCCTTTTATATGAGAGAGGAGGGGAACTCTTTGAATTATTAAAATTATTAAATTAATATAAATAAATATTGTTTTTAAAACTGATTAAAATTAATTTATTCAAAATATAGGATGATTTTGGGTAAAAATAAATTCATCCAATTAAAATTAGACAAGTTATTATTATTATTTTTAATCCTTCTCTTTTTCTTTTTACTCTTATCTGACCCTTTTAACTCTTATCGTGATATCATGTAATTTAATTATTGAGGTTTAATTTATTTACAATAAAACAAAAAACAAAAAATGAATGAGTAATTAATTAAATTTTAATACTTATCTGAGTCAGCTGGCTGAAGGTGATATTTTTATAACTTTTACATCATTTAATTGAAAATTAACTATTTTAGAACATCAATAATGTCAATTTTTTCACTCTTCATTACATGAATTTTTAAAAATATAATAACAAAAAGGTAAAATAAAACCAATATAAAAAAATCACTAACAAGTTAAATAATTTAAAAACTTATTTTCTTGCAATAATAATCTAAAATTATATTTATTTTATCATTTTTAGTATCATTTAATTGACATTTTCCTTAATTAAATAATTACTGAATTATTATTGGGCAAGAATTTAATTTAATTATTTATTATATAAAATTAAAAATAAATTATCATGAAAAATATAAATGTTTTATATCTCAAAAAACTATTTATATTCTAACATATCAACTATATAAAACCATATTAAAAATATTTCACTTATTAAAAACAAATGTGTGAAAAAAATGATTTTTCTTTTAAAATAATTTTATAAATATCATAATCTAATTCAAGTGGTTTACAAAGGTAATAATTTTGAAACAAAGTTTTTTTTAGTTGAAACAAACTCATATAATGAAATTATTATAAGTTTTGGGGTAATTTTATAATATTTATATTATTATTTTTACCCTCAATAACCTGATTGTCCTTTAACCGTGATAATAAAATAGATTACTAAATTTACTATTCATATTGTCCAAAAATGAAAGAGACCTATTTAATAAATTTGAACCTTCTAATTAAAAAAATGTTATCTGCTTTTTAAAATTTCAATAACAAAAAGTACAGAAATTAATTAAAATTTAATCCTGTTGACAGAATGAAAAACATATTTTTAAAGTAAAAACTTTCAAAAGTTTACCAAGTTTTTATATTCAATTTCATTGTGAAATTTATTAAAATTAAATATATTTTATTGAATGATATAATATTTCAATAATTATACTTTAAAACCAATAAAAAATATAATTTAATACAATAAATTATATAGAAGAAGAAGTTGTTTTCAATTAAAATGAAATATTTGTTCACTATTCGTCTTAAAATGAAACATTTTAGAAAACTCTAAAAATTAAACCAATGTAAATTATGATATTACAATTCAAAATAAGATGTTTATTTATTGAATAGAATTTAAAAAATCATCAGAAACAAGATTTAAAACATGTGCACCAACAAAAGGCGGAAAAAGGTATTTTTTAGAAAAATAATTCTTTTATGCATAAAATAAGATTTTTTGTTACAAAATCTAAAGAAAACATATAAGAGAAAATTTTAAAGAATATATTAAATAAATTATATATAAATTTCGTTAATAGCATCCAGTAAGAGTTATTATATTATTATACTTGTTTATATTTAAATAGTTTTTGTAGAAAAACATTTTGTTTAATTTTAAAAAGGGTTTTATTTTTATTTATAATTAATTGACCACTAAAGAATTAATTAACTACATGTGTTTAAACCATATTTTCATAATTTAGTTAATCATGTTCATCCATTCCATTCTAATGGATTTGTTATAATAGTAATATTTAAATAATAATATTTAGTTGTTCGTTTAAGGTTAATGTGGTGTATCATGTATGCCACCAAATATTGTTTCTCCATTTAAAGACTCAGGATATTAAATTCACCCACCCGTTTAAAAAAATTTCCTCAAAATATAAACTCAAGATCAAAAACTAGGGTTTTGACTTTTCAAAATTCTTTTATTGAAATCCCACATTGAAAAAAGGATTAATGATACTTTTACTTTTAAATAAATAATGGGAAGTATGAAGGCTACCCGAGATAACACAAACTACGGTTCAATGTAGAAAAACAATTATATGTACGAAAAAACAAACCATCAAGTTCTGATGGAGTGGTATTTATAAATTTATCCATCACAAAACTGTAAATATATGATTAGTTAAATTGTTATTTATTTCATAGTGATACAATTAAACTTATAATGTTTTTTTAAGTTCCTTTTACTATTATTGAGGAATTATTTTACTATATAAGAATATAAGGAAATATACCTACATTATATATTTAGATTTTTTAACCACTATTTCATCCTCATAAGAAAAAAATCGCTAAAAATAATGTTAATCACCAAGGATTATATAAACCCTGTTATTTATTAATACCTTAAATCTCATGACTAAAAGTAAAGGCACACTTATCATTAAACTAAATAATTAAATAAAAATAAAACCAAGTAAACAAGTCCTAAAATACCTTTATGAATTTATGATCACCTCACTTAAAACTTCATAAGGAGTGTTTAAAAACTTGAACATTGGGCTAAATTTCCAAATATAGTGAGCTCCCTAAAGATTCTATCACTTCACCTTATGTATCAAAACAAACTCGAGTAATAAAACAAATTCCCTCAACTTATTTTTATGATCATTATGATTTCCACCCTGAGTAAGTAACTTCATACACACATTATCATAATGTCATAAATCAATAAAACTAAAAAAAATTACTGTTGGATGCTATTTGTTTTCCTGCTCATCTCCCTTGCAGTCATGACCTATATGAGAAAACATACCAAATCAGAACCACTTTATTATCATTTAAATAGATTATCCAATATTATTATTACCACACTTCCCACAAGATAGGAATTTGTTTTTCTTACCTTCAATCTTCTTTGATGAATTATTTCTCATTACATTCCAACTATACCTCTTGTTTTTTTCCTTCCACATGACACATGATCATCAAAAAACTACATTTCTACCTTCTCATCAAATTGAAAAAATTTATTATAGATTTTTAACTCAAAAGAAGCTAATTCCCTTCTATATCTTGGATTCAATCCTGAGTAAAACTGATTTATCTTACAAACTAGATACTAGATAAATTGGGGGATATATCTTTCCAAAAAGGTGATGTCTTATTCATATGCAACAACCAAATCTTCCCCCAAATGTCTCAATTCTAATAATTTTTTTCCATCCTAAGTCGAACACCTTTAGGAAAATATTTTTAACGAAATGTATTATGAAATCCATCCCATTCAAGGACATAAATCTATTCAAACTATCTAATGTTAATATTTATTAACTACCACTGGTAGGTCTTTCATAAAAATGATAAATTACAAGAGTTACATTTTTGGGATTCGAATATATTTTCTAGGGAATTAATCCATCCTTAAGCTAGCATGAGGACAGATGATCCTATAAATCTTTAGGAATGTTTCCTCATGAAATGTTCCATAATAGACATATTCATATTTGGTATGTCAGGTTACTCTCTAGAATATATACCACTACCATTTATAGTTTATGTCAACTGATCCATCACTGTAAAAAACTATTCTATTTTGAATACAACCATCTCAGATTGCTTATTTGGTAGGATGTTTTCCTCTTGATGTATTCCCACCATAGCTTCCATGTTTTCTCTATAGAAAACCATTCTAAATAGACATATCCTAGATGAATCAACATGTTAATATTAAGATGTTGCATCATTTCAACTTAACCAAAAAGTTAAATATTTTAAGGTCATGATATTAATACTATCATAACCTCTAAATTTGTCTAAATATTTCGTTTGATACCAACTAAAAGGACCCAATCATAAAAAATTACATAATATCAACTTAAGTAAATAATTTTACTTTATTCCACACTAATGATATTTTTAGTTATAGGGCTTTATATAATTAAGCCATAACTCATACATAATAAAACCATAACAACACAAATTGGAAACTTCCGAATAATATCTATTTTCTCATTATCTAAAACATTTAATATAAAAAATTATAAATTTTATTAAAACACTTCACAACATTAAACATAAAATCTAAAAATCCCTACCCACCCTTAAGACCTGTGAACAACATTAATAAAATGGTATGATAATAAAAATCATAGTATAGGATATAAAAATACAGAAACTATTAGTCCATTGATAACATTAAATACCATAAAAAATTTATCATAATATAACACTTTTAGTCTTAAAAAGTTTTAAATAATTTCCATTTAAAATAAGGTCATTTCAAGCTTTTTTATCACAATATTACCATAAAACCCATAGCAATCATAGAAAATATATAAAGGTGAATTGGGAAATGATTATACTTGTTTCTATTATACATGGAATAACCATGTAGTTGACTTCTGTAAATGTAACTCTTAAAAATGGAATAAACATATGGATGACTTCCTTACCTAATGAATTAGAGGTTATAACATTACAATATTTTCTTGTTTTATCAGAGAACCATCTTTTATTAGTTTATTGCATGACCACCCATAAAATATCAAGTGCCATTATATAGTTATACCACATAAAAGAAAGAAATTTTCAACATGTCACTATTAATATTTTATTTTCACTCATAATAAAACATTTCATGTATTAGAAATAATAAATACATTTCTAAACCCATTTGTTAATAAAAAATAAACCAAAAAGGAAATGTGGGTTTTATTTTTTTGTTTTAGAAACATACAGACTTGTATTGGAATGAAAATATCGAATAATGGTCATCACGGTGGGAAGTTGTCTTCGTATTATATGTTAAAAACAACATTCCTTTTTTCATTTGTAATGGAATTCCAAAATTCCCTATAGAAAACATAAAATGATTCATTTATAAAAACATTTTAATGAAATTAAAAATAGACATAAAATTTCATTACAGTCATTTTATAAAAATATAAAATAATATCACGAATATTGACTTTGAGAAAAAGATTTGATAATTAAATCTTTAAACATTCATGGTTTCTCATTCCACTTTGAACATTTAAATCATAATCCCAATTAAAGACTAAAATTAAAAAAAAATAACATGAGAATAAATAAATTCATGGTATTATATGTGATCATGGATATATATATACCTCCTAAAAGAATGTGGGTGTATAACATCAAGACATGCCTCAATAAAAGGATATTGAGACGAAGTCCCTTACCTTGGGTATCATTCATCACTAATGTTATTTATATTTTTGAATAATAAACTTATGCTAATTATTTACATTCTTTATAAACTTTTAAATTTTATTATTCCTTTTATATCACTTATTACCATGTTATAATTAATTAAATTCATTTTGGACATTTTGACGATATTTAATACTTGAGTCCAAAATATATTGGTATGATGTAAATATTCAAAGTATTCATAAGTCCATAATCTCTATAATAATATTCATGAAATTATTATAATTTTTATAAATAAATCATACCTTTTAATCAAACCATTTATTTATGGTTATGAAAAATGAACAACGTTGTAATCATGGGGATGGTAGGTCGTTCGTACACGTGAGTAGAATTTCCAATTTTCAATGATCATAATAGAAAGAAGTTAGATATTATTTTATATTCAAATAATGATAATAATATCATAAATTTCATATTAAAAATTTAAATAAACTTATATATATCACCCATGGGATGTAGTGATAAAAAATACTCACATAACTTCGTGGAAGTGATAGTTAGCACGTTGGCACAAAAAACATTATCATTTTTATGTGTACAGAAAGGAAAGAAAATAAATGATATATTATTATTTAATATTGATAAATAAGTCATGAATATCATATATAAACATTAATTACATAATCATAACCAGTCTTTATGGATGGTGATGGAAAATTAATAATATCGGTTCATGAGGTGGTAATCCATTGTAGGCACAAATGATAAATTATTTTTCTATTTGATGGAAATAGAGATATGTTTAGGTAATGATGTTGGCATAATAACATCTCATTATGTATTGGATACTTGATATATTATTTTATAATTGATTAAGAATATTTTATGATGAATAAGAAATATAATATAAATACTTAATTAAAAATGATACATCTTATTTAGATGATCTCTTTTGACTAAAACTATAACCTCAATAAGGTAAGTGTTATGCCTAAAATAAGGGATCTAAAATGTGGGGAGGGATTCTAGGAATGGATTTTGGATTCTCTCTTCCAATAATTTTTTTATGTATGAATAAAAGAGAATAATGGGTTCCCTTTTATAGAAAGGATGAGGGGCACACTTGGAATCCTTCAAATTATTAAATTAATTTAAATTACTTTTCTATTAAAAATGGAATAGAAGAGATTTATTTATAAGATAAGATGATCTTGGGTCGAAATAAATTCATTAAAAAAAATTAGTCAAATTTTTATTGTTTTTTAATCCTTATATTGTTTTACCTTTTATATAATCCTTTTAACTCTAATAGTGATATCATGTAATTTACACTACGCGGGTTAATATATTTACTATAAAATGTCAAAATTTCAATTAATGAGACATTCATGACATTTTCATACCCATACGAATAATTTTTCTAAAATTTATAGTTTTATAAATTTTATATCATTTAATAAAATATTATTTATTTTAAGATATCAATAATGTCATTTTTGACACTAATTATTACTTGACTTTTTCAAAATAAAAAAAAAGATAAAATAAAAACAATAATTATAAAAATTCACTAACATGTACAATTCATCTTATTTTTTAATTACATTAATTATCTAAATTATATTTTTATTTTTAATAACATTTAATTGATATCTCCTTTAATTAAACAATTACTGAATTTTTATTTCGCAAGCCTTGAATTTAATTTTTTTTCTAAAAATTAAAAATAAATTATAATGATAAATATAAGAATTTTATATTTAAAAATAACATTTATAGTTTAACATATCTCTATATAAACCCATATAAAAATGTTTTACTTGTTAAGAAGAAATGTGTGACAAAATTGAGTTTTCTTTGAATATAATATTATAAGTGTCATACTTTCATCCAAGTGGCTTCCAAAGGTTATAATTTTAGAAATAGTATGATTTTGGTCTAAAACGTCTCATACAATGAAATTAGGACATGTTTTAGGGTAAGTTTAAAATATTTATAATATTTCTTTTACCCTTAATTACCTTATTTACCCTTAACTGTAGAAATAAAAAATTACTAAAGTTAATATTCATAATGTAAAAAAAATAAATGGGACCTATTTATTAAATTTGAAAATTATTATTAAAAATTTGGAATCCATTTTTAAAAATTCAAAACACATAAATTATAGAAATTAATTAAAAATCAATCTCATTGATAGAACAAGAAAACGAGTTTTTAAAGTAAAAATGTTCAAAAGTTCACAAAGTTCATATGTCCAATTTCAATGTGAAATTGAATCTAATAACCTAAATTGGATTAAATTATATAAAATTTATCTAATTATACTTTAAAACAAACTGAAAATACAATTCAACACCATAATTATTTGGGATTAAAATGTTGTTTTCAATTAAAATACAATATTTTTTCAGTATTCCTCAAAACCAAAAACTTATCATAAAAATAAAAAATATAAAAGAAATTAAATTTTGATATTACAATTTCAAATAAGAAGTTTATTGTTTCAACAGTGATTTTAAAAGTCTCAAAAACTATAATTAAAATAAGTGTGTAATCAAAAGGAGGAAAAAAATTCATTGTTTAAAAAATACTTTATTTATGCGTAAATTTTGATTTTTTTCTTAAATAATGTCTAAAAAACACATAATATAAATTTTAAACATTATTTTGAATACGTTATTTATAAATTTCATTAATATCATCCAAGCATAGTGATTTTTTATTATACTTGTTCCCATTTAAATAGATTTCCTGGAAAACATTTCCTTTTATTTTAAAAAGGGTTATAATTTCATTTATAATTAATTAATAATCAAATAATTAAATATATATAAATTTGTAAACCATATTTTCATAATTCATTTAATCATGTTCATTTCCATCATTCTAATGACTAGGTTATATTAGAAACATTAAAATAATAATATTTAGTTGTTCGTTTAATCTTGATAAGGTGAATCATATACACTATTAAACATAGTGTTTCATTTTAAAAACTCAGGATGTTACACAATGATATTAATAGGTGTGAATAAGTGGGATGGGTGATTTACTTTTTATAATGGAGGAAGAGTGACATTCCAATAAATATAAAAAGGTAAAAATTCTTGAGAGGTCTCCCTTATATCATATACCTCAAATAATTAATTTTTTTTATCCAAGATAGAATATGGTAAAAATAAGGCCATAAAATGGATTTTGGAAAAATTTATAGGTCCTTTTGAAATTTTATTTTAAGGTTTAGTCCCTTGTTAAACTTAACCTTACTTTAATCATTGTAATAAAGTTTAATTTTTTTCACTAATATTTTTTTGTAAAAATATATAATTAACATATTAGGGGTTATAAATTTTGATGATTAAAAATATGGAATCAATTTTTATAAATCCTATTATAGAAGTTTTAGAACATAATTTTAAATTAACATTGCGGATGGGATGACCATGCGGGTTTTTGGATTAAAAATGTTCAAAAGTTTGAAACGTTTTTATATCTAATTTCAACATGAAATTTATTTCAATGACTAAAATTGGATTAATTTATATATAATTTATTTAATTTTACTTTAAAAAAAATTTAAATATAATTTAACTATATGAATAAATTTTATGAAATAGAAGTTTTCAATTAAAATTCAATATTTTTCATTATTCATCAAAAAATGAAACTTCCTAGAAAAATACCATAAATTCACACTAATATAATTTTTATATTAAAATTTTTAAAATTAATTTTATTTTGGTGAATAAAATTTCTAAAACTATCAATATTGTATTTTAAATAAGTTCTCCATTAAAAGGTGATAAAATTACCTTTCAAAAAATACACATTTTTATGCATAAAATTGAGTTTGTTCTTATCTTGAGTATATAAAAATTATTAGATGAATTTAAAAATTGAATTAATATGATATATATATTCAATTAATATCATTTAATAATAGAAATTAATTTAAATTATTAGGATAAAAATACTTTATGAGAATAAAAATTTATTTTTTATATTCAGTTGGATGATATTTTTATTTATAATTAATAGGTATCCAATGAATTAATATTATATTTGTAGAAACCGTATATTTTTATATGTTAGTTAATATTATTCATAATTTCTAATTTAATGGGTATGTAGTATCTTATTATATTATATTATTATATTTTAATAATATATAATTGTCTAATAAAACACTTTTTTACATGTAATGAATGTTATTGAAGAAATGTGTTGTTACGTGTGATGGAAGATAACAAATTATTGTGTGAATTTGAAGCTATATAATTTATTAAATTTACATAAAATATTAAATTTACCAAAAAATGTTAAGAGATTATATGCTACCAAATAAAAGTTACACTTTTTTGGAATTTTTAGGGTGTCCCATTCTCCCCCTAAATAAATTGCTTCCTAAAAATTTAAACTTGATCATGGTAATATAGGACTTGATATTTTAAAATAAAATATTATTGAAAAACTCAAATTTTAAATATTCTTCATATAAAATCTTTTTAATAATAAGGAAAGGGAAATGTGAAAGTCTTCACAAATTTAGTATTTAGACAGGGAGAACATTAATGAAAATGTAGTAATGGAAAAAAATTAACTATCAAGTTCTGATAGAAGATGACAATGAACTTTTTCATGATAAATTTTTTGACCAAAAATACATAAACTAGATGTGTGGAAAAAGGACATTGATTTCATTAAAAATGATGATAATAGGATAATATTATTGTTTCAATACCTTTTTCCTAGAGTTGGTGGATTCATTCACTCTCTATAAATATATCTAAATATACTTACATGATACATATCTTCCTTTTATGCATAATCTTATCCATTGGTTTTGACTTAAACTATGTATATTTCATCTATTAGCACATCTTGCATCATATAGTGATGTAAAACCATAATCTCTAAAGCCTCATCCAAAAATCAACTTAAACTCTTTCCTAAATGGTTAAATTTTAAAAAATATTATGATCTAAAACTTTATTAAGAGGGTAACTAAATTTCTAAATTGAACATACCAAAAAATATATAGTTTCTCTTAATCATCACATTCTAAACATGTGAATATGGTAATAACATTAATTACAATAAAACATTATTTTAAACACATATTCTTCATTATTCCCAATATTGAACATTGGTTCTTAAATATACTCCTTAAATCCAAAAATGTTGTAAACTCCATTAGTGATGGCATTAACCACATTTTGAACAAATCATTAATCCTCTCCAAGGTATTCAATATTATCCAAATCAATCATCTATTTATTAAAACATCATTATCTCTATATTAGAAACATATTAATGGTCATCTTTTCCCTCAACCATGTGTTTTCCAAATAGATCAACTTTCCAAAAAATCAATTTTCTCAATACCATTCAACATATTCTCTCAAATCCTTACTCAAGTATTACTTCAATACAATCCTTATATATTTCATAATTCTTATAACCAAGACATCATTGATAAAATACTTCAAAAAATTACTGAAGAATCCAAATATAAATTCACATTAATAATTCCTCTAAATCTGTGATATTATTATAATCTTTACCATGATCCGTTAGACTCTTTTGCACATTGGGGAACTTTTTCTTACCCATGAAATCACAATCACAGTGGCCTTTCTCTCCACAATTTTAGGAAAATCCCATTTATTTTAAGCATATACTTGGGTGTTTCTTTACACTATTATCATATGTGGGAAAATACCTATTTCCCTAATTCCATTTATTAAAATTTTTTTACTACCATCCTCTTCTTATATATATTCCCTTAAAATCCATAGGCCTTGGATAATTCTTTACCTATCTCATTATCACTAGATACTATGTCCTCATATGATGAGAATTGCTAGGATACTATTTAAATTATAAATGTTGGATTAATATCCTACAAGATAATATCCATCTTTTTTTTTGCTTCATTTACATTGTTGAGGTTCAAATTCATTCTTTTAAGATCCATTTATAAATTAATATATACCCTAAATTGGATCATATCATTATCAAACATGATGTATAATCCCAAGAATAGTAAAATTATTAAAAAAAATTAAATATTTATGTGCAGATAATCTTATGATAATAAAAATGGTTTCTTTGGGTTGTTCTTCTCTTATTATCCTGAAATTGTACCATAGTATTATGTTATATAATCTATGTTTTACTTAATCTGTTTTCAAAGTTTTCTACTAAACCTATTTTGATACTAACTATAACACCCCGAACCAAATAACTAGGAGTTAGTGCCTTACTTTATTACATTGGCATGATTGCAATGAATCAAATCCCAAAGAATAGAAAGATTATAAGATTTTGAAAACTTGATTACATAAATGATACACATTTTACATTCGGAATTAAATAATGAAACACAATACATAGAAAAATATAATAAACTACATCCTTGAAAACTAATTCAATGGTATTATCTTTATAACTCAGGGAAAGGAAACAAAATAAGGGTGGGATCAAATTCTCATTAAGGGTAAATAAAAATCAATACATAATGAATCAATAATATTAAATACACATGGAAAGGTAAATAAATGAGAACACATTACATTAAAATAACTAGATAAGTCATAATCAATATGGAATGCTGAATAACTGTAACACATGCCATTTAATCAATAAGCTAATAATGGAATACATCCATAGATAATGTCAAAGAAAAAATATCATGTATAAATAATAATAATAATAATAATTTAATTCACAATTTGGTAAATTCTTAGTTATAGGAAATCATAGATAAGGCACATGAAATATTATACTTTTAAGACCTTGCACGGGATTTTTTAAAACTATAGGTAGAAACCTGTTTAATTTTTTCAACTAATTTGTATCATAAAAAATGACAATGCATTAAGGAGATATATATTATTTGGGTCACACACTTCACTAAAATTCCAAATCATTTCTCGTATATAGATTAATTCACTTAATTAACTGACAATATTTCTTATCAAATAACCATATTAAATAAAAGATACATATTTATCAGTAATTCCTAGTTAATCAAATGACATTAAAATTCAACCCCATATATAAAAATTATATACTATTTAGGAAATAATAATATACATTTCAGTAGATCGTAGATATTTTAGATCAATTTAATTTACAATAAAATGATCATAAGGAGGTGATTGTTTCAATAGAAAGTTAATTATCACAAAATAAAGTGAGATTGCAAAGATAATTTTTACAACATAGTAATTTTGAAGAAAACCCCTTGGATGAGATAATTCAAACTAAAAAATAATATACCATTAATAATGAGTTAATAATTCTTTTAAATGACAAAGGTTTTGTATATAGGCCACAAAAAACAAGTAAGTGGTGAATATGAAATTTATCTCACAAATGTAAAAAGTGAGATGAAAATACCTTACCTTGTGTTTTTTTTTGATAAAACATACTTTAAACAGATATATCACAGTTTAGAGTGATTAAATAACTTATAAAACAACCATAATAATTTCATATATGATCTTATAATATCTTATTATGAGTTTGTTAATAATCTTTCATTATCATCACTATTTTGTGTGTCAATTGACTAGTTTCTCAGGTACGTTTTGACTTTTAATTTTTATTCTTGTTATATAAATCATGATTTCATCATCTATAGGATGTAAACCATGGTTTATATATCATATATATTTAGTATATATTTATTTATAATAATAATTAAATTTTAAAAATAGGAAATTAAATACAACATTTATGGAGATGATAGGTTGTACGTACACATGAATGCTACTTCCATTTCCATGTTGAATTTAAAATGAAGAAAACTAAATGATATATATATTATAGTATCTTATTTATTTAATATTTTTCACATAGTTTTATTAAAACCATATTTTATATATTCCATGTATAGTGTGAATCAATCACATCACTTTGAGGTGGCAGCAGTCCACACATCCACAAATGATGTTATCATATTCCCACAAAATGGAAAGCATGAAGGTATGTGTTATAAAATAATTAAATGAGAATAAATAAATTATAAATATTATATATATCATATATAAACAATAAATAAATCAACATTTCCAACCTTTAATGGTGGTAAATGGAAGAACAAATGACATCAGTTCACGAGGTGGTAGTCCACCACAAACATGAAAGATGATCCCGCATCCCATTTTGATTGATGTGTGTGAAACTGTTGGTAAAAAACATATAATAAAAAATATAAGTGTATTAAAGATATTTATATTTTTATATAACCATAATATAAAAATAATTTATGTGGTGGAGAAGTAAATTAAAAAAGTGATTGTTGAAGAACCTTACATATTATTCAGGTAACTCCTTTTGGATTACGCCAAAAGACTTCATTGATTTGATTTATGAACAATGTGATGATTTTAAGAAGAGTATATGATTTTTGGATACTTTTTTGGAATATTTTTTATGATACAATAGTCTTGAAAAGTTTGAATAAGCAAGAGGTGTGAGTGCATTTTTATAGTGGAGTACATACATTCTTGTAAAGATAAATATAAAGACACTATTAAGAGATATATATTAAATAATGTGCATAAAATAATGAAAAAAATAATATAGAAGGTATTATATGGTCTAAAGATCTTAATAAAATTTATTTTTGGGATTTTTTTAGGTTATTTTGTCTCTTAATATTATGTTTAGTCCCTTGTTAATCTTAATTTTACCGTAATCGCTTAAATAAATTCATTAATATTTTTGGTAAAAACTATATTGACCGTATTATAAATTATAAATCGTGTGTATTCAGAATATGGAATCCATTATTCTAAATTCCAGTCACATAATTGGAAAAATTAATTTAAAATTAATCCTATAGACGGGATGAGAGTGCGAGTTTTTAATGTGAAAATGTTCGAAATGTTAAAATGTTTTTATATCGAATTTAAATGTGAAATTGATTAAAATGAACTAAGTTTCATTAATTTATATATACTTTATATAATTTTCATTTAACTCTTATTTAAAATGTAATTTAACTATTTTAAGAAACTGAATAAAATAGTAGTTTTCAATTAAAATTTAATATTTTTCACTATTCATCAAAAAAAATGAAACTTCATAAAAACATAAAAACAACTCACCCTAAAATAATTTTTATTTTAAATTAGAAAAATTAATATTATTTTTACATATAAAATTATTAAAAGTTCCAAAAATTTGAATTAAAATAGGTTATTCATTAAAAGGCAGAAAAATGACCTTTAGAAAATTCTATGTTCTAATGCGTAAAATTGGTTGTTTCCTTAAAATATGTCTAAAAAATATATTGGATGAATATAAAAAATATTTCATTTAATATATCATATATATATTTAATTAATATCATTAAATAAAATTAATTAATTTAATTTATTAAGATAAAACACATTTTTAGCATAAAAATTATTCATTTATATATAATTTGTTTATATTTTCATTTCTAATTAAATGGTAACCAATTATTCTATATTATATTTTGGTAAAACGTGTATTTTCATATTATTTTCAATACTATTCATAAATTATAATTTAATTTATAAGTAATATATTATTATATTAAATAAAAATATTTTAATAATATATTATTGTTTGGTAAAAATCGGTCGTGCATTCAATGCCAGTCCCTGAAGAATTTCATTATTGCATGTGATTCAATATAACTCAGTATTGAATTAATTGAAAGATATATAATATATTCTATTTATTTAAAATTTTAAATTTAGCATGAAATCTCTATAGGTTATATTATATCAAATAAAAGTTACCTTTTATAATTTTTAGGGTGTTACATTAATGACACTTTATGGTGAATTTATCATGGATTTTTAGTAAACTCACCCATTTAACATGGAATAGATCCAAGTTACTTTAGATAGATGAAGGTGAATAAATTTTCAAGTAATTGAATTTATGGTTTTTCAATACAATTATTCTTACATTTCTCTAAAGAAGAGGAGGGTTGGAGATGTATAATGATGCATCAAATAAGGGATTGGAATGTGTCCAAATGAATAATGATATGGTGACATATTATACATCACAAAAATTAATGGTTCATGAGAAAAAAATACCCGAATCATGATATAGTGTTAGTTGTGGAAATATTCTCATTGAAGGTATATGGAATTATATTCTGTTGAAAAATTGAACATGTTCCAAAGAATATTTTTTTAGTTGATTAAATATTATTACAAGCTGATACATTAACACCATAGGAAAGCAAACAAGGTGGTCGATGCTTTGAGTTAAAAGGATCATGCCAGATTATCTATAATATGGATCACAAAAGATCCAATATTTCTATATTTTCAAGGGATGAATCTAGGAATTTTAAAAAAAGGGGGAAAATCCTATCTAGCTCAAATCGGGGTTCAACCATCCATCCATGTGGATATTAGAAAGGAGCAGAGGGAAGATGTAGAACTGTATAAGGAAGTGACAAATGTTCTTGAGTTCAACCTTGATTGCGGTGGAATAATTATGTTCAATAACTGTCTATATGTTCAATTGATAAAAGATTTAAAGGATTTGTTGGATGAAGATCATGGTACATCATTCCCAATACTTACAGGAACTATAATGATATATAGATATATAAAAGAATATTTATAATGGGAAAAATGAAAAGGGATATTGTAGAGTATGTATCTATATTCCTAGTATGTCAGTAAGTTAATACTGTGAGACATAATTCTAAGGGGATATTACAACTTTTTCCCTTATATAAATGGAATTAGGAATATATTACTATGGATTTTATTATCAAACTCCCCTAAAATCAAAATGGAAAATTCTATTTAGGTTATTTTCAATCTCCTTATTAATTCAACACACACCATTTTCATTATAGAATATTTATATCTTGACTGGATTTATATTTTATACATTAAGAAATTAGTGATATTGTATAGAGTACCACATTCTATTGTATCTAATCGTGATTTGAGATTTACATCATTGTTTTGGGGAAGTATTCAATAGTCCCTAGATACTGAGTTAATTTTCAACACTTCTTATCATCCTCATACATATTTTCATTATAATAGAAATATTCATACCCTATGTGACATTTTTATATCTGGTTCTCTATAATTTAAAGGTGGTTGGGATCAACACCTTACTCTAGTCAATTTATCTTTTAACAATAAATTTCACTAAAGCATTCAGATAGATCCTTTCAAATCACACTATTGAATGAAGTGTAGAACTCTAATGTTTTGGTATAATTTTATAGAAATAAACATATTAGGACTTAATATATATAAGTTGGCAAAATAGAAAGATATAACTTTTGAGCTGCACATCAAGAAAACTTAGAGTTTTTAGAAAATTTATGCTGACAATTTTTGGAAAAATATAGAATTAAAAGATGGTAAAATGGTATTTCTGTGAATTTATCCCTAGAAGAAGGTAATGAGATTTAGATAGAAGAGAAATATGATCTGTATGTATATTTTCCTCTTTATGGTTGTTGATCAAGTAAGGATGTTTGATTATCACATGGTGCTTCCACTGAACCTCTATAAAGTTCAAGATGTGTTCCATGTATCTCCCCTAATGAAGTACATACATGTTCTTTCATGTATACTAAACTAAGAGGTCATATCACTCGTGAATGATCTTTATTGTGAATAAAAATTTGTATAAATCATGGATAATATAGGTAAAGTGCTACAAAATAAGATTAATCACATGGTTAAAGTTTTATAGAGGAATCAGAAATACAAAGAAGCTACTTCGGAACCTAACGATACAATTAAATAGAGATAACCTAAATTTTTTATCATAAAGATATACTTTAAAGGGTAAAATTAATTTTATGTGGGTTGGAATGAAACACGAAAATAATTTAGGTTTTTTTTCAAATATATTTAATTTTATTGATAGCTTGTATTCCAAAAAAACAAATATTTTAAAAAAATAGCAATATTCTATTGAAATATTATTATTTTATAGATACCTCATAGCTGTTGGATTTGAGGGTCTAAGTAGGACCAACTAAATTGTGAAAAAAATATTTTTTACAATAAATTAATTTTCTATAAATTTATTATAAATCAAAATAAAATAATTTTAAAGTAAGTGAGTTGTTTTTCTAAAAATATAATTTTTATAGGAATAATGTGTATTTATCTTTAAATTTTTAATTAATTTTGACTATTTTAATTAGATTTATATAGTATATATTCAATAGAATGTTTTATAATTCATAAAAAGTTTTCTCTTGACATAATATGATTATATATAATTAGTTTTATGGTTAAAATGAATTTTTCTAAAAAATAGTTTTCATTCCATTTTGCACATTTATTTTAATTAAATTTCTGCCACATATATAAATCGAATCTTGAAAAATGGATTCTATGTTTAGAATCAGGATGTTCAAATTTGGTAAATATTTCCCATTTTATTTTTCTTCAATATTATTTTTAACTATAGTAATTTTTATCATCATAATAAGGGTAAAACAACTAGAATAGTGTTAAAAATTTGAGAAAAGTCATTAAAATTTATCTAAAACTTGGATTTATCATATTTTATGAGTTTATTTATACCATTTCCATACAATTATTTAATATATGGTCACTTGGTGACACAATACCTTGATTAATACTATTACATTAATTTAAGAAATGAATTAATACAAAATGTAACTCTCTTGACTTTATTATCTCTATAATTTTTACATAAGGATAAAAAGAGGAAAATATAAAATATAAATATTTAATTTAAGGATTTATGTTTTTAATTTTAATTTCTTTATAATTTTTAGTAGTTGAATAAATACATTAAATTCTTATGCAATGTCAATAGAGTAATTATTCTGTTAATATAAAAATAAAATTAATGGTAATAAAAATATTAAAAGTAATATAAATTGAATGAATTATGATGTTAGATGAATTTTATATATATATATAATAGATTATTTAATTTTAAATGTTTTATAATATAATTTCATTTTTTATTATTGTATTTATAGTCAAATTAATTGAATAGTGACAAAAATGAAATTATTGATATTTTATGAAAATAATATATTATTAAATTAATTAAAAACGTAAAATATTAAAATAGGAAAAGGTGGGGGATTTATTTTCTAAAATTTCATTACATATCTACTTATGATCCAGTAGTTACCTGAGAATTAAAATTATATCCGTTTAACATTGAAATTGTTGTTACTATGGTTATGGTTTTAATTGGTTAACTGACAGGTTAATTAAAATGATACGGTTTAAATGACACAAAAACCTATTTAAATTTAATTGGATTATGAAATTTATAAATTATAATCTTTTTATTAAAATATATGTTCGTTCTGAAGTATTTTTATTGAGAATTAATCGATTATATTTTTATCTTTTTTTTATTCTAAGAGTGCCCCTCACCTCACTTTTTAAAGGGAATATATTTTCTTATCTACCTTACACAATTTGAGCTTTATATCTCATCAAATCCCAACAATAATACATTAATATATCCATTAATAACTTTTTATACCTTCATTATTTTCAAAATTCCATCCCTTTTAGAAATAATGTGTAATCCAAAATAGGGTTCTCAATAAAGATGTATAACTCCTAACTGGGAATTTTAAATTTTAATTGTTGTTAAACCTCTTATAAAACCATTATATCCATTATAAAATAATTATTTCAGTATCTTAAATATACTAAATTATTATTATGAATATTTAGTAACCATTATCCACCTTCTTTCTATCTTATATAATGTGAAAACATCGCTCGTGCGTATGCATGGCTTACCATCACCACATAGTGGTGTAATTATTTTTTCACTGCCACATTAATTAGATAATTATAATAATATATTTTTAAAAAATATTTTAATTATGATATTATTATGATTCTGTATATGTTAATTATAATTTACCTTTCTTTTGTTTCATCCATCAAAAAAGTTTAATCAACATTCATGCGTAAGTATAGTATACTGTCTTCATTAATAATGTAATCCATTTTTTTAAATATACCTTTTATGGATGATTATATATATATAATGAATATATTTGAGATTAATATCATGGTTAACACTATATATATGTTTTTACAATGATCAAAGTTTAAATACTGAGACTGTTTAACGAAATCCTACATAAAAAACATGAGTTATCACCTAGAACAATAATTTAATAAAGAATTATTAATATATAAGAGATACGTTGTTATAATAAAATCATATAAGGTATCATATAAATTATTTTTTCTATAATACATTAATAATAAATATATATTTATTATATATAAGTTTCTAATGTGTACAATGAAATATGATATTTAAGGTAATGAATTTGTGTTTCAATCATATTTTAATAAAGTTTATTTATGATTGAATTTTTTTGAGGAAATTATATTATCATTATATAATATATCTAATTAATTATCTTATACAATGATTATTTATTGGTAGAAAAAATTCCTTTCATTTTCATCACTTTAAGAACTCAAGAGATCGAAAGAATTTTCTTCAGTAAAATCGAATATATTTTATTATTAAGTCAAAAAATACGTTTTCTTCGATGCCATTATTTTATCTAAAATGTTCTATAATTTTTTTTAATATTATCATATTATTTTTTAAATTCATTCTTAACCTTTATTGAATTTATTTTTAATTTTTTTTCAAATTATTCTTCTTGTCATATTCTAAATGAGGTACATTTGTGCTTTTTACAAAACCCTGAAAGCAATGTTTTACTATCAACTTACAAGGTATGAATATAAATTACCCCCATCATGGGATCTCAATTATTTGAAGATGAAATTATAGTTTTTTACTTTTATATTCAAATGAAACATTTTCCGTTATTTTTGGAAAGTTTTTAAATTTTAATATATGATTTAATAATGAAAAGGTTATTTACCTCAAGAATTATTACAATGATCTGTTAAAGGAAACATTCATCTATGATAACTAACTTTGATATTACTTAGGTTTTACTAGGGATAAAATCCAATGATACCTTTATTATTCTTTCTCATTATGGTATATGATTTTTATGATTAGATGTTTAGGAAATCCATTTATTTACCATGGTTTATGTTTTGATGTTATGGTCTATATTTTATGATCTGGAGGTATTTATTTGATATAATTGTAATTATTTGATGGTTGAGTATATTATATCCCTCCAAAAAATTGGGTAAAGTGATATGTATATCACATTAAATGATTATTATAAGTTTTTATATTTTTGTAAAGATCTTTGTTCACATATTTATGTGTAAGTATGATAACCTTTTAGTAACGCTTATGGAAAAATGAACAGAGATGATTGTGAATACAATTGTTCACATTTTGATGTGTGAGTATGATTGATTTCAAGATATTCTCACAAGATTATTTGTGGGAATGATTTTTTTTCATTGTCACAAATTATCATTTCTTTTGTGTATGGTGAAACAAGTCTGTGTTATTACTTTTCATTGATTATTATTTCTCTGACATCCTTATTGATCATACATATAATGAAATTATTTTAGATATTATGATCTAATATTTTATGATTATAAATATTTTACATTGAGAACATTGACTTGAGTATGTTTTCATACCATTTTGATCATATTATCCTCTAATGATTGATATCTTCCACATTTATACTTACCATGCATTTTTGGTCACCTTTTTTTATGTTTTCTTTACCTAAGTTTTATGGATGGTTCTATGATAGATAATTTTAAGAAGAGTATTATGTGGGGTATATTTATTGAATATGTTTAAGATTTTTCATGAAAAAATATTATTTCCTATCTAGTCTCCAAAGACACCACACATATAAAATTCTGGCATGGATTATTATGTTATGTAATGAAGATTCATCTAATAAGATATAATATTTATATATAAAAATTATGGGTCACTATAGACCCTTTCATGTGGATAAATTTGTGGTATTTGGTGTCAGTATATGTAAACAATTTTTAATTCTTAAAATGGAACCTGGGATGGTGGGTGGTCATGCAATAGCCTAGATATGTGCAAGGTTTTAGGCATATTATATTGATGCATTTGGAATGCCTTGGATTAGTTAAAGTAACATTCCAAAATTGTAGTATGATTCTTATTTGGGATAAATATCCTATTATTTTTTGTAGCTTGATTCACTAGATTCTGATTCTTCTCATATGAAAAATATTTAGTGGAGTTGTGTCTTCTTGGTTTCGATGAGATTATATGGTGAGAGACTGAGAACTCATTCTTGAGATGGAATCAAGGTAATGATTGGGGCTTTTATAGGTACAATTGTTGTGTGAATGGGTGTGAAACATAGGCATTATGATGCCTTAAATGGTTTTAAACATTAAATCTAATAGTTTTATAGTACTCAATATCAAATTTGGGGTATAGTGAAGGATCAGTCAAGTTATTAGACCTATCTAGTTCGAGATATTATTCCATCATTGTTTCCATGAAAGTATTGATGCTTTATGTTTTGGAATAATTTATGGTTGTAGGAACTCATTCGATGGACCTCAGAGTATGTGAAGTGCTCAACTTTGAAGAAAAGTATTTTGGAAGTCCTGGTTAACTATGACACAGATGGGCATTATCATAGTTAGTGGTTTAGGTATGTGATCATGGTTTGGATGCGGCACAACTCATGCTCTGACGATATGGGTTTCATGATTGGTTGGTGTAGGAGTGTGTGTCCATTTTGTGTTGAGTGTTTAAGGTAGTGTATTCTTGGAAGATAAGTGTCTGATAAGTTTTGTGTGGGTGAGCGGCCATGTGTCCGTATATGGATAATGACCTTGAGGATATGTTGTGGAAATAGATGCTCAAGGGTTTGATGGAAAAGGAAAATTACCTTGGTTGAGATGGGTGGCATCATTTAGTATTGGGATACTATGAAAGGATTAATCCCAAAGATCAATCTTGAAAATTTCTTGACCAGGAAATGGGTGTGACCTAGAAAGGGTGACATGTGTCAAACTATGGAAAGACCTATTGGGGTTAGCACTTGATATGTGGTGTAAAGAAAGAAATATAATGGAGATTCACCATAATCAATGGTGGAATGAACATAGCATTGATGGATTTTCAACAAGGGTAAAGGAAAGTGTTCTAGGAGATAAAAGTGGATACCGTTTGATTATTGGAGTGTCACATAGGTGTTATTTATTTTTTCCTCATCTAACTATTATTTTTGTTAATGGATGAGATATGGTCCATTGATATTAGGTTTTTGACTGATTGGAATGATGAAATAAAAAATCATATAGTGGGGAGCATCGTGATAGTAAATGGCATTTCATCATCAGGTTAGATAGATATTTTTGTGTAAGACTGGTCTTTATGTGGTCTTGATAGAACTAGAAAATGGTTCACATGTTCTTTTAATGTAGACCTGGATTCTATGGGGATTGAAAGAGGATAATGTTCTTTGTAGTGTTGGATGGTGTGTGACCTATTATTTTGGCCTCTGTATGGAATGGTGATCTAAGGTTGGTTGGGTGTGATAACACATTGGTCCCCAAGTGAGAGAACAGTGGATAATGTGGGTGTTCGGTGGTTTTTCCATTGAATCACATATGTGGTTTGTCTTAGACAATTTTGTGTATCAAAATGAGCATGTGATGGCCCAGATGATCAAGGCATTGTGCTATGGTAATTTAAAAGGCGTGTTGGCAGAAGAATCCAAGCATATTTGAAATAGGTTTATGAAAGGAGGACCAACTATTTTTCTTATACATAAATGGGTGTGGTGAGTTGGCAACACATCATGTATTTCATATTTGATACGTTGGGAAAATTTTTGGTTCTCATCGATGGTTTTTGAGGAAGAGTTAGTGCGTTTTTTTATACTTGGACAGTGGAGTCCCATTTTTTTGGATCAAATTTTTGAAATAAAGATGAGTACCATTATTATATAGGTTTTCCCATTAATTTACCAATGCATTGTATTTGATACAATACTTGATGTGTTGTTTTACACGATAATGGATATTGGGTATGAAATTATATTTATTGGTGGTACCATGAATCAAAATTTTCTTACATGAATTATGACCTATGGTGGGGATTTCTATAGGTTGAATGTTTAGTTATATGACAACACTATTTTGTTCTCAGATAGAAAAGATTTGGGGAGAATCATCTAAATGTTTCGGAATTTAATGACAATGGTTGATGATGTTTGAATTAAAATGGTTATTCTTTTCTTGGAGTTTTTCTTTGGAAGCTCATTGGGGGTACGAGAAAGGAATGTAACCATTTTTTTTGACAACCAATGCAAGTTGGGTAGTGTAGTTGGATGGCCACTAGGACTTCTCATAAATGAGAAGTGTTATTGACGGGAGTTTTTAATACACATTTTTGTATAGGAATTTAAAATTTTTAAGGGAGACTTAGATTATGGTATACTAGAGGGGCTATATTTTTAACCTGGATTTTTGATGAATATTACAGAGGCTGAAAACCTAGAATGGTGATTTTAGACTAGGTATTAAGCTTAAAGGGTGTCCCGAGGAGTCACAGGATAAGACCATGGGTTAGGTACATGAAGATGGGGATGCATCATTATATTAAATCCCATGTATTAAATATCACAATTTTACTATTTCCTCTCTGTAGAAAACTCGTTAGACACATGATAAAATTGTTTGTAAACTTATAGACTCTATTGAAACTCACTCGTTTCACCCAGTATACTCTCAAAGTAGAGTCATTAGTTTTATAAAATTAGTTTTATAACCACCAACTAACTGGAATATGACCACTAGCTAGCTAATAGCCTTTATAGTAGCCACAAAGTCCTTCTAGGATCACCAATTGGCGGGTGACCCAAGTACAAGCCAGTTGTTATCCTCCACCAAATTTCCTCTAGGATTATTTTTATGTGGCATTTTCCCCATCATTCCAGCATAAGATTCCCCCTATTCTATTTATTTTAGTATTTATCACCTTGGAGTCTAATAGCACCTCCCCCCTTATTCACCTATCACCCAATACTATCATCTTAGGTGAATATCTATCATACTATGTATGAATCAAGTTTCATTGCATTCATTGGTGATTCTATAGTGATTATAAGGCTTCTCCTTCATTTATTTTGGTTAAATTCCACTATCAAGTGGAGTTACAAAACTTTTAGTTAAAATTTTCTATTTTTACTGATTTTTAAGCTTCAAGAATTCTTTATAATTTGGATGAATTGGTGGACACTACTCGAAGTGCGGGTTTTTCTAAGTAATAGATAGGAGTTCTTTAAACCTAAACCATAGTATCACTATTTTTATAAGTTTATAGAAGATGCGGTGAAGATGGACATGCCCAGTTATGACCCCAATTTAATTAAATGTTTTATATTCTTTTTTACAAAGTTCAATGGGTTATTTTATCATGAATTATACCTTAACAAAAAGGTAATTCCAAAGGGAATTCTTAGCAGTGTAATATACCTTAAAGTGGAATGATGAAATTAAAGGTATTCAAATATTATAAATGGTTTAAATTGATTTTTGGTTTGATTCGATGGTTGTGAAATGGAATTTCACAACCATAAATATTTGTAAATACCATTGACCTTTGAGTTGATTATAATGGAATGGTTAGTGGTGAATTAAAATTAATGTTTCTTGTTTTTATATGGAATTAGCATAGTAAAAAATTAAATTATATATAAATATTGAGATGAACCTTATCAAATGATAAATAGAATTATAGGAATTTAATTCATTTTCATAATAATGTTAATTCTTGAGGAATCCTTTTTGTAATAGGATATGTTTTTGGGGATGAACATACTTTTGAGGGAAGTGGTAAACCATAATTGTGAAATGGGTACCTAATTTAATAAAGAGATTTATTATCTTTTGAATTGAAATGAACATGTTGAATAAAGTTTTTGGTTAAGTATAGTTCTCATAATAACCTAATAAAGCGTTTTACTTTTTGGATTTTGAAAAATTCTCTATATAATCAATCTTTACAAAAAAGGATAAGGATTTCATGTAATGTAATGTGATATTGTAAAATTTTATGGGATATATTAATGGTTATGGTTATTTTTAAATGAGTTTTACTTGTTTGAATGTTTTTTATGGGATAAATGGATGGATTTCATCCCCTAGATTATGTTTTGGACATGAAATGGGTGAAATTACTTAAGTTACCATGGATTACATTAAGGGAATAACTTAAATTCCCTACTAGTATGCCTCATTGGATTACAGTATGTAAAAATATAAGGATTTACCTAAGACACATTGAATTTCTCACTGATTAACCTCTTTTAATTCTTGAGGGTGGATCTCCCTTGTATTCTAGTTATTTATTATGTATTGAATGATACATATCAATTTCATGGATTCCCTCAAGGTACTCTTGTGAATTTAATGACATGAACACCCTATATTTAGATTGATTTTAAAATATGGAATTCCATTGGGGTGGAACTATATTCTGATCAAGCCTAATACTATGAATGACTTGGATATGTCATCCATTGGATTCATTTTAAATAATTCTAAGATTTTATTTCTTTTATTTTGATAGATGAATTAGAGAATTATTCCATAGATGGATTCCTCGGATTCTAGATGGATCAGTTCAAAAATAATTCATAATGGAGACCCCAGGAATTCCCTTGTGTATTCTTGACTATGGTTGCTATAGTGGTATAGCTTGGAATAGGATAGGACATATCATATACTATTGATATAAATACTCCAGTGTTGGTTAAATATGGTAGGTTTAAACTCAAGTGTCAGCACAAATCATGGGATCGAAGGATATATTTTTTATTTTGATATGTATAAATATATTATCATTATCACTTTTTCATACACTTATTATATGTAATTTTCATTTTAGGGATGCTTTTGTAAGTGTCGAGATAAGCTATACTCACACCCTGATCGAGTCTCAATGGAACATGGGTGCCTGAGTAGTATATTATCTATTATAGGTTATAGTTTTAGGGATAGGTGTCACGAGTGTATTTTTCTCTTCGAATTCTTGGAGTAGAGTAACAAATTTGGGATCATGTAAGACTTGATACCTATTTGGAGAATATTTTAGTTCTATTTTATTGTATTCTCATTTATCCTTGTTTATGATCCACCATGAAGGATCTTGTAATTGAATAGAATACCCATTATTTTTATAGAATATAATGTTTTACATATTTATTACAATATTCACTATATGATATATGACATTTATTTGGCTTGATTTATGTGATTTGTATTATTTCCAAATTCATATGACTCTAACCAGAGCATATAGTCTCCCCACTGTATCTTTGAGACCCTCGTTGTTAGTCAATATCCTCAGGCATATGAGGAGGTGCACTAGAGGTCACATGGAGAACCATCCTAGGAAACCATTTCAGTGAATTATGGAGTGGGAATTAGATATTTCATTATATAAAAATTATGAAATTATGTTTGGGAAAGTAAGAATGAAAAAAAAGAAGTTTGGAAAATAATTACTCATGTTGAGGACTTGGGGATTCCATTGGAAGGCTCCTTGAAAATGGTAGTATTCAACCAATATATTACAACCATAGGATCAATATAATGGAATAGGATTATAGCAGATGAAAAATGACAGGGTTTTAATAGAAAATATAATTTTGTTAGTGTTCTTGAAGGGCTTGTGAGAGGCCCCTTTTATAAGTAATGGGAATTGAATTTTTGTAAGTATTTAAAATTAATATAAATTTATCACGGGTTTCTCATGTCAAGAAGGGAAATTATTGGATAGTAATGGAGTAGGAGAAGAGATAAGGATGATCGTACCTAAACCATTCTTTCTCAAACATGTTTTAAAAATGTTTTTAAGTCCTTTACTATTATAAATTTTACTTTTACAACTTTTTTTCACTATGCTAACTAATTTTTACCAATGATATTTAATTTTAATTCATAAACTGAAATGGAAATTATTAAAAAAATTGAACAAATGATTCGAAATATTAAATAAATTTTATAAGGTAAAATTTATATGTGTGAGAAAACTCACTTTTAATATTAGTACATGTAATGCATAAAAAACCATATTTAGAAAGACTATGTTTTTTTATCATTAAATTTATGCTTAAGGTAAAATTATGAAGGTATTTTATTTTCACAATATAAATTGTTATATTATAATAAATAAAATTTATGAGGCTATAAAATAAATCAAGAACTAAATTTCATAAAAATAATATTTAATTAAAATAAAACAACCAAAAATGTTTTTACTGGAACATATTACAAATATCCTTAAAAAGTTAATAATAGTTTTTCTAAATTTGACATAGTATTTTCTAAAATGTATAGTTTTAATTATTAACTAAATATCTGTCCAATTAAAATTTTATATACACTTTGATGTATTTTTTATAATCTTAAAAAGAAATTTTTTGGTAGAAACTACATTTTATATGTCCCAAAATTATGTAAATTTTTTAAATTTAAATTCTAAAATTTATAATTTTTTATTTTAATTGTAAATGAATAATTTAAGGAAAACAAATTTTATTGAAAAATTATGTTTTAAAATATTAAGGGATATAAATATTATTTAATATCAAATTTCAAATTTAAATAATATTTTTATATTAGTTCATATATAATAATTTTTTAAAAGTTTTCAATTTAATTTATTGGGATAAAATATACAACACTTAATAATACAATTCTTTGAAAAAGAAATATGACCTTTATATTGAATACTCTCTAATAAAATACCATTAAAATTATTTATTTTCATTCAAAAATTAAATTTTACCAATCCATTAATATTAGTCATTTTTTTTTTAATTTTATAAATTCATCATATCGTATTTAAATAAAATTAATATGTTCACACAAATATATATCCATATATATATATTTATAATATTTCAATATTACATTTTATTTCATTGTGAGTTATCTTATTCTAAATTTACCAATAAATATAAATAACTTTAATAATCATATTTAATACCTTTATATCCAAGATAAATATTTTTAATGATCATATTTATACCATCTGGATTTTGTTCCTATGTATTGGCATTCTAGAATCATGAATTATATTTTCACTTCATAAGACACATTTCTCATTCCTATATATTTCATTTAGATATCAAAACATGATTTCCTTTTTCATGATGTTCTTCCTCGTTATATGTTTTCATTAGCTATTGGTGATACTAAAGGGTGAAGATTATAAAGGTTACCTTCTATTGTGAAAGATTAAATTATTTATTATTTTTTATTCCCTTTTAATTTATGAACTTTTAATGGATGTAATAATCATTGGAAATAAAAAATGCATCGTGTGTAATACTTAGTTTCATGTGTTTTTATTGTAATGTTTTACTATGGATGAAAAATGTGTTGTAAGTTTAATTCCAATATTGTATGATTATTACCTAATATATTTCAATTCCTTTAAAAAATTAATAAAAAATTAGTTTATAATTATAAATATACTATTTATGGAAATAATATGTTTCCATGTAACCTCTGGTGTTATAGATCCCAAATCTTAAATATTTTAAAACTAAATTTTTTGATATAATTAAATTCTTCAAAAGTGTTGGTAACACTTCCTCATAGGTTCTTAAATCTCCCATATTTCATCCTCTAGTTTTTTATGTCTCTAAAGAACATTAACCAACCATATTTTAAAATTATGAAACAAAATTTCTCTACTCTAAATAATTTGTATTGTTTCTACATTATATGAAAATCTTATTTTAAAGTGAATCAAACTATTCTGAAATTGATATTACTTAATAATGGATGAATATTAAGTAAATTTTACAAAAACACGCATGAATATAATATATTTTTAGTGTATTTAGAAATTTAGATACATAAATGAATGGTTCATAAGTGAACTAAATCATATCATGTTATATTATTCATAAATAACACCCTTCTTAAACCTAATTCTTTATAACCCTAGAAATGGAATCATAATAATGAATTAGTTAGTATACTCAGTGAGGGTAAGAATGGGAGATATCAATCAATCATTAGATAAAATCCTAGGGGTATGAGATCCAAAATATAACTTAAAATTATCATACACAATCTATCATGGAATTTAAGAATGAGTCATAGAATAAAACATCATCATTTAAAAAGAAATGAATCATAAGAGTGAGAAATAATCATAAATCAATCATGAACCACAAGTGTGGAACCATCATAAGAATAGAAAACATTTCACATGTCATGGTTTACTACTGAGACTAAAAAATCATAATGTATTAGGCATTGATACCTATTTCCCATAATGGAAAAAGGACATCAAATTTTTTCCTACAACAGATTAATCACATCAACTTATTTCCCATAGCAAATCATGTGCATTGACTTGTTTCCCATAATTATCTCATAAGATATAAAACTTTAAAAACTGAATTAGAGGGATATATAATTTCAATCCCTTGAGTCACATAATCCAATATAAAAAAATTGTGTTATAAGATCATTAAACATTAATCATACAATTATATAATAAATCATGAAAATAAAATAGTTTTCATAAACATTTACTCAATCAATCATATCACAACCCATGTAAAGTAAATGGGTTGTATAAACCTCTCATAATCAAAATCCTGAAACATATAGACAAGTAATAACGATGATACCACTAGATCCCATCCCAAGTAAAACATACGAAACACCAATGGTTGTTTTAATTATGAAATTAAATTTCATAAAAAATATCATTAAAAACATTTCTGTGGAAAATAGCCTGTCAACTTTGATAATCTAATTTTTTTTAAAAATAATTCAAAAATATTAAATAATTTTTTTATTTTGATATAAACATGTTAATATGTAAGTGATGTTTTAAATCATTGAGTGATGAGTACGCTGATAAATTACATTCTTAACATATATGTTAAAACAAAGATTCCTTTAACATTGTTGGCAAAAAGTCAAAAGATCCTTGTTTATAAAGAGATAAAAAAATTATTTTTAAAAATTATTGTAAAAATTCATAAATTGGTAGAAATTTATATAAAAAATAATTTTTAATAGTAAAAAAATTCATTAAATAATTTTTAAAAAACCTGTTCATGGAAGAAAAAACATTTTTGATTGAAGTGAGTAATAAAGTAAATTTTTATTTAAAATAATAATCTGGTATATTGAGTTCATAAAGTGAGAAAAATGAAATGGGAATATGTATTATATAGAAATAAAAATATTATAATAAAATAATTATTTTATTGATAAATATATAATAATATTTCATCATCGTAAGCTTAATCATAAATAATCCCAATAAACATTGAGACTGTAGAATAAAAATATTACCAATTTGTTAAATTTAGAATCATAATACCCATAGAAAAAGTTACATAATATGTATATTTAATCCCACATTATTTTCATATTATTCATAAAAAATAGAATCAAGGTAATTATAGACACCACATAAAATAATCAAGTGTTGAATATAGCATGTGTCTCACAGAAATAAAAGTGAGACAAAAATATCTAACCTAAAGTATTGAAACTATTCATAAACATTCAAAAATCCTATATAATGAATATATTTTTATTATACATATATTATATAAAAATAATCATACATATCATTACATATATTATTTACTCATAACCATTTATCACATATTTATTAATAGTTTTTTGTTAAAATCACTACTTCGGGTAATAACTGCTTTGTTTTTCATATGCGTTGCAATTTGGTAGTATTGGTCATTGTAATTTGTTTATGTTTTCATAATATATATAATATAATAATGATAAAAAAATGTAATATATATTCATTATATATATATTTAGAGTCACCCATAAAAGTTAAAGATAAAAATGTTAATTACAACATTCATGGAGATTGTAGGTCATACATAAGCATGAATACTACTTCCATTTTCTCAACATATGGAATGAAAGAATGCTAAATATTCATTCACCTTTATGGAAAAAAAATTGTATCATATATATAATATTTATTAATTAATTCTATCCTTATTACAATCCTAGTTAATATAAAATGAAAAACATATCACATCGCTTCATAGAGGCGGTAGTTCACATGTACACATGAACGATGTTATCATTTTACTATGGATTATAAGGTAAGAATATATATTTGATATTATAATTATAGAATTATAATTATTTCATAAATATAATATTAATTATTTAAATCCATCAATATATACATCTATGAGAGGCGGTGATGGAAAACATATTACATCAGTTTGCAAGGAAATCGTCCTCGATACACTAGATTGATAGTTTCATTTCCCATTTGATAGAAGAGGAGATGGATATAGATTAACCCACTAACATAGTAACATATCATTATATGTTATATAATTACGTAATTATATCATTATAGTTTAATAATATTTGAAGGATTTGGAAGAATAAATAAAAAAAATCACATGTTAAGAACTATCCCTCTTCTTCAGAGAACATCTTTAAGTTTGTACATAAATCCTTGTTATGTGGGTATAATAATAAAAATAATGCCTCCAATAAATTTCTATATATGTGAGGAATATATTTTTGTAGGTTATTTCCAAACCAAAAGGATCTTTAATTATGAATATGAGAGGATAGGGGGTACCCTTTTATAATTGAGGTGAGTGGCATGCTTGTAATATTTCAAAGTTTTCCAATAATGCAATATTACTTTCTTGGAAAAAAGGATCAAAGATAGTTCATTAATAAACCATAGAATATATAAGTTCTAAATATTACCATAAAATATGAATTTTAAATGTTTCTATGTCATTTTAGCATTTATATTTTCATTGTAAACTTTGTTAAACCCATTTTAACCTTAACCATGGTAATTAATTTTTATAATGTTTACTATTCATTATTAACCCAAATTAAGTTTCCATTATTAAATATAATTTATAATTAGGATTAAAAATATGGTATCCATTGTAACAAATTATATTTCCATAACTGGTAGAATTTAATTAAAAATTAAACCTACGGACTTGACAAAAAAAGTTTTTCCCAAAGATAAAGTTTTAATAAGTTTAAAAAATATCATATTTCAATATGAAATTGATTAAAATGACCTAAATTATATTTATCATACTATAATTTTAATAACTTTACATTTAAAATGTTTTAAAACAAAATATAACTTTTGAAATTCTTTAAACAGAAAAGCAGTTTTAAAAAAAATCATTATTTTCACTATTCATTGAAAATTTAATATTTTCAAAAAATTTGAAAAAATTATATATAAGGTAATTTTTACCTGTTTATTAAGAAATTTATTTAATTTTATCAAATACATTTTCTAAAATTTGAAATTTTAAATTTTAAAATAAGTGTGCAGAATGTGATGAAACTGTTTTTTTAATACATTTTTATGCTTAAAAATAGATTTATTAATATTCCATACATTAAAAAAATATTATATGAATTATAAAAAAAATTATTTAATATATATTATATATGTTTCATTAAAATAATTTTACAATTATGTATTGTTTAATTTATTAAGATAAAAACACTTCGTGCATATAAAAATGGTTTTTCAGAAAAACATTTCTTTTAATTTTAAATGATTTTTATTTTAATATCTAATAAATTTATAACAAATGAATTTACTTTTTAAATTTTTAAACTATATAATATTTATAATTTACATATTTCTATTGATAACCACCTATTTCGTTCTTATGTTATAACTATTAGGTTTAAATAATAATATTAATAGTATTATATTATTCATTAAAAAAATGTTGCGTGTAACGTAAGATAAAAATGAATTTAAATTTATTTTAAAAAAATCCTAAAAACTCATTGTAAAACAATATAACCCCTTTAAAATTAATTTTTACATTGAAATTAGGCCAATTTTATAAAAACAATTGAGAATACTACACCGTCATCAAAAACTTAGGTTCCCAAGTAGCTTCCTCAAATTAGTAGTTTCCCAAAAAAACTTTGAACATGTGAGTGGTATTATTTTGAATCACTTTTTCACTATGATATATAATATTCATATGTTTTTATTCAAAATAAAGATCATTATCTAATGGTATGTCATGTTATTTCAGTACATGTAAAGTATTAATTATGTACTTCCTCAAGAGAGATATATAGAACACATCATGGATTTTAGAGAGGTTTGATGGAAGCACCAAGTGATAAGAAACCATCCCAAATCGATCAAGAATCCCAAAAGTTCAAATTAACCTATGGATCATATTTACATTATTCCCAAATATCATAACCTTACTTAATAGATAAATTCCTAGAAACCCCTTCTCATGAACTTCAGAATCTATTTTAGGGTACCGACTATCATTATAAATTTTTTGTCAACTCTGAGATGACTTGATGTGTTGAAGAATGTATGTGACCTCTAATACAATTTCTTCATCTTTATTAGGTTCTAATATATTTCTTTTTCAAACCTCATTCCATCATAATGGAGTTCATCACTTCTTTCCATGGATGGATTCATAAGGATCTATCTGAATTCTCGAGTGAAAGATATTATTGTATGAAAACATGACTAGAAAATGGTGTTTTACTAACCACCTTTTAAATCCATAGAAAAATATCTCAACATATGCTCTAGGTTTTGAATGATTATTTTACTCAGTCCTGGAGTCTAGTTACATTGCCACTCATACCTTCCGTGAGGCCAACAGGGTGGCAGATGGTCTTGCTAATAAGGAAGTTATCTATAAAATAAACTGGATGGTTGACCTTCTTCAAATTTATGATAATAATAATTAAAAATATTATATTGTTCAGATGTTTGTAATCCCCTTTTTTAGTATAATAATGTCTTTCTTGTTCATTGACCAAGGAATCACCTCAAAAAAGAAACTATGAGTTTCCTCTAATAGATCCTTTAAATATGGTATAGATAGAACAAATACACTATTCCTAAACCTTATAATTCAATAATAATAAATTTTCAACATATGGAAATTTATGAACTTCTTTTTCAGATATACATCTTCCTTCTACATCACTTTAATCTCTAGTTGGATAGATGGTTGAACACTCATTTGAGAAAGATACAATTTCTTCAATTACTTTAATATTTTCATATCCATCCTTATAATTTTCATAAATATTATATCTTTTGTGATAATCATTACAGATAATCAATCTTGATCCTTTTGACTTAAATCATCGCCCCCTTGTTTGTTTTGTTGGGGAGATAATGTATTGAACATTAATAATTAAATCCAACCATCTTCTCTAGAGCACATTCAACTCTTTTTGGGTGATTATATACATTAATATTTTATTATAATTATATATTTCACAGCTTTCTGGGAAAAGATAATGCCTCCATATCATTGATGAAAAAATTCTACAACTAAATCTAAATCATTAATTGCATAATTTTTCTCAGGAGCCATTAATTTTAATGAGACATAAGTTATCACCACATCATTCTGAATTAGAATTCATCCCAAAACCTCTTTAAATAATCACTAAATATTACATACCCTTCTCCACTATATAGTAATTTAATCACATTTCTATTTACTAATCTTCTCTTCAGTTCCTTGATATTCTCCTTGCATTCATATTTCCAAAGGAACTTTTCTCCCTTCTAAGTTAACTTGGTGTGGGTATTGTATATTCATGATAAAGTTTCCACAAAGAATCTTTAATATTGAACCAAAATAAGAAAAATCTATAAATTATTTAATGTGATTAGTCTAGGTCAATGTTTAATAGGCTCCTACTTTGATAGATCCACCGATATACCATCGCTTGAGATTATATAACCCACAAATGAAACCTTTTGTATCTAAAATTCACACTTGGTAAATTTTTCATACAACTCCTCCTTCCTCAATGTCTTTAGAAAAATCATAAAATTATCATCACGATCTTCATTTATCCTTGAATATATAACAATATCATCTATAAATACTACCATAAACTGATCAATGAAATATCTAAAAACTCATTAAACCCATGATGATAGTGGGGGAATTATAAAGACAAAATAGAATCAAAATATTTTCATAGTGTCCATAACTTGTACGGAATGTTCTCATTGGTATATCTGCCTTTTTGATCCCCAATTGATGATATATTGAATGATGTTAATCTTGGAAAATTTTTGAGCTTGATGGAGTTGATAAAAAAATTCCTCAATATGGGGATGATGATACTTATTCTTCATATTGATCTTGTTTAGTTCTAGATAATCAATTTATAATCATATTGATCAATATTTCTTCAAAACGTAAACAATAGGTGTGCCCCAATGTGTCACACCTGCTCAAATGAATACATTTTTTATGATTCTCGGATATTTTCTTCTTCAATTCCTATAACTTAATCAGGTCTATTCCATATGAATACTTTGAAATGGGTTTAGTGTTAGGTATGATTTTAGTTGAGAACCCAACTTCTTGAATCAATGTAAGACTATCAAACTCTTTTAGAAGGACATAGTTAAACTTTATAATAATATGAATATAATCAATGTTGTTTTTTCCACAACCATCTGAGATAAATTCTCCTTTTTAATAGGAATCAAGACCTATAAAATGGATTTGGGTCCCAATAAATGTTAATATTTATTGTACCAATGATAGATGATTATAGGTTTCTTTGTAATATTGAAAGAGACTTACCTTCCTTAGAAAATGATGTGGTATTTATATATAGAAACCAACTATATGCCTAAGATAAAATAAAATTCATTTAGAGGCTGGATAATATTACTTTTAGGAAAAATATCTCCACAAACATCAACTGGAGAATAATCATAGTCTTTATATGTTATCATTATACAATTGAGGGTTTTCACTGATAATTCAACATCTAGTAGTTCATAAAAGAAATCAAAATTTCTTAAACATTTTTCTTGGTATAAAACTATTCATATAACAAAACTGGAATAGGGAACTTCAATATTTTAGCATAAATCTAATTACCCCAACATTATTATTCTATATTCAATCCCTAATAAACACCAAAATGATTATCATAACCATCAATAATAATTGTTTAGAGTGATCAATCTTAAAAAATCATTCATAGGATACCTGAATCATGACACCATATTTTCAACATATGAAACCTTAGGTTTATCCTAGGTCATTCATGGTAATAATCTATTAAAAAATCAATGTAATGTTTCATAAAGGGTTTACGAATTTCAAAAACATGTCCCTCAGGAGTGTAAAACATAGTGTAAAACAAGGCCAATTATAATGCACTGGGTGATGATTGAGTCAATACCCAATTCAACCTTTTAGGAGTTATTAACCCTAGGTACAAATGTTCTAGATCCACATCCATTTTTTTCCTTCAAGGGATGTAATTTCATGGAAACCACTCAGACTATCCTTCACCAAAATTCCAGGACATTTTCCTATAATTTAAATTATCCTTAGACTTAGGTTTCACACTAAATATTTCTTATCTTAGTTCTAAATTTTAACTAAACCAATCATTTGGTGCTAACTAAATTGACCTACATGTTTCATACTTTGATATTACATCTTAATAAATGAATATTCAATTCAGTATACAAAAACATGCATGATTAATGTAATATTTTAGGGTCTCTAGAAACTTGGCTACATAAATAACTAGTTCATAAGTGAACTAAATCATATCCCACTATATTTTTCATAACTAATACTCGTCATAGACTTATTATACATAATACATTTCTTTATAAATTTTGGAATAGGAACATAAGAAAGGGTGATCCTAGATTCCTAATAAGAGTAAACATTGAAGATATCAATTGATGATCATAAGAAAGTATAAATTAATTATATGTGTATAAGAATATTAATATAACTTAAAATGTTTATACCTAATATATCATAGAACATATTTGTTTGTTATAGAACAAAGCATCATCATTTCAAAATATAGGATTCAAAAGAGTGAAAAATAATTATAAATCAATCATGAATCAATAATTTATGTCATTTAAGTTTGGCACCATCATAATTATAAAAAACATTTCATATGTTAAGGTTAAATATAGAGACCATGAAATCATAATGGATTAGAAATCAACACGTGTTTCCTATAGTGGATCAATCATGTCTACTTGCTTCTCATAACTGATCAAGCACATCGGTTTTTATCCCATAGTTGATCAGTCACATCGACTTATTTCCCATCATTATATCATGAGACATACAAACTTAAAAAATAAATTTATGGGATATATAAATTTAGACTCATCCATCACATAATTAAAACCACAAATATGTGTTCCATAATATAATTAAACATTCATCATATATGTAAGAACCTGAATCTTCATTTCAAGTATGGATCTTAATTACTGGTGTTTTTGGGGAAAAATAATGGAAAATTTTCCTAAGTACACGCTGTGTACTTTTTAATACATTTCATGCACCCATTTGTCACATTTATCCATGTATTATCCATGTAATGTCTGAGTACATGGCCGTGTTGGTGACCGGGCAGACCGCCTAAAGCGGGGGTCGGTTGAGGCTAGTACACAATGATTACATTAAATGAACATACTATGTAATTTTATTTTTAATTGATATATCATAGTGGGGCCATGTATCATTTATGAATCATTATTTTTATAAAATTGTTTCATCCAGGAGTGATCGAGAGCGATTATGAATGTCTGAGCCACTGATTCTCTATTCGAGCTCCGATTTAGACACCGCCAGGTGCATTGCATTCTCTCTAGTGATTTCTCTCATTACCTAGAGCCCCTATTCCCAATTCCTCTTCTCTAATGGGTTATTCAAGGTTTAATGATTTTAACCCTTTCGTAGATTTATGTTGTTCTAGGTCAATTCAATGGCCGATGTTCAAGAGTGTTCATCATACAACATCAAGGTAGGTGTTTTGTGCCTTTCCTTGGTTGTCTTTGGATTATATATGCTTAAAACACCAAATACCCTTGTTTGGGATATCACTTGTTTTGGAGTTTAACCCTGTTTAAGACCTATTGTGGTGTGTTTTTTTGATAAAGGGTTATTGTTAAGGCATAAGGTTTATGACTTTATTATGGGTGTGTTTCCCATTTTTGATTGATTACGGCTATTTGGTCTAGAATGCACGTTCACCTTTATTTGTTTTCTATTCACCGTGTTGTCATAATGGATTTACCGTTTATTTTATATGAATGTGATTCTCATTTTGATAGCATGAACAAGGTGAATTGACTGTGAGAGCTTCCCAAGGTAGAGTCATTTGTGTATGAATTGTTGTTTGGTAGACCTATAGGTATTGACTGTGAGAGCTGCTAGGTGGTCATAGACCTGAGTGGTTAAACCATGAGAGATATTCAAAGGGTCATTATTAAATGAATTTTGGACCTTAGGGAATTGACTATGAGAGATTCCAAGTGGTCATTATAATTTATTGTTTCTATGAAGACCAAGGGGTATTGACCGTTAGTGCTGCCCAGGTGGTCGTTTCTAAATTATTAGTGCTATGTGGGACCAAAGGTGTTAGAAAGTGTGAGATTTCCCAAAGGGTCGTTATTTATTGGATTGATGATATGTTAAACCATAGGGGTGAAATTATGATAACTTTCCAAGAGTATTGCTTATTAATGATTGATTGATTGTGACGAGTCTGTCAAGCCAAAGAAGAAGCTTGGACTCGGTCTTACATGGATGTTTAAATGGTCTTATGAGACATATGTTATTACTATTATATAGGGTATAATGAGCTTAGGCTCTATCTTGATGTTACATTATTCAATGGTTTCAATAATTTATAAAAAAACCAATTTAATTGAAAAAAATAGGATTGCTTACTTTTGAGTACTTCATTGTCTATTTCTTCATTTATACATATTTCCTGCTATATATATATATATATATTCACTAACTATTAGGAAAATTTCTTCTGATGGTTTTCTATTGGGATTTTTCTCTTAGTCAATTTGGGTCCTTCTTTTGGATCCAAACAGATAATATAGTTTCTAGTATAGATAAGGGCAAGTGACCTTCTTTATCAGGTACTTATATTGTTGTTGGAGTTGGAGAGCATGGGACCTAATTGAGGATTTCATTGTTGTTGAAGTTTACTTTTCTTCTGTACTTTGTCTAAATATTTTATTTCTATCATTGTTAATTATTATTATAACTTCCTAGAAACTTGTGTCATAAATCATTTATTTATATATATGTTGCAGTTGTTTATACTATCAATTTTCTATTGTTTAATTTTGTTTTATGGTATTACTGCTTCCACTTTTGATTCCTATTTTTGATTCCATCATGTATACTCTACCAATGAGGGAATAGTTTCCCCACTATCAAACCTTGGGCCTCACTACTAGTCAGTAGCCTCTAGCGTTTGGATAAATGTGCTTGAGATCATGTGATCGAATGAGTCATGGGCACTTCTAGGTGGCACTCGGATCCAGGACGTTAAAAAGTGGTATCAAAGGAGTTTATTTTCTACTTTGACATACTATTTGGAGCCTATAGACATGTATTGGAAGGAATGTGTAGTTGGTAATAAGTTGTGCCAGAGAGTAGCTAATCCGTGAATAGGGAAAATCCAAGTTACCTCGAATATTGAAATTTTTCTAGATTTGACAATTTTAAAGTTGATTTGATTTAACTGGTGGGTGATTCACTTGTTTTTTTCTATTATGATTTATATCATTGTTGTTATATTTCTATTGCAATCCAATGAGATGAGGTTATACCATCTCATGAATCATAAAGGCACTCGATAAATATCACATGTCATTCATTCTTGTCATGCCGTTTAGGATGCATTTCCGATTGCATGCTATTGTGATATATGTTGTACTAGATATGCATGCTATTGTGATAGATGCCATAATAGAATACATGATATTTTTGTATAGGGTATTGGTATATGTAAAGATTCAATTGGATGGAAGACAAACATTGATCACTAAGGTGTTATGGCCCCTTTGTGATCAAAATTTGGTGGATCATGTTTGAACATTAATTTAATTCTGTTATGATATGACATGACTAAGGATGCCAAACATTGATTCACGGTAGTATGGGATCTCACGGGACATAATTTTTCAGGCTGTAAACAAAATTTTACATTTTTAAGGGTTTTGGAAAAGTTTTAGAGGCTTACTATCTGGAAACCGAGATAACTCAACATGTGATGTTATGAACACACACCATGTGTTTTCTGTTCTAGAAGGAAACAATTTTCTTAACTACTTGTCGTGTACTACGAGTACAATCCATGTATTGTTTGACCGTGTGACTTACTATGTGAGAAGAGACATAGGATTGGGAAACATTTGGTACAACATGTCCTGTCTAGATTGTACACACAGTGTTGTAAAGAACTGTGTATCCAACTGTGTGACCAATGATATAGATGGATGAAACATAGGTTTTATATTACGCGTCTAGATTGTACATGTCATGTAGCTATCAATCGTGTATCCATCTGTGTAACCAACGACACAGGTGGATGGAACTTAAATAGTACACGTTTTTTCCAAGGTGAACATGCCATGTAGTGTTACCTGGGAGAGAACTGTGTAGATCTTTCCATGTATAAGTACTTGGGTAGGAGGGAAGATTCAAGTACACACCATGTTTCAGGATGAAAACATTGTGTGTAAGTGGGTCACATGACTAGGATTGGAAGAGGAACACACAAGGTTAAAATCTTAAGGTAACATTATGTTCCATGGTTATACACATCCTGTAACCATTTATTGTAAAGCATGAATGATTTCTTTCTCTTATTCTATTCTTTTACTTCTATGTTTTAGTCATTGATAATCATGAACTGAGGTGTGCTCTTGACATTAAAGAGTCATTCCCCCGAGACATCCTCCTGTTTTCTACCAGGTGTAGGGCGATGACCAGGCATTGGAAAGGATAGATCAGGGACTACCAAAAGATCATCTTGTCATGCCCATTTTGGTATGAGATGTTATACTAGACGCAGGTGTTGATGCATAGTTTAGTGAAGACTTTTGGGGATGTAAAGGACTTTTTAGGGAGCATTGTGTCCTTGACTGTCTGTGGAAGAGTTGACGTGGGTGTTCTATTAGTATAATCTTCTTTATTTTTTAGGGTATGGAGGACCAAATTCTATAGATTCATTGTTAGATTCCATGATTTTTATCTTTGAGCATCTGGAGATGCCTCAGATAGGGGGGTGAAGCTCACGACGTACATGCTATGTGATAACACCAAGAGATTGTGGGATGTTATCTCAGAGGAGGTTTGTCATCGGGATATGTCTTGTGAAGAGTTTTAGAATAACTTATATAACTACTTCTACCATGAGACGTTGAGGGTCAATCGAGCCCGAGAGTTCATGCATTTGGATCAGGTCTCTCTTTCAGTGATGGATTACTCTTCTCATTTTATAGAGCTTCAGTGCTTCACACCTGTTTTGGGAGGTGACGAGTTATCTTTGGCTAGTAAATTTGAGGATGGTCTTATGTATGACATATGATCTCATGTGAATGTCTTTAGGCTCACTTCAGTGACTTCTATAGTGAACCAGGCGCAAATTAGTGAGTGCAGTCTGAGGGATATGGGAACTATGAGCTAGGGTGGTTAAGCATTTGGGTATGGTACTTCTTTGATAGATAGCAAGAAGAACCATAGGGATCTTTCACATGTTTTTTCTTCTGGTTTCTAGGTGGTATGCTACTAGTGCGGGAAGAGTGGAAATATGAGACCATATTTCTTAAAGGACCCATTTGAGTGTTGGTCTTGTGGAAAGATGGGTCATCTGTAACTTTTTTTCCAGATGTCATCACTAGAAGTGGGTGATAGAGGTTCTGTTATGACTCCACATTCAAGAGAAGGACCTCCAGTTTCTCATTATTCAGGAAATTGGAGTTCGACAGGCCGTTCAGTCCAAGTAGGTGGGTATGATCGTGGTGGATAAGATACAAATTTTCAGCGATGGTAGGGTGTATTAGGTTAGGGTAGTTAGGAAGGGTCGTAGGGCTATAGTACATGTTAGGCTTTTTTTGTGGAGTAGACCTAGTAGGAGTAGGATCTAAGACCCTCTATGGTTAGAGGTATAATTCCAGTTGCATCGATTTTAGATTCTACTCTTTTTGATAGAGGGGATTCCCATAGTTTCATATATGTTGTTGTTGTGGAGATCCTTGGGCTCATTATCTTTACATATGAGGATTTTATGAAGGTAGGAATTTCTTTGGGGATTAGGACGGCTAGTGTATGTCAGTGCATGGAATTCCCTCTTGAGGTTGGTGGGTGTCACTTATTTTGGGACATATATGTCTTAGTGATGAAAGGTTTCAATGTCGTTATCAGAATGGACTTGTTGGTCTCCTTTCATACCATTGTTTACTTCTATCACTATAGGGTGAGTTTCACCTCACCAGAGGGCAGGTCCTTTCTATACAAGGGAAAATGGGATGTTTAGGAAAGCATAGATGGACCCAAGCATCATGAATTGGGAGGAATTACTACCCAGATTTCTAGTTTATATACGGATGACCATGGGACTTCACAGATGGACTTTCCTCCAATGGTGGATCATTTCAGGGGTGTATTTCTAGATGACTTTCATGTTTAGCTATGGAGCGAGAGGTATATTTCTTAGTTGATCTTGTTCTAGGAGTGGTATTGGTGTCAATGCTTCCTTATAGGATGGATACAACAGAGTTACAGGAGATCAAGAAACAGTTAGAGGAGTTTTAGACAAAGGGTTTCATCTAACCTAGTACTTCTCCTTGGGGTTCGCCTATCCTATTTGTGAAGAAGTTGGATGGTACCCTCAGAATTTTTTTTGATTATCTAAAGAAAAACCCATTGATGGTCAAGAACCGATATCCATTTCCAAGGATCGATGGTCTCATTGATTATCTTCGAGGGGATCAGGTGTTCTCAAATATTGACTTGAGTTCTGGTTATCATCAGTTTCCCATTATACCATTAGATATAACTCTCACAACCATTCGGTGTAGATATGGTCTATACGAGTATTTGGTTATGTCTTTCGGCCTTAAAAATGCACCAGTAGTTTTCATGGAACTGATTATGCGAGTGTCACATCCATAGAATCTTTTTTGGTAGTCTTCATAAACAATAGCCTGGTGTACTCTCACACTCGACATGACCATGCCATCCATCATGAGATTATATTGAGTACACTTAGAGAGCATAAGTTATATTCTAAGATCCCAAAACTCTAGTTTTGGATGGAATATAATCAGTTCTTGGATCATGTTATCTTAGAGACAGGAGTATCAGTAGACCTAGTAAAGATGAGAGCATTAGTTTCATTGGAGAAGATGAAGAATTTCATTGTGGTGTGGAGTTTTCTGGGGCTAGATAGGTACTATAGGAACTTTATACAGGACATCTCATGCTTAGCAGCGCCACTGATGGGCCTGACTATGAAGGGTGAGATGTACTTATGGATAGATTGCTGTGATTAAGCCTTTTTGGAGTTGAAATGGGGATTGACTTTAGCACCGATACTTATTTTACAAGAGTCAGGTAATATTTACACAGTTTACTATTATGTATCAGGTATCGGGCTGAGAGTAGTGCTTATATAGGGGGAATGAGTCATTTCATATGGGTCTCAGCATTTGAGGCCATCTGAGAGGAATTACCTGACATCCGGTCTGGAGTTAGCTGTAGTTGGGAATGATTTACGTTTTTTGAGATATTATCTTTTGGAAAAAAAATGTGTGGTATATATTGACCAAAAAAGTCTCAAGTATATATTTACATAGCGTGATCTGAATTTGATACAAGGAATGTGGGTTGATTCCTTTAGTATTATGAATTTGAGCTTGCTTACACACATGAGAAAGGTAACACAGTGGCGGATGCACTGAGCAGGAGGACTCAGATATAATAAGTTCAGTAGGAAAATAGTGAGTGGAATCTTATGGCTCTATTCTCTGAGATGCATTTTGAACTGCATGACAAAAAAGGGGCAGAAATTTCTTTCTTATATAGCTATTAAATCTACTCCACTGGTTTGAGTTCTAATGAGTCAGCTATCAGATTCTGAATGATTAGTATTATGGGAGAGTGTGTCAGGAGAAAACCTTACCCCTGGGTGGACTGTAAACAGATATGATATCTCGTATTTTCATGGATGTGTATGGGTGTCAGCAGACATACATGAGGATTTGATGAAATATTTTCATTCATCAGTTTGGGTTGGTCATCCTGGTGTCACCAAGATGTACTGAGATCTACATCATCAGTGTTGGTGTCCAGGTATGATGAGGAATGTATCTGGTTTTGTTATGAGATGTTCCACGGGTCAGAAGGTGAAGGTGGAGCATCAGTGACCGGCATGACTTCTATAGTATTTAACCGTTCCTGAGTGTAAGTGCAATGAGGTCACGATGGATTTCGTGATGGGTTTACTGAAGTCACCTCGTGGAAATGATTTGGTCTAGTTTATTATTAATAGACTCACAGAGGTTTCACATTTCTTGTCGATTAAGGAAACCATGAGTGTTGATGAGCTTGGAAGGTTTTACATCTGATAGATTTTATGGTTTCATGGGTATCCACACTCTATCATTTCATACAAGGATTCTCCTTTTACTTCTCATGCCTATCAATGAAAATAGATGGATTTGAGTATATAGGTACTTCTAAGTACATCTTACCATCCCTAGACTGATGGCTAGTCTGAGTGTAAGATTCATATTTTGGAGGAAATACTACGAGAATGCGTCCTGGATTTTGGGGGCTCTTTGGAGAGACACTTTCCCCTAGTGGAGTTTTCCTATAATAATCATTTTCAATTGATGATTTAAATGGAACCTTATGAGTCTTTGTACGGTAGGCCATGCTGATCACCCTTATGTTTGATGGAGGTAGGAGAGGAAGCTATGCTTGGACCTCATATTGTACAAGAGACCACTGAGTAGGTGGACTTTATTTAGAAGAGGATGGATACTACACAGTCTTGGTAGAAATGTTTTGCTGATTGACAGAGAAAACCTATGGAGTTTGAAGTCAGAGATCAGGTTTTCTTACATGTCACGCTGAATTTAGGGCACAAGAGAATTAAGAGATAGGGGAAGATTTCACCTAGATACGTTGAGTTGTTTGAGAACTTGGAAGGAGTCGGGTCGGTTTCCTTTCCATTGTAGTTACCTCATAGGAACTGGGCTATGAAATATGTCTCTCATGTTTCTCATATACGATGTAACTTTTTAGACCCATCTCACATTTTTCAACCTGAGGAGGTTGAGTTGGAGGTGGATTCATCCTTCTAGGAGCACCCTATTAGGACTGTGGATCGCAGAATAAAGGTTATTCATGGTTGTTATATTCCTCTAGTATGGGTTCTACGACAGCATGAGAAAGTGTAGGATGAGAAATTGGAGAGGGAGGTTGACGTATGATCACAGTGGCGAGAGTTGTTTGAAATTTCTTATTCACCACCCTTAAAAGGGCAGTTCAGGGATGCATTTCTTTAAGGGGTAAGTTTTTAAGAACAAAAATCTTCATTTCAAGTATGGATCATGATTTTAGGAGATTTAAAGGGGAAAAAGAATGGGAAATTTCTGTACGCACATGTCATGTACTTTTGAGTACACACCATGTACCTGGTTTCCACATATAGTTACGTACTGGTCATGTAACAACTGAGTACATGGCTGTGTAGGTGACCTGGCAGACAGACTAAAGTTGGGACCATTTGAGGCTAGTACACGGCATGTACATTAAATACACATTCTAAGTACTTTTATTTTTAATTGATATATCGGAGTGGGGCCACATCTTGTTTAAATATCATTCTTCTTCTGACCATGGTTCATCCTGGAGAAACTGGGAGTGACAATTAATGTTTTAGACATCGATTCTTTATCCAAGCTCTGATTGAGAGGTCACCAGGTGCGTTGGATTACCATCAGTGAGTTCTCTCTTTCCCTATACCCTCTCTTCCTGATTCTTCTTCTTTCATGGATTATTCAACGTTAAAAAATTAAAGACATTTTGTAGATCTATATCCTTCTAGGACTATTCAAGGGCAGACGTTCAGGATTTTTCATCGTACAACATCAAGGTAGGTAGTGTTTTCCTTTCAATGATTGGATTTTGGATTATATATTCTCAAAGAGCTTAATACCCATGTTTGGGGTATCACGTGTTATGGAATTTAACAATGTTTAAGACCTATTATGGTGTGTTTTTTTGAGAAAAATTTATTGATTAGGAATATGTTTTATGCCTTAACTATGGTTTTGTTTCCCATGTTTGATTGATTATAGACATTTAGTATAGAATTAATGTTAGGATTTCTTTGTATTATATGCCTTGTGTTGTTAGGATGGAGTTACCATTTATTTGAGATTCACATGATTCACATTCTGAAATCATGAACAAGGGGAATTGACTATGAGAGATTCATATGGTAGGGTTATTTATGTATGAGTTGTTGTTATGTTGACCCAAAGGTACTGACCATGGGAGTTATCAGGTGGTCATAGACCAGAGTGGTTAGACCATGAGAGCTACCCAGAGGGTCGTTATTAAATGAATGTTGGACCTTAGGTCATTGACTGTGAGAGCATATAGGTGGTCATTAAAATTTATTTTTTCTAAGAAGACTAGGGGGTATTGACTGTGAGAGTTACCGAGGTGTTCGTTTGTAAATGATTAGTGTTATGTGGGACCAAAGGGGTTAGACTGTGTGAGTAGTTTCAAAGGTTCATTATTTATTAAATTGATTATATGTTAAACCAGAGAGGTTAGACTGAGGTAAATTTCCCAGAAGGATGCTTATGAATGATTGATTTATTGTGACAAGTTTTCCAAGCCAAAGAACAAGCTTGGATTCAGTCTTACTTGGTTGTTTAGATGGTCTTTTGAGACAACTATTGTTACTATAATACTGGGGGATAGAGAGCTTAGTCTAGATCCTGATGTTACATTATTAAATGGTTTGAATAATTTATAAATGAAAATAAATTTAATTGAAAACTGTATGATTGCTTACTTTTGATTACTTCCTACTTTATTGATTCATTTCTTCATATCACATACTATATATATTCACTAACTGTTAGGAACAAATAATTTGGTGGTTACCTACTGGGATTTAACTCACACACTATTTGGGTCATGATTTTAGACCCAAATAGATTATATGGTTGTAGTTATATATAAGGGAAAGCACCCTTCTTCATCGGGTACTTGATTACTATTGGAGTTGGAGAGCATGAGACCAAGCTGAGGCTTGCGATGCTGTTGCAGTTTACTTTTTTTCTATACTTTGGTTTCAATATTGGATTTCTAGCATTGGGAATTGTTTTCCTACATTCCTAGATACTTGTGACATGCATCATTTATTTATATATATGATGTTGGTTATTATATTATCAGTCTTCCATTGTTTACATTTGTTTTATGGTATTACTACATCCGCTTTTGTTTCCTATATGTGATTTTTTTGTGTCTACTTTTCCAAGGATGTCATAGTTTCCCAACTATCAAACCTTGTCCCTTACTGCTAGTCGACAGCCTCTAGCATCTAGGGAAACGAGCTTGAGGTCATGTCACCTACCGGGTCCGGGGAACTTCTGGGTGGCACCTGGATTCAGGATGTTACAATATAATCATATCAAAACCCACACAAAGAAAAAGGGTTTTATAAAAATTTCATTAATTCTTCATATCATAACCCAAGGAAAATAAATGGGTTTTATAAAAATATCATCACCATAATAATAAAACATATAAATAAAGAATAAGGATGGTACCATTAGATCATATCCCTAGTAAAACATAAACATCACCAAAGTTTTTTGTTTTTTGTTTCGAATAGAAATACCATAAAAATATCATTGAAAACATTCTTGAGGAAAAATACCATTTCACCTTTTAAAATCCATTTTTTAGAATATAATAATATTCATAATATTACAGAAACCATTTTATTTTCATATAAACTTGGAAATTTTTTAATTAATCATTAAAACATTGAGTATCTATGATGGAAGGAAGTATTTTTCATATCATACATGTTAGAACAAGGATTCCTTTCCCATTTTCAGTATGAAGTCAGAAGTACCTTGTTTAGGAAATAAAAATTGTAACAACCCATATGTTTACAAATGGAATTTCTACCCTCTTATAGTAATTTAATATAGTATAAATCACATAAAATCACCTAAATACCCTAATAGAGACTTTTTTTAAAAGGTTATGGCTGAAGGATCATTTTATTATTTAAAGAAAAGACCTCTTTATACAAGGTAAAGGGAGACCCATTACATAGCCTGAAGGCCCAAGGCCATGTGGCCTGAAGACTAGGCTTGAAAGCCCATTTTTTGGCTCAAAGAGCCCCTCGGTGAATAGAACTGCTACAGTACCCAGGCTGCTATAGTATCGTCGCCGCTATAGTTCCTACGATTGTGCCTCCACCGCTACAGTGTCGATGTAGTTGTTGTTCCGCCGCTGCTAAGTGCACTGCTACAGTGCTTCTATAGTACCCAGAAATAATTCCATGCCCGGATTTGATCCTGGGTCTTTTAAATTCCAAGCAAGAGCCTGTACCACTAGGGTATAGGCTCATTGGCTAGAGACTTTATAAATTATGAATTAATGAAATAATAAGTATTCCAACAAGTTAAGGAACCTATACTGATGAAATAGTAACTTGACCATAGGAATAGTTGTATGAACCTTATGAATAGTAAACCATCATAGATGTGCCCCAGAATATATAAGTAAAATTTATAAATCTTATATATTATATAATGGTTTAATTGTATCATTGTCTATGCAAATAAATGTTTTAAAAATTATTAATCAAGTGGTGGATTTTTTGAATGCCTTAAATATTTAATTACTTTTTTATGATTAATTTAATAATTTAAAGGAAATTTTATTTTCATAAAATTTATTCATAAATTAATATTTTTATTTCTTATGATTTCCAAATAAATTTCTGAGAACTTAAGTTATATTTCAAAGTGTTGTAAGATCAGTTGTAATTTTAAAATCTACATTTTTCAGATAAATGATGATTTTAATTAAAAATTAAATTACTCATATTTGGAAAATTATTTTCATAAAATGGAGTTAATTTTTGAATAATACATGTTGAAAAATGGTAAGAGTAAATTTTTGGAATTTTTCTGAAATACTATAATTTTTGTGAATAGTAAAATATGATAATTTGCGATATAAAACCATTATAAATTAAATAGACAATTAATTAATTCATGAATGATGTAAGAACCATTGATTCGAACTCACATGATCAAATTAATGTATTTAGTGTCAATAATCAACAATATTTCTTTTCTTGAGCAAAATAATAATCTAATGAATTAAATAAGGAGAAAACCCCCCTCTCTTACACTATAAATACTACAACTCACCCCCTGTTCTACTAACACCTCTCAGTCATTGATACATTCCCAAATTTTCCCCAATACTCTTCCCTAGAACCATTCTCACTTTTAGGATCCCTTGTTCAAGTCAAAAGACCAAGAACTTTTCCTCAAGGAGGATAAATCCCAGAGGTAAAATCATTTTCATTTTACTTTTAATATATTTTCAATTTCATTTATTTTATTATATACCCCTAAAAATATCTTATCCAAAATGGAATTATAACTCCATTAATTTTTATATACTATTATTCTATAATTTTAATGAGATTTCCATCATTAAACTCTTACCTTCCTCTATTTTTTTTAAAAAAATGAAATTATCACCCATGATATGCTAATTTACAGACATCATGGATGATGCACATTATTTTTCCTTTAATGCCTTCAATTATGTTAATAAAACCATTATAATGGTTGAAAAATATTTTAAAATTTATGTTACAACCATTTTTTGTTCTGGAACTAACATATTTACATAATACTAAATGATAAAACAAAATGAGTTCGTTGTGATCGAAAAACCCCCAAAATTAACAAAAAAATGATAATCATTAAATTTAATATAATGATTCATTCTCCTACCACATAACAAAAAAATTTATAAGATCATTAAAACTTCAATAATATAATTAAAAACATATGATAAATATTCTGAATATTTATCAATATTTCATACAAACTTTAATTCTTGTAAACAAGGAAACCAATCCTGAAAACCATGAAAATGAATGATCTAAAATGATGAAATTAAACCCTTTAAATCATCTAATAGGATATAAATGTACATAATAAAACCATAATGAATCAAATTTAGGTATAATTTTTTTTAATTTTTAATTAATTAACCTAATTTTATTATACAAGACATTAAACTGAAGAAAGAATTCAGACATAAATAAGGGGAATTCTCAACCCAACTCTCTTTCTTTGGATTTTCCATATTTCACCCAATTTTAGTATGGATATTCCTTAAATATAATTTATTCATAATTCTCCTACCATTTTGGGATATAAATTTTTTCTACATGATTTTATTACAAAAACAATGTTTTCTAAAAGAAGTCTTCTTTAAAAAAACTCACCTTTATTTCTTGAGGTTGTTTCTTCTTCACTCATGGTTGATGATTCTTATACCAAATATGTTATTCTATATCTAATTTATGAAACCAAAATATTATTAATATATTATTTGTGAAATAAATCCCATTAATTTACATGGGTTATTTTATGTCCACTGTTGATATATGTGCAATATGGCATGCATGTTAATGTAAATGTTAAGATGTGACAGGTGCACACAGAAATATATAGGGAAATGTAAATGTTATAATTTGATGGGTGTGACCAGAATTATATTTCGCTCCAATGTGTTGGGTAATGTTATTTATCTCATGAGAAAAGTGAAATATGAATGAACATGATGCTAGCTTTTTTCACAACTATGTTTGGAAGTTGACCACTAAGACATGAAGTTTTATTTTTATTCATTGTCTCATTGCATACCATTATCTAATTCTTCCTCATGTGATTATGATCCTATGACTATGTTATGATGATAGTAATTATGCAATACCCTTGTTATATTGTTTCATGTTCTTATCTATCCTCTAACTGGGATTTTATCTCACCCCTTTTTGATGTATGTCCTTGGGTGATTAGTTGTACTAAGAATAATGTGAAGACCTCTACGAAGCTAAAGATTAAGGAATCAAATAAATGTTTGTGTTTTATTTTTAAAATGTTATGTATGGTCCTATGTTACCCAAGATATAAAACCTTTGGATAATGTTAATGTAATTATTTTATGTTTTTTAACATTTAACTAGTGTAATAGTAATGTAAGAAAAAATAGGGTCACTATAGTTGTTATCATAGAATAGTGTAAATAATTTGGGAATTAATATTAGAGAACCTTAGTAAAAACCATTAGTATTATTCCATGTATAAGTAAGCACCCAAGAATCTTTGTTTTATAAAATTCTAAACAATTTAATCCCACAAGATATTCATTTAGACTTAATTAAAAAAATGAATAAATTATTTATTCTTGACTTGTAGACTTATGTTTTATTCTAACCCTTTTAATTTTAGGAAATGGAGAGAACTAGGAGAAAGCAGGCCAAGAACCCCTACAAGGGAAAATGCAGTGATTGCCTGAACGATATCCCCAATGCCTTGGGAGGTGGACTAAAAAACTTCATGGCGATTCTTTATAGTGACCTAGGATTAACATACAAGGATATTAAATCATTTTATATGAATATTAATTACATTACAATAATACATTTCTAAGAACCATAATAGTTTAGTGTATTTGGAAACTTTAAAAAAATTTCTATACTAGTGAAATAACTTCAACATCTCCCATAATGATTTCCACCTTTTGTACTTCTACCTAAAACCTTTCTTCATAACCTAGGGAAATGAAACATAAAAAAGGGTGAGATCAGTCGTTCAGTAAGAGTAAACAGGAGTGATATATCAAAATAAACACGTTGATAAAGGTTATGAGAATGTGATCATGAAATTACTAGATCATACCCAACATATAAAATCTAAAGTTGAATCATAAGGAAATCAAAAAAAATAATCTATAATATCAGAAAATTGATATAAGGAATGAAATTGTGTCATACACATAAACTTATAACTTTGTGAAAAAGTTTAAATAGTAATAGGTTCACTCATTAAGGACATGAAATCAGACACTTGAATAAACATATGGACATGAAAACCAAGTCCACACATAAAATTATGGACATGAAAATCAGGTCCTCACATAGAATCATGGACATTGAAACTAGGTCCACACGTAGAATTGTGAACAAGAAATCAGGTTCACGCATAACATATATACCACATTAGTTTTCCATCTATACCCAGTGCATCATAGGGAGATATAGGTCTCACCCATATCATAACGAAATCATATGTACATGCACCACAAGATCAAAACAATAATATCATAACCAATGTAATGGAATGGATGTCATCAACATGTAATAATATAATAACCTCTAAAAATAGATAGGTTTCACAATAATTTCATCAAAATAATAACCTATGAAAATAAAGGAGTTTCATAAAAATGATTTCATAAAAACATAATCAATTCAATGAAATAATATGAATGGTATTATTGAACTATAACAATGTATGCCATCATAGGTGGGGAAGGATTTTGAAAGATCACTTGGAACATGAATTTTTCTTAAAAACCAATTTTTAAAACAGAAAACATTTTCAAAACACTTTTCTTTGAAATGAAATTGAAAACATATAAATAAATCATGAAAATCATTTAAAATTTTTCTTCATGTAAATCTCTTTTTTTTGTTGAAATAGTTTCTTTTCTAAAAATGTCACCCAATTTTAAAAGAAAAAAATTATTTTAAAATAACCTTGAAAACATGTACTGGAAGATCCAAGTTAATATGGCTTCATGAAAGTATAAATTCATTTTAATGTTGTATATGTTAAACAAAATTCTCCTCATACATTTTCTAGAAAAGTGAAAAAATACATCATTTGAAAAATGAATGAAAGATTCATTTTAAATCATGTAGTAAAAATTAAAAAATGGGTAAAATGAATTTGAACATCTATTGGAGAATAATAAAACATTTTTTTAAAACATTTTTAGAAAACATGTACCTGGATGATAAAAATTACCAAGAATAGATAAAAAACAAATAAAGTAAAATATAGAAGAGATTGTAAAATCAACACTGATCACTTTATAATCAATAGAATTGTATGTCCTATGTAAAAAAAATTATATGAATATGTAAATATTATAATATTATAGATAATAGTCATAAAATACATTCATGTGTAGTATATACACTACTTAGAAGAAACAAGTATTGTGTGAGGCATGTGTCTCACATAAATAAAGGTGAGACCAAAAACCCCTTACCTTGTGTTTTGAATCTCTTCATACTCGAACAAGATTCTTGTATAATAAGTATAAGTTTATTATAAAATTATTAATGAATAATATTCTTATATATAATACCTCATATGGTCTGATTATGATCTTATATTACCCTCTAGTTAACGATCTGATGTTATGGTTTCACTTCGGGTAATATTTTCTTTATTCTTCGCATGTCTGTTAACTTGTTATTTCATTGTTACTTATACTTATAACATGATTCCAGAATTTAAATAATTTTATAAATATAATTTATATACATTATATTTAAATTAAAATAAAATATAACATAAATAAGTATGAAATGTAATACACTGTTCATGTAGACGGTAAGTCGTAAGTATGCGTGTACATTGTTTCCGTTTTAATTGTTGTGTTGAATGAAGGTTTTTAAATGAGATATATATATATATATATATATATATATATATGTATATATATATATATATATGTATATATATATATATATATAATTATTCCAAAATCATTATTATAATATATATATCATATAAATTCACTAAACCTATCCTTAATATATTTCATGTTGTGTGTGAACGAATCACATCACTTTGAGGGGGCTGTAGTCCACACTTACTCAAACGTTATTATCATATTAACAACAAATGGAAAGTAAAAAAAGGTATATGTTGTAAAAATGAATAAAAAAAGCCTAAAGGCATAATAAATATTATATATAACATATATAAATAGATTTTCCATCATAATGGACACCATTATTGGTGGTAAAGGAAAAAATGAACAATCATCATTTCATGAGGCAGTAGTTCACCGTACACAGAAACAGTATGCTTGATATCAATTACATAGAGGTGTATATATGTTTAGGTAAAAAATGTAGTAAAAAAAATCATTGTATATTAATGTTACATTTTTTGTCATAAAATAATGGAATAAAGAGAATGTAGGGGTGGAGAAGCAAAATTAATGAAGGAGCTTAAGAGAGTATTTACATCTAAATCAGGTAACTCCTTTAGGTTTGTGCCAAAATAACTCCTTGACTTACATTATTAAAAAGGGAATTATTCTAGAAGGAAGGGAAGAAATTTTTTGGAGCACTGATCATGGTTTGGATGATCCAAAAGGATTTATAGGGGTTAATGAAAGAGAAAGAGAGGTTCCCTTTCATAAGAAGGGGGAAGGCACTTTAGGAAACTCCAAAACTATTAATTTATTATAAATTGAAATTCCATTTCAAATTCATCCAAAGTGAGATATTTAAAATTTAAGATGATTATGGGTCTAAATACCTGTATCAAATGAATTTGGGACATGTTCACGTCAAAAAATGAACATTATCTTTTGGATTTATTGTAAAGACCCATAAAATTCAAGGAAATTTTTTTGTTAATTTTCTTTGGAATTTTACAAGAATACAGTTTCTGACGGCACATGATTCTGAGGCCTAGTGTGCCCAGAATTTCTATCCAAAGTTTATCTCGGGTACGTTCAGTGAACGAACAAGCTGGAATTTCTAACTTTTGAACCGGTGCTCAGAATCGAATTCCGAGGGCACTGATGGAACCGTAGCGCCGGTAATTTCTTAGGAATGCCATTTCTGGAGTTGCGTTTACACGAGAGAAGTTGTTATTTTTTTGGAAGGTAAAATAAAAATTATGCAACAATTATTATTTTTACTTTAAGTGGTTTAAGCTTTGGGTGGAAGTTGGGTAACTACCCAACTTCCCAAGAGAGGTTATGAGGGTGGTGGGGCCCACACGAACCCCACCCCTTCACATTCTCAAACCCCCTCAACTCACCATTATGGATGACAACTTGTCATGAATTAATTATTTGGAATTAATTCAAACTCTTGAAATTCAAAAGATTATGTTATGTTATAAAATAAGAGATGAACTTATTTTATTTGTGGTTGGAACCTTGTTGTGTGAATTTGGGAGAAAACCCAAGGATCTTGAGAACTTCTTTCTCTTCGACAAAGAACGCGAAGAACGTCGGATTCCTCGTAGGTCGACATCTCCGACGCGACTTCCTCCTTCTGCGACATCTCTTTCCGCGACAAGTTATTTTCGCGACGAATCCTTGTTCGACGAACCTCCATTCAAGCTACACTCGAGGAAGGGGTTTATTTATTTATTTGTTCATGAATACTACCTGGTCGTTCTTCGTGAAAATACAACCAATTGCTATCGATTAACGAGAGGGGGCCAGACCGCACAAACACGGTCAACCCTCCTCCCTTATCCATGTTATTGTTTCTAATGTGGTTGGAACGGGAATGGCGCGGTGCCGTCGCACTGCACGGGATCGTGCGGCAAGTAATGTGTGGCGTTGTCGCGCGACGCCATGAAATTGAACCAAGTCGTGGCGCCGTCGCGCTGTGCCGGAGAACTGAAAAAACACTGCGGCCGAAGAGGGGTCGCGGCGGAGGGGTGTGTCGTCGTCGCGCCGCACCAGACGAATGAAGGTTGTGGTCGATACCAGGCCGCGGCGGAGCATGGGAACCGGCGGCCGGAAGCAGGCCACCGGTGTCGAAGCTGGGAGGGGACCGGCCATTGCTGGTCCCATGGTGGCAGAAACCGGCCGGTCGGGGAAGGTCGGCGGGGCAAGGGAAAGTCGGGGGTTCAAACCCCCGGCCGGCCAGCTACCGGCCCCAATTAAGGGGGCCGCGGTTACTAAATGCGGGGGCAGCGCCACCCCCTTGCAAACTGAACGGCTCGGCCATTCAGCCGAGCCAGTTGGCGCCACGCGCCAGCGCACCGGGTCGGGCCGACCCGGACCTGAGTTGGGTCGACCCGGTTCGGGCCGACCCAGGGGGTCTCAGGCCGGGTCGGTCTGGGCCCGAAACCCCCGTTTTCAGACCCTCTTTGGTCTTTTGCCCATATCTTGGGCTACGGACCTCCGATCAATGCACCGTCAGTTGCAATACGATCCTTGAATCAAGATGGTCGTTTTGGTATATCGAACTCAAGGTTTCGAAATACTTTGGGTCTGGCCGAGTTGGTTCATACATGAAACCAATCGGGCCCTCGGAGCGGAAATGCTCATAACTTGAGCTCCGGACGTCCGATTGATGTGTCATCGACTTTTTTGGATTCCTCTTAGTGAGACGGATCATTTTTCTTACTATGCCCGTGGTTTGGACGCAGGTGGAGTACGGTCGGGTTGTTTTTTCCTTAAAAACCAACTGGGGCCCTGGGACGAAAAATCCAATAACTGTCAGATCGGGCGTCCGATTGACGCGTCGTCTGTGACGTTGAGTTCCCATTGACGATACGGAATTTTTGTATACATCAGCTCTGGACTATGTGTCAGTTGATGTATCAGCCTCTCGGCTCGTGGAGCAGACCCTCCCAAACGAGCTTGTTGTGTGCGGGAACCCAAGAGCTGGCTGCATTTGCGACTGTGACGACGACGATGACTGTACAGAGATCGTCAGTGGATTCGACGGCGCCGACTACAACACTCAGCGATCCTACGTGGATCTGTGCTACCAATCCTGTGTGGGTCCGATCCTGTGTGGGTCAGCGTTCAGTGGTTCTGTGTGAGCCAGCACCTACAGATCCTGTGTGGGTGCGATCCTGTGTGGGTCTTTGCGGGGGTTAGTTACCTATCGATCCTTTGTGGGTCAGATCCTTTGTGAGTCATTGCGGGGGTTAGTACCTATCGATCCTTTGTGGGTCCAACGGCTTAGATGAATCAGTGGAAATATCTGATCATCTCTATCGTCATACGAAGAAGTATTCCTGTGTGAGTTGAATCCTGTTTGCTTTCCTTTGTGGATTATGTTGTGCTATCCTATGTGGATTAAATTTTGCTTTCCTGTGTGGACTGGGTTATACTTGGGCTCGGATGTTGGAGTCGAACAAGAATGGTGGCTTAGGTATATGTATGAGCATATACCTAAGCAGTGTCGGATGTTACTTCGTGATTGTATCTCTCCTTTCTGGATTATCCTTTGTGGATTCTGGGAGACCTTAAGGGGTCTCGGGGTCCCTACTGAGTAGCTTATACTCACCCCTGCACGGGCTATGCCCGCACTACGTTGTGTTGGTTGCAGATGACAGACCGCGCTAATCGTGGTTGACGCTTGCGGAGCAGGACGGTACCTGGAGGTGGACCACTGGGCGGAATATACTCGGAGCGGCCGGCTGGACTTGGGGAGTAGTGGAGGCTATCTGTACCCACCCTTCAGGTGGGATTTCTAGTGGACAGCTTAGCATTGCAGCTTTACTTTTCAGTTGCTGTTTTCCCTTCCAATTGTACTTACTTTCAGTTTGGGTTTGTATTCTGGCCCACTTACTTTTCCGCACTTACTGTAGTACTCATTTTTTACATAGTGTTTACTTATGCTTGCTTGCTCTGTGGTGTTTTTTTACTTTACAAAGGAAATGCCTTCCCTTTTTACCGGGAATTACGCCTTGGTGCTAGTCGCCAGCCCCTGGCCTATGGAAGGCGGGCTTGGGGTAGTCACAGCACGGGCCCAAATATGGGTCGTGAAAAATTGGTATCAGAGGAGTTTGGTTCTACCACAGAACTTGGGACTCTGATCTTTTTCTATGTGAAGAAATAGTGTCAAACGTATTGGGTGTGGTTATTAGTCCAGGGAGTCCAGTGTTGGTGCGGCGGCCGACGTATCCATAAACTAGGAGCCTGACTTCTGATTTCCGACTTAATGCAAGAAAACATTGATTGCATGTGTGTTTCAATTTTTCTATGTGATTACTCTATGTCAGCTCACCAGGTATACTGTTTGACCATGGCGCACCTGTTTCTTTTCAGGATGGCCCCACGATGGCAGCCAGTTAGGGTTCTGAGAGTTGTGTGTGACGACAGCCCACTGAGCGACAAGGCCTCGGTACAGGGCCCTTTGATATCTGAGGCACCAGCGGTACCTTTACCCACCGAGCCTCCGATGCTTCCAGCCCCAGCCGCTGACGATGCATGTCGCCTTAGTGCACTACATGAGTTCCAGCGCTAGCGACCACCCAGGTTCTGCAGGGAGATGGACCCCCAGGCAGCTGAGGACTGGCTAGAGGCAGTTGTATGAGTTTTCCGGTTAGTGAGGACACCATCATACCTCATGGTGATCCTCGTAGCGAGCCTACTGCACGCGGAAGCAGGAAGATGGTGGAGCTTGATACTCCAGGTGCACGATGAGGCATCTCTCCTCTAGATGGACTTTGAGAGCCTCTTCCGCTCAGAGTTCGTCCCAGCCACCCTCCGTGCGGTGCGCATCCACGAGATTCTACAGCTGCGGCAGGGTAGCTTGATGGTCGCCCAGTACTCGGTGATATTTACCGATCTCTCGCGCTACTCGACAGAAATGGTACGGGACCCATTCTTCCAGGCCCAGACCTTTGAGCAGGGATTGAGACATGAGATATGGTCATTGCTGATCTCCCTCAGTATTCCGACTCAGGAAGGAGTACTGGAGCGAGCCCTTTTGATCGAAAGCTTTATTGCTGAGCCTTCTTCAGAAGCGAGACCTACCGCGGGGCAGTACGTAGCAGAGTCTTCTACAGTAGTCAGTCGACGGATGACTCATGGGTCCAGATAGACCAGACCCTCAGGCAGACGACCACAGGACACTGGCTCAGCTGTGCAGGGCACACAGTGCGGGGCCAGTCTTTCTAGAGGCAGGCAGTGCTACTCATGCGGTGGGTAGGGCCACATGGCTCATGATTGCCCGACCTGCCGTGCCGAGCAGCAGCAGATGGTTGAGGGACCACCGAGGCAGAGGCAGAGGTTCGACCGTGGTGGTCCGCAGGGAGCAGGCTGATGAGGCAGAGGAGCAGGCCGAGCAGCAGGTGGTGGGCGACGCTTTGAGGCTCTACCACCACCACCACCAGGAGGTCCACCCCAACCACAGGGAGCTGGCGGGCAGAGATAGGCACAACTCCAGGAAGCGGAGGCCTATAACCACGGTGTGCCCGAGATGATTTGATGTATTATCTGTGTCTATTTCACCCTTGCTGCAGTTTTTATAGACACAGGAGCGATTCACTCTTTCATAGTCGCTGCCCTTGTTCGGATCTCGGAGATTCCGACAGAGCAGTTGGCTCGATTCTTATGGCTAGAGACTCCTACGGGATCAGACTCAATGATTACGCACTTGTGCCGGCAGTGTGAGATTACTCTAGGAGGCTAGAGCTTCTGCTGGGATCTTTTTGTAGCGGCGTCGAGGCCTTACGACGTCATCTTGGGCATAGATTGGTTATCTACAGTCCATACACAGATTGACTGTATTAGGCACAAGGTGCGATGTGTACGCACCGATGGGAGCAGGTTCACCTTCACCGGCGAGAAGGGAGCCTTTGAAGCACAGGATAGACTCTCGCATAGGAGAGGACAACCCATCACTCATCAGTTGGCTAGCCTCATCCTAGGAGCAGTTGATGTGCGGAGTCCTAGTTTTCCTGTAGTGGTGGATCAGTATGCAGACATCTTCCCGACGACGTTCCAGGACTACCTCCTCACAGAGAGGTAGACTTTTATATTGACATGTACCCTAGGACAACCCCGATATCAACTCCAGCATATCGGATGGCCCCCGCTGAGCTTCGAGAGCTACAGGTACAGTTGGAGGACTTGCAGGGCAAGGGGTTCATCCGACCCAGTGTTTCACCCTAGGCTTCCCCGATTTTATTCGCCAAGAAGGTGGACGAGAGCTTGAAAATTTGTGTCGACTATCGTCGCCTGAACTAGGTGACAGTGAGGAACAAGTATCCACTTCCGAGGATTAATGACATCTTCGATCAGCTCAAGGAGGCATGGTGGTTCTCAAAGATAGACCTCAGGTCAGGCTATCATCAGCTCAGAGTTCGAGACGAGGATGTGCAGAAGACGGCCTTTAGGTGTCAGTATGGCCACTATGAGTTCTTGGTTATGTCATTTGGCGTAACCAATGATCCAGTAGTGTTCATGGCCCTCATGAATAGGATCTTTTAGCCATACCTTGATCCATTTGTCGTGGTCTTCATCGATGAAATTTTGATTTACTCGACGACTGAGGAGGAGGATCCCGACCACTTGCGGGTTGTGCTAGACACACTCCGAGAGAACCAGATTTATGGAAAGCTCTCAAAGTGTCAGTTCTGGATACGCGAGGTCCACTTCTTGGGACATGTCATCTTTGAGGTGGGAGTTGTGGTGGATCCTGCGAAGAGGCAGTGCTAGCTTGGGATCCACCCAGGAGGGTGATGGAGGTGCGTAGTTTCTTGGGACTAGCTGGATACTACCGGAGATTTTTGACAGACTTGTCCAGAGTTGTGGCACCACTCTCAGCTTTGAAAAAGAAGGGGAAACCCTTTGTGTAGTCAGAAAGATGTCAGCAGAGCTTCCAGGAGCTGAGACAGAGATTGACCAGTGCACCTATCTTGAGGTTTCCTAAGGAGGGAGTAGGGTACGTAGTCTACTGCAATGCATCAGGAACCGGACTCGATGTGTCCTGATGCAGGAGCGGGCCGTGATCACCTATGGATCGCGTAATTTCAGGCCGCATGATCAGAACTACGCTACCCATGACCTGGAGTTAGAAGAAGTGGTCTTCGCTCTGAATACATGGCGACACTACCTGATGGGCGAGTGCTTTACAGTCTTTTCTGACCATCAGAGTCTCAGATACATCTTCTCTCAGAAGGACCCGAATCTGAGACAACGGAGATGGCTCGAGTTCCTCTAGGACTATGACTTTGAGATAGTCTATACTCTTGGGAAGGGAAACATGGAAGCCGATGCTCTCTGCAGGAGGACGGGCATTAAGCTACTTGAGGAGGAGACAAAGCAGCTAGACTCTTTGAAGATATCCTTCATGGATAGAGATAGAGCAGCCTTTCTTCAGTCTCTCACAATCACCCCTCCACTACTACAGCGGGTCAGAGAGGCACAACGTGGGGACGCTGACTGTGAAACGCGGCATGCACAGATATCCTCAGGACAGGCACCTGATGGTTTCTCCATTGGAGCAGAGCATGACATCCTTTTCAGAGGACATACCTTGGTACCAGTTTCTTTACGGGAGGAGGTGCTGAGAGAGTTTCACACTTCTCCTTTGGCGGTACATCCTTGAGTGGCGAAGAGGTACTAGGATCTTAGACGACAGCACTAGTGGTTGGGCATGAAGAAGGTTATGGAAGAGTTCATTTCTCGATGCCTCACCTGCCAGTAGGTGAAGGCAGAGCACCAGGTATCAGAAGGCTTGGTACAGCCTTTGGAGGTCCCAGAGTGGAAGTGGGATGGCATATCTATGGACTTCGTGATGGGACTTCCACGCACTTCCAGAAGTCACGACCCCATTTGGGTGATTGTCGACCGACTCACCAAGTCGGCACACTTCTTACCCATCAGAGAGAAGGGCTCCGTGGAGAGCTTGGGATGACTTTACATTCAGAAGATTGTGTGGATTCATGGTGTTCTATCATCTATCGTCTCCGATCGAGATGCTTGTTTTACTTCCCGGATTTGGAAGGGGTTGCAGGAGGCGTTCCAGACACAGCTACTTCTGAGCACAGCCTTTCACCCTCAGACGGATGGTCAGACGGAGAGGACCATTCAGACTCTCGAGGACATGCTCCGCGCATGTGTTCTCGGCTTAGGTCGCAGCTGGGAGGACCACCTAACCTTGGTGGAGTTCGCGTACAACAACAGCTACCACTCCACCCTCGGGATGGCACCATACGAGGCATTGTACGGTTGACCTTGCAGATCTCCTTTATGCTAGACAGACCCTAAGAAGTCAGAACTTGTGGGACCAGAGATGGTCTAGGCCATGACAGAGAAGGTCCAGGTCATCCTGGAGCGGATGAGGACAGCTCAGAGCTGGCAGAAGTCTTATGATGATAGGAGGCAGAGGCCACTAGAGTTCGAGGATGGTGACCACGTCTTCTTGCGTGTCTCACCTCGATGTGGATTACCGAGATTTGTCTGAGGCAGAAAGTTGTCTCCACGCTTCATCGTACCATTCCATGTCCTCAGAAGGATTGGCGAGGTAGCTTATCGCCTGGCTCTACCACCTCAGTTGTACCGGGTGCACGACGTCTTCCACGTATCTTAGCTGAGGAGATACGTGCATGACCTGACGCATATCATTGACCATGGGGAGCTAGATGTTGATGATGGGGCGACTTTTACGGAGGTCCCAGTGGAGATCGAGGATCGACAGGATCGGGTCCTGCATGGATGGTCGATTCCTCTAGTGCGCATAAGATGGCAGCACGAGAATCTCTAGGAGAGCACTTGGGAGTGGGAGGCTCAGATGCGTGGTCAATACCCACATTTGTTTCCCTAGCTTTTGATGTATCTTTATGGGGATGTAAAGCCCTAAGGTGGGAGTAATGTAATGACCTGTAAAATTCAAGGAAAATTTTTTCTTAATTTTCTTTGGGATTTTACAAGAATGTAGTTTCTGAAGGCACATGACTCCGAGGCCTAGTGTGCCCGGAATTTCTATCCGAAGTTTAGCTCAGGTACGTTCAGGGAATGAACGAGCGGGAATTTATAACTTTTGAACCGGTGCTCATAATTGAATTTTGAGGTCACCAATGGAACCGTAGCGCCCGTAATTGCTTAGGAACTCCATTTCTGGAGTTACGTTTACACGAGAGAAGTTGTTATTTTTTTTGTGGAAGGTAAAATAAAAATTATGCAACAATTTTTATTTTTACTTTAATTGGTTTTAGCTTTGGGTGGAAGTTGGGTAACTACCCAACTTCCCAATGGAGGTTATGAGGGTAGTGGGCCCACACTAACCCCACCCCTTCACATTCTTAAACCCCCTCAACTCACCATTATGGATGACAACTTGTCATGAATTAATTATGTGGAATTAATTCAAACTCTTGAAATTCAAAAGGTTATGTTATGTTAATAAAATAAGATATGAACTTATTTTATTTGTGGTTGGAACCTTGTTGTGTGAACTTTGGGAGAAAAGCCAAGGAGTTTGAGAACTTCTTTCTCTTCGATGAAGAACACAAAGAACGCAAAGAACGCTAGATTCCTCGGAGGTCGACATCTGCGACGCGACGTCCTCCTTCCGCGACGTCTCGTTTCGCGACAAGTTATTTCCGTGACGAATCTTTGTTCGAAGAACCTCCGTTCAAGCTACGCTCGAGGTAGGGGTTTATTTATTTATTTATTCGTGAATACTACCTTGTCGTTCTTCGTGAAAATATGACCAATTGCTATCGATTATGAGAGGGGGCTGGACCGCACAAACACGGTCGGCCCTCCTCCCTTATCCATGTTATTGTTTATAATGTGGTTGGAACGGGAATGGCGCGGTGTCGTCGCACTGCGCAGGATCATGCGGCAAGTAATGTGTGGCGCCGTCGCACCACGCCGTGAAATTGAACCAAGTCGCGGCGCCGTCGCGTTGCGCCGGAGAACCGCAAAAACACCGCGGCCGGAGTGGGGCCATGGCGGAGGGGTATGACGCCGTCGTGCCGCACCGGACGAATGAAGGCCACGGCCGATACCGGGCCGCGGCGGAGCATGGGAACCGGCGGCTGGAAGCGGGCCACCAGTGCTGGAGGAGGGAGGGAACCGGCCATCACCGGTCCCGTGGTGGCAGAAACCAGCCGACCGGGCAAGGGAAAGCCGGGGGTTCAAACCCCCCACCGGCCAGCTAGCGGCCCCCATTAAGGGGGGTCGCGGTTACTAAACGCGGGGGGCATCCCCCCCCCCACAAACCGAACGGCTCGACTTTTCGGCCGCGCCCAGCCCGGCTGACCCAGACTCAGGCCGACCCAGGGGGTCTTGTGTCGGGTCAGTCCGGGCCCAAAACTCCCGTTTTCGGACCCTTTTTGGTCTTTTGCCCATATATTGGGCTAAGGACCTCCGATCGACGCACCGTCAGTTGCAATGCGATCCTTGGATCGAGACGGTCGTTTTGGTATATCGCACTCAAGGTTTCGGAATAATTTGTGTTTGGAAAAGTTGGTTCATACATGAAACCAACCAGGCCCTCGGAGCGGAAATGCTCATAACTTGAGCTCCGGATGTCCGATTGACGTGCCATCAACTTTGTTGGATTCCTCTTAGTGAGATGGATCTTTTGGCTTACTCCGCCTGAGTTTTGGATGTAGGTGGAGTACGGTCGGGTTGGTTTTTCCTTAAAAACCAACCGTGCCCCTAGGACGAAAAAGCCAATAACTCTCAGACCGGGTGTCCGATTGACGCGCCGTCTGCGACGTTGTGTACCTATTGACGATACGGAAGTTTTGGGTACATCAACTCTGGACTATGTTTCATTTGATGTATCAGCCTCTCGGATCGTGGAGCGGACCCTCCCGAACGAGCTTGTTGTGTGCGGGAACCCTAGAGCTGGCTGCATTTGTGACTGTGACGACGACGACAACTGTACAGATATCCTCAGTGGATTCAACGACGAAAACTATAGCACTCAGCGATCCTACGTGGATCAGTGCTACCGATCCTGTGTGGGTCCGATCCTGTGTGGGTCAGTGCTCAGCGGTTCTGTGTGAGCCAGCTCCTACAGATCCTGTGTGGGTCCGATCCTATGTGGGTCTTTGTGGGGGGTAGTTACCTATCGATCCTTTGTGGGTCATTGCGGGGGTTAGTACCTATTGATCCTTTCTGGGTCCGATGGCTTAGATGAATCAGTGGCAATATCTGATCATCTCTATCATCATACGAAGAAGTATTCCTGTGTGAGCTGAATCCTGTTTTCTTTCTTTTATGGATTGTGTTGTGCTATCCTGTGTGGATTACGTTTTGTTTTCCTGTGTGGACTGGGTTATACTTGGGCTCGGATGTTGGAGCCGAACAAGAATGGTGGCTTAGGTATATGTATGGGCATATACCTAAGCAGTGTCAGATGTTACTTTGTTATTGTATCTCTCCTTTGTGGATTATCCTTTGTGGATTCAGGGAGACCTTCGGGGGTCTCAGGGTCCCTACTGAGTAGCTTATACTCACCCCTGCACGGGCTATGCCCGCACTATGTTTTGTTGGTTGTAGATGACAGACAGCGCTGATTGTGGTTGAGGCTTGTGGAGCAGGATGGTACCTGGAGGTGGACCACTGGGTAGAATGTACTTGGAGAGGCCGGCTGGACCCAAGGAGCAGTGGAGGCTATCTGTACCCACCCTTCAGGTAGGATTTCCAGTGGACAGCTCGGTGTTGCGGCTTTACTTTTCAGTTGCTGTTTTTCCTTCCAGTTGTACTTACTTTCAGTTTGGGTTTGTATTCTGGCCCACTTACTTTTCCGCACTTACTGTAGTACTCAGTTTTTACATAGTGTTTACTTCTGCTTGCTTGCTCTGTGGTGTTTGTTTACTTTACAAAGTCAATGCCTTCCCTTTTTACCAGGAATTACACCTTGGTGCTAGTCACCAGCCCCTGGCCTTTGGAAGGCGGGCTTGGGGTAGTCACGGCACGGGCCCGAAGATGGGTCATGACATTTAATCCTTAGTTAAACAACTTAACTCTTATCATGACAACTTGTCTCTTTACACAATAGGGTTAATATAGTTACTATAAAATCCCAAAAAAAACCCAAATTGTATAATTAATGAAATATTTAATCTTATCATAGTTATTTGGATGAATTATAGATTTTTATAGATTTTATAATATTTAATAAAATCTTTTTTATTTTAAATTATCATTTATGTCAATTTGGATAATATTTATTATATGAATTTTTATAAAATTATAACAACTTTATTCCTTCAAAAGGACTACATTAAATCATCACTAACATGTCATATTCATCAAATAAATTCACTGATTTCATCAAATATCTCAAATGATATTTATTATAATATTATTAATATCATTTATTTGATCCTTCCATTAATAAATCTAATACTACATCATCATTTTGTAACAATTTAATTTAATTTTTTAAATTATACCAATTATAAATAATATAACATGTTGTATATAAATTAATTTTATTTCTAATGAATGCTTATAGTTTAATTTTTCTTATGTATAACCCTAACTTGAAAATTATTTAGTTATTAAAATTTGAATAGGTCATTTTTCACTATTCTTTAAATAAAATATAATAAATATCCTAATATAATACTAGTTTCTTAAAAAGAATCATATTTTTTAAATAAGGCTTTTCTGGTTCTAAAAACACTTATCCAATGAAATTAGGAAAAGTGTTTGGGTAATTTGATATTATTATAATATTTTTTTCCTTCTATTACCTTATTTACCTTTAACCATGGTAAATAAAATTCAAAAGTTTTTAGTCACCAAAAAATTAATTTGATCCTGTTATAAAACATTTTTTATGCATATTACAACCATGTATGTCCATTTTTTGAAATTAATTTCACAAAAGTGGTTAAACTACCTTTGATGATAATCTTGTGAATGTGGCTAGAAGGCGGGTAAAAGAGACGTTCAAAAGTTCCCTAATTTTTTTATCTAATTATATTGTAAAAATGATTCAAATTGCCTAAATTGGATTAATATATATATTATTTTACATTTTTATTTGAAATAAAAATTAATGTAGACAAATTATTTAAATGAAAAAGTCTGTTATTAACCACAATGCATTATTTTTAACGATTCAACAAAAATTAAAACTTTTTAGAAAAATACCAAAAATTCACACTAAAATAAATTTGATAATAAAACTTCAAAATAATATTTATTTCATAAAGCTAAGTTTCTATTATTGTCAAAAATTAATTTTATTTTTTTTCATTAAAATTAGTTCAATTGAGAAAATAGCTGTTTTGAATATATAATGACTTTACCAAACATTATACTTTTCATTATATAATCCATTAGAACTAATATATAAAAATTAATTATTGCTATTCATATTACAATTTTAACTGCTAGGTTACAACAATCTTATTTAAATAATTATAATAGTAAAGTTTTGTTTCATAGAAACTCATTGTTTCCTGTAACAAAAACCAAGTCTGTGTTGCGTGTAACACAATCCAAGTCAGTGTTGCTTGTAGTGAAAGATTCCCTTTATGTTGCGTATAAAATAATAAAAAATAGAGTTATATTATATAATAAAAAAACCTAAATTCAGTGTTGTGTGAAGTGAAAATATCAAAGGATTAAATTAGTTTGAAGAAAATAAATTCACAAAATCTCAGGGTGTTACATTATACCCCCGTAAAAATGCATTTTTCCCATGAATTTCATTTTGAGTTATCAAAGGCTTAATACTTTAATGTTTCTTTCATTGAAACCCACATAATAAAAATGAATTTTAAATCTTCCTTTCAAAATGTTTAAGCTTAAAAATAACAGTTTCCCTGAGTAAATCATAACCATATCTCTACATTGAAAAAGATAGGTGAAGATTTTGACCTGGATAAAAATCATAAATATATATTGATAAATATCAATGTTCACAAGAAAGTAGGTGATCTAGAGAATGTTAACAATCAAAAAACCATAAAATAAATAAATGTTAAAGATTTTATTGATATCCTAAAAATGATGATAATAAGATAACTTTTTATATCACGATTCCTTTTCCTAATGTTGAATATTTTTTAAGAGAAGATATACTTACTTGATTTTAGAATAACATCACTGATTTTGGTTCCATGATCAATTTCCACTTCATATCTCATTCTAAGAAATGATGTTCAATTTTTCATTCTTGAACCATTACCAAATCATTAGAAGAACAACTATCTTCAACAAAATGGTAAGCACAAGTTGTAAAATAAGTATACATATACCAATTTATAGATAATACATTAATCTCACAAACTTATATGAATTTTAATGTAAAATTTCTATAAATTGATAACCTTACAATCCTTATAAAAGAAGAAAATCCAAAACATTATAATGAAGTGAACTAAACCAGCTTAACAATTATCTCCCACATATCACAAGATAGTTCTTGGTTGTCACTTTCCAAACATGAAAAAACCTTCATCATGTATTCTATTAAGTCATGGTAATAATCGGAAATACCATATATCCTTATTGGAAATATGCATATTTTTTATTTCAAATTTTATTGGATATATTCCTTATGTACCAAAATGTTGATATCATAACCCACTAAAAAATAAATCCATAATTAGTTCCTAAGGAACTAGTATCATCCAATTTGATTACTCATGTCCAATATATCTTCATACAAATATCATTACCTCAACATAAGGGACCTATTAAGGGTTATCTTTCCATTAATAATGTGTTCTCCAAATATATTCTCTTACCCTTAAATTGATTTTATAGGTATTAAGAACTATTCAACATATCCATTCCACTCCTTAAATGAAAACTTATACTTAAAACACATAAACATATCATGATTTGTATAATAATTAAATTCAAAAACATATAAACTTAAATCATCTAATTGTATTCTTAAACCATTACTCAGGATCCATAATCTTAGTATTTCCTAAAATATGAATCATATCTTAAGGTTCCTCAACCTAAATTTATCCAATCTTCTAAGGATTAGTGTAAAAAAAGTGATAAGACATCCCATAACTTTAAAATTTCATTTTATGTCTCTTTATCCATAGAAGTATAACCAATACTTGTACCACCTTCTTGATTATCTTCATGATATTTCTACTTAGGGAATTACTTTTCATAATTCCCATACTTTTCAAATCTAAAACATTCAAGGATAACTATGTTCTATCTAGATATAGCTTTTGACTAATACCATAAAGATAAGTGTGAGAAATACATATTAGAGATTAAAAACACTTAAGTAGGGTAAATTATTTATAATATTTCAATCTATGATATCTTTGGTTTAATCCTAGGTTATTCATGGTAATCAAAAAAACTCTAGGATTGTAACCTATACTTATATTTATCCTTATGAAATCCCTATACATATCCTTAAAAATATCTCTAAGAATATCACTAAATTTTTTTGTATCCTAGTTTAAAAAGGAAGACTAAACCTTTAATTTTATATCAAATATAGAAACACATACTTAACATACGTGGATATTACATCATTTTAGATGAATATTCAATATATTATAATAATACATGCCCAAGAACTATAACAGTTTAGTATATTTGGAAACTCGGAAACAAGATATTATATTTTGGTAAAATATCTTCATCATATCCCACAAATATTTATACCTTTAATAATTCTACCAAAAACATTTCTTTGTATCCTAGGGAAAGGAAACATAAGAAAGAGTGAGCTCATATAATCAGTATGAGTAAACAATGGTGATATGTAAATATAAATATTAGCGTAAAGTGTATGAGAATGTGATCATAAAATTAGATGATTATACCTTGTATATCAAAGGTAAACTTGAATCATAATGAAATTAATGAACATAATCCATATTATCATTTCATAAAACATAAATCATTCAGAGAAATAATATGAATGGTATTCTTGAACTATAACAATGTATTTCATCATAGGTGGGGAAAGAATTTGAAAGACCACTTGGAACATAAAGTTTCCTTAAAAATAAATTTTTAAAACCTAAAATTTTTTCAAATTCCTTTTAATTGAAACCACATTGAAAACATATATGGAAAAACTTAAAATAATTTAAAACAGTTCTTAAAGAAAATATCCTTTCTTTATTGAAATAGTTTCTTTTCATCAAATGTCCTACAATTTTAAATGTAAACATTCTATTTTAAAATAACCTTGCAAGCATGCAGGGGATGACCCAATGTAAAAAGGAATCATGACAGCATAAAAATAAGTTCATTATATATAAGTTAAAAAAGCATTATTATGGTACATTTTCTGGAAAAGTCCAAAAGTACATCGTTTCAAAAATGAAAGAAACATTTCTTTTAAATCATGTTGTAAAAAGTCAAAAATAAGTAAAAATTAATTTAAAAATATGTAGGAGAATAATAAAACATTTTCTATATAAATTTATAAAAAACATGGAAATTGATGATAAATATTACCGAATGGAGACTTAAAACAAAACAATGTCAATTGTGGAAGATACTGTGAAATTAACACTCATCACATTATAATAGATAAAATAGTATGTCCCAAGTAAAAAAATAAAATTATAAGAATATGTAAATATAATAATATTATAGATAAGACTCATTAAATACATTCATTGTTATTATATACACCATGTAGAAAAAAAAAGTAGTGTAAGAGGCATGTGTCTCACATAAATAAAGGTTAAGCAAAAATCCCATTACCTTGTGTCTTGACTCTCTTCGTTCTCAAAAAAGTATCATGTATAATAAATATAAGTTTTTAAAAAAAATTAATATAACGATACTCTTATATGTAATATCACATATGTTTTTATTATGACCTTATATTACCTGCTTGTTAACGTTCCTATGTTGACGTTTAACTTCAGGTAATATTCCCTTTGTTCTTCGTTTGTGTCTTAACTTGTTATATCGTTGTACGTTATAATTATATCATGATTATAGAATATAAATCATGATATAAATATAATTTATATATATAATATTTATATAAAAATTAAATATATCATAAATAATTATGAAATGGAATACACTATTTATGGAGATGGGAAGTCGAATGTATGCATGAATGATGTTTCAGTTATAATTGTCGCATTGAAAGAAAGTATGTAAATGAAACATGTATATGTATATATATGATTATTCTAGAAGAATTATTAAATCATATATACCATATAATTTCACTAATCACATACTTAAAAAATTCCATGTGGTGTTTGAATGAATCACATCGCTTTGAGGGGCCGGTAGTGCACATTTCCTAAAATGAGATAATTGTATTGACAAATAATTGAAAGTAAAAGTATGTGTTGTAAAAAGGTAATAATTACACTTAAAGAAATAAAAAATTATATATATAACATATATATATATATATATAGAGCTTCCATCATAATGGCCTTCAAGATTTGTGGTAAAGGAAAAATGAATAATCATTGTTCCATGAGGCACTAGTTCGTCATAAACAAAAACAGTATGTTTGATATCCATCAGATGGAGGAGTGTTTAAGTGTTGGTAACATAATTATCATAAAAAATACTATTATATTTAGGATACTTTTTTTTAAAAAAAATAATGGAATAAATTGATTGTAGAGTGTGGAGAAACAAAATTAAGAAAGAATATTGAGGGAAGACGCCACTTATTAATTGGGTAACTCCTTTTGGTTTGTGCTAAAAGTATTCTTTGAGTTACCCTATTCTCAAGGTAAGGATTCTAGGAAGAAGGTAGGGATTTTGGGAGGAGTAATGGGATGGTTTTGGCTGATCCAAAAGGCTTTATAGTTTTGAATAAAATATAAGGATAGGTTCCCTTTTATAAGATAGAGGAGGGGCACTTTGCGAAACTCCAAAACTAATAATTTATTATAAATTGATTTTCGATTTCAAATAGATCCAAAGTGATTTATTTAGAAGTTGAGATGATTATTGGTTGAAACCCCCTATACTAATGAATTTGAGATATATTTAAGTCAAAAAATGAACCTTATCTTTTTACTTTAACACTTAGTTAAACAATTTAACTCTTTCCATGACAACCTGCCTTTTTACACTATAGGATTAATTTAGTTACTATAAAATGAAAAACAAACCCCAATTGGATCATTTATGAAATATTAAAAATTATACTAGTTATCTTTATAAAGTATATATTTTTATTAATTTTATAACATTTAATAAAATATTATTTATTTTAAAGTATCATTTATGTGAATTTTGGAAAAAATTATTATTTTCATTTTTACAAAATTATAACAACTTTATTCCTTAAAAAACTACATTAACTCATCCCTAACATTTCATAGAAGTCTAATAAATTCGTTTATAGAATCAAATAGAAAAATGATATTTATTTTAATAATATGAATATAATTTATTTGATGTCACCTTTAATAAATCTATTAGTACATCATCGTTATATCAAAATTACATTTAGTTGTTTAATGTAAAAAAATTATAAATAAATTCTATTGATGTAGAAAATTTTTTTATATTTATAATGAATATTTATAGTGTAATATTTCTTTGGAATAACCATATATTAAAAATTATTTAGTTATTAATTTTTGAATATGAAATTTTAAACTCTTATTTAAATAAAATACAATATATATCCTAATCTAACAAAAGTTTCTTAAAAAGGATCATGTTTTTACTTAAGGTTTATTCAGGTCTAAATACAGACATCCAATGAAATTTGGACAATTGTTAGGTTAATTTTATATTATTGTAACATTATTTTTTCCTTTAATTATCCTATCTACCTTTAACTACGGTAAATAAAATTCAAAAGTTACTATTCAAAAAATTTTATTTTGATCATATTAGAACCAATTTTTCATACTAATTAGGACCATGTAAGTACATTTTTTTAAATTCAATTCACTAAATTGGTAAAATTGTGTTCAATGAAAATCCCATAAATGTGGCTAGAAGGTGGGTAAAAGAGATGTTCAAAAGTTCACTAATTTTTTATATATACTTATATTATAAAAATGATTCCCAATACCTAAATTTTATTTATTTATTAATTACTTGTTTACTATGACATGAAATTCAATTTAAAGTAAAATAATTATCGAAATAGAAAAGTCGCTTTTTAACTATAATGCAATATTTTTCAATATTCATCAAAAATTGAAACTTTTCAGAAAAAATACCAAAACATCACCCTAAGATAATTTTTAATAATCCAAATTCAAAAATATTTTTTATTTTACCAAAATCAATTTATCTGAGTTTTTAAAATTATTTTTATATTTTTCATGAAAAGAAGTTTATTTGAGAAAATATTAGTTTAAAACATATAAGGATTTTACCAAAAAATTATATTTTTCATTAAAAACTCATTATAAATAATATCTAAAAAGTAGTTATTATTATTTACATTACAATTTTAATGGGTGTGTTATTACTATATTATATAATTAATTATAATATTAATGTATTGTTTCGAAGAAACTCTGTGTTGCGTGTAGCAGAAGGGAGGTCGGTGTTGTGTGTAGTGCAAACTTCCCTTGGTGTTGCGTAAAACATAATCCAAACCACAGTGCTATTATATAATAAAAATATATATATTCAATGTTTTAGGAAGTGAAATTATCAAAAGATTAAGTTATTTTAAATAAAATAAATTCATAAAATCTAGGGTTGTTACATTCCACCCCTATAAAATGAATTTTACACATGAAATTCATTGGGGTTATCAATGGTTTAATTATTTATTGTTTTTTCATTGAAACCCACATCATAAAAATGAATTCAAAATATTTCTTTTAATAAAGAAAAGTTTTAAAACAACTATTTCCCAAAGTAAATCATAAAAAAGTATCTATATTGGAGAACATATGTGAAGATTTGGGCATGGAGGAAAAGCATAAATATATATTGATAAATATCACTAATTATAATAAAGTAGGTGATCTATAGAATGTTAACAATCACAAAACCATAAACTAAAGAAATGTGAAAGAGGTCACTGATATCATGAAAATGATGATAACAAGACAACCTTTTATATCACAATCCCTTTTCCTAATGTTGAATAATTTTTAAGAGAATATATACTTACTTGATTTCAGCATAACCTCAAACTTTGTTGTTCCATGATCAATTTCCACTTCATCTCTTATTCTAAGAAATGACATTGAATTTTTCATTCCTTAATCATTATCAAATCATGAGAAGAACTATAGTTCATCCAACCTATCTTCAACAAAATGGTGATCACAAGTTATAAAATATGTATAAATCTACCTATGGTTAAATAATACATTAATCCCAAAAACTTATATGATGTTTAACATAGACATTAAATAAATTGATAACCTTACAATACTTATGAAAGTTGAAAATCCAAAACCTTTGAAATAAGTGCACTAAACCATATTAACAATTATCTCCCATATATCAAAATCTTGTTATTGGTTGTGACATTCCAAACATGTGGAAACCTTCATCATTTATTCTATTGAGACATGGTAATAACCTGAATTTCCATATATCGTTATTGAAAACATGCATGTTTATTTATTCCAATGATTATTTTATATAATCCTTTAAGTCCAAAAAGGGTGTATACTCCATCCATGATAGCATAACTCTCTTGAAAATAAATCCATAATTAGTTCCTGAGAAACTAGTATCATCCAATTTAATTATTCATATCAAATATAACTTTATAAAAATATCATTATCTCAACATAAGGGACATATTAAGGCTTATCCTTCCATTAATAATGTGTTCTCCAAATATATTATGTTACCCTTAAATCACTTTTCCATGTATTAATAACTATTCATCATATCAATTCCACTCCTTAATGAAAAACATATACTAAAAACACATATGTGTGCCATGATTCATATAATATTATAATTTTAAAACATATATACATCAATCATCCAAATTTGTTCTTAAACCATTACTCATGATCCATAATCTTAGTCTTTCCTAAAATAGGAATCATTTTGTAAGGTTCCTCAACCATAATCTAACCAATATTTTTAGGCTTAGTGTAAACCATAAAGATAAGACATCCCATACCTTTCACATGTCATTTGAAGTCTCTTTATCCTTATAAGTACAACCAATATCCGTACATCCTTCTTGATTCTCTTCATGATATTTCCCCTTAGGAAGTTGATTTTCATAATTCTTATACTTTTCACATATGAAACATTGAAGGTTAACTATGTTCTATCTAGTTATAACTATTGAATAGGACCAGAAAGTAAAGTGGGAGAAATATATATCAGAGATGAAAAACAAATAAGTATGGTAAATTACTTATAACAATTCAATATATGATATCTTAGGTTTATTCCTAGTTTATTCATGATTATCACAAAAACTCTCAGATTGTAACCTATAATTTGATTTATTCTTTGGAAATACCTATACATATTCTTAAAAATACCTCTAGGGATCTCACTAAAGTTTTTGAATCCATGTTTCCAAAGGATAACTAAACCTTTCCTCTGATACCATCTATAGTCACCCAGGTTTAACATGCATGGATATTGTGATGTCCCAGACCCAGCTGCCCCTCAACCCGAGCCCCGAGCCTGGTTGGCCACATAACCCCTGGATTATCTCTCCATGGGCCAGGGGATGCCGACTAGAAATGGGGGTGTAATGGTAAGTGAGTGGGGAGACTATACCCCCATGTCAGAGTACACAACGGTATAACAGCAAGTGATTAAATAGTGGAATCACAACTAATGGATAAACAAGAGAATAATGGAAACATACAAACCAAACAACAGAAATAAGGAAAACTCTGATAAACTTAAAAAATACACATAAGAAGTGTCTGATAAAAAATGGATTCATGGCATTCCGATACAAAGGAAATAAATGGAAAACATACTATACAGTAATACAAAAAGAGAAAAAATGTAGTCTACGAGCATCTCTAGCCAAGCTCGGTCCTCTGCACTGGAACTCCAGCTAGAACATATATATCTATTAACAACCTGACGCAGGACCCTTTCCCCTACTAGTACCTGCAGTAGTAAATTCAACACGGGTGCCAAGGAGGCCGCCTGGGTAAGGTGTGAAACAAGTCTCAGTAGGCCACCACCAATGATGTCTACGTGTAATCCAAATAGGTGTTCACCAAATAAACAGTGTGTGGTTAATTGCAATTAAGTAAAGCAAAATAATAAACAACCCTCCCGCTCAGTTTTCAGAAGGACACCTGGTGGGTTTACCTGCTTCAGCTCATGGCTGGTAATCTGAACAATCACTAGAGGTACAAGTACATAGATATAGGTTATCACTGGCATGAGGTAAACATGCCTCTTGTCCATGCTTCTCACATACGTATAATCATCACTAGCCTGAGGTATGAATTCCTCTCATCCACAAGCATTGTAGATGGCATGGGGAAGAATACCTCCCACCCATAAAGGATATCTAGGCATGAGTTATGAATGCTTCGTGTCCCATTACACAAAGATTCAGATGGCACGGGGTAAGAATACCTCCCACCCACACACGGAGATTCATCTGGAATAGGGTAAGAATGCCTCCCAACCACACATGGGTTATCACAAGCATATCAACATAGTATGCCATAACCATTCACATCACAATATATAAGGCAATCCATCTTATATCATATCACATTAACAAAGCATGTCATTTCCATCTTATAATATCACATAATCAAATCTCATGGAAAAATACATTGAAATTAGTTCAAGGGGTTTTGGCTATCTCATCCTATCAAACCTCTAACTGAGTAATCTCATTTTCCTAACATGTAAAATACCCTTTCAAGACATATCATTAATGTCCAAAGGTGAAAAAGGGCCAAATCTCAAGGAATATCACCTATGGTTGACCACTCCTGGTCCAAACCCCATCTAAATACCCTAACAAGGTTAGATTCATCATTCTCATACCACATGGTTTATTTAGATATGAATCAGTCATTAAAAATAAGGCTTTTGGCGAAATACAAACCACGACACGATGATAATGACTCAAAAAGGAGAAAACCAAAAATGGAAACCATGTGACCACCTACCTTAGAGCTGTAGACGTAGGTTCACTTGATATCGACCTTAGATTCACGGTAGGTTGGAAGAGATCTGAGCTCCAGTCCAATGCCCTGGAAATAGGGCATATGAGCCTGCGGTAAATTAGTGAAAGTAATGCCAAGATTCACCAGGGAAAGAAGGGTTTGTGAGGTAATCCTTACCGAGGGTGATCCAACGCATTCGATGGACCAAAGAACGGTTTCTGGAAGAAGAATCCACCAAGAAAATAGAGGGAGTAGGGTTATAGAGCTCAAAAGAGGGCTCCCCTTTGTTCTGTCCTTGAGAAGGAGGAATAAAGAAGGCTTTAAGGACTTTAAAACAAGTAAGGGCAAAATGGTAAATTCACCCAGAACAGGGTCACACGGTTTAGGGGAACGGTTTACCCAAACCGTGCACACTTCCCTGCCTCCCTGACCAAAGGCTGCATGGTTGTGCAGCCTAGTCTGCATGGTCGTGTGCCCCTACAGTTTCCCTTGTCTGCAGCCGCACAGTTTATCCCAAAACGTGCGCAGACCATGCGTCACTTCCTGTAAGCCCATTCCTCAAAATCCCAGGCTCTGAACCAACCCCGGACACTTCCCAAACCTTCCTCAGGATGTTACACACATTAAACAGTATTAAAGGAAAGATTCAAAAGAAAAACTAACGATCTGTACCTTTTCCAAAGAGTCAGGTTGTTATAGATATTACATCATTTTAGAATAATATTCATTAGATTACAATAATACATGACCAATAACCATTATATTTTGGTGTCTTTGGAAACATAGAAACAAGATATTCTATCTTAGTGAATGATCTTGACTCATTAAGGGCATAAAACAATGCTATTTCATAAACATGAATACATGAAAACCATGTCCATGCATAAAATTATGGACATGAAAATCAGGTCCAGACATAGAATTATTGGCATGAAAACCATGTCCCCACATAGAATTGTGAACATGAAATTTGGTTCATGCATAACATATATACCTCATGAGTTTTCCATTTTCCCCAATGCATCAGAGGGATATATAGGACCCACCCATCTCTTAATGAAATCCTACATACATGTGCCACAAGATCATTAACAATAATATCATAACCAATGTAATGGAATGGGTGTTATAAACATGTAAAAATATAATAACCTATAAAAAAGAGATAGGTTTCACAAACATTCCATCAAAAGAATAACCTGGGAAAAGAAGGGGGTTTTTTAAGCAGCATTCCATAAAAACATTAACCATTTGGATAAATAATATGAATGGAATTCTTGAACTATAATAAAGTATTTCATCATAGGTGGGTAAGAACTTTGAAAGATCACTTGGAATATGAATTTTCATTAAAAATCACCTTTTAAAATATAATAAAATTTAAATAACCATTTATTTGATACCAATTTGATGAAATATAATGAAATCTTGAAAATCATTTTAAACTGTTCTTGAAGAAAATATGTTATCTTTATTGAACATGTTTCTTTTCTTAAAATGTTGTGCAATTTTAAAAGAAATAATTTTTTTTAAAATAACCTTTTAAGATTTTATGGGATTATAAAAGTTAATAATTCATCTTGAAATCATAAAAATGTGTCCATTCAATATTTTTTTAGAAAATTTCTTCTCATACTTTTTCTATAAAAGTAAAAAAGTATGTCGTTTGAAAAATGAAATAAATATTCCTTTAAAACCATGTAGTAAAAAAGTAAAAAATGAGTAAAAAGTAATTGAATAATCCATATTATAATGAATAAACATTTTTTGTAAACATTTTTTAGAAAAAATGGACATGGATGATAAATATTACCCAATATATACTTAAAACAAAACAATCTCAAATATGGAAGAGATTGTGAAATAAACACTCATAAATTTATAATCAGTACAATCGTATGCCCCATGAAAAAAATAATATTATAAGAATATGTAAATATCATAATTTTTTGGATAATACACATAAAATACATTCATTTTTATTATATAAACCACGTATAATAAATAATTAGCATGTGAGGCATGTGTCTCACAGAAATAAAGGTTAGACAAAAATCCCCTTATCTTATGTCTTGGCCCTCTTCATACTCAAACCAGTTTCATGTATAATAAATATAAGTTTATTAATAATATTTTATAGAATAATATTTTTATATATAATACCAAATATTATTTTATTATTACCTTATATTACCCACATGTTAGTGAACCTATGCTAAGGTTTCAATTCGGGTAATATTCTCTTTGTTCTTCGCATGTGTCTTAACTTGTTATATCGTTGGTCCTTATACTTATATCATTATTATAGATTTTAAATAATTTTATAAATATTATTTATATCCATTATATGTATATGAAAATAAAATATACCGTAAATAAGTATGAAATGGAATAAATTATTCCTGGATTTGGTAAGTTGTATGTACGCATGAATGATGTATCTATTTTAATTTTCATATCGAAAGAAAGTATGTAAATAACATATGTATATATGTTTATCTATATATATATATATCATTATTAAAGTCACATAATTATACCATATATATTATATAAGTTCACTCTACCCATCCTTAATACATTCCATGTGGTGTTTGAATAAATTTACATCGCTTTGAGGGGGCGGTAGTCCACACTTCCTCAAACATTTTTATCGTATTAACACCAAATGGAATGAAAAAAAAAGTATGTCTTGTAAAAATAAATGAGGAATCTTAAATAAATAATAAATATTATATATAACTTATATAGATATAGTGTCCATAAAAATTTCAAAAATGATTGGTGGTAAAGAAAAAATGAATAATCATCGTTTCATGAGGCAGTAGTTCACCATACACAGAAACAACATGTTCAATATCCATTAGATATAGGTGTCTTTAAGTGTAGGTATAACCCTAAGCATAAAAAAATACTATTATATTTAGGATATTTTTTTCATAAAATTATTGAATAGATATATGTTAGGTGGTGGAGAAACAAAATTATGAAAGGAGCTAGATAGAAAATGTTACCTCTAAATTAGGTAACTCCTTTTGGTTTGTGAAAAAAGGATTCCTTGAGTTACCTTATTCCAAAGGTAAGAATTCTAGGAAGAATAAAAGAATTTGGGAGGAGAAATGGGTAGGTGTTGTCTGAGACAAAAGGCTTTAGAGGTGTGAATAAAAAAGGAGAGGTTCCCTTTTGTAAGAGGGATGAAGGGTACTTTAGGAAACTCCAAAACTATTAATTTATTACAAATTTATTTTCTATTTCAAATAGATCCAAAGTGATTTATTTATAATTATATGTGATTATGGGTGTATATCCACTCAACCAGTGAATTTGAGACATGTTTAGGTCACAAAAGGAACCTTTTCTTTTGACTTTAACCCTTAGTTAAACAATTTAACTCTTCCATGAAAACTTGTCCTTTTAAACTATAAGTTTAATATAGTTTTTATAAAATTACAAAAAAAGTCCAATTTGACCATTTATGAAATATTTAACATTATCCAAGTTATTTTGACAAACTATATATTTTAATGAATTTTATAACATTTAATAAAATATTATTTATTGCAAAGTACCATTTCTATCATGTTTGATAATATTTATTAATTGCATTTTTATAAAATTCTAAAAACTTTATTACTTCAAAAAATACATTAAATAATCCACAACATGTCATAATCATCCAAATAATTCGTGTATGGAATCAAATAGATCAAATGATATTTACTTTAATATTATTAATATCATTTATTTGATTTTACCTTCAATAAATGTATTATTACATCACCATTGTGTCATAATTACATTTAATTATTTATTGTTTAAAAATTATAAATAATTTATACTAAGGTAGATAATTTATTATATTTTTAATGAATATTTATAGTCATTTTTTTCTTATGTATTAACATATATTTAAAACTATTTAGTTATTAAAATTTGAATATGGTTTTTTTAACTTTTATTTAAATAGAATATAATAAATGTCCTAATATAACACAAGTGGCCTAAAAAAGATTATATTATTTACCTATGGTTTATTTGGTTCTAAAAATACATATACAATGAAATTAAGACATGTTTTAGGGTAATTTTATATTATTATATTATTTGTTTACCTTTAATTACCATATTTTTCATTAACTACTGTAAATAAAATTCAAAATTAAATATTCACGAAACATTATATTTTGATACTATTAGACCACATTATTCATACTAATAAAAAAATGTATTTATATTTTCTCAAATTCAATTTAGTGAAGTGGTAAAATTGTGTTTAATTTTAATCTAGTAAATGTGGCTAAAAGATAGGTAAAAGAGACGTTCAAAAGTTCTCCATATTTTATATCTAATTATATTATAAATATAATTCAAATGACCTAAATTGGATGAATATATGTATTATCTATTTATTGTTACTTTAAAATCAATTTTAAGTAAAATAATTATTTAACTAAAAAGTCATTTTTTAACTACAATGTAGTATTTTTCACTATTCATCAAAAATTCAGACTTTTTAGAAAAATACTAAAATATAACCTTAAGATAATTTTGATAATCCAAATTATTTTTTTTATTTTTTCATAATAAATTTCTATGAGTGTCTAAAATTAATTTCATTATTTTTCATGAAAAGCAGTTCATTTGAGAAAATCGTAGTTTTGAACAGATAAAGAATTTACCAAAAATTGTATTTTTTATTAAAAACCATTATAAATAATATCTAAAATGTATTTATTACTATTAATACTAAAATTTTCATGGGTATATTATAAATATATTATTTAAATAATTATTATAGTATAGTGTTGTTTCAAAGAAACTCGGTGTTGCGTGTAACACAAGCGAAGTCGGTGTTGCGTGTAATGAAATCTTTCCTCGGTTTTGCGTAAAAAAAATCCAAAATACAGTGATATTATATAATAAAAATATATATATTTAGTGTAGCATGAAGTGAAAATATCAAAATATTAAATTAATTTGAATAAAATAAATTCACAAAATCTCAAGGTGTTACATTCCACCCCCCTTAAAATGAATTTTTCCCATGAAATTCATTTGGGTTAATGAAATTTATACTTGAATGTTAATTTCATTGAAACACACATCATAAAAATGAATTCTAAATCTTCCTTTTAAAAAGTTAAATTTTAAAAATAACAGTTTCCAAAAGTAAATCATAAATAACTCTCTTCATTGGATAACATAGGTGAAGATTTGGGCATAGAGAAAAAGCATAAATATATATAGATAAATATTACGGATCAAAATAAAGTAGGTGATCCAAGGAATGTTAACAATCATAATTTCCACAATCTAAAGAAACTTGAAAGAGGTCATTGATATCATCAAAATAATGACTATAATACAACCTTTTATATCACAATCCCTTTCCCTAATGTTGAAGAATTTTTAAGAGAAGATATACTTAATTGATTTCAGAATAACTTCACCCTTTATGGTTGCATGATCAATTTCCACTTCATCTCTTATTCCAAGATATTACATTGATTTTTTCATTCCTAAAGAATTATCAAATCATGAGAATAAAGATAGTTCATTCTTTCTATCTTCAAAAAAATGGTCAACACAAGTTAAAAAATATGTATAAATATACCTATTGATAGATAATTCTCTAATCTCATAAACTTATATGATTTTTAACATAAACATTCAATAAATTTATAAACTTACAATCCTTATTAAAGATTAAAATTAAAAACTTTATAAAGAAGTACACTGAACCAGATTTACAATTATCTCCCATATATCAAAAGGCAGTTCATGGTTGTCACATTCTAAACATGTGGACAACTTAATCATGTATTCTATCGAGTCATGGTAATAACCTGAATTATCATATATCCTTATTGAAAACATGTATGTTTATTTATTCAAAATATTGTTATATATATTCCGTAGGTAGAAAAAAATTTATACTTTATCCATGATAGAATAAACCTCTTTAAAATTAATCCACTATTAGTTCTAGAGAAATTTTTATCATCAAATTTACTTATTCACATCTAATATATATTTATAAAAATATCATTATCTCAACATAAGGGACATATTAAGGGTTATAGTTTCCTTATTCACGTTTTATCCTAATATATTATTATTTCCTTAAATCACTTTTCTAGGTATTAAGAACTATTCAACATATCCATTCCACTCCTTAATGAAAAAACATATACTGAACACACATATACATATCATGATTCATATAATCATTGAATTATGAAACATGTACACTTAAATCATCAAAATTTATTCTTAAAAAATTACTCAAGATCCATCATCTTAGTCTTTCCTAAAATATGAATCATTTATTGAGGTTCATCAACCTTAATCTAAAAAAGCTTCTTAGAATTAGTGTAAAGAATAATGCTAAGACATCCCATACTTTTCACATGTCGTTTTCAGTCGCTTTATCTTGAAGTATAACTAATACTCATACCACCTTTTTTATTCTCTTAATGACATTTCCACTTCAGAAATTGTTTTTAATAATTCTCAAACTTTTCAAAACTGAAAAATTCAAGGTTTACTATGTTCTATATAGTTCTAGATATTGACTAAGACCATAAATAAAAGTGCGAGAAATATATATCAGAGATGAAAAACACATAATTAAGGTAAATTAATTATAATATTTCAATCTATTATATATTAGGTTTAATCTGATGTTATTCATGATTTTCAAAAAAAACACTAGGATTGTAACCTATACTTTGATTTATCCTTATGACATCCTTATATGTATCCTTTAAAATATCTCTAGGGATCTCACTAAAGTTTTTGCATCCTAGTTTCCATAGGCTGACTAAACCTTTCCTCTGATACCAACTATAGTGACCTAGGCTTAACATATATTGATATTACATCATTTTAGATGAATATTCAGTACATTACAATAATACATGCGCAAGGACCATAATAGTTTACTCTCTTTGGAAACATGGAATCAAGATACTCTATCCAAGTAAAATATCTTCAGCGTCTCCCATAAATATCTCCACCATTAATACTTCTACCTAAAACATATTTTGTAACCCGCGGAAAGGAAAAATAAGAATGAGTGATCTTGGATGATCAGTAATAGTAAACAAGGGTGATATGTGAACATAAACATGAGAATAAGGGGTATCATAATGTGATAAAAATATTATATGATCAGACCCTCCATATCAAAGATAAACATGAATCATAAGGAAATCAAAGAACGTAATCCATAAGATCATAAAATTGATACAAGGAATGAAATTTTGGAATACACATAAACACAAAACTTTGTGAAAAACTATAAATAATAATAGGTACACTCATTAATGACATGAAATCAGGCTCTTTTATAAACATATAGACATGAAAACCATGTCCATGCATAAAATTATAGACATGAAAATTAGTACCACGCATAGAATTATGGACATTAAAACCATGTCCACACATAGAATTGTGAACATGAAATCAGGTTCACACATAACATATATACCTCATGAGTTTTTCATCTTTCCCCAATTAATCGGAGGGAGATATAGGTCCCACCCATCTCATAATTAAATCATTGATACATGTTCCACAAGATCATAAACAATAATATCATAACCATTGTAATGGAATAGGTTTCATAAACAAGTAATAATTTAATATTATGTAAAAAAAGACAGGTTTCATAATCATTCCATAAAAATCATAACAAGTGAAAATAAGGGGTTTTCTTAAGCATTATTCCATAAAAACGAAAACCATTTCTAGAAATAATATGAATGTTATTCTTGAACTATAATATATTATTTTATCATAGGTGCAGAAGGATTTTTAAAGATCACTAGGAACATGTTTTTCTCCTTAAAAATCACCTTTTAAAACATAAATTATTTTTAGAAGCCTTTTTTGTGAAACCAGTTTTAAAACATATAAGGAAATAATGAAAATAATTTAAAACAGTTCTTGAGGAAAATATCCTTTCATTCTTGAAATAGTTTTTTTTTCTTAAAATTACATGCAATTTCGAAGGAAAAAAATTATTTTAAAATAACCTTGTAAGTTTTTCGTGGATGATCCATGGTAATAAGGCATCATTAAATAATAAATATTCCATTCATGTCGTATATGTAAAAAAATCTTATCGTATTTTTCCCAGAAATGTCAAAAAGAACATTCTTTAAAAAATGAAAAAAAAGTCCTTTTAAACTCTATAGTAAAAAAGTCAAAAATGAGTAAAAATGACTTTAAACATACATATGAGAACAATAAAATATTTTATTTAATTTTTTTAGAAAACATGTACATGGATGATAAATATTACTCAAAGGATACTTGAAACAAAACTATCTTAAATATGGAAGAGATTGGGAAATCAACACTCATCACTTTATAATCAATAGAATTGTATGCCCCTTGTAAAAATGAAAATTATAAGAATATTTAAATATCATAATCTTATGGATAATACTCATAAAATATATTCATTGTAAGTATATACACCACGTATAATATTCAAGTAGTGTATGAGGCATGTGTCTCACAGAAATAAAGGTTGGACAAAAATCCCCTTACCTTGTGTCATGAATCTCTTCATAATAAAAGAAGATTCATGTGTAGTAAATATAAATATATTAGAAATACTTTATGAAATAATATTATTATATCTAATACCACATATGGTTTTATTATGACCTTATATTACCCACTTGTTAATGATCTTATGTTAAGGTTTCACTTCGGGTAATATACTCTTTATTCTTCCCAAATGTCTTAACATGTTATATCATTGGTCCTTATAATTATATCATGATTCCAGAATCTAAATCATGACATAAATATCATTTATATCCAATATATTTATATTAAAATAAAATATACAATAAATAATTATGAAATACAATACACCATTCATAGAGATGGTAAGTCGTACATACGCATGAATGATGTTTCTGTTTTAATTGATGTATTGAAAGAAAGTATGTAAATGACATATGTATATATATTTATGTATATATATCCTTAGTAAATTATAAATATTATTTCATATATATCATATAAGTTCACTAAACCCATCCTTAATACATTCTATGTGGTTTTTGAATGAATCACATCGCTTTGAGGGGCGGTAATCCACACTTTCTCAAATGAGATTATCGTATTAAAACCAAATTGAAAGTAAAAAAAGGAATGCAATGTAAAATGGATTATATAATCTTAAATAAATATTAAATATTATATATAAAATATATAGATATAGTGGATATCATAATATCCACCATGATTGGTCGTAAGGGAAAAATGAACAATCATCCTTTCGTGAGGTAGCAGTTCGCTGTACATAGAAACAGTATGTTCGATATCCATTAGCTAGAGGTATGTTTAACTATAGTCAGAAAATTTTTATAAAAATATAATATTATATTTAGGATACTATTTTATTCATAAAATAATGGATTAAATATATTTTAAGGGGTGGTGAAACAAAATTTAGAAAGGATCTTGAGAGAAGATGTTAACTCTAAATCGGGTAACTCCATTTGGTTTGTGCCAAAATGGGTCCTTAAGTTAACATATTATCTAGGTATTTATTCTATGAGGAAGGTAAGGAAGTTGGGAGGATAAATGTGTAGGTTTTGGATAACACTACTGGAAATTCAGGATTTCCCAACAATTTAGAACTATTGGGAAAGGCTGCAGAACCATTGGTATATGTTATACCAATGGTTCTGCAAACTGTAGGGAAGTAAGCCGTTGGGAAAAGTTTTTCCCAATGGTTTACAATGAACCGTTGGGATAGGGTGATGAAAAATTACCCTATCCCAACAGTTCTGGAAAACCGTTGGGAAATCTTATTCCCAACGGTTTACAACCGTTGGGATACAGTGCACAAAATTATCATGTTTTTCCCAATAGTTTGGAAAACCGTTGGGAAAAACCCAACATATCCTCTTTCCCAATGGTTTAGAACCATTGGTAAAAGTGTTTTACCAATAGTTCTATGAACCGATGGTAAAACAAGACCTACACATTTTATGCCAACGATTTTGAACCGTTGGCATAGCCTCTGTTGGGCAAATTGCACAGCAGCTCTGCAATTTACCCAGCAGCTCTCCAATTTGACCACCGGCTCTCTAATTTGCCCACCAGGTCTCATTTTGTGGGTTCCCTCTCATTTTCAATCCAATTATTGTACCTTTAATAAACTAACACATACATATACAATTATTTTACCTACAATAACCAACTAACACTTACATATAGAGAACAAATTCATACACATTTAACATATAATGGTAGAACTATACACATCCATAATTAAATTAGAATTCATAACAAAATTATAAACATACATAATTCATTTAGAATTCAATTTAAAATTTATATGACAATTATATGTGGAATCCGGAATTCAATTCATAATTTGATCAGTTTTTTGTATACCATATATTTTTACTTGAAATAATGTCCATTTTAAACATAATACATAAACCTCGAGAGCTACCGGCCACACCACACCTCGGATTGAGGCGGGGTTGACTCATACACGTCATATATGACCCATGGATCGTTGTGCTAATGTATCGACACAATCCAAATGCGTTTGGTCGGTTTTTCGTATGCTAGTTGATGTTTTTCAATTAAAATGATGTACTTTTGAAACAAAAGGTAGAAAATTTGAGTGGTGCCACCACACCGTGCCTCGGATTGAGGTGGCGTTGACTCATACCTGTCATATATGACCCATGGATCGTTCTCTGAAAGTTTCAATGGAAACCGAATGCATTTGGTCGGTTTTCCATATGTACATAAATTGTTGTCCATTTTAAGCAAAAGAGAGCCACTTAGAGTGATTCCGGCCACACTGTGCCTCAGATTAAGGCGGGGTTGACTCGTACACATCACATATGACCCATGGATCGTTATGATAAAGTATCAACACAATCCAAATGTGTTTGGTCGGTTTTTCGTATGCCAGTTGATGTTTTTCACTTCAAATGACGACCTTTTGAAACAAAAGACAGACACTTTGAGTGGTGGTGGCCATAACATGCCTTGGATTGAGGCGGGGTTGACTCGTACACGTCACATATGACCCATGGATCGTTTTTCTAATGTATCGACACAATCCGAATGCATTTGGTCGGTTTTCTGTATGCCAGTTGATGTTTTTCAATTAAAATGACGTACTTTTGAAACAAAAGGAAGACACTTTGAGTGGTGCCGGCCACACCGCGCCTCGGATTGAGGCGGCTTTGACTCATACACGTCACATATGAACCATGGATCGTTCTCCTAAAGTTTCAATGGAAACCAAATGTGTTTGGTCAGTTTTCTGTATGTACTTAAATTGTTGCCCATTTTAAGCAAAAGACAGAAACTTTGAGTGGTGGCGGCCACACCGCGCCACGGATTGAGGCGAGGTTGACTCATACACGTCACATATGACCCATGGATCGTTGTGCTAAAGTATCGATACAATTTGAATATGTTTTGTCAGTTTTCTGTATGCCAGTTGATGTATTTCACTTCAAATTATGTCCTTTTGAAACAGAAGACAGACACTTTGAGTGGTGGTGGCCACACCTTGCCTCAGATTGAGGCGAGGTTGACTCATACACGTCACATATGACCCATGGATCATTGTGCTAATGTATCGACACAATCTGAATGCGTTTGGTCAGTTTTCCGTATTCCAGTTGATGTTTTTTAATTAAAATGACGTACTTTTGAATCAAAAGGCAGACACTTTGAGTGGTACTGGCCACACCGCACCTCGGATTGAGGCAGCGTTGACTCATACACGTCACATATGACCCATGGATCATTCTTCGAAAGTTTCAATGGAAACCGAATGCGTTTGGTCGATTTTCCGTATGTACTTAAATTGTTGTCCATTTTAAGCAAAAGAGAGCCACTTAGAGTGATTCCGGCCATACCGTGCCTCATATTAAGGCAGGGTTGACTCATACATGTCACATAATACCCATGGATCGTTTTTCTAAAGTATCTAGACAATCAAAATGCGTTTGGTCTGTTTTCTGTATGTCAGTTGATGTTTTTCACTTCAAATGACGACCTTTTGAAACAAAAGAGAGAAACTTTGAGTGGTGGCAGACACACCGCGCCTCGGATTGAGGCGGGGTTGACTCGTACATGTCACATATGACCCATGGATCATTGTGCTAATGTATCGACACAATCCAAATGCGTTTGGTTGGTTTTCTGTATGCTAGTTGATGTTTTTCGATTAAAATGACGTACTTTTGAAACAAAAGGCAGACACTTTGAGTAGTTTTGGCCACACCGTGCCTCGGATTGAGGCGGCGTTGACTCGTACACATCCCATATGACCCATGGATCGTTATCCTAAAGTTTTAATGGAAACCGAATGTGTTTGGTCATCTTTCCATATGTACTTAAATTGTTGTCCATTTTAAACAAAAGACAGACACTTTGAGTGGTGGCAACCACACTGTGCCTCAGATTGAGGCGGGGTTGACTCATACAGGTCAGATATGACCCATGGATCATTGTGCTAAAGTATCGACACAATCCAAATGCTTTTGGTTAGTTTTCCGTATGCCAGTTGATGTATTTCACTTCAAATTATGTCCTTTTGAAATAGAAGACAGACACTTTGAGTGGTGGCGGCCACACCGCACCTCTTATTGAGGCGGGTTTGACTCATACACGTCACATATGACCCGTGGATCATTTTTCTAATGTATCGACACAATCCGAATGCATTTGGTCGGTTTTTCGTATGCCAGTTGATGTTTTTCAATTAAAATGACGTACTTTTGAAACAAAAGGCAGACACTTTGAGTGGTGCCGACCACACTGTGCCTCAACTTAAGGCGGAGTTGACTTGTACACATCACATATGACACATGGATCGTTCTACTAAAGTTTCAATGGAAACTGAATGCGTTTGGTCGGTTTTCCGTATGTACTTAAATTATTGTCCATTTTAAGAAAAAGAGAGCCACTTAGAGTGATTTTGGCCACACCATGCCTCATATTCAGGCGGGGTTGACTCGTACACGTCACATATGACCCATGGATCGTTGTGCTAAAGTATAGAGACAATCCGAATGCATTTGGTCGGTTTTCCCTATGCCAGTTGATGTTTTCACATCAAATGATGTCCTTTTGAAACAAAATACAGACACTTTGAGTGGTGGCAGACACAACGCGCCTAGTATTGAGGTGGGGTTGACTCTTACACGTCACATATGACCCATGGATCGTTGTGCTAATGTATCGACACAATCCGAATGCGTTTGGTCGGTTTTCCCTATGCTAGTTGATGTTTTTAATTAAAATGATGTACTTTTGAAACAAAAGGCAGACACTTAGAGTGGTGTCAGCCACACCGCGCCTTATATTGAGGCGGCGTTGACTCGTACACGTCACATATGACCCGTGGATCATTCTACTAAAGTTTCAATGGAAACTGAATGCGTTTGGTCAATTTTCCGTATGTACTTAAATTGTTGTCCATTTTAAGCAAAAGACAGACACTTTGAGTGGTGGCGGCCACACCATGCCTCGGATTGAGGTGGGGTTGACTCGTACCCATCACATATGACCCATGTATTATTGAGATAAAGTATAGACACAATCCAAATGCGTTTGGTTGGTTTTCTGTATGCCAGTTGATGTATTTTACTTCAAATTATGTCCTTTTGAAATAGAAGACAGACACTTTGAGTGGTGGTGGCCACACCGTGCCTCAGATTGAGGCGGGGTTGACTCTTACACGTCACATATGACCCATGGATCGTTGTTCTAATGTATCGACACAATCCGAATGTGTTTTGTCAGTTTTTCGTATGCCAGTTGATGTTTTTCAATTAAAATGGCGTACTTTTGAAACAAAAGGCAGACACTTTGAGTGGTGGCGGCCACACCGCACCTCAGATTGAGGTGGCTTTGACTCGTACACGTCACATACGACCCATGGATCATTCTCCTAAAGTTTCAATGGAAACCAAATGCGTTTGGTCAGTTTTCCGTATGTACTTAAATTGTTGTCCATTTTAAGAAAAAGACAGACACTTTGAGTGGTGGAAGCCACACTGCGCCTCAGATTGAGGTGGGGTTGACTCGTACACGTCACATATGACCCATGGATCGTTCTCCCAAAGTTTCAATGGAAACCGAATGTGTTTGGTCAGTTTTCTGTATGTACTTAAATTGTTGTCCATTTTAAGCAAAAGAGAGCCACTTAGAGTGATTTCGGCCACACCGTGCCTCATATTCAGGAGGGGTTGACTTGTACACATTACATATGACCCATGGATCATTGTTCTAAAGTATCGACACAATCTGAATGCATTTGGTCAGTTTTCCGTATGCCAGTTTATGTTTTTCAATTAAAATGACATACTTTTGAAACAAAAGGCAGAAACTTTGAGTGGTGCCGGCCACACCGCGCCTCTGATTGAGGCAGCGTTCACTCTTACACATCACATATTACCCATGGATCGTTGTGCTAATGTATTGACACAATCTGAATGCGTTTGGTCAGTTTTCCGTATGCCAGTTGATGTTTGACAATTAAAATGACGTACTTTTGAAACAAAAGGCAGACACTTTGAGTGTTGCTGGCCACACTGCGCCTTGGATTGAGGCGGCGTTGACTCATACACGTCACATATGACCCATGGATCATTATCCTAAAGTTTCAATGGAAACCGAATGCGTTTGGTCGGCTTTCTGTATGTACTTAAATTGTTGTCCATTTTAAGAAAAAGATATAAACTTTGAGTGGTGGCGGTTTCACCGTGCCTCGGATTGAGGTAGGATTGACTCGTACATGTCACATATGACCCATTGATCGTTGTGGTAAAGTATCGACACAATCCGAATGCGTTTGGTCGGTTTTCTGTATGCCATTTGATGTATTTCACTTCAAATTATGTCCTTTTGAAACAGAAGGCAGACACTTTGAGTGGTGGCAGCCACACCATGCTTCGGATTGAGGCGGGGTTGACTCATACACGTCACATATGACCCATGGATCGTTGTGCTAATGTGTCGACACAATCTGAATGCATTTGGTCGATTTTCCGTATGCTAGTTGATGTTTTCCCATTAAAATGACATACTTTTGAAACAAAAGGCAGACACTTTGAGTGGTGTCGTCCACACCGCGCCTCAGATTGAGGCGGCGTTGACTCGTACACGTCACATATGACCCATGGATCATTCTCCTACAGTTTCAATGGAAACCGAATGTGTTTGGTCAGTTTTCCATATATACTTAAATTTTTGTCCATTTTACGCAAAAGATAGATACTTTGAGTGGTGGAGGCCACACCATGCCTCTGATTGAGGTGGGTTTGACTCTTACACGTCACATATGACCCATGGATTGTTCTCCTAAATTTTCAATGGAAACCGAATGCATTTGGTCAGTTTTCCATATGTACTAAAATTGTTGTCCATTTTAATCAAAAGAGAGCCACTTAGAGTGATTTCGGCCACATCGTGCCTCAGATTCAGGCGGGGTTGACTCATACACATCACATATGACCCATGGATCGTTGTGCTAAAGTATCGACACAATCCGAATGCATTTGGTCAGTTTTCCGTATGCTAGTTGATGTTTTTCACTTCAAATGACGCCCTTTTGAAACAAAAGACAGACACTTTGAGTGGTGGCGGCCACACCGCGCCTCGGATTGAGGTGGGGTTGACTCGTACACGTCACATATGACCCATGGATTGTTGTGTTAATGTATTGACACAATCCGAATGTGTTTGGTTGTTTTTTCATATGTACTTAAAATGTTGTCCATTTTATTAGAATCCACTGTGCGGGGGGTTGTTCGGGGTCCAAGGAAGAGGGTGGGGGGGCTGTCTGGGGGGTTGTCCGGGGGGCTGTCTGGGGTTCAGGGAGGAGGGGGGGCTATGCGAGGGGCTGTCTGGGGGGTGTTTGGGGGGTTGTCCGTGGTCCAAGGAGGAGGGTGGTGGGGCTGTCTGGGGGGCTGTCCGGGGGCTGTTCGGGGGGCTGTCCGGGGGCTGTTTGGGGTTGTTCGGGGGGTTGTCCGGGGTCCAAAGAAGAGGGTGGGGGGCTGTCTGGGGGGCTGTCCGGGGGGTTGTCCGGGGTCCAGGGAGGAGGGTGGGGGGCTGTCCGGGGGGATGTCTGGGGGGCTATCCGGCGGGGTTGTCCGGGGCCTAGGGAGGAGGGTGGGGGGTTTTCCAGGGTCCAGAAAGGAGGGTGGTTCCCAAACACACAACCACTAAAATACAACAACATCCATGAAAACATATAATATATAAAAATAACTCAACTCCAATACTATACTAGTCTAGATAAAACCAACAACTAGAATAGATTAAATATCAAATCTCAGTAATGCAATCAAAAATGTAATGGGTCAACTTTTCCCCCATCACAATCACCATCATCATTATCACCCTCGTCCTCGTCCCCATCATCATCCTCGCCCTCGCCCTCCTCCTCGTCCTTGCCCTCCTCCTCACCCTCACCACCCGCCTCTCCCTCCTCCTCTCCCTTATCCTCTCCCTACTCTTCTGCATCAGACTCCTCGCCATCATCATCGTCAAGTTGTACATTGTCCTGAACACCACTAGAACTTCCACTCGGTGCACCGTATATAGAATTTATCGACGACATATACTCATCAAAAGATGGGTTGGCCTCTGCTGGAAGTGTAGGACGTAGAACTTAAATAAATTTCATAAAAGCACTATTTCCCTAGCAGACTGTTCTAACGTCTCTGTGGCCCTTTTCTCAGCATGTTCTGCCTGTGCCCTATCTTGCTGCAGCTCAGTGGCACTACAGCTCATACCTGAGGAGGGCCAATACCTCATCGGGGAAATCCTAGGTCGGCAGCGTACTCTGCCAGAATGCTCCTCTCCCAACACCTGATGTAAGTGATCTGTTGGCCCAAAATTGTCTGGTTCTTGGGCATAGAGGGCCTCTAAAGCATCCTGTTACAAGTATAAATATATCATTAAGTTACAAAATAGATATTAAAAAATAAATTCAACAGATTAAAACTTACAATCTGCTGCTGAGTCACTTCGTTGACGACACTTCCATCCTTTTTCCGTCTACTTGAGCAAAACAGTTTTTCTCGAGGCACGATTCCTTCAATATTTTGTATTTTCCTCTACAATGACATTGAAAACTAAAGTTATATGAAAAACTTTAGAAAACTATTAAATAATTGAAGAAAAAAAAGAAATTTTAAGTCATAAAGAAAACTTATGAACAATTGTTATACCTACTTCCTCTCATGATCAGGCATCGTAGTGCGTCCCAGTGTGTGGAGGTATTTTTTTCATCAATGTTATTTTTATTTTTTCCAGATGATTCCTAAATAAAATTTGAAAATGCAACCGATAGTATTAATGAAAATCATGAAAGTTATTATTTAAATACCTAAAATGTTATTAATACCTTAAACTGGGTACTCGTCCAATGAGTAATCATCTGATGATATTGCTCTATAGGACAATCATCCACCACTGGTACCGCCTCTAACTCAGTGCCAACTCTAGCAACCCATCCAATATACAACTCATGCTTTTAGGCTCTCCAAATCTTGCCTAAATCCTTTAGACGTTCCGATCGTGAACCCTCACCATCAGGAAAATTAAATCAAAGCTGAAATAAAAATATTAATTCATATAAATAAAAAATAATTCATGGAATTAAATAGAATAGATTTTTTTACCCATATCTCTACCCAAGCTCTATCCTTGACCTCATGTGGCAAATGTCTCCACGATAGCGGGCTGACGAGAATGATTTCGGAGTATTTGGCAAGCGTCGCCAAAAAACTCCGACATGGCTTCCATGTTTTCTCAACCATTTAGTTGTCTTCATTATAATCCACCATAACCTGTGTGCAGCGGTTCCACACTGAATGCATGCGTGTACGCCCCTGCCCACGCCTCCTATCATTAGATGTATCTGTCATGAAAGAAAAATAAATATTTTATCAAAACATGTTATAATGAAAATAAATATTTCTATAAAAATTTGTTAGGGTTCTATAAATATACATGTGACGGTCTGATCGCTGAGTGCCGCTGGATCCATAGAAACTGATGGAACACCTTTTGGTGGAACAGGAGTCGAAGACGATGGAATATAGAAGCTCAGAGAGACAGAAGTAGAAGGAAAAGAATTTGGGACAACTGTTTGACCGAATGCTGATTGAGGAGTGGGAATCATCACGGGATATGAAAATAATGGGCTAGAAGATACAGAAGGTAGCGAAAACATGGGAGGCCTAAATATCCCATGTGTCTCTAACGACACACCAGGATCAGAATGTGGGAAGGATGACATGTCAGTGGGAGGCGCAGGGTCTAGTCGGGTACGCGCAGCTGGTCGTCCACCTCTGGTACGAACCCTCCTCGTACCACCGGCCTGAGTACTAGGACCAGTACTAGGATCCCCGTCGAATAACTGTCGATGTATAGGTGGATCCTACAAAAAATGTTTACAAAAAAATTAATCACATGACAATATATATTCTTTAAAAATATCAATTTAAAATAAAGTACTCACTATAGGCACTAATGGTGGAATGCCCATCTCTGTCATTCGACGATTGTTCTCCATCTTTTTTTTCCTTCGTCTCTCTTCAATTGGATTCATTTCCTGCTTTTGAAAACAAATATGTAATTAATTAGAAAAAGAAAACTAATGTGTAACCCAAAAAACTAAATATATGAGGAAATAGGGGATTCATAGGTAATTTAGCTATCAATTGTTTTAGAAGAGCTTGAATGGATTTAATAAATCATACAAGTTTTAATTTTCACCAAGTTAGAAATATTGTTTGACTATGTTTGAATACAGTTCAATTCCAAATTAGAAAATGTAATTTAAATAAAACTGCAACCAATAAACATTGAAAATCCATATAATGGTCAATTAAGCTATAAATTATTTTAGAAGAGCTTGAATGGATTTATTAAATCATACAAGTTGTAATGTTCACCAAGTTAGAAATATTATTTGACTATGTTTGAATACAGTTCAATTCCAAATTAGAAAATGCAATTCAAATAAAACTGCAACCATTAAACACTGAAAATTCACATAACGTTCAAGTCAGCTATCAATCGTTTTAGAAGATCTTGAATGGATTTAATAAATCATACAAGTTGTAATGTTTACCAAGTTAGAAATATTGTTTGACTATTTTTGAATATAGTTCAATTCCAAATTAGAAAATGCAATTCAAATAAAACTACAACCAATAAACATTGAAAATTCACATAATGGTCAATTCAGCTATCAATTGTTTTAGAAGAGCTTGAATGGATTTAATAAATCATACAAGTTGTAATGTTCAACAAGTTAGAAATATTGTTTGACTATGTTTGAATACAGTTCAATTCCAAATTAGAAAATGCAATTCAAATAAAACTGCAACCAATAAACATTGAAAATTCACATAACGGTCAAGTCAGCTAAAACATATTTGTGATCAATACTAAATAAATTTGAATATTACCAACCTTAACAACCCAAATCGAGGTAAACCAAAATAATTGAAACATGGATGAATGATTATATATATTTTCAACCACAAATTCAGGTTCAAAATCAACTCTGACAATTGAGCTATTTGAGTCATCAAAAGAAATAAATGGATTGGTTCCAATGGCACTAGGGACAGTGTCAATTCCGTCATCACCATCATCAAAAATATATCTTGGAATTACTTCAACTATGACACCAAATTCAGGTTGAAGTTGGTCTTTGACATAAAAAACTTGTTTAGCCATTGATGCCAACACATATGGTTCTTCGGTAGCAAGAGTGCGAGTCATATTAATTACTCGAAATCCACAATCATCAATAAATGTTTCATGTCTCTTCATCGAATCAAACCAATGGAATTTCATCATTGTGACTCGTCCATGAGAGTAATAATCCAATATTATTATTTTCTCAACAACTCCATAATAACCCACATTTTCAAATTGTGGTCTACTATCTGATGCACTGGCATAACAATTTTTTGTGGAAGTAACCATAACACCATCATGTTGTGTTCTCATGTTCTTTGCGCATTCAGTGACAATAAATTTGTACCCATTGATAACAATTGATTTACAGTCACGAACCACGGTATTAGGACCAAAAGCCAAAGCTCTTATTTCCTCAGAGACAGAGTCAGCAGACAAACTCAATACCTTCAATATAAATGACTATTAAAGTTAATTAAATATTGATATAATTATTTTAAACATTAATTTTTTTTATACCTTCAATTTTAACCAAGCAGAAAACTCTTTGCTATACAAAGTCTCTCTCCTTCTCAAAGATAAAGAACGATGCTTCCTATTTATCATTGTTTTATGTTCCCTGTAGATAAAAAATATTAATAGTTTAAAAAATATATATGTAATATATACATAATAAATTTAGTTACCTGATATAGTCATCGAACAAATCACAGTTGAACAAAACTGTGCGATGTGCCATCTCCCGCTCTTCATGGCTTAATGTCTTCAATGTATATGATCAAGGAATTCCTCCTATTTGAGGAAGTGATGGAAAACTTGGTTCAATTTGCTCATACTGTTCATCTTCATTTCTCATTGGTCTGTTCAATATTGTAGTAAGATCAGACAAATACATCGAGAAGAAATCCATACATTCTTGAGCCAAGTAATCGTTCATGATAGAACCTTCGGGATGATTTCTGTTTTGGACATAAGACTTTAATGTGAACATATTTCTTTCAGTTGGATACATCCAATGAAAAGAAACAGGTCCTCCAAGAAGTATTTCAATGGGAATATGGATAGTCAAATGCAGCATGCATGTGAAAAATTATGGAGGAAATATTTTCTCCAACTCACAAAAAATTAATGGGGCATATGTCAACATTTTTTGCAAGAAAGACGTGGAAAACTTCTTAGCACAAAGATCTATAAAAAATGGAACAACTGAATAAAAACCACCCTTACATTATTGGACAAAAGATGAAGGATTTCTATTGGAAGCAACTCATGCAGTAGAACGTGATAATCATGAGTCTTCAAAGATTTTAGCTTCAACTCTCTTCTGTTGACCCGTTTAGATATGTTCCTTGAATAGCCATCAGGAACTCTAATAGTCTCTAATACTTCCAAAAATTGTTTTTTTTCACAGGTGTCATCACATAAGAAGCACATGGAAGTTTCCATTTATTTTCATTGATACGCATAGGATGCAATTCTGGTCTGATTCCCCAATCCACCAAGTCACGCTGAGATAGTAAATCATCTTGTGTCTTCCCCTTGACATTTAGAAGAACCGGAAGAAACATTTCGCATATATTCTTTTCAATATTCATTACTTCTAATCAATGACGTAACAAATTGGTTGACCAATAAGGAAAATAAAAAAAGATACACTTCTTCATCCAATTGTAACAGGTTTCAGTGGAAACATTCTTTCTCTTTCCAGATTTCATTTGACCCTTCCTGAAAAAAAAAGTGAAATCTTTCAATTCATTAAGCATGTTGGTTCCAGACATACGCTGAGGTGGATCATCGATCTCTATGGTATTATCAAATCTCCGACAATTCATTCTATATGGACGATCCTTTGGCAAGAATCGTCGATGTCCCATAAAACTGAAACTATAGTGATGTTTCATTCTTCTAGATTGTGTATTCTTCATACAAACTGGACATGACAGTTTTCCCTTTGTGCTCCATCCAGACATCATTTCATAAGCCGGAAAATCATTGATCGTCCACATAAGTGCAGCACGCATCTGAAATATGTCTTTCGAACATGCATCGTATGTGCGCACACCCACATCCCAAAGAAGTTTCAACTCTTTTATTAAAGGTTGCATGTATACATCAATATCAATGTCGGGATCAGAAGGACCAGATATGAGTATATTCATGAAAGTGAAAGGTTTTTTCATACACAACCATGGGGGAAGATTATAAATGTGTATAAAAACTATCCATGTGTTGTGCGAAGTAAGCATCTTCCCAAACGGATTAAAACAGTCGCATGAAAGACCCAGCCTCACATTACGCACGTCAGCTGCAAAATCAGGATGTCAAGCATCAAATATCTGCCATGAAAATCCATCTGTAGGATGAACCAACTCATCATTAGTCTTCTTTCTCTTGGTATCATGCCATCTCATTTTTATTGATATGTCATCAGACATAAAAAGATTCTGAAGTATGGGGATCAATGGAAAGTGTCACATTTCTTTTTTTGGAACGTGGGATGGTGTTCCATCAGATTTTGACTTCCAGCGGGATGTGCCACATTTTATACAATCATTTTGTTCAACGGTTTCCTCCCAGAATAAATTGCAATCCTTCGGGCAAGCATGAATTTTGTTTCTTGAAAATCCAAGTTCCTCAACTAACTTCCATGCCATATAGTGGTTTGAGGGAATATCTGCATCATCTGGAAGTAAATCCTTCAAGAGGGTAAGAATGTAATCGATTGTTGTATTATAAACTCAATACATAGTTTTCCCATTAAACAATCGGATTAAAAATTCCAGCTTTTTTATTTTATCGCATTGTCGATATACTGGAGTCGTGGCAGCATCATTCAATTTTTTCACCCTATCAATATCATCATTTTCACTAGATGCATCAGATGTCCTTATATCTAAGTCTTCTTGAGTCGAAATCCTTTATTTTTCATGATTATGAATAAACGGAAACCGATCATCTAACAAATTCTCTATTCCAGTCCTTTCAATTCGATCATCAACAATTTGAGATTTCATTTTCTCCCCATTGTGATACCACACAAAGTAGTTTGCTTGAAAACCATTTTTGGTTATGTGGTAGCTGACTTCTTCACAGCTCAACCAAGGTCTACCAACAAAATTGGAACATGGGCAGTGTATGCGACCACTATATGAAGCATTGTGAAATGTAAAATCTATAAATCTCTCCAAATTGTTTTGAAAATCGCTTGAGATCCGATCGGTTTCATACATCCAACTTCTGTCCATTATGTAAAAATAATTTATAAAAGTCATTTTGTTATAAAAAATTAAATAGGATTGAACTTTAATAGAAAATACATTTAAGTAAACGATAAAGGAAGAAAATAATCAAGGTATCAACTACCCATGTGAAAAAAACATACAAATGTGTTATTGAAAAAATGTAAAACCAATAAGAACTTAATGTGTTATATCACATCACAGCATGCCTCATCCCATAACCATATTAGTAGGGTATCATGAACATGAATAACATCAACCTTGTTCCATCCTCCTACCCTACATGACCCCAACCACATGCCATATCTTATTATAGCCTTATCACAACACACCTCACCAGAAAACACTAGGGAAATCATAGCACATCTCACCTGAAGACACATGGACAATCACATCAAATCTTGCCTAAAAACACATGGTCAATCACTTTTTAAGGAAGAGTAGGGAAGACATGGTAGCTATCCAACCATATAACCACCATCCTAGATATTAGAAAAAATACCCATAACTCAAACCCTCTGATCGTCGGTAAGTTTATCCAACTCTGGTTGGTAATGTGTAGAAATAACATAAAAATACAAGATATATAGATAGCACAAAATACTCAACCTATGGGTTCACATTAACTACATAATCACACACTTCACTACTACCATAAAACACATAAACCACACCACCACCACACAAGACTCATATCATTTCTCACTTTCATTTATAAGCCACTTTATTCACACTTACATTGTCCATTCATTTAATGTTAAATTAATTAAATCCATTTACCACACATCCATTTCTATTCTATCTCATTTATTTAATATCTTGTTTTTTTGTTTTAACAGTATAGATTATTCCATAGATAACCAGGAAACTAATAAAACCACCACACAATAACTCACCATCTCATAATAACCATTGACGCCATGTTACATCAACCAAACATCTCACCAAAACAACCACATATCACAACAAAAATATTGCCATCACAAACCACCGCACAACCAAAACCACCTCACCACATCATACACCACAACTTCATCACACGACACAACACCACCACACATAATCACTATCATACAACTTCACATGTCACATCCATGCCCACTAACCATCACATTACAACCCCACATATCACAAAGCCCAACTGGTCACCTCAATCCCCATAAAACAGCCTACAACATACAATGAAACACAACAAAAAACCTCTCGTAGAGGAAACATACCCCAACATCCACAATTTGTTTATTCAAGGTCTTTTATTACATTACCCCTTTATTTATCATGGACATTATAACACAACTGATATTCAAGGGGAAACTAATTAATTAACAAAATATTCATTCATTTCCCTATTTTTCACGGTGAAATAACATCAAAATCCAAACTTAAAACTAAAATATTATATCAATAACAATAAAAACAAGGTACCATATGTGTATAAAGAATAAAATACCTGATTTGAGATGATTCAGATGGGTTTTCACCTATTCAGATGGGGGAATTTGAGAGTAGTAGAGAGCAGGAGGTGGATTGATAACTTAAAACTAAAATATTAGATCAATAACAATAAAAATAAGGTAGTATATGTGTATAAAAGAAATACCTGATTTCAGATGGGTTTTCACCTCTTCGAATGAGGGAGTTCACGAGAGGAGCAAACCTCTGGAGCAGGAATTAATTTAGGGTTCTGTTGCGAATGGGGGAGAGCAGCACTGTGGCTGTATTTGGGGGAAATCTTTTCCAACGGTTTTTAAAAACCGTTGGGAACGAGATGTTCAGGGTACCCTTTCCCAACGGTTCTATAGAACCATTGGCAAAAGGGTACCCTTTCCCAACGGTTCTGTTGAACCGTTGGCAAAAGGGAACCTAAAACACTCCTTTGTCAATGGTTTGAAGAAACCGTTGGCAAAGGGGTGACTTTTCCAAATGGTTTTAGTGAACCGTTGCGAAAGGCTTCCTTGAACATTTCTTTACCAATGGTTTTATGAAATCGTTGGTAAAGAGTTCCCTAATCCTTCAGCGCCAACGGTTTAAGAAAACCATTGGTAAACACCCGTTGGTAAAAACCATAATTACAGTAGTGTAAGTTAAAAGGCTTTATAGGTGTTAATAAAAGATAAGTATATGTTCTATTTTATAAGAGGGAGGAGGGGAACTTTAGGAAACTTGAAAACTATTAATTTACTATAAATTTATTTTAGATTTAAAATAGATCCAAAGTGATTTATTTAGAATTTTATATTATTATGGTTTGAAATCCCCTAAAACAATGAATTTCGTACACATTTAGTTCATAAAATGAACCTTAATTTTTTTCCTTTAACCCTTAGTCAAAAAATTTAACTCTTATCGTGACAAATTTTCTTTTTATAGTATAGGGTTAATAAAGTTACTATAAAATTACAAAAAACCACAATTGGTTCATTTCAGACATATTTAACATTATCCTAGTTATTTTATTGAATTCTATATTTTTATGAATTTTATAACATTTAATAAAATATTATTTATTTTAAAATATCATTTATGTAAATTTTGATAACATTTATTATTTTCATTTTTATAAAATTATAAAAACTTTATTCCTTCAATAAAACTATATTAACCCATCCCTAAAATTTTATATTCATCCAAAAAATTGTGTATGCAATCAAATAGATCAAATGATATTTATTTTAATATTATTAATATCATTTATTTGATTTCACCTTTGATAAATCTATTATTACATCATTATTAGGTCACAATTATGTTTAATTATACAATGTAAAAAAATTATAAATAAATTATCCTGACATAGATACATTTTTTAGATATATAATGAATATTTATTGTCTGATTTTTCTTATGTATAACCATATATTAAAAATTATTTAGTTATTAAAATTTGTATATGACATTTTTATCTATTTTTTAAATAAAATATAATAAATGACCTAATCTATCACAAGTGCCTTAAGAAGGATCATATTTTTCACCTAAGGATGATTGGGGTATAAAATAACCTATCTAATAAAATTAGGATAAGTGTTTGGGTAATTTGATATTATTATAATATTACCTTTAATTACCCAATTTAACTTTAACCGCGGTAAATAAAATTCAAAAATTACTATTCAGTAAATATTTTTGATCATATTAGACCAAATTTTTAATAATGATTAAAACCATTCATGTCCATCTTTTAAAATTCCTTTTACCGAAGCGGTAATATTGTTTTTAATGCTAATCCCATAAATGTGGCTAGAAGACCGGTAAAAGAGACATTCAAAAGCTCACAAATTTTCTATATCTAATTATATTATAAAAATTATTAACATGACCTAAATTAGATTAATACTTGTATTATTTATTTATTTTGACTTTAAAATCAATTTAAAGTAAAATAATTATTTAAATAAAAAATTCAGTTTTTAACAACAATGCATTATTTTTCACTATTCATCCGCATTTGATTTTTTTCAGAAAAATACAAAAAATTCACCCTAAGCTAATTTTGAAAATTAAAATTCAAAAAATATGTTTATTTTATCAAAATATATTTATATGCATGTCTAAAATTAATTCTATTAATTATCATGAAAAGCAGTTCATTTGAGAAAATAGTAGGTTTAAACATTTAAAGACTTCCCCAAAAATTATATTTTTCATTACAAAACTAATATAAATAATATCTAAAAAGTAGATATTACTATTCACATTACAATTTTAATGGGTATGTTATAAATATCTTATTTAAATAATTTTAATAGTAATGTGTAGTTTCGAAGAAACTCGGTGTTGTGTGTAACACAAGAGAAATCAGTGTTGCGGGAAGTGAATGCTTTCCTTGGTGTTGAGTATATCATAATAAAAAACTCCATTATTTTATGTATTAAAAAATATATATTTAGTTTCATGTGAAGTGAAAATATCAAAATACTAAATTAATTTGATGAAAAAAAAATTCAAAAAATTTCGGGGTGTAACATCAACCCCCCTTAAAATAAACGTTTCCCACGAAATTCATTTGGGTTATCAAATGTTTAATAATTAAATGTTTATTTAATTGAAATACACATCAAAAAATGAATTCTAAATCTTCCTTTTAAAAATAAAAAGTTTAAATATAATAGTTTCCCAAATTAAATCACAACTAAGCCTTTATACTGGAGAATATAGGTGAAGATTTCGATATGGAAGAAATGCATGAATAATATTGATAAATATCACCGATCATAAGAAAGTAGTTGATCCAGAGAATTTTAACAATCAAAAAACCATAAAATAAAGTAATGTGAAATAAGTTATTTATATCATCAAAATTATTATAACAAGACAACCATTTATATCACGATACCTTTTCTTAATGTTGAAGAATTTTTAAGTGAAGATAAACTTACTTGATTTCAACAAAACATCACCCATTGTTGTTCCATGATCAATTTCCACTTCATCTGTTATTCCATGAAATGAAATTTAATTTTCCATTCCTCAAGCATTATCAATCCATGAAAAGAACGATAGTTCATTCTATATATCTTCAACAAAATGGTTATCACAAGTTATAAAATATGTATAAATATACTTATGGTTAGATAATACTTTAATCTCACAAACATATATAAAGCATAACATAAAATTTCAATTAATTGATAACCTTACAATACTTATGAAATATGAAAACATTAAACCTTATAAAGAAGTGCACTAAACCTACTTAACAATTATCTCCCATATATCAAAAGGAGGTTATTGGTTTTCAAATTCCAAACATGTGGACACCTTCTTCATTATTCTATTGAGTCATGGTAGTAACCAGAATTACCATATATCCTTATTGAAAACAAGTAGGTTTCTTTATTCAAATGATTATTGGATATATTCATTAAGTCCCAAAAATTTATATACTTCATCCATGATAGTATAACCCTCTTTAGAATAAATCCACAATTAGTTCTTGATAAACTTATATCACCTAATGTACTTATTCATATCCAATATATCTTTATGAAAATATCATTAACTTAACAAAAGAGACATATCGAGGGTTATATTTTCCTAAATTATGTGTTATAAAAACCTATTATCATACCCTTAAATTAATTTTTTAGGTAATAAGAACTATTAATCATATAAATTCCACTTCTTAATGAAAAAACTTATAATGAACACACTTATACGAATCATGATTCGTATAATCATTGAATTCTAAAACATATACACTTCAAACATCAAAATTTATTCTTAAAAAATTACTCAAGATCCATAATCTTAGTCTTTCCTGAAATATGAAGCATTTATTAAAGTTTCTTAACCTTAATATAAAAAAGCTTTTTAGGATTAGTGTAAAAAATAATGCTAAGAAATCCCATAATTTTGACATGCCATTATCATTCTCTTTATCTATAAGTATAACCAATAATCATACCACCTTCTTGATACTCTTAATGATATTTCCACTTCCTTAATTTATTTTAATAATTCTCATATTTTTCAAAACTGAAACATTCATGGTAAACTATGTCCTATCTAGTTTAGCTATTGACTAAGACCAAAAAGAAAAGTGTGAGAAATATATATCATAGATGAAAAACACATAAGGTAAATTACTTATAATATATCAATCTATTATAACTTAGGTTTAATCCTATTTTATTCATGATTATCAAAAGAACTCTAGGATTGTAACCTATACTTAGATTTATCCTTATGACATCCTAATATGTATCCTTGAAAATATCTCAAGGGATCTCACTAAAGTTTTTCCATCCTAGTTTCCAAAGGTTGAATAAACTTTTCCTCTGATACCAACTATATCAACATAAGCTTAATATACATATACATTACATCATTTTATATTAATATTCAGTACATTACAATTATTCATGGCCAATGACCATAATAGTTTAGTGTTTTTGGAAACTTAGAAAAACTTTCTTTTATCCTGAAGAAAGATCTTCAACATATCCCAAATAGATATCCAACTTTAATACTTCCACCTAAACCTTTCTTTATAACCCAGTAAAAGGAAACATAATAAATAGTGAGCTCAAATGATCAGTAATAGTAAACAAGGGTTATGTGTAAACACACACATGATCATAAAGGGCATGAGAATGTGATCATAACATTATATGATCATACCATGCACATCAAAGGTAAACATGAATCATAAGAAAATAAGAGAACATAATCCATAATATTATAAAATTGTTATAAGGTGTGAATTTGTGACATACACATAAAATTATAATATTGTGAACTTGTATAAACAACTATAGGTCCACTCATTAAGGACATAAAATCAGGATCTTTCATAAACAAATGGAAATGAAAACTATGTCCATGCAAAAAATTATAGACATGGAAATCTTGTCCACACATAGAATTATGGATATGAAAACTAGTTCCAGACATAGAATTGTGAAAATGAAATCATGTTCACACATAAGATATAATCCTAATCAATTTTCCATCTTTACCAAATGTATCAGAGGGATATATAGGTCTCACCCATCTCATAATGAAATCATACATACATGTTCCACATGATCATAATAAATAATATCATAACCAATGTAATGGAATGGGTTTCATAAAAATGTAATCATATAATAACCAATAAAAAATATCTAGGTTTCATAATCATTCCATCGAAAGCATAACCTTTAAAAATAAGGGGTTTTCTTAAGCATAATTCTATAAAAACATAAACTATTCTGAGAAATAATTTTATTGTTATTATTAAACTATAACAAATTATTTCATTATAGGCAGGGAAGGATTTTGAAAGATCACTTGAAACATTAATTTTCTTTAAAAATTACTTTTTCAAACACAAAATATTTTAAAATTAATTTTCTTTGAAACCACATTTAAAACATATAAGAAAATCCTAAAAGTAATTTAAAATGGTTTTTGAGGAAATATCATTTCTTTGTTGAAGTAGTTTTTTTTAAATACCATGAAATTTTAAAGGAAAACATTTTATTTTAAAATAAACATGTAAGATTTTAGGAGATTCTCCATGTTAGTAAGGCATCATGAAATCCTAAAGGACAGTTCATGCCGTATATGTTAAAAAACATTCTTCTTGTAATTTTTCTAGATAATTCAAAAAGTTCATCATTTGAAAAATGAAATAAATATTCCTTTTAAACCATGTAGTAAAAACTCAAAAAATGAGTAAAATTTATTTTAAACATCTATAGGATAATAATAAAACATTTTATGTAAATATTTTTAGAAAACATGGACATGGATGATAAATATTACCCAATGGAGACTTAAAACAAAACAATCTCAAATATGGAAGAGATTGTGAAATCAACACTCATAACATTATAATCAATATAATCGTATGCCCCATGTAAGAAATAATATTATAAGAATATTTAAATATGATAATATTCTGTATAATACTCTTAAATGACATTAATTTTTAGTATATGCAACACTTAGAAGAAACAAGTAGTGTATGAGGCATGTGCATCACAGAAATAATGGTTAGACAAAAATCACCTTACCTTGTGTCTTGTCTCTCTTCATACTCAAACAAGATTCTTGTATAATATATATAAGTTTATTATAAATATTTAATAGAATAATATTATTATATCTATACAACATATGGTTTTATTATGACATTATATTACCAGCTTATTAAAGATCCAATGTTAAGGTTTCACTTCGAGTAATGTTATCTTTTTTCTTCACATGTGTCTTGCCTTATTAAATAATTGGTCCTTATACTTATATAATGATTAAAAAATTAAAATACTGACATAAATATCATTTATATACATTATATTTATATTAAAATAAAATATACCATAAATAATTATGAAATGGAATACTCTATTCATGGATATGGTAAGTCGTACGTATGCATGAATGATATTCCTGTTCTAATTATCGTATTGAAAGAAAGTATGTAAATTAAATTTATACATATATCATTATTCAAGTAGAATGATTATATCATATATATCATATGTGTTCACTAAACTCATAATTAATACATTCCATGTGGTGTTTGAATAATCACATCGCTTTGAGGGGGTGGTAGTCGGCACTTCCCCAAACATAATTATCGTATTAACACCAAATGGAAAATAAAAAGTTGTGTGTTGTAAAAAGGAATAAGTAAGCTCCAAGAAATAGTAAATATTATATAATATATATATATATAGGTTTTTCATCATAATGGCCACCATGATTGGTGGTAAAGGAGAAAGAACAATCATCATTTCATGAGGCAGTAGTTAACCGTACATAGAAACTATATATTCAATATCCATTAGATGGAGGTCTGTTTAAGTGTAGGTTAAAACCATAGAATAAAAAAATAGTATCATATTGATTATAATGATTTTTTCATAAAATAATGGAATACAAATATTGTAGGGGGTGGAGAAACAAAATTAAGAAATGAGCTTTTTAAAATACGTTACCTCTAAATCGGGTAACTGCTTTTGGCTTGTGCCAAAATGCTTCCATTAGTTACCTTATTCCCAACGTAAGGATTACAGGAGTAAGGGATTGAATTTGGCAGGATAAATGGGTAGGTTTTGGATGATCAAAAAGGCTTTATAGGTGTTAATAAAAGAGAAGGATAGGTTCCATTTTATAAAAGTGAAGAGGGGAATTTTAGAAAACTCCAAACTATTATTTATTATCAATTTATTTTATATTTGAAATAGTTCTGAAGTGATTTATGTAAGAACCCATGCTTTTCCAAACTTCAATTTTGAGAAGAATTTTGAATTTTTGTTGTTGGATTCTCGTGAGGTGTAAAATGGCCATTTCCCCTACCATCTCATCTCAGATAATTTTTCTGACAACTCTGTCGGTCTTGGAATATGGATTTTACCCTAGGAAAAGTGTTTGGTGAAAATCAAAGCTGTATGAATTTTAGCGGAATATTTAATATTTAATATTATTAAATTAAATATTAAATTATTCAGATAGGTTCTTTTAGAAATAACATTTAAACAGAATATCAGATTGATATTTTATCTACTCCGTTGACTCTGGAATGAGGAGTTTGGCCTAGGGAAGACATAAAATCATGTCGGGCGTCGTGGCCGGCCCGAGCCCCTTTTTCTTCCTTTTCTTTTTTTCTTTCATTTTTTTTTCTTCTCTCTTCCTTCCTCATCCTTCTTTTTCATGCTCTATATGCACTCCTCCATGGCCGTCTCTTTTTGAGTTATTTGGAGATTGAAAAAGAGAGAGAGTTGGGAGGCAAGAGTGGTACCGATTCGAAGCTCTCGACGCACTGAGTTGGCGTGCGGCAACCGAGAGCCGTGAAATCAACCAAAGCTTCGGCGATTTCTGCTCGAAGGTAGTGCCATTTATGTTTTAGCCATATATCCTCTTTAGACATTTTTTTATGTCTTTAAAGCCTTATATTGCTTGCTTCTGGCCTCTTAAGGCCGGAGTTATTATTTTAGGGGTGAAAACAGGCGATTTGGGCGTTTTGAGGGATTTCCCATCAGAAAACCCAGAATACACAGTGTGTGTTCCAGGGGTACACGCCATGTGTTCTTCCTGTTTGGGGAATACCATGTTTTCTCAAGTACATGCCGTGTACTTTGAGTACACGCCGTGTAGTGGGTGGTCGTGTGACTGGTCATGTAAATTAGAATAGGGAATAGTGGGTTTTAAGAAGTACATGTCGTGTATAGTAAAGTACACACCATGTAGTGGTACATGGGCATGTGTTCGGGTGAAAACGGAAACAGAGTAAATTTTTGTGAATAATAAACTTTGCGTACAGTAAAGTACATGCCATGTACTATTACACAAGTAGGTCCAATGTGTTCTGGCTATGTGCTCTGGCCATGTAGTTCCTTGTCTTAGTAATTTAGGCATATATTGGGCCCTAGAAGTCATAATTGGGCATGTTAGTAGTCAATTCTGAGCATTTTTTAGTTTAGATAACAATGGTGGAATCCTTTTGAAATTTATAGGTCATATAAATGGGTCTTTGGGGGTTTCTTATCTAAATGGATGGGTTCTTCCTGTAGTTATCAAGTTCAGTTGACACATAAGAGTGAGACTTGGCGTGGATGATAAGCTGGGTGTTTGAACCAACTAGTTGAGACCTTTAATAAGAGATGACCTATGAGGTATCTCCCTTAACCTATTATTTAGAGGACGTTTCCCTTGTGAGACCTTCCCTTCGGGCCTATGAGTCTATGATACCGGATACTTCTAAGGATCCCCTAAGGGATGCCTTTACTTGTGTACTGACCTTGGGAGTTCCTTGTAAGATCCCTACCCTATTTTTCTTTGATAGGACCCATGTTATGGAATGCCTATGTTCTCCTTCCTTTTAGGATCCCATGTAGGATTCCTCTCTTTCTCTTCGCTAAGGATCCCATGTAGGATGACTTCGCTCATGTTTACCTGGAGAATCTTGAGTATGATGCTTCCTCAGTGTTTGACTTGAGGCACCCAGTGGGTGCTCATTATTTGAACGACCTTTAGTTATTACGTCAAGTTTGGGTAGAGATGGTGATTTTGTGTCACTTAGAAACCGTGCCAAACTGGTTATCCCTTTGAGGCTATGGATGGATTATTGGGTTGGGAGTTCGAGCCACCCTCACTATTTGTTTATATCTGACTTGGTTTTCCGATATTGTAGTGTTTACCAAAGGTGTCTCCTAGTTGGTGGCTGTTAATCCTAATGCGAGGCATCTTTCTTTTTTGTTTGGATGCCTATTATTCCTTGTGTGCTTTAGTATGTGGTTTGTTCCTTTTTGTTGAATGTTTTTGAGTATTCTGTGCAATTATGCCCAATACCCTTGAACGGGGTATTATGCTTTTACCAGTTTACCCCTGTTGTTTTCCTTCCATGCTTTTATTCCTATGTGGAGATAAATTGGATATGAATAGTGTTGATTGATATGCTTTGGATGTGTTTCCCATGCATGTTCTATTTACGAACGTTGGCCTGCATAGCCTTTTCGGCCGCCTTGCATGTTTTCCATGCCTGTTACAGTAGGGTGGAGAGTTTGTATTATGACATGCTTGATATGTTGTATAATGGTTAGCCAAGTAGTTCTGTAGGTTTACTTTTTCCATATTGCACTGCTATGCTCATTGACCTACACAGGACCGTGAGAACCTAGTGTAGTAGACTGTAAGAGGAATTGACTGGGTGAGCTTTCTCAAAGAGTCTTTGAGCCCTTTAGGATATGAGAGGAATTGACTGTGTGAGCTTCCTCAAAGAGCCTAGAACCACTTGTGGAAATAAGGGTAATTAACTATGTGAGATTCCCTAGAGAGTCCTTGATTTATTTAGACTATTAGGGGAATTGACTGCGTGATCTTCCTTAGAGATTCTTTGTTTTAATTGAACGAATTAGGTTATAAGGGGAATTAACTATGTGAGATTCCTCAGAGAGTCCGTGACCTTAGGGTTATAAGGGGAATTGACTGTGTGAGCTTCCTCAGAGAGTCCTTGAATACCTTAGACTATAAGGGGAATTGAATGTGTGAGATTCCTCATAGAGTCTTGTTTTACCTTTGACTATAAAGGGAATTGACTGAGTGAGCTTCCTTAGAGAGTCTTTATATATCCTTATAATTGAACTAGAGGGGTTGGACTGTGAGTACTTCCCAGAGGGTTTCTTCTGTTTGACTGGTTGAACTAGAGGGTTACTTGTTTTTCTTTAGCTTATTCAGAGGATTATTTTAGGAATTGGTTGATGGAGGTACATGTCGATGGGATTACAGGCCTAGAGATCAAATTATTGATACACGGCTTGAGTGGAACAATGTCCAACTCAATTCCCTTGAATAGGATGTCTAGGAGATCGGGCTTATGGTCCCATGGATCGACTGTTGATGGTGTTTCTTGTTATTTGAATCACTTAATCACGAATATTCATATTTATTTATATGTGTATAGGTAAGGGACTATACATGTGTACATATATAGATATGGACATCCATGGTGGCACTTTCCCAGTTGACAGGGATTACATACCCTGAGTTCAACAGTGGTTGCACGTTTAGTTTACTTCCTCTTTTTTGTTTTCCAGCTATGCTGAGCACATTGTTGTTGCATACACTTTTAGCAGCACAGCTATAGGTTTCTTGTCGGGGTTCCCTACTATGATTATTTCTCAGCCCTGAATTTTCCCATTGGTGTACTTGTATACCTTATGTCTACTTTTCAGGTTGATCATGAGTTGCACTTTGGATAGGTCTGAGGCCCAATGTTTCATGATCGAGCAGAGTTTCTCAAGTGGTTCTACTAATTGGGTTGCTGTAGTTCGACAATGTCTAGAGATTAGGTATGTGGATTGGCTCAAAGTTAGTAGCAGATCCATGTACATTTACTTTCAGTTTCTTTTGTACTTGTATTTGTATGGTTGGCCTGGTGGGTGACCCGTGTTTTATTGTATTGCATAGATGTTCGGGCTTTAACAAAATTTTACTATTACACATTTTTCTATGTTAGTTGTATATTTCTTCCGCACTTTGTTTACTTTCTGTTGTGTATGATACATAGTTATTTCCACTATTTTCTTACTCTGTTATGAGGGAATAGTCTCCCCACTATCACACCCTAGGCCCTCGCTACTAGTCGGTAGCCTTTGGCGTATAGGGAGGTGCGCTTGAGGCCTTGTGGCGAACCTACTTGGAACACCATTTTAGTGGCTTCCGGGTCGGGACGTTACAAAGTGGTATCAGAAGAGTTTTCTTTACTAGTATCTACTATTTGGGATATAGTAGACAGTAGTGTTAGGAATGTTTCGGAACCTGTGATGGATATTGGGATGGTGCATCGAAAACACTTGTTTTGGTAAGAAGTCATGGTTTCCAGGGTTTGGGATTGATGTTCTGATTTTGTGATGTTACGGTTGTATATGATTTCACCTTGATCAACACACAAGTTTTGTGGTGTTTTTATTTACAATGGATCTCTGGATCTTGTCCATTGGTAAGATTCCATGGATGGATTTTGACACTTGGCCACCAAAGGCAAGAGGCATCTAATTCATCATACTAGGCACGTAGGATTCACAGCATATAGGCCTACTAGTGTATGTTTTTACTGACAACTAAGACCTTTGGTTCTGCTTACACATACTTTTTTCTTTGATGATAGGTTATGTGGATCTATATTGAGGTGTTGGTATGAGGATGACGATTCAGTCCTTGTGCATAGGTGGTACGGTGGCCCCAGTTGGCTGATATGGCACGTGATGCCTTTCTGTTTAACCCTTATTGGGTGTTTTTTCTTGGGTCTATAGTTATCTAGTCAGATTGCTGAGAACGATGTCGATAGATACCAAGGCTTTTCTTGTGAACTGGACCTCCTTGTGGTATTTCTGTATACAAATACCTGATGAGTGTTAGTTCAGCTTGTCTCTTCTATTTTGTTTGTGACCTCCAAGGATTCGTTCCTTTTGAGGATGCTCGGAGAGGATTCAGGCCCTTGTAGGCTATGTTTCGGTTTTGAATTTCATTGGTTGTTGTGATCTTTACAGTATTTTGAGAGGTTTTGTTTATGTTGAGCTAGGTGGTTAGACCTTGTGACATAATTGTGAGGTTTTTTTCTGTAGGACTTGGTAGAAGACCTAGATACCCTTGGTTTTGACTCAAACCCTTATAGGTCGATGTCTATTCTGTTCTAGGGAAAGTTTTTTGTGACATATTGTCCATCGTTTTCCAATGCCTTTTATCGATGTTTGTTTTTCACAACTGGTTTCGACGAGTAGGTTCATTCGGGTGCCTGGCATGGTCGACTACTGTTTATTATGTTGCTATTGGAGTTGGAATCATTTGAATCTAGATCGGTGAGTGGTCGGGTGTAAGTTGAGGACTGATGTTTCATGAATTTTTGTGGACTCAGATCCTGGAAGTTGTGATTAAATGTCCTTATGTTGTAGAGGTGACTTTGTGAAATTCCGGGTTACCATGAAATGGTTGACCCGTGCTTGAATTCTGGTCAGGTTTTGGAATGATGTTAGCATGGCTCAAGGGGAGCTAGACACGCCTTCAGAGAAATCATAGTGTACTCATGTAAGAGATGATCATGTGATATCTTGATTCGTCTTGAGTATGTTAAGAGAGCTTTGACCCTACATCTAGCTCCTTTTTCTTTCTTAATGTTCATCCGTGTTGCGGATGGAACCTATTATGGTTTTTCTATCGGAGTAGTGCAAGAAAATCCATATGGTGGGGAGTGCAGCATTGGCCTTTTGAGGGTGGTTTTCCTTGTTTAGGTTAATCTACGTTGTTTTCAAGTGGGCTTTTGGGCTTAGAGTTTATTTTAAGATGACGACAAGGGTATTCCTCTGGTGGGGAGTACTAGTTTGGTTGTAGTTGAATATCTTCTATGTAGAAGGTGGTGGTTAACGCTATAAGGTTAGTCGTTAGATGGTCCAGATAGCTTGGTTGTGCAGATGGTCAGGTTGGGATCATGGATTCTAGTCCTTTTACTGGGCTTCTTTGGGGATGAGAAGGTTTATGGTGGGGAGTTTGTAAGAACCTGTGTTTTTCTGAACTGTAGTTTTGAGAAAAAATTTAAATTTTTATTGTTGGATGCTCACGAGGGGTAAAATAGTCATTTCCCCTAATAGTTGATCTCATATAATTTTTCTGACAACTCCTTTGGTCTTGAAATAGGGAGTTTACCCTAGGACAGAAGTTTGGTGGAAATCTGAGATCTTATAATTTTAGCAGAATATTTAATATTTAATATTATTAAATTAAATATTAAATTATTCGCATAGGTTCGTTTGGAAATAACTGTTAAAAAGAATGTCGGATTGAGATTAAATCCACACTGTTGAGTCATTAATGGTGATTTTATCCTATGGAAGACATAAACTCATGTCGGGCTCCAGCGCCGGCCTGGGCCCCTTTTTCTTCCATTTCTTTTCTTCTTTACTTTTCTTTTTTCTCTCTTCCTTCCTCCTCCTTCTTGAACACGCTCTATATGCACTCCTCCATGGTCATGTCCTTTGGGGGGATTTTGATATTGATAAAGAGAGACAGTTGGGAAGCAATAGGGGTACCGATTCGAAACTCTTGATGTGTTGAGTCGGCCTGCGACAACCTGGAGCCATGAAATCAAACGAAGCTTTTGCGGTTTCCACCCGAAGGTAGGTTTGTTTATGTTTTTTCCATATATCCTATTAAACATGTTTTTTTAAGTCTTTAAAGCCTTATAATTCTTGCTAATATCCACTTAAGGATGGATCTATTGTTTCGGGGGCGAAAACGGGCGATTCAGGCGTTTTGACGGATTTCCCATCAGAAATCCCAGAAGACGCGGAGTGTGTTCTAGGGGTACATGCCATGTGTTCGTCCTATTTAGGGAATATGGTGTTTTCTCAATTACACGCCGTGTAATTTGAGTACACGCCGTGTAGTGGGTAGTCGTGTGGGTGGCCGTGTGAATTAGAACACAGAATAGTGGTTTTTAAGGAGTACACGTCGTGTATAGTAAAGTACACACCGTGTAGTGGTACGTGGTCATGTGTTTGGGTAAAAACAGACATGGAGAAACTTTTTGTGAAGAATACACACTGTGTATAGTAAATTACATGCCGTGTACTATTACACAGGTAGGCCCAATGTGTTCTGGACATGTGTTATGGCCATGTACTTCCTCGTCATAGTAATTTGGGGATATCTTGGGCCCTAGAAGTCAGAATTGGGTGTGTGAGTAGTTGATTATGAATTTTTTTCTACTTATATCATAATGGTGGAATCATTTTAACATTTAGAGTTCATATAAATGGGGTTTTCAGGGTTTCTATCTAAATGGAGGGGTTTTTCTTATAGTTATCAAGTTCAGTTGACACCTAAGAGTGAGACTTGGAATGGATGATAGGTTGGGTGGTCAAACCAAGATAGTTGAGACCTTTAATAGGAGATTATCTTTGATATATCCCCTGTAAACTATGCTTTAGAGGACATTCCCCTTGTGAGATGTTCCCTTCTGGCCTATGAGTTTGTGAGACCGGATACTTCTAAGGATCCCTTGAGGGATGCCCTTACATGGGTATTGACCTTGGGAGTTCCTTATAGGATCCCTCTCCTATTTTTCATTTGATAAGACCCATGTTATGGAATGAATATGTTTTCCTTATATTGAGGATCCTATGTAGGATTCCTCCCTTTCTCTTTGCTAAGGATTCCATGTAGGATGCCTTCGCTCGTGTTTACCTAGAGAATCCTGAGTACGATGCTTCTTTAGTGTTGGACTAGAGGGGCCCAGTGGGTGCTCGTTGTTTGAACGACCCTGAGTGTTACGTCGGGTTTGGTAGAGATGGTGATTGGGTGTTGCCAAGAACCCATGCAAAACTTGTGATCCATTTGGTGTTATGGATGTATTGTAGGGTTGGGAGTTTGAGCCACCCTCACTGTTTGTTTATATCTGACTTGGTGTGCTAATGTTGTAGTTTTTGCCAGAGGTTCTTCCTGGTTGGTGGTTGTTGATCCTGACATGAGTCATCTTTCTTGTTTGTTTAGATGCCTATTATTCCTTGTGTTCTTGATTAGGTAGTTTGTGCCTTTCTGTTGAATGTCTTTGAGTATTATGTGAAATTATTTCCAATACCCTTGAACGAGGTATTGTGTGTTTACCAATTTACCCATGTTGTTTTCCTGATATGATTGTATTCTTGTGTAGAGGTAAATTTGATATGAATAGTGTTTATTTCTATGCTTTGCATGTGTTGGCCATGCATGTTCTGTTTACGACCATTGGTCTGCTTAGCCTTTTCTACCTCCTTGACTGTTTTCCATGCCTCATGTTGTAGGGTGGAGAGTTTGTATTCTGACATGCTTGATATACTGTAGATTGGTTAGCCAAGTAGTTCTATAGGTTTAATTTGGCCATATTGCACTGCTATTCTCATTGACCTACATAGGACTGTGAGAACCTGGTGTAGTAGACTATAAGGGGAATAGATCGAGTGAGCTTCCCCAGAGAGTCTTTGAGCCCTTTAGGCTATCAGAGGAATTGACCGTGTGAGTTTCCTCAGAGGGACTAGAACCACTTGGGGTAATAAAGGGAATTTACTATGTGAGCTTCCCCAGAGAGTCCTTGATTGCTTTGGACTTTAAGTGGAATTTACCGCATGAGCTTCCTTTGAGAGTCTTTGTTTTAATTGAACGACTTGGGCTATAAGAGGAATTGACTGTGTGATATTCCTCATAGATTCCTTGATTACCTTAGACTATAAGGGTAATAGACTATGTGAGATTCCTCAGAGAGTCTTGTTTTAACATTGACTATAAGGGAAATTGACTGGGTGAGCTTCCTCAGAGAGTCTTTATATATCCTTATAACTGAACCAGAGGGGTTATACTATGAGTACTACCCAGAGGGTTGATTGTGTTTGACTGGTTGAACTAGAGGGTTACTTGTTTTTGTTTATCTTGTTCAGAGTCATATTTTAGGCATTGGCCAAGGTAGGTACATGTCGATGGGATTACAGACCTAGAGATTGACTCATTGATACATGGCTTGAGTGGCACGACGTCGAGCACAATGCCCTTGAATAGTATGTCAAGGAGTTCAGGATTATGGTCCCAAGGATTGACTGCTGATGTTGTTTCTTGTTATTTGAATCAATTAATCATGAATATTCATATTTATGTATATGTGTATAGGTATGGGACTATACATGTGTACATATATAGATATGTACATCCATGGTGGCACTTTCCCAGTTGGCATGGATTACATACCATGAGTTCTACTGTGGTTGCACGTTTGGTTTACTTCCTATTTGTTGTGTTCCAGTTATGCTGAGCACATTGTTGTTGCATACACTTTTAGCCGCACATTTAAAGGTTTCTTGTCAGGGTGACCTACTAAGATTATTTCTCACCCCTGTGCGTGCACCTCGGTGTATGTATAGACCTTATGTCTTCTTTTCAGGTTGAGCATGAGTTGCACGGGGGATAGGGCTAAGGCCCAGTGTGGCATGATCGAGCGGAGCTGCTCGAGTGGTTCTACTAATTGACCTGCTGCAGTTCGACAGTGTCTGGAGATCGGGTACGTGGATTTCCTTGGAGTTAGTATTATATCCCTATAGTTTTACTTTCAGTTTCTTTTGTACTTGTATTTGTATGGTCGGCCTGGTGGGTGACTAGTTTTGTATTGTATTGCATCACTGTTTGGGATTTTACAGCATTTTACTATTACACCTTGTTCTATTTTAGTTGTTTGTTGCTTCTGCATTGTGTTTACTTTCTGTTGTGTATGATACTTAGCTATTTATGCTGTTTTCTTACTCTTTTATGACGGAATAGTCTCCCCACTATCACACCCTAGGCCCTTGCTTCTAGTCGGCAGCCTCTGGTATATGAGGAGGTGCACTTGAGGCCTTGTGGTGAACCGGCTTGGAGCACCGGTTTCGCGGCTTCCAGGTCGGTACATTACAATTTATTTATATTTTGATATAAGTATGGGTATAAATCCCCCAAACCAATGAATTTAGGATATTTTTATGTCACAAAATGAACCTTATCATTTTTACTTTAACCCATAAGTTAAAAAATTTAACTCTTACCGTGACAACTAATCTTAGGGTTAACATGATTACTATAAAATGCCAAAAAAACCCAATTGGATCATTTAGGACATATTTGACATTTTCCTAGTCAGTTTGTTGAATTATATATTTTTATAATTTTTCAACATTTGTAAATTATTATTTATTTTAAAGTGTCATTTATGTCAATTTTGTTAATATTTATTATTTTCATTTTTATAAAATTCTGACAACTTGAGTCCTTAAAAAGAAACTACATTAACTCATCCCAAACATGTCATAATCATCCAAAAAAATTAATGTATGAAATCAAATAGAATGAATGATATTTAATTTAATATTATTATTATCATTTATTTTATTTCACCTTTAATAAATATATTACAACATCATCATTGTGTCACAATTACATTTAATTATATGATGTTTAAAATTTATAAATAAATTATCATGATGTAGATAAGTTTCAAATATTACTAATGAATATTTATATTTTAATTTTTCTTATGAATAATTATATATTAAAAAAATTGTTATTAAAATTTTAATATTACATTTTAACTCTTATTTAAATAAAATATAATAATTTTCTGAATCTAACACAAGTTGATTAAAAAGGATCTTATTATTTACCTAAGATTGGTTTGGGTCCAAAAACCATATATAACCAAAGTAGGAAAAGTGTTAGGGTAGTTTTATATTATAATAATTTTATTTTTACCTTTAATTACCTTATTTACCTTTAACCGTAGTAAATAAAATTCAAAAGTTACTATTCACCCAAAATTATTTTGATCCTATTAGACCAAATTTTTCATACTGATTAAAACCATCTATATCTGTTTTTTTTTTAATTCAATTCATTGAAGTGGAAAATTATGTTTAAGGCTAATCCTGTAAATTTGGCTAGAAGGTGGGTAAAAGAGACATTCAAAAGTTCACAAATTTTTTATATCTAATTATATTATAAAAATGATCCCATTTACATAAATTGGATTAATATATGTATTATTTATTTATTTTGACTTTAAAATCAATTTAATGTAAAATAATTATTTAAATAAAAAAGTCAGTTTTTATGCACAATGCAGTATTTTTCACTCTTTATCAAAATTCAAAACATTTCATAAGGATACCACAAATTCACACTAAGATAATTTTGATAATATGAATTCAAAAATAATGTTTATTTTATCAAAATCAGTTTATATGAGTGTCTGAAATTAATTTTATTATTTTTTAGAAAAAACAGTTCTTTTGAGAAAATTGTAGTTTTAATTATATAAATACATTACCATAAAATATATATTTTTCATTATATTCCCTTTATTAATAATATATAATTTTTTATTAATATTCTTATTATAATTTTAATGGGTAGGTTATAAATATCTTATTAAAATATTTATAATAGTAAAATGTTGTTTCGAAGAAACTCAGTGTTGTGTGTAACACAAGAGAAATCGTTGTTCCGTATAGTGGAGGATTCCCTTAGTGTTTCATATAACATAATCCAAAACACACTACTATTATATAATAAAAAAATTTATTCAGTGTCATGTGATGTAAAAATATCAAAGATTAAATTAATTTGAAAAAAAATTCCACAAAATCTCAGGATGTTACCAACTTAACCAATTTTCATAACTTATGAACAATAACCAAAATAATGTGGAAACTCTACCTTCACCTAAGAGTAAAAAACTATATATTGAGTGTTTTTTGTGGAAACGATCATTAAAATTTAGTAGATCTTTTGATGCACTAGTCACAGAACTGTGGGTCAACCCAATGGAGAAGATCTTTTTGGTGATTCATTATTCTGAGACGAAGAAGGTGGCTTTGGTCATTTACTGTTTAGATGGAGAGGCCAATAAATGGTGGAATTTGATTAATAACACCAAGTTGAAGGATGAAATTGAAGAGATAGGGCGAAAATATTTTATTATAATGTTTCTTAACAAGTATTTTATTGGAAGTCTTCGAACAAATATGGTGTCAGAATTTATAGAGCTGAAGTAAAAGGAAGGTGAATCTGTCATAACCTACGATGAAGATTTCAAAAGGAATTCATGGTATGGATCGAGATTTTTTATAAAAAAATGATATCAAAATTGATATATTATTTATTGGTTTAAAACTATTCCTTCAAAGGACTCTAGTAATTCAAGACTTTGGTAGTTATGAAGAAGTAGTTTGATTTTATCTCAAAGTGGAGATGGAGTTTTGAGAATAGTTCCATGGATATGGTGATAAGAAATGAAATAGAGAATCTCAAGTTGAAGGATCTAATGAGAAATGTGGAAATAAAACTCAACCACCCACATGTAAAAAATATGTGATGGAATATGATGGGAACTTCCTCAAAGAGATGGGGAATTTCATAAATTTTTTGAGAGAAGGCCACCAAGCTCATAAATGTCAAAAAGACATTATGAAGAAAGATAATGAGGTGGATTAAAGGATAAAATCACCCATGGTTCAAACCTACAACTTTGTGGATCATAGGAACTATGCAAGCCAGTGCACTAAACCTCACGTTGTTGAGGGTAGTCAATGTCAGCAGCCACTAAAACCAAAGGAGTAATGGAAGGCTTATGCCATCACTACAGATGAAGTGGATCCATGAAATGAAGTAATACATGGTACACTTCCTATTAACTCAATAATGGAAAAAGTCTTATTTGATTCTTGTTCTATTCATTCCTTTATATCTTTCAAGTTTTCTAGAATTATTGAAATGAAGCCCCGGATCCTTAAAGTAGAGATATCCATAAAAACACATAGTTGTTAAATCATTGAAACCCAAGTGTCGGACTCTTCTCCTTTTGATGTATGAAGAAATATTCTTCCCCTAAATCTTGTGATAATTCCCTTGGTGGAATTTGACGATTTAATATTGGATCTCATTATATAGAGTACTTATAAACTATCAGGAAAAGGAAATATATTTTCATATTTGGAACCATCCCATACTCCTCTAAAAATTCAAGGAAGATCATAAATCTACTTTGGAAAATCCTTCAACTACATGGGGGTCGATTCCCTTTGAATAATCATACCTCACTCAAATGGTTGACTAAAATAAAGGTATGAAACTATAGTAAATTCACATTGCAAGGGAATACATATATTTATTTCCTAATGAGTTTCCCAGACTTCCCCCAGATCATGAGGAAGAGTTATCAATAGAACTCATACCTAGAGCTACTCATATATCAAAATTTCCCTATATGATAGATCACATCAAACTGTATGAGTTAAATAATAATCTTTAATATAATTTGAGCCAAGGTATTATATTTCCTAGTGTATCAGATTGGTGTGTGCCAATGCTCTTTGTCAAGAATAAGGATGGATAAATGTAGTTTTGTATCAATTATTGTGAACTAAAAAAGATCACCTTAAAGTACAAGTATCATCTTCCAAATATTGATGACTTATTCGATCAGCTATGAAGAGCTTAGTACATCTCAAATATGGATCTCCATTCTAGATATCATCATATTAAGGAGAATAAGGAAGATATTTAGAATACTTTGTTCCCTACAAGGTATGGGCACTATGAGTTTTTTATGTTTCCCTTTAGACTTAATAATTCCTTTTCAATATTCATGGATTGGATGAATAGAGACTTTCGACATTACCTCGAAAAAAATTTCGTAGTGTTTATCCATGATATTCTCATATACTACAAGAGCAAGGAGGAATATAAAAAACAATTGAGGCTTGTGTTGGTGACATTATGGGAGGATAAGTAGTACGCTAAGGTAAGTAAGTGTGAATTTTGTATTTAGAAAGTCACATTCTTGCGACATGTGACCAAAAGTGAGAGAATTTCTATAGACCCTTAAAAAATAATCTATATTAAGAAATGTGTCGGACCCTATAGTGTCACGAAAATCTATATTATAGTTGGATTAGCTGGGTAATAAAAATGAATTGTGAAAAATCTCTTATGATTTTCTATCCTTCTAACTAACTAAACAAGGAAAAGGGTAATGTATGTTTGGATGGTATAATGTCAGGAAAGCTTCAAGGAGCTGAAGAAGAGGTTTATCACTACAATTATTCTCAGATTACCAAAAAGTGGAGAATGTTTTTTGATATACAGGTATTATTCAAAGAATGTATTGGATTTTTTACTGATGTAAAATGGTAATGTGATAGCCTATGCCTCATGATAGTTGAATATTCATGATTAGAACTTCCCAATGAATGATCTAAAGCTAGAAACTCTGATTTTTTTTCTTTGAAAATATTATGGTACTATCTCTATGGTGATAAGTGAGACATATATAATGATCACCAGATCCTAAAGTCTATATTCACCCAAAAGGAGATCAAAATGAATCAAAGGGTATGGTTAGATCTAATCAAGGACTATGATTTCTTTATTCACTATCATCCCAGAAAGTCATACAAGGTAGTTGATGCTATTAGTAGAAAATAACCTACCACTCTTTCCATGTTATGGATTGAGAAAGACCCGATCTTATTATATATGAAAAGAATGGATTTGGAAATAATTATGGTAGGGAATATATCTCATCTTTCCCAAATTATTTCCAAACCATCTATCCAAGAGAAGATTAAAGAGGCACAAATGGATGATCCCGAGTTACAAAATAATGTGGATAATGTAAAGGAAGAGAAACTACTGGGGTTACATATTGATGATGATGGTGTGATTTGGTTTAGAATGAGGCTTTGTGTGCCTTCATCACCTGGGATAAATAAGGAGCTTTTTGATAATAGACAAAACACAACATTCTCTATCCATCATGGGAGTACCAATATGTGTTGTGATCTCTAAGAACAATTCTTGTGGCACAACAAGAAGAAATATATTGTTGAGTATATCTCAAGGTGCTTGATATTTTATCAAGTTAATGATGAGAGACAGAAGTCCAAAGGGATGATGCAACCATTTTCTTATACCCATGTGGAAATGGGAGAATGTAATAATGGACTTTCTCCCAAGTATACTAAATACATCCAAATGATAAAATATGACATAAGTTACGGTGGACCGACTCACTAAGATTTTCCACTCTATCGCTATATAAGAAGATCTCTAACTTGAACAACTTGTTAAGATATATGTTAACAAAGTTATGAGAATTCATGGAGTTCCACTGTCGATTGTATCTGATCATGATCCCATGTTCACATCTAAATTATAGAGGAGTATTCAAAATTATTTGAGTAATGAATTAAATTTCATCACGACCTGTCACCCTTAAAAAGATAGTCAGTCTGAAAGGACTATTCAGATGCTCAAAGATATGCTAAGTGCATTCTCTTTAGAATTTAAATGTGGAATTGATCTTCATCTCCCATTGGTTTAGTTCTCATACAATAATAGATTCCACTGGAGTATTTATGTGGCTCTATATGATGTTTTGTATGGAAATATATGTATAAATACAACCTATTGGGATGAAGTTGGTGAAATAAATCTACATGGACTAGATCTTTTATAAGAGAAGATAGAAAATATTCAAGTCATCCAGCAACATATGAATGCTGATCAATGTCAGAAAAAATTATATACAGGAAATCATTGAGGAAACTTGTATTTTGACGTCAGATTTGAAGTCTTTCCACAAATATCACCATGGAAGAGAGTCATGGGGTTTTGTAAGAAAGTAAAGTCAATCTTATGGTACATTGGCCCCTCTAGGATCCTTGATCGCATGATATCTATTTTCTATCAGCTTTAACTTACACCAAATGTTGCTCAAGTTCATTGTTTGTTCCATGTATCATGCCTGAGGATGTACATACCAAATCCATCACATGTACTAAACTCAAAGATGGTATATCTAGAAGATGATCTCTCTTATGAAGATAAAATAGTAAAAAATTCTTTACTAGTGAGATAAGGTCCTACACAACAAGAAAACAGAAATTTTCAAAGTGTTTTGGATGAACCATAAGTATGAAGAACCAACTTGGTAATCAGAGGAAGTAATGAAGTATAAGTACACTCAACTATTTATATAAAATGAAATTTAAAGGGTGAAATTTTAAAAGGGGGGATAAATGTAACAACCCAAACTTCTATCAATGGAATTTCTCCCATATTATAGTAGTTTTATATATTCTAAATTACATAAAATCCCTTATATATCATAATAAATACTTAAAACATGAATAATTAAGGAAATAATGTGTATTTCTAGAAGTTAAGGAACTTATACTGATGATATAGTAACTTGACATTAGGAATAGTAATATGACCCTTATGAATAGTAAATTGACCAAATAAATAGTAGTTTCAACCATGAAAGTATAATTAAAATTTAGGCATCTTATAAATTAAATAATGGTAAAATTATATTATAGTAAAACTAAATAATATTTTAAAAATTATTAATTATGTTTTGGAATTTTTGTAAGTCATAAATATTTAATTAAATTTCTATAATTAATTTAATAAGTTAAAGAAAATTTATTTTCTTAAAATGTTTCCATAAATTAATATCACTATGTCTTATGATTTTAAGATAATTTTATAATAACTTAAGTAATTTGACAAAGTGTTATAAAATCAGTTATAATTTTAAAATATGTATTTTCTAAGTGAATTATGATTTTAACTAAAAATTATATTACTAATATTTATAAAATTATTTTCATAAAATGGAGTTAATTATTTAAATCATCACAATGAAAATTTTTTGGTGTGGTGGTTTTAGATTTTCAAAAATACTTGATTTTTTTGTGAGTAGTAAAATACGATAATTTACGGTATAAATAAATTATCAATTAAATATACTATTCCTTGAATCATGGGTGATGTAAGAACCAGTGGTTAAAACTCACATGATCAAATTACTATATTTAGTCTCAATAATCAACATTATAGCTTTTCTTGAGAAAAATAATAAACTAATGAACTAAAATATGAGAAAACATCCCTCTCCTGCACTATAAATACCACACCTCACCCCTCTTATCCTCACCCCTCTAAAGATTTGAGACTTTCCCAAATTATTCCTAATTATCTTCCCTAGACCCTTCACCACGTCTAGTAGATCTTGGCCTCATCAAAATACCAAAACCTTTTCCTTAAGGAGGTTCTCAAGGAGGATAAATCCAAGAGGTAAAATCCACATCCTTTTTCTTTTAATTTCTTTTCAATTTCATTTCTCTTCTGGTCTTATCCTAACATCATCTTATCCAAATGGAATTATAACTCCATTATGTTTGATATAATAGTATTTTATCATGTTAATAAAATTTCCATCCTTAAAACCCTCCCTCTTTATATTTTATATTAAAAATGAAATCATCACCCTTGATATGTCAATTTACCGACATAGTGGATGATGTGATTTCATTTTCCTTTAATTCCTTAAACGATGTTAATAAAACCATTATAATGATTGAAAAATATTTAAAAATTTATTTCACATCCCTCTTTATGTTCTGGAACAAAAATATTTACATAATTACAAATGATAAAACAAAATGAGTTCATTGTGATCGAAAAATAGCCAAAATTAACCAAAAATGATCATTACCATTTATCTAATGATTCATTCTCATAACATATAACCAAATTATTTATAATATCATTAAAACTTTAGAAATATAAATTAATAAAATATAATAACAATTATGGATATTTATCCACATTTACACGAACCTCCATTCTTGTATACAAGCAAACCAATCATCAAAACCATGAAAATTAATGCTCTTGAACGATGAAATTAAACTCAATACTCATTAAAAATCCATAAATGAAAATAATAAAAGAATAGTAAATAAAATTCATATATAAAAGGTTATATAATTTTTAATTAATGAATATGATGTTATTATATATTACATCAAGGAGAATAAGTCATCCGTACATAAATTAAAGGGAATTCTCGAACCCAACTCTCATTCTTTTGGTTTTCCCAATTTCATCCTAATTTCTGTCATGACCCATCCCAGTGGGGCCCACACTGTGACTCCCCATGCCCTCCCCTAATAGGACAGGGGCTCGTGACTAGCACTGAGTAGGTATATCACTAACATGGGAGGTATTTCCTAAGAACCTATACACGCACACACATCTCCAAGCCCACAAATGCTGAAATGTAAAAACAACCACTAAGAAACAAAATGCATGCATACAACTAAACTCAACCAACAGAGTACGATGGAAAGTAAAGTGATGAAAGTAAACTGGGCCAGAATACAAGCCCACCAAAACAAGATTTTGAAAAGTGACATGTCCAACCTGTAAACACAAAGATGTACTAGGACTGCTGCTCATAGTCATAGGAACACCTCGGCTGGTAGGGAACTCCAAAAGCTCGGTCCTATCCTAGTCCTCCCTAGACCTTTTTAAAAGGATTCTCATCTTCACAAGACATGACACATGCGGGAAAATCCCATACAGGGGTGAGTATAACAATACTCAGTAGAGGACCCCTAAATACCACAATGAAATACACAAAGTAAAGGTACACTCAACTCTACACAGTATATTTCTATAGAGAGTATAGTAGAGAAACACAAACCAAATATAATCAGAACCTAGACCCGTAGTCCAGAGACAAGTCACACGACCGCATACTCCCCATTTAGGGATTGAGTTCGAAGATTCCATGAAGGACTCATTCTGGGAGAACACACTCCATGAGTCTGGTAGCTCTGATGATGTCCGTCTAATAAGTATTGTTCATTGAGAAATGTCATGAGAGGTAGTTACACTCATTACAGGAGACACACTCCCGAGTGGGAAGATCACGATAGATAGATACACTCATTACGGGAGACACACTCCTAAGTGAGAAAGATAATGATACATAGATGAGGATCCCTGATAGGGCCATGGAGGATACCAAGACTCATCCGTATTCACCAGCTAGGTAGAGGATCAATGCCCGGTAGAGTTGTTCACGATGATGCCAGACTCTACCAAGGGTCAAGAATGGATTCAGGATCTCACTCCGGGCCTCTCGGAGGGATGCATGACTCTATCATAGAAATTCTTGCTGATGGGGTCATACTCTTGTAAAAGGAAATGATGCCTAACCTTCATGGGAACAAGAAGAAGGGGAACTAACCCAAACGAAACATGTCCAAGACATAGTGGACAAGAGGACCAAACAATTCTCCAAAAAGTACATAGTGTGTAGAAAAGTAACATGTTGTGTCTTTTGACCCTGGGTACTACCCGTGTACAATGGCCCGTGTCATAAGGCTTGTTGTGTAGAAAAGGTCAGTACACAGCGTGTGGTATGGATTACACACTGTGTCCAAGTATCTGGGGTCTCTTCCGTGTATGTTGGCTATGTGCCTGTACACGGCCTCAACCCGCGTATTCCAACCCGTTTAATCGGTACACCGGTTGACCTATGATATTGGCTTCACTAGGTCGTGTGGTGTAGTACACGGCTATGTACTATAGCCTGTGTCCATGTATCACCCTGGATACACGCCGAGTCCCACGTAGCCGCCTTTTCCATGCTGCGTAGAGAGTACACACCATGTTCTGAAGCCATGTAGTTCATCCCGTGTCCATGTACTTTCCAAAATACACACCAAGATTTAGGGAATGTCCAAAATGCTGTTTGACCAGAGTACACGTTGTTCGATTCCTCTCTGACCCCCAAAACCCTAGCTGCCATCACAGGTACTACACAGTGTGTTCTTCAGAAGTACAGGTCGTGTATCTCAGAATTTTCCAGAAATGATGCTCTTCGCTGGCATGCCTCCCGTGCTGCCCCTTTCATCGATCCGGCCATCTGATCGCCACAAAAATCTAGAATCTATGTCACCCTGATGTCCCAAAGTCGTTTTTATTGCTTTTGGGCCTCTGATCAGCCCTGAAAACGTGTTTTGATCCAACCGCACAAAGAACGGTCAAAGAACGGTAATTCCCAAACCGCATCGATTCATCTTCTGCCACCGCCGTCGCACCTCTGCTAGGTCGTCGTGATGTTGAATATCCAACTTGGGATCATTGTGTCACAAAACGGATGTGCAATGATTAGTTGTTCACCACCCCACGAAGAACACGAAGAACGTCCGAGATAAGAAAGATGATGAAATCTAGAAAAGTAATTAAGGAACGAACCTCCTCCATTGTTCGTGAAGACGTTGATCCACTCCCATTAGTAGGATCAAAAAGAGTAGGATCAAAATGATAAACTATAATCATGGATCAATCCCCAAAACCATCCCAACAGAAACCCTTCCATAAGAACGCATGAATCCACAGATCAACTTATTCGTAGTTGATAAGCGTTCATCGTTTAAATAAAAAACAGGGAAAATGAATTTAAATAACAAACCCCTAGCTAAAAATGGATTGATCGCTAACAAATAGGTCATGCTGCCGTCATCCTTGAGATCCTTCAACTTTTTGGTGCTGCGATTCTTAGCTTTTATTCATCGTCGTTCGTCGCCGAGAGTTTTCTCCAAGGCTCTATGGATTCTCTAGAGTTTTCTCTCAATTTTCTGTGAGAAACCATCATTTGATTAATCCATTAAAAAGGGGAAGAAAATTTTATAATTCCATAACCCTGCCACATTAATGAGTCAAGTTGTCATTTATGAGTCATTATGACATGGAATTAATTATTAAAAATCTACCCCATCGTTGCGCTGCAGCGAATGTTTCCAAATAAAAATAAAATAAACTTTTCCATTTATTTTATTTTATTTTACTAAATTTTTTGAAAATTAACTTTTTCACTCAACCCGCGCAGGTCGAGGTTAGACACATTATTAGGTAAATTGGTTGTCCCAGACGCAACGGTGCCCTCATATTTTTAATCTGGTTTTCTGTTGGGAAAGTGCCACAACCACGCACAAGTGCCGACTCACTTCACTTAAAAAAAGTTCAAACCACAATTCCGGGATCACCGGGCCTCAGAATGAAGTGTCTTCTCTGTGCCTGTTCTCATAATAATTCCATATAATATATAAAAATAATACACTAAAAATATGAGACATTACATTCTCCCTACATTGGGGATTTGCGTCTTTGAAGAGTTAAAACAATACTACTCAAAAATTTGTGGGTACTAGGAACATATTTGAGCCTCCCGCTCCCACGTGCTCTCCTAAATATTCTTGTGTTGCCACCGAACGTGCACCAAGGGAATCGATAGCCCATGAAAGATCCTCTCATGTTGATCCTCGATCTCCACTGGGTACTTAGCAAAGGCCACTTCATCCTCATTGTCGAGCTTTCCCCAGTCGATGACGTGCGATGGTTCATGCACGTACATCCTCAGCTGCAACACATGGAAGACATCATGTACCCGATGCAACTATGAAAGAAGAGATATGTGGTATGCCACCTTTCCAACTCTACACGGTATTTGGAAAGGTCTGATGAAACTTGGAGATAGCTTGATGCCTCAGCCAAATCTCGGTAACCCTCGTCGAGGTGAGACCCAAAGAAAGAGGTGGTCTCCCTCCTCAAACTACAAGGGTCTCCGTCTCCTGCCATCATAAGACTTCTACCGGATCTGTGATGTCCTATTCTACTCTCGGATGATTTGCGCCCTCTCGGTGGTACCTCACACCAAATCTGGAACCATGAGTACTGACTCTCCGGGGTCAGTCCAGCAAAGCGGTGATTGGAAGGGTCTCCCATTTAAAGCCTCAAAAGGTGCCATACTAATGGAGGAGTCGTAGCTGTTACTGTATGAAAACTCCACCAGTGGTAGGTGGTCCTTCCAAACTGTGACCTATGTCCAAGATACAGCCCTGTAAAATATCCTCCATTACCTAAATGGTCCTCTCCGTCTGACCATTGGTCTGGGCATGGAACACAGTGCTCATGTGTAGCTGAGTCCTAAAGGCCTCCTACAATTCCTTCCACAACTAGGATGTAAAAAGTGCATCTCAGTCCAAGAATATTGTTGAAGGGAAACCATTAAGTCAAACTATATCCTACTTATAGAGGCGTCCCATGCTCTCTACATAACTCTGCTCCCTGATAGCTAGGAAGTGGGCTTACTTGGCGAGTCAGTCAATGATCAACTAGATGGAATCATGCCCCTTGGATGTCTGTGGTAAGCCTATCATGAATTCCATCAATATTACATCCCACTTCCACTCTGGAACTTCCAGGGGGTGAGCTAATCCTGCTGGAACCTGGTGCTCAGCCTTCACCTGCTGGCATGAGAGGCATCGGGAAATGAACTCTGCTACTGCCTTCGTCATGCCTGACCACCAGAACTGTCATCAGAGATCCTGGTACATCTTTTCCACTCCAGGATGTACCTCCAAGAGGGATGTATGAAACTCGCTCAGGACCTCTTCCTACAGTGCTAATTGTATAACAGTGCATCCTCTGAGAAGAGGTATGTGCTCCCCACCATGAGAATATCCATCAGGAGCATGTCCTATGGATAACTGAGAACGTAAAGCCTCATAGTCGAAATCCCCAAGATGCGCTTACCTAACTCGTTGCATGATTTTAGGGGTGAAATCCATCAACTGCAGGTAAGCTGCATCCTCTCCGTCCATGAATGATAACTGCAACATGGCTAACTGCTCTGTCGCCTCACTCAACAGCTGCGAGCTTAACCTTCTACTAAGAGAATCTTCCACCTTTTTTCCCTTCCCAGGAGTATAGATGATCTTGAAATCATAATCCTAGAGGAACTCTATCCAACACATCTGCCTCAGATTCAGATACATTTGTGAGAATTTGTACTTGAGGCTCTTGTGGTTAGAGTAGATGATGAATTGCTCACTCATAAGATAGTGTCACCACATCTTCAATGCGAAGACTACTGCATCCAACTCGAGATCATGGGTCGCATAGTTCTACTCATGTGGACTAAGTTAGCAAGAACCATAATCAATCACTGCTTTCCTATGCATCAGGACACAACCAAGCCCATTCCCTGATGCAACTCATAAAACTATGTACTTGACACCCTCCTCAAGCAATCTCAAGATTTGGGCGCTTGTCAAACTCTATCTCAACTACTCTAAATCCTACTGGCACTTCTCCATCCATATATAGTGGTTCCCCTTCCTGTTCAAGGCTGTCATCAGTGCTAATATTCAGTAGAAATTAGGAATGAATCTTTGGTAGTATCTCGTCATCCCAAGGAAGCTCTGCACCTCCGTCACGCTCCGAGGTGTCACCCATGCTAACACTGCCTCAACCATGGATGGGTACACAGCCACTCCATATACTGACATGACATGACCCAAAAAGTGGACCTCTTGAGTCAAGAAATGGCACTTCAAGAGCTTCCCATAAATCTAGTGCTCTCAGAATAAATCTAGAACTATTCGCAGGTGTCTTGCGTGCTCCTCCTCTAACGCTGAGTACACAAGGATGTCATCGATGAAGACCACTATGAACCGGTCCATGAAAGGCTGGAAGATGAAATTCATCAGTCCTATGAACAATGCGGGGGAGTTTTTCATGCCGAAAGGCATCACCAAGTACTCTTAGTGACCGTATTGGCATTTGAAATCCATCTTTGGTATATCCTCATCCCATACTCGTAACGGGTGATAAAATAATTGAAGGCCAACCTTTGAGAACCACTATTCCCCTCTCAACTAATCAAAGAGGTCATCGATTATTGGCAGTGGATACTTGTTCTTCACTGTAACCTAGTTCAAGCACCGATAATACACGCACAACCTCAAACTTCTATCTGCCTTCTTGGAAAACAAGACTGGGGACACCCATGGTGAAACACTGGGTCTCACGAAACTCTTACTCTGCAAATCCTACAACTGAACCCTCAGCTTGCGAACCTCTGTGGGAGCCATCTGAAATTCTGATGAATAAATCGGTTCCATCCTAGAGTGTAAGTTGATTTACCAGCAGGGAGTTGGTCTAAGAACATATTTAGGAAATACATCCCCGTACTGTGCCACTACTGAAGGTAACTGGGAGATCATCACATCTATTGCTCCAAGGGAAATGCTAGCCTACTCATGAGTAACCAGCTGCACCATCCTATGCATGAGCCCATTCTATTCTTCCTAGGTCTCCTTTTCTCTAAAAAAGGAAAACCTCATCCCATCACTGTGGACAAACCTCACTCTTCACCTAAAACATTCAATCTGGGCATGGAAAGAAAATAACCAATCCATACCAAGAATGACATCATAAGTCCTTGACGCTAACACCAAGTGGTTTCAACTGAAAATCTCACCTCCATGGTTAAGATCGCACTGCCTACAAAGGTTTGTGATTGTCGAGTCTCCTCCTGTAGGTGTCTCCAAGTGTAAGGATCGAGTCAACAGTTCTACCAGAATCTCATTGTTTCACACAAGACATGTGGCTATGAAGGAATGACTAGAAACAAAGTCTATAAGTATGGAACCTAAGGTATAGAAGACACGGATCATGCCTTGTATCATCCCTGGAGCCCCTAGGCCATACGCCTTGACCACATGCAGTTGTCCCCGCCCCTGACCCCCAGCTCCCTGAGCCTGGTGCGGACCTCCTGGGGGTGGTGGTGAAAGTAAGTCGAAGCGTCTACCACCACCTGTAGCTCTCCCTTATCCTCTACCATGTCAGCCACCTAGCAGGTCTATCATCTCCACTCTCTTCCTCTGCCTCGATGGTCCATCCACCGCTTCCCTGTTAGAAACTCGACGGATTAGACAATATTTAGGGAGATATCCCCTACCGTCTTGAATGTAGCACCACTTCTCCCAAGGTTGACTGGATCCATCCTAAGAGCTCTAGAATTTTGATCCTTGTCTTGGGTCCTCCTCTGACGTCTCCCACGTCCTGATCCCTACGTCCGAAATCTTCTCCCTACTGTAGAGGTCTCCGGACCTTTCTGCCTGCTGCTGACTGTCATCGGCTATCTCTAATTTTCCAAGATGCTCTCGATCACCAAGGCTCTCTTGAGCACTCGAGCATAAGTAGAAATTCATAGAGGCATGAAACAATATTAGATGTCTCTTCGTAGACCTTTCTTGAAGGTCTGAACTCTGAAGTACTGATCTCATACCATATCCATTGAGTACCTGGTGAGGTTGGTGAACCTCAATGAATAGTTAGCTACCTTTATACTACACTGTTGGAGCTGAAGAAGTTCATGGATGTGTACTGCTCTCAACGTAACTGGAGAGAACTCCTCCCTAAAGAGTCACTTGAACTTCGTCAATGAAGGAGTCTCCTCATCGTGATTCTGTGTGGTTATACTCTACCATCATCCCGTTGAACCCTGAATAAGGCTCTCTCCTAGGATAAACATCTGGTCTTCTAGTGTCCTCACTAGGCAGAAAACTATAGTCACCACCTCAAGCAACTACTCAACCGCCTGAGGGTAAGGTTCACCTCGGGACCTGAGGGGTCCCTGTCTCTGGAACTCATGTATCACGCTAAGCATGTGCTTCTCATCGGTCGGTACTCCCGGTACCACGGGCTACTCCACAGGTGGTGTCATAGAAGGTGCACCACCAGCTATCAATGCCAAGGGAACTGGTCTCTCTATCAAAGCCTCATCACTGAAGGGGTCTTCCTCGTGATTGTGATACTAAATCCTAGCGGGTATGCATCATGGAAGCTTCCTGTAAAGATACAAGATGTACCATGAGTATATCTGGATAGCTGACTCAAAGGATATGGAAAACACAACCCATTCCTATATGATGCATGTACCTTTCTTTTAGTTCACTTAAACTAGTGTTTTCATGTACCATGACAAAAAGCAGGTTATTAGAGTCCTAGTGTATGGATATGTCGACTTCCAGCACCAACACTGGAGTCTCTGGCCTGAAATCCAAGCTCAAAACACTTAACATCATTTCCCCAAACCCAATCTCCCAGACTCTTGGTCATAAATTAGAACTGACCACCTTTGATACCACTCTGTCATGACCCGTCCTAGTGGGGCCCACTCTGTGACTCCCCAAGCCCGCCCCCAATTGGCCAGGTAATGGTGACTAGCACTGATTACACATATCACTAACATGGGAGGAATTTGCTAAGAACCTATAAACACACACACATCTTCATGCCCACAAATGCTGAAATGTTAAAACAACCACTAAGGAACAAAATGATTGCATAAAACTAAATCCAACCAACAGAGTATGACGGAAAGTAAAGTGCTGGAAGTAAACTGGGCTAGAATACAAGCCAACCAAAACAAGAGTCTGAAAAGTGAAAAGTCTAACCTGTAAACACACATAGGTACTGAGGATACTTCTCATATCTATAGGAATGCCTCATCCTATAGGGAGAATATAAATCTTGGTCTTTTCTTGGTCCTCCCTGGACCCTGTAAAAAGGGTGCTCATCTGCACAAGACATGACATGTGCGAGTAAAGCCAATTCAAGGGTGAGTATAACAATACTCAATAGAGTATCCCAAAAAAACCACAAAGCAATACACGAAGTAAAGGTATAGTCATCTCTACACAGTATATATCCACAGAACATATAGTGGAGAAACACAAACCAGATATACTCAAAACCCAGACATGTAGTCTAGAGACAAGCCATACAACTGCATACCCTCGTCTAGGAATTCAGTTAGAAGATTCCACGATGGACTCATTCTGGAAGAACACAGTTTCTAAGTCTGGTAGCTATGATGATTTCTGTCTGATATGTACTATTCATCAGGAAATGTCACAAGAGGTAGTTACACTCATTACGGCGGACACACTCTTAAGTGGGAAGATCGCGATAGATAAATACACTCATTATGGGAGACACACTCCTGAGTGGTAATGATCATGATACATAGATGAGGATCACTACCAGGGCCATGGATAATACCACTACTCATTTGGATTCACCAGCTAGGTAGAGGATCAACACCTGGTAGAGTAGGTCGCGTCGATTCCTGACCCTACCAAGGGTCAATAATGTATAGAGGATCTTTCTTCGGGCCTATTGGAAGGATGTCTGACTCTATAATAGAAATTCCTACTGAAGGGATCATACTCCTGTAAAATAAAATGATGCCTGACCTTCAGGGTAACAAGAAGAAGGTTCACTAACCCAAACAAAACATCTCCTAGGCTCGGTGTACAAGAGGACCAAGCCATTTTTCAAAAAGTACATGGCGTGTATAAAAGTAACATGTCATGTCTTCTGACCCTGAAAAATTCCTGTGTACAATGGCCCTTTTTTTAAGAAGGATCCTTTAGAAAATGTCAGTACACGGAGTGTGGTATGGATTACACACCGTGTCCAAGTATCTGGGGTCGGTTCCATGTACGCTGGCTATGTGCTCGTACGCAGCCTTAAGCCGCGTATTCCAACCTATGTAATCGGTACATGGGGTGACCTGCACTACTGGAATCACCTGTCCATGTGGTGTAATACATGGCCATGTACTACAATCCATGTCCGTGTATCCCTTGGATACACACCGAGTCCCGCGTAGTTGCCTCTTCCATGCTGCATAGAGAATACACGCCGTGTTCCGAAGTCATGTAGTCCATCCCGGGTCCATGTACTTTCCAAAATACACGCTTGGCTTCGGGGAAAATCCAACACACCATGTGACCAGGGTCACACGCCATGCAATTTCTCTCTGACCCCTGATACCCTAGCCTCTGCCACTGGTACTACATGGCATGTTCTTTGGAAGTACACGCCTTGTATCCCGGAATTTTCCAGAAATGACGCTCTTCACCGGCGTGCCTCTAGTGCTTCCCTATTCATCAATCCGGCCGTCTGATCACCACGAAACTCCAGAATCTAGGTTGCCCCAACATCTCAAAGTCATTTCAATTGTACTCTGGCCTCCGGTCGGCCTTGAAAATTCATTTTGATCCAACCACATGAATAACGGTCGAAGAAAAGTAATTCCTGAACCATGTTGATTCATCTAACGTCGTCGCCGCCACACCTCTGCTAGGTCGTCACGATGTCGGATCTTCAACTTGGGATCATTGCATTGCAAAACGGATGTGTAATGATCCATTTTTCATCACCCCACGAAGAATGCGAAGAACGAATGAGGGAAGAAAGGGGGAGAAAATTCTGAAAAGGAATTGAGGAATGAACCTTCATTGTCCTTCATCACGGCGTTGATCCGCTCCAATTAGTTGGATCAAATAGAACGGGATCAAAATGATAAACAATAATCATGGATCAATCCCCAAAAACATTCTAACAGAAACCCTTTCGCAAGAACGCATGAATCCGCGGATCAATTTTTTCGTGGTTGATTTCTGTTCGTCGTTTAAATCAAAAACGAGGAAGAAGAAATTAAATAACAAACTCCTCGCTAAAAAGGGATCGATCGCTGATGAAGAGTTCATGCTGTCATCATCATCGAGATCCTTCAACTCATTAGAATATTGATTCTCAACTTTTATTCATCATTGTTCATCACTGAGAGTTTTCTACAAGGCTCCATAGATTTTCCAGAGTTTTCTCTCAATTTTCTTCCAACAACCATCGTTTGATTAACCCATTAAAAAAAGGGGAAGCACATTTTGGAATTTCATCTTGTTGCGGCATTAATGAGTCAAGTTGTCATTTATGAGTCATTATAACATGGCATTAATTATTAAAAAGTTTCCCCATCATTGTGTTGCATCGAATGTTTCCATATAACAATAAAATAAACTTTTCCATTTATTTTATTTTATTTCACTGAAAATGTCCGAAAAATAACTTTTTCCCTCGATCCGCACAAGTCGAGGTTAGAAACGTTCTAAGGTAAATTCATCATCCTGGATGCAACGGTGCCCTCAGATTTTTAATTTGGGCATCTGTGTGGAAACTTCCACAACCACGCACAAGTCCCGACTAGGAAACACAAACCAGATATACTCAAAAACCCAGACCCATAATCTAGAGACAAGTCACACAAATGCATACCATCTAGGGATTCAGTTCGAAGATTCCACGAAGGACTCGTTCCAAGAGAACACACTCCATAAGTCTAGTAGCTCTGGTGAAATTTGTTTGAGGAGTACTGTTCGTCGGGAAACGTCACAAGAGGTAGTTACACTCATTATAGGAGACACACTCCTGAGTGGGAAGATCACGATAGATAGATACACTCATTATAGGAGACACACTCCTAAGAGGGAAAGATCATGATACACAGATGATTATCACTGCCAAGGCCATGGAGGATACCATGACTCATTCAAATTCACCAGTTAGGTAGAGGATCAATGCCCGGTAGAGATGGTCACGTTGATGCCTGACTCTACCTAGGGTCGGGAATGGATAGAGGATCTCGCTCTGGTCCTCTCGAAGGGATGCCTAACTCTATCATAGAAAGTCCTACTGAAGGGATCATACTCCTATAAAAGGAAATGATTCCTCACCTTTAGGGTAATAATAAGAAGGGGAACTAACACAAATGAAACATGTCCAATACACGGTGAACAAGAGGACCAAGCCATTTTCAAAAAATTACATGGCATGTAGAAAAGTTGCATGTTGTGTCTTCTGAACCCGAGTACTACCTATGTACAACAGCCCATGTCATAAGGATGGTTGTATAGAAATGGTTAGTACACGGCATGTGGTATGGATTAAAGGCCGTGTTTGAGTTTCTTGGGTCGGTTCTGTGTACGCTGGCTATGTGCCCGTACACGGCCTCAACCCGCATATTCAAACCCGTGTAATCGGTACACGGGGTGACCCGGGCTACTGGATCTACCTAGCCGTGTGGTGTAGTGTAGGGCTGTGTAATACAACTTGTGCCCGTGTATCCCATGGATACACGTCGAGTCCCATGTAGCCACCTCTTCCATGTTGCGTAGAGAGTGCACGATGTGTTCCAAAGCCGTGTAGTCCATCATGTGTCCATGTACTTTCCAAAATATAGGTCGAGCTTCGGGGAAATTCCAACACACCGTGTCACTAGACTCACATGCCATGTGATTCCTCTCTAACCCCTGAAACCCTAGCTGCTACCTCCAGTACTAAACAGCGTGTTCTCCGGAAATACACGTCGTGTATCCCGGAATTTTTCAAAAATGACACTCTTCACCGGAGCACCTCCCATGCTGCCTCATTCATCGATCTGGCAATCTGATCATCATGAAACACTAGAATATAGGTTTCCCAACGTCCTAAAGTCATTTCTATTGTTTTCAAGCCTCCGATCATCCCTGAAAATGCATTTTGATCCACAGACACGAAGAACGGTCGTAGAACGGTAATTCAAGAATCGTGTCGATTCGTCTACCATCGTCACCGTCGCACCTCCGCTAGGTTGTCATGATGTCAGATCTCCAACTTGGGATCGTTGCGTCACAAAACAGATGCGCAACGATCCATTGTTCATCGCCCCATGAAGAACGTGAAGAAAGTGAATAACTTATGAGAGAAGAAAGGCGGAGGTAATCCATAAAAGGAATTGAGGAATGAACCTCTTCCATTGTTCATCACAAAATTGATCTACTCCCATTAGTAGGATCAAATGGAGAAGGATCAAAACAATAAACAATAATCATGGATCAATCCCCAAAAAAATCCCAACAAAACCCCTTTCGCAAGAACGCACGAATCTGCGGATCAACTTGTTCGTGGTTGATCTTCCTTCGTCGTTTAAATCAAAAATGGGGAAACATAATTTAAATAAAAAACCCCTACCTAAAAATGGATCGATCACTGATGAAGAGGTTGTGTTGTCGTTGTCATCGAGATCCTTTAACTCATTGGTGCATCGATTCTCAGCTTTGATTCTCTGTCGTTCATCATCGAGAGTTTTCTTCAAGGCTCTATGGATTCTACAGAGTTTTCTCTCAATTTTCCATCAGCGACTGTGGTTTGATTAACCCGTCACACGTCATCGACTAGGGAGATCTCAACCTCGAGGATGGAGTGGCCTTTGCTGAGTACCTGGTGGAGATCAAGGATCAACAAGAGAGGATACTTTTTGGGTGATCGATTCCCTTAGTGTGTGTTCGGTGGAAGCACAAGAATCTTTAGGAGAGCACATGGGAGCGGGAGGATCAAATCCATGCCCAGTACCCACTTCTTTTTTAGTAGTCTTGTTTTGGATTTTCGGGGATGCAAAGCCCAAAGGTGGGGAGAATGTAATGTCTCTAATTTTCTGTGTACTGTTTTAAATATTATATGTAATTATTACAAGACCAGGCTCATAGATGGCATATCATTTTGATTCCCGATGATCCTAGAATGGTGGTTTGAACTTTTTCTAAGTGAATTGAGTCAACACTTGTGTGCAGTTGTGGAAGTTTCTAAACGGATGCCCGAATTAAAAATCTGAGGGCACCATTACTTCTGGGACAATGACTTTACCTAATAATGGGTTTAACCTCAATTGGCGCAGGTTGAGGGAAAAAGTTACTTTTTGGACATTTTCAGTAAAATAAATTAAAATAAATGGAAAATTTTATTTAATTTTATTTTGAAACATTCGATGCAGCACAATGATGGGAAAACTTTTTAATAATTAATGCCATGTCATAATGACTCAGAAACAACAACTGGACTAATTAATGTCGCAGCATGATGGAATTCCAAAACGTGCTTCCCCTTTTTTAATGGGTTAATCGAATGATGTTCATTGATGGAAAATTGAGATAAAACTCTAGAGAATTTGTGGAGCTTTGGAGAAAACTCTCAGTGACGAATGACGATGAATCAAATCTGAGAATCATTGTGCCATCGAGTTGAAGGATCTCAACGGTGACGGCAACATGAACTCTCCATTAGCGATCGATCCCTTTTTAGGTAGGGGTTTGTTATTTATATTATTTTTTCTCATTCTTGATTTAAACAATGAATGAGAATATACAATGAACAAGTTGATCCGCGGATTCGTGCATTCTTGTGGAAGGGTTTCTATTGGGATGTTTTTGGGGATTGATCCATGATTATTGTTTATCATTTTGATCCTACTCTGTTTGATTCTACTAACGAGAGCGGATCAACGTCGTGACGAACGACGGAGGAGGTTCGTTCCTCAATTACTTTTCTGGATTTCCTCTACCATTCTTCTCTCGTTCGTTTTTCGTGTTCTTCACATTCTTCGTGGGGCGATGAACACCAGATCGTTTCACATCGTTTTTGTGACACAACGATCCCAAGTTGGATATCTGACATCGCGATGACCTAGAGGAGGTGCGATGGTGAAATTGGAAGATGAATCTACATCATTTAGGAATTACCTTTCTTCAACCGTTCTTCGTGTGGATGGATCAAAACGCGTCTTTGGGGCTGATCGGAGGACAAAAAACAGCGGAAATGACTTCATGACATTGGGGAGACATAGATTATGGTGTTTAGTGGAGATAGGATAGCCGGATTGATGAACTGGGTAGCACAAGAGGCGCGCCGTCAAAGAGCATCATTTCTGGAAAATTCTGGGATACACGGCATGTACTTCCAAAGAACCCGCTGTGTAATACTGGAAGCAGCTTGGGTTTCAAAATTTAGAGAGGAATCACACGGTGTGTGACCCTGGTCACACAGCATGTTGGACTTTCCCCAAAGCTCTGTGTGTATTTTGGAAAGTACACGGGCACGGTATGGACTACATGCCTTCGGAACACGGCGTGTACTCTCTACACAACATGGAAGAGGAGGATACATGGGACTCGGCGTGTATCTAGGGGATACACAGACACAAGGAGTAGTACATGTCCATGTACTATAGCACACAGCTAGGTGAGGCCAGTAACGCAGGTCGCCCTGTTTACCGACTACACGAGTTGGAATACACGGGTTGAGGTCGTGTATGGGCACATATCCAACGTACAGGGAACTGACCCCAGATACTCGGACACGGCATTCAATCCGTACCACACCCCATGTACTGACCTTTTCTACACAACTAGCCTTACGACACGGGTTGTTGTACATGGGAAGTACCCTAGGTCAGAAGACACGACATGTTACTTTTATACATGCCATGCACTTTTTGGAAAATGGTTTTTTCCTCTTGTCTACCATGTCTTGGACATGTTTCGTTTGGGTTACTTCCCCTTCTACATGTTCCCATGAAGGTCAAACATCATTTCCTTTTACAAGAGTATGATCCCTTCAGTAGGACATTCTGTGATTGAGTTAGGAATCCCTACGAGAGGCCGGAAGAGAGATCCTCTATCCCATCCTATCCCTAGGTAGAGTTAGGCATCGATGTGAAAAACTCTACCGGGTGTTGATCCTATACATAGCTAGTGAATCCGGATGAGTCACGGTATCTGCCATGGCCCTGGAAGTGATCCTAATATGTGTATCGTGATCTCTCCCACTCATGAGTGTGTCTCTCGTAATGATTGTATCTCTCTATCGTGATCTTCCCAATCAAGAGTGTTTCTTCCATAGTGATTTTAACTACCTCTCGTGATGTTTCCCGATGAACCATACTTCTCATACGGACATCATCTGAGCTACCAGACTCGTGGAATGTGTTCTCCCAGAATGATTACTTTGTGTAATCTTTGAACTAAATCCCTAGATAGGGGTATGCGGTTGTGTGACTTGTCTCTAGACTACGGTTCTGGGTTTTGAGTATATCTAGTTTTAGTTTCTATGTTATATGTTCTGTTGACATATACTGTGTAGAGATGATTGTACCTTTACTTTTTGTATTGCTTTGTGGTTTTTTGGGGTCCTCTACTAAGTATTGTTATACTAACCCCTACAAGGGCTTTTCCCGCACGTCTCATGTCTTGTGCAGATGAGAAGCCTTTTGACAAGGTCTAGGGCGGACCAAGACAGGACTGAGATTTCTGAGTTCCCTATAAGACGGGGCATTCCTACGGCTACGAGTAGTAGTCCCAGTACCTCTTTGGGTTTACAGGTTGGACTTTTCACTTTTCATACTCTTGTTTTGGTGGGATTGTATTCTGGCCCAGTTTACTTTCAGCAGTTTACTTTCTATCGTGCTCTGTTGTTTGGGTTCAGTTGTTTGCATTTATTTTTTTTCATAGGGGTTGTTTTTACATTTCATAATTTGTGGTCTTGGATTTGTGTGTGTGTGTGTACAGGTTCTTAGGCAATTCCACCCAAGTTAGTGATATACCTACTCGGTGCTAGTCATCAGACCCTAGCCTATTGGGGGTGGGCTTGAGGAGTCATGGCACGGGCCTATTTTCCTATATGTGTCATGTCTTGTTTCTCCTCTATATGTTAGTGAAATGCCTACTCGAACCCAACTCTCTTTCTTTGGGTTTTCCTAATTTCATCCTATTTTTAGTATCTATATTCCATAAATTTCATTTCATCATCATTATATTAACTTTTCTGTGGTATACAGGTTTTCAACTTGAATTTATGACAAACACAATGTTTTTAAAAAGAACCATTCTTTAAAAAAACACCTTTTACTTCTCGATGTTTTTTCTTCTTCACTCAAGGTTGATGATTCTTATACCAAGTATGTTATTACCTCTATAATTTGGGAACCCAAAGTTTATGAATCTATTCTTTATGGAATGAAACGCATTCCTTTACATGGGTTATTTTATGTTAAATATTTCTATATGTTCTATGTGGAATGCCTGATAATGTAAATGTTATGATGTGAAGAGTGTGGCCAAAATTATATTGCACAATGTAAATGTTATGATGTGATGGGTGAAACTGGAATTATATAGCGCTCAAATGAATTAGGTAACATGATGTATATCAAGAAAAAATTGAAATATGAATGGACATGATGCTACCATCGTTCACAACTATGGCTGGTAGTTGACCAATAAGACATGATGTTCTATTTTCATGCATTTCCACATTCCATGACTATATCTAATGCATCCTATTAGGATTATGATCCTATGCCTATGTTATAATGTTTCATGTTCTCATCTATCCTCTAATTAGGATTTTATCTCACCCTGTGACAACTGGGCCCTGCCCACCAGTTCCCCCCAGACATGTGGGCCCCACCCTAGGTCCACCCACTTGCCTGAACGGGTCATCTGACTAATGATAGTCCCCACATGCCAACACATGTCCTTTCCAGTGTACTTTTTCCTCACTCAGACACACCCTGGGAAACTTCCCATAAGGTCACACATCCTGATCACTACTCCAGGCTAAGCACGCTTAATTGTGGAGTTCTAATCAGACAGGCTCCCAAAAAGGAAGGTGCATCTTGTTTACATGAGTCATATCATTTAGTCATTTTAACCCTTTATCATTATAGGGTGTTACAATCACCCCCCCCCCCCATTAGAGCACAACGTCCTTGTTGTGGGACCTACATCTCAACCCAGGCAGTGCACCACACTCAAGGCTAATCAGATAGGCTCCCGAAAAGGAAGGTTCACCTTGTTGACATGAGTCATATAATTTAGTCATTTTAACCCTTTATCATTCAAGGGTGTTACAATCACCCCCACTTTAGAGAACAACATCCTCGTTGTGGGCCCTACATCTCAACCCAGGCAGTGCACCGCACTTAAGGCTAGGTACCACCTCTGATACCAAATGCGACAACTGGGCTCCGCCCACCAGTTTCCCCACAAACACGTGGGCCCCAACCTAGGTCCACCCACATGCCTGAACGGGTCATATGACTAATGATAGTCCCCACAGGCCAACACATGTCCTTTCCAGTGTGCTTTGTCCTCACTCACACACACCCTGAGAAACTTCCCAGAAGGTCACCCATCCTGATCACTACTCCAGAACAATCACATTTAACTGTGGAGTTATAATTAGACAGGCTCCCGAAAAGGAAGTTTTACCTTGTTGACATGAGGCATATCATTTAGTCATTTTAACCCTTTATCAATCGAGGGTGTTACACACCCCTTTTTGATGTATATCCTCAAGTGATTACTTGTATTGTGGAGAATGTGAAGACCTATAAGAAGATAAATAAGTTGGAATTAAATAAATTTTGATGTTTTGTTTTGTAAATTTTATGTATTGTAATAATTTTCACAAGGCATGAAACCTTTGGATCATTGTCATGTAATTATTTTATGTTGTTTACCATTAAAATGATGTAATAGTAATGTATGAAAATGTAAGGTCACTATTGTTGGTATCAAAGAAGGATTTAGTTAATTTGGGAATTAGGATTATATAACTTTATTGAAAACCATTAGTATAAGAGTAAGTATAAAAAAGAACCCAAGAAACATTCTTTTAGTAAATGATAAACATAGTGATCCCAAAAGATATTCCTTTAGAACTAATTACACAAATGAATAAATTATTTATTCAGGACTTTTTGACTTATGTTTTTTTATAACCCTTTATATTTTAGAAAATTGTGTGAACAAGGAGAAACCAACCCAACAACATGTGTGAGGGGGAAATGCAATGATTGACCAAATGACATATCTAATGCCTTGGGAGGTAGAGATAAAATCATCAAGTTGATCCTTACCCAGTTTTCATAGGTTATGAACAATAAATTCAATAATATGAAACATCCACCTTCACTTAAGAGGGAGAAACTTGCTATAAAGTGTTTCATGTGGCAATGACCACTGATGTTTAGTGGATCTTCTGATCCACTAGTTTCAAAATAGTGAGTCATCTTAATGGAGAAGATATTTTTTGTGCTTCAATGTTATGAGATAGAGAAGGTGACTCTTTTCATTTACTATTTATAGAGAGATTCCAATCAATGGTGGGATTAGATTAAGAACACCAATCTGAAGGAAAAAATTGAAGATATGGGGTGGGGAGACATTAAGATAATGTTTTATAATAATTATTTCTCTTGAACTCTTAAAAAAATATGGAGAGAGATTTCATTGAGCTAAAGAAAAAAGGAAGGTTAATATTTCATGGCCTATGATGTAAATTTTACAAGGCCTTCAGTGTACAGTTCGGTTTTTGTTATTAAAAAATTTATAAATATTGATATATTCTTTTTTGGTTTAAAACAACACCTTAGAAACGCACTAACAATTAGAGAAATTGAGAGTTATAAAGAAGTTTTTTGATGTGATCTCAAAGTGGAGATGGATTTTAGAGAATATTCCAATGGTTATGATGAGAAGATATGAAAGTTATATATTCAAGCCGGAGGATCTAACGAGAAATTTGTAATGAAAACTCAACCACCCACATGTCAAAAATGTAGGAAGAAGAATCTTGGGAACTACCTCAAAGTGATGGGGAAATGTGTCAAGTGTGGGAGAGAAGGCCACCAAGATCAAGAATGTTGAAAAGACATAAGGAATCATGAAAGTGTGGTGGAGGAAAAAAAGAAACACCCATAGTACAATGCAAAAATTGTAGGGAGATTGGGAATTTTTCAATACAATGCACTAAACCTTGAGCCATTGAGGGTAATCCACATCGGCATCCACCAAAGATAATGTAAAAAGTAATGTCTTATTCCATCACTAATGTAGAAGTGGATTAATAAAATGAATTCGTACAAGGTAAAATTCGTATTCACTCAAGAATGGATGAAGTATTATTTGATTTTGGTTCTACGCATTGATTTATACCTCGAAATTTTTCTTGAACTATTGAATCAATTCCCTGAAACTTTGAAGTAGAGATATCCATAAAAACACCTAGTGGTTAAATCATTTCAACCCACGTGTTGGAATCTTCTTTCATGGACATATGTGGAAAGATTATTCCAATGAATCTCATGATACATTCCATCGTGTAATTTGATGCTATAATGAGAATGTATAAGCTCTCATTATAGAGAGAGCATATAAACTATCAAGAAAAGAAAATATATTTTTATATTCTGAACCATCCCATTATCCTCTACAAATGCAAGGAAGATCATGTATCTCCTTGTAAAAATATTTCAACAGTGTTGGTGTTGATTCCAGGTGAAGAAGCATACCTCGCCCAAATGGTTGGGTTAAAGGAAGGTATCATCATAGGGAAATGCCCATTGTGAGGGAATACATTGATGTATTGCTTGAAGAGTTACCCAGACTTCCCTAGGATCATGTGGTAGAGTTATCAATAGAACCCATACCCAGAGCTACTCCAATCTCAATGTTTCATTGTAGGATGGCTTATATCGAGCTGTATAAATTAAAGAAGCACCTTCAATAGAATTTGGGACAAGGGTTCATACTCCCTAGTGCATCATCTTGGGGTGCACTAGTGATATTTATTTAGAATAATGATGGATCAATGTGGATGTGTATTGATTATAGAGAAATAAAAAATGTCACCATAAAGAAAAAGTATCATTTTCTAAGGATTGATAACTTGTTCAATCAGCTATGAGGATCTTAGTACTTCTGAATGGTGGATCTCCATTCTGGATATCATTATCTAAAGTAGAAGAAAGAATATTTTCCTAAAACTACCTTCTGTACAATGTATGGGAACTATGATTTTTTGGTTATTCCCTTTGTAATTATTGATTCCTTTTAAATATTCATGAATTTGATGAATATAGACCTTATACATTACCTCGACAAATTTTTAGTAGTGTTTATTGATGATATTCTCATCTACTCCAAGATCAAGGAGGAATATGAAGAACATCTGAAGATTGTGTTGGAAACATTAAGGAAGGAGAATTTGTACATCAAGTTTAGAAAATGTGACTTTGGATACAGTAAGTCACATTCTTGGGACATGTGACCACAAGTGAGGGGATTTATATATATATTAAAAAAAGGAAATTGAGGAATGGACTATAACTTATAGTGTCACAAAAATCCATATTTTTATTTGATTAGCTCGATACTACCAATGATTTTTGAGAAATATCTCATGAATTTTTAGCCTTCTAACTAAGTTAACAAGGAAAGGGGGAAAGTCAGTATGGATGGAATAATATGAGGAAAGATTAATGGACCTAAATAAGAGGCTGATCACAACACTAATACTCACATTACCAAAAGGTGGAGAATGTTTTATGATATACAATTGTGCTTAAAAGAAATTCTTGGGTTGTGTACTCATGAAAAATGATAATGTGATAGCCTATGCCTCATGAAATATGATGATTCATGAGTAGAACTACCCAATGCATGATCTGGAGGTAGCAACTATTATTTTTTCCTTGAAAATATGGAAGAACTGTCTCTATGATGCGAATTGTGACATATATACTGATCACCAAAGCCAAAATTCAATATTCATACAAAATGAGCTCCAAATACATCAAAGTATATTGTTAGATCTAATAAAGGACTATGATTTCTCTATTAACTATCATCCTATCCAGGAAAACAAGGTAGCTGATTCTCTTAGCAATAAAGAACCTGCTACCCCTTCCATGTTGTTGATTGATAAATACCCTATCTTATTGGATATGAAAAGAATAGATTTGGAAATAATAACATTGGGGAATACATGTTACCCTTCCCAAATGATTTCTCAACCATGTATCCGATATAAGATTAAGGAGGCATAGAGGGATGATCCCAAATTAAAAAATAAGGTGAATTAAATAAAGGAATTTAAAATACAAGGGTTCCATATCAATGATGATGGTGTGATTCTGTTTGGAACAAGGATTTTCTACCTTCATAAACTAGGATAAAGGAGTTATTTGATCATGTACAGAACTCAACTTTCTCTATCCATCCTGGGAGTACCAAGATGTACTGTGATCTCTAAGAAAAACTCAGGTGGGACAATATGAAGAAGGATATTGTTGAGTATATCTCAAGATTCTTGATATTTCGACGAGTTAAAGCTATAAGATTGAAGTCTAATGAGGTTATAAAACCATTTTCTACATCCATATGGAAATGGGAGAATGTAAAAATAGAATTTTTCATAGGTCTCCCAAATACTTCCGAAGGAAATAATGTGATATGGGTTTTGGTGGACCGACTCACTAAGATTTTACCCTCTATCTCTATTTAGGAAGATATCTCACATAAAAAACCTGCTGAGATATATGTGATGGAATTTGTGAGACTGCATGGAGTTCCACTCTCGATTTTCTCTTATCGTGATCCTAGGTTCACAACAAAATTTTGGAGGAGTATTCACAATTCATTGAGTACTGAATTAAATTTCATCATGGCCTATCACCTTTAAATGGATTGCCATTCTAAAACGACTATTCTATAACGAACCCGGCAGGCCTAGAGCCCAACCAAACTCAGCCACGCCTGATCCCAACCCTCTGGTAGATAGTAGACCCCCACCCCACGGTAAAATAAAAGGCCCCCACCTCATGCTGACCCAGATAACACAAGGCATAAACTGTCCCCTGCCTGAAGAGGATTTAATTTGCCTCCCTTGCAACTCGAACCAGTGACCACAGGCTTATCATCCAACCAAAAGAGTTAACAAGTACCACTAATTTGTAACGTCATAGTTCTGGAATCCACCCAAAGGCACCTCGTACCCGGTTGGTCACATCGCCTCAAGTGCATTTCCCCAAATGCCAGAGGCTGGCGACTAGCAGTAAGAGCCTTGGGTGTGATAGTGGGGAAACTATTCCCTCATAGGCATAGTAACACAGTGAAAGATAAACAACTATACAATAGCGGAAGTAGTAAATATCTGACAACAGTAAACAACAGATGACTGATAAAGAAACAACTAGAGAAAAATATATATAAATGATGAATGATACATATATGTCTAGGAATGTATCCAAACAAGTCATAATGCTAGAATACAATAGTGCTAAACCAAAGTGAAAAAGAAAGTAGATAAACTCCTCAGCATCGCAAGACAGAGCTTGGTTCCATGCTCTCAAGCTCCACAACAATCAAGAACCTGAAGTAGAAGGGTGCTTGCCCTTATCTATAAATGAAAAATATAATCTGTTTGGGCCCAAAAGCCTGACCCAAATAGGGTGTGAGACTAAATCCTACAAGGAAACCACCATGAGGTCTGTGCCAAACAGTCAGGGAATACATGGAAGGTTAAAGTACAGAAAGTAGAAAACAGGAAAGTACTCAATAGTAAACAATCCACAGTTTTTAGCATTTAATTTACAAACAATTAAGCAGCCACTCAAGCAAGTAAAACAAACAGGTAACCCTCTAGGTAGATATTAGAGCCTAACCTATATGGTTCAACCTACAAGTATTAGCAACCCTCTGGGAGGCACACACAGTCTCACCCCTCTGGTTCAGCTAAATAATAAACTCTCTGGGGAAGCACTCACTGTCAATTCCCCCTATAGACTCATATCTTACTAAAGGCACTCTGGGGAAGCACTCAATGTCACATTCCCCCTGTGGCCCGTTTCGAGGAACTACAGACACTTTGAGGAAGAACTCAACATAAATTCCCCCTGTGGTCTCGCATCGTATTATACAAACACTCTAGAGAAGCCCTTATGTTGATTCTCCATGTGGTCTACTATACTAGGTTCTCACAGCCCTATGTAAGTCAAAAAGCATAGCGCGTGTATCATCCAAAGTAACATTAAGAACTACTTGCCTAGAAATCTACAACATCTCATCATGGAAGAACAACAATCACACCATCCTACAATACTTGGCATGGGAAAATAATAGCAGTCAAAAAGGTAAACTAGATACAACGGTCCATACAGGAAAGAACATGCATGGAAAACACATCCAAATCCTAAAAATTAGCCCAAAACACAATCAAAATCTTCTACTCTATCATACAAGCAAAGCAGGCAATCAATGGGGATAAAACGGTAAACACGCAATACCCCGTTCAAGGGTGTTGGTGTAATTTGCACAAAATATTCAAAGACTTTCAACAGGAAGGCACAAACAACCTTCCTTGATATTAGAAGATCGATATAATTGAACCATGGGGCTTGAATCTCCTTATAATGTCAAAGATCTACAAAAAAACGTCTAAAAATTTCACCCCACGATAACTTGGAAAAGAGAAGATCCACAGCTGCTTGATGCTCACAAGTGTTTGAATTGGAGGATGGATGGAGGTTCAAGGGCTCATCGAAGATCCAAAACTTCTTGATGTTCTTGGATGAAGACGACCAAAAAGAATTTGATTCTGGCGATTAGACGTGACCCCGGTGCATTTAATGAAAAGAAAAGAAAGTACACAATGTGTACTTTTGGAGTACACAGTGTGTACTTTTGGAGTACACAGCGTGTAATCACCTTATCTGTACTCTACTTTTTGCGGCCTCTAGGTCACCCCTACATGGTCATGTGTGTGTCCATGAAAAGGCTCACACATGGCCTCCAGTGGCATCGAAGTACATGGTGTGTACTCATAAAGTACACGACGTGAACTTTGAAAATTTCCAGAAACTCCTCTTTTCTCAAAAACTCCAGAAAAAAGAAAAACATACATGAAAAGAAGAACCAGGTTCATACAAACTTCCCCCCTTAAAAGAAATCCATCCCTGAATTTCCTTAGTGCGGAGTAGAAGAAGAAACCCCAAACAGTTCCATCCACTGTGATCATACATCGGCCTCCCTCTCCCAAGTCTCGTACTACACCCACACGTGCTGCCATAGCACATGTACCAGAGGAACAGACTCACCACGGAGAACCTTCGTACTGCGATCAACAATCCAGATAGGATGCTCCTCGAAAGATGCATCCACCTCCAACTCAACTTCCTCGGGTTGGAAAGCATGATATGGGTCTGAAAAGTAACATAAAAGATGAGAAATGTGGAAGACATCATGCATATCTTGGTACCTATGAGGTAACTGTAGCCGATAGGCAACTGGACCAACTATCTCCAACACCTCAAACGGCCTGAAGTACCTCGGTGAAAGCATACCCTATCTCCTAATCCTCTTGTGTCCCAACCTTGGTGTGACACATAGAAAAACTAGATCCCCGACCTCAAACTCCAAGGGTCGTCTCTACTAATCATCATAAGACTTCTGAAGAGACTGTGCAGTAGCCATCCTCTTCTGAATCAACTCCATCTACTCTGTGGTCTCCTGAACAAGACAAGGTCCCAACAAAGCTGCCTCTCCTGCCTCCAGCCAAGATAAAGGTGAACAACATAGCCTACCATACAAATCCTCATAAGGTTCCATTTGAATAGTCACTTGAAACTATTATTTTAGGCAAACTCTACAAGAGGTATATGCTTCTCCCAAGAACCTCTAAAATCCAGAATGCATGCTCGGAGCATGTCCTCAAGCACCTGAATCGTACACTCGAATTGGCCATCTGTCTGGGGATGGTAAGTTATACTCAAAAGTACCTATATGCCCAAAGCCTTTTGAAGCCCCTTCCATACCCAAGAAGTAAAACGGGCATCCATGTCTGAAACAATGGATTGTGGAACTCCAGGCAGACATACAATCTCTCAGATGTACAACCACCCTAGATCATCAACACTAAAGGTCTTTTTGATCGGAAAGAAGTTAGCAACCTTCATGAGCCTGTCAATGACAACCCATACTACATTTTTCCCTCAAGGAGACCTCAACAACCCTATCACAAAATCCATCACGATGTTGTTCCACTTCCACTCGGGAATGGGTAACTGCTGTAGAAGCCCGGCTGATCGCTGATGCTCCGTCTTCACCTGCTGACAAGTGGAACACCTCATGATGAAACCAGTAACATCCCTCTTCATACCTGTCCACCAATACTGATGGTGTAGATCACGATACATCTTGGTGACACCAGGATGAACTGCCCAAAATGAGGAATGAAAATCCTGCATCAGCTCCCCGCGTATGTCTGCTGGCACCCATATACATCCCTAGAATCGCAGGATCTCATCCTCGCCTATGGTTCACCCATGAATAGGGTCCTCTCCTAACACGCTTTCCCATAGGACTAGGCCTTCAGAATCTGATAGCTTCCTCATTCGTACTCGATCATGAAGGGTAGAGGTAACAACTACAGAAGATAGAGAAGTCTTCCACTGTCTGTCGTGCACCTCCAAATTCATCTCAGAGAACAGAACCATAAGCTACCACTCACTTCTAGCCTCCAAATCCACTTGTATCAGATTCCTCCTACTCAATTCATCATCCACTGTGTTTCCTTTCCCCGGCGTGTAGGCAAGCTCAATGTCAAAAGACTGAAGGTACTCAACCCACCTTCGCTGTCTCAAATTTAAATCACACTGAGTGAAGATGTACTTGAGACTCATGTGGTTGGTGAAAACCACAAAGTTATCTCCCAGAAGATAATGTCTACAACAGCTTAAGGCATGAACAACTCTTGCTAACTCTAGATCATGCATCGGGTAATTCCTCTCATGTGGTCTTAGCTACCGAGACCCGTATGCAACGACTCCATCTCTCTGCATAAGCATAGCTCCCAGCCCAATACCTGAAGCATCACAATAAATTGTATATCCCTTTCCTGGCTCTGTAAAGACTTGTATCGGTGCTGAATTAAACCTCCCTTTCAGCTCCTAAAAGGCTGAATCACAAGAATCTGACCATAAGAACTTTGCACCCTTCTTGGTCAGAATGGTCAGTGGTGCTGCTAAGTGTGAAAAGTCATGTATGAAGCGTTTTTAGTATCCAGTCAGCCCCAGAAAACTCTACACCTCAAAGAGTTTCTTCGGCTGCTCCCTGGAAACTACTGCTCTAACTTTCTCTGGGTCCACTGATACTCTTGTCTCTGAGATAACGTGGCCCAAAAAGTGAATCTGGTCCATCCAAAAGTGGCACTTTTAGAACTTAACATATAACTGATACTCCCTCAGTGTACTGAAAATGATCTAAAAATGGGTAGCATAGTCGTGTCAAGTGTGATAGTACACCAAGATATCATCCATGAAGTCCACTACGAATGCATCCAAATAAGGATAGAACACTCGGTTCATCAGTTCCATGAAAATTGTTCGCAAGTTCGTGAGACTGAATGGAATAACTGTATTCTTGTATAGACCATACCTTCTCTTGAAGGCTGTAAGAAGTATATCTAATGGTCTAACACGCAAATGATGATAACTGGATCTCAAGTAAATCTTTGTGAACTATTGGGTAAAAATCCCTCAAGGCATCATTGAAGTATTTTTGAGGTGATTGTGTTTGTTGACAAAGTGAACATCTGTGTTGTGATTGTTGACAATGAAAACCATGACATACAAATTTTTTGAAAAAGGGGGTTTCATGATGGAATGTAGAGTTCAAGAGTTGTGGTCAGTGATCAATGTTTGATTCAAGAACGTAGATAATGGAATGGATGATCTGGAGGCGGTAAAAAAATAACAGATACAATGTGGTGTTGTTTTCCAGTGTTTGCCAAATTTTTGGGCCTGAAAATTGACAAATGAAGAAAAGTGTTTTTGGAAAAGGGACTTGCGCACCGAGTACTTGGAGTATAGGAAACTTGCGAACCATATTTTTTTCAAGATCATAAGATCAAAATATGGCAAAGGAAACAGGTTCGCGCAAGTTTGGGAGTTGGTCGCACAAGTGTCTAGGAGGACAGAAGATTTGTGTGCTGAGACTGGGTCGCGTAGGTGACTTATGCACCGTCGCACAGGGTGGTCAATTTTCCTAGAAATATTGGACCACCCCTCTTCATTCTTTACCGGAGTTCAAAACTTTGAGAAATCAGAGCTCCCATCATGCAGTTGTGTTGGTTGCACAAGTGGTCTGTGGGTCGCGCAAGTAAAGTTGCGCGCCGGTGGTTGAAGTTGCACGCCAGTGTGAGAAGTTGCGCGCCAAGTGAGATTTGTGCATCTAAGGTAGTTTAGGCAAGGAAGGAAGTGAGTCGCGCAAGTTTGGAGTTGGAAAAATCTTGTGTAGTGCAAGTGTCTGAGGAAGACTTGTGCACCAGTTGTGACTTCCGCGCCAAGATTGACTTGCGCACCAAGTAAGGTTTATTTCCAGTAGTGATTTTTGGGCTGCGTGGAAGCTGGAAGTTTGCCCGATACCTTCGGTGCAAAGAGATATTCATCTATAGTTAAAATTTGTACTTCAATAGAGCATCTACATACATAGGAAGATTCATTCTTTCATGAAAATGAAGAGACCTACAGTTCTATAAACTGTGAGTGGATCCTTTCTAGAGTAATGAGCAAAGGAAGAGGAAGAAGGTGATCCTCTCCACAGGCAGTGATCCAGAGAGAGAGAAATAGGGAGTGACCCTTGGGAAAGTAGTGAGCTGACCCAAAATATTTTAAAGGCAGTGAGCCTGAGACAAAGTGACTGTACCTGAACCTTGTAATCCACTTCTAGTGAAGTTTAGTGGAATTTTGTACGACCGAAAACTTGTCGGAGTATGCTCCTTGGACGTAGCCCTTTGCAGTGAACCGAGTAAAATTGATTTTTAATGTTCATGCTTTACATTCTATTTAATTTGTGCAACAAGAAAGAGAGATAAGAGTGTTCTTCTTAACAGTGAAAAAAGATCAGAATGGGAATTAATTTTAAATTAGTCATACCCTAATTCACCCCCCCCCCCCCTCAGGGTATTCAACCTTGTGGACCTAACAAGAACACTAGGGCTCTTTGAAGCTGATCAAAGAGATCATCAATCCTCTTCAAGGGATATCGGTTCTTGACTGTCAACTGATTCAGCTTCCGATAATCTAAACAAATCCGAAGGGTGATGTATGCCTTGTCCGTGAATAAGACAGGTGAACCCCAAGGAGAAGTACTGGGTCGGATGAAACCCTTTTCCTGTAACTACTCCAACTGCTTCTTGAGCACTTGAAACATAAGTGTAGCCATCCTATAAGGAGGAATGGACACTGGTGTCACTCCTAGAATGAGATCAATAGAAAATTATACCTCAAGATATGGAGGAAAACCAAAAAATTCCTATAGAAAGATATCCCAGAAACGATCCACCACTGGAGGAAAGTATAACTGTGAACTCACCTGGTCATCTAGATACAAACTGGAAATCTGAGCTGTAAATCCACCTAGCCCAAGATGCTCGGGTCCTGCTCTACTCACCTGGACATCCCACTCGCCTCGATGAAGAAAAGATTCACCCTCTGGTGATATGAATCTCACCCTATGATGATAACAGTCAACGACTACCTGAGAGGGAACTAACCAGTCCATCCCAAGAATGACATCATAGCCTTTCATCTCTAGGACATAGAGGTCCCATAGAAAGTGATACCCAGCCACCTCTAACAGTCACTCCTTTCACTGACGTACACTAGCCATCCTAGTCCCCAACGGTGTGTCTAGAGTCAAAGTATCGGTAAAGTAAAATATGCAGAGCCCAAGGCTCTCCACAATAGAAACAAAGATAAAGATATTGGAAGAACCTATATTGAACAGAGTAGAAGATAAAACTGAGTCTATTAAGATCGTACCTCAAACTATAGAGGGTCCGGGATCCTGCTTCTATTGGGTCTGCTCCACTACAAAAGCCTACCCTATACCATAGCCATGTGACCCTGCCTGACCACTATGAGCTATTTCACCCTACTGTCACTGAAAGACCGGTGACTCACCAACACGACCTCGACCTCCACCTCAGCCCAAATGGCTGAAAGAACTCCAGTTCCCAGACTGTTTAGAAACTAGTGGTGCTGCTCCTGAACGAGGAGGCATGGATGAACCCCTGTCACCAGCTGATGGTGAGAAAACCTGACAAAAGCGCTGACGGTGACCCATCTTCCCACAAGATCAACACTCCACTGAGTCTCTCTTGCACTATGGCTTCATATTCCCATCCCTTCTACACTGGTAGCATACCACCTTGCTACCTGAAGATGTGTCTTGCTGCCTCAGATCACCACACGTAGACATCTTACGGTGCTTCCTACTGTCAGCTGGTGAAGCACTCACTCTGGAAGTGGAACTTCCCTAGCTCTCTGCTCTGGAATATCTCAGATTTCGCTCCATAATCAATGCTTGGTTGACGATGGAAGCGATGTAAGTCAGCCTGAAGATATTCACCTGTGAGTAGAACTCCCGTCTGAGACCATCCTTAAACTTTCTTGTCAAGAACAAACTATCTCTGTCCTGGAGGGGTGTGAAACACTGAATCTCATTGAAAAGAGAGGAATAATCAATAACAGAAATAGTTCCATACTCTAGTATCATGGAATCCTAGGCCCGATCGGCCCTCAAGGTCTCCGGATAGAAGTAGTTGTAAAAGACATGCTGAAACTCCCCCCATGCCATAACCTGTTGATGACCCGCCAGTGAGATCAAGTCCCACCACCTCTTGGTGGAGTCTCATAAAATGTAGGTAGAGAGCTTGAATCGCCTTTCTAGAGGCATATCCAGATGCTCAAAGATCGTAATCATGGATTCTAGCCATGACTATGCAGCCTGAGGTCCTCCTTCCCCTAAGAAGGGGGGAGGCTGCTGCTGCTGTAAAACCCATGTCAAGTCTGCAATAGTCAAGGAAGGAGGCAGTGATCCCTAGAATATCTACATCATCCTCAGAAATCCTTCCCTAAACTACGCATTGGTGCCTGTAACCAGTATCACTGCTGGTTCCAAGGTTGGCACAACAGAAGGATCTATGGGAAGCCCCTGATCAGCCATATATAGCATCTGATCACTGCCCTATAACTGGTGGAAAACCGGAGGATGTCTCGGTGCAATGACTCTACAAGGTCAAACACACACCTTAGATTCAAGATTATCAAAGACTGAAAACAAAAAGAAAAAGAAAGGAACAGATGAAATAAATCATTAAAGTTTTATAAAACATGACTACACGGTGTGTACTTTTACTACACAGCGTGTTCCCTTAAGTAATTCACATGGGCATGTACTTCAGTTTAAACTGGTCGTGTAACACCCCAAAAACACGGTGTGTTCTCAAAACACACGGCATGTACTTGAATCCTCTTCCCCTACCAGATTCCTTCTACATGGCTAAGCCACATGTCTCTCCCAAGACAAGATTACACGGCATATTCTCAACAGACACGAAGTGTACTAGACAAGCTTCATCTGACCCATGTAGTTAGTGATACTGTCAAACACATGACTCAAACTACATGGCATGTTCCTGACAGACACGGCGTGTACACGAAAGGATAACAGCGGCCCATGTTGTTTGTGACACGGCTGAGTACCTGGGTCAGACTACATAGAATGTTCAAGGTAGACACGGCGTGTATAAGAAGAGACTCCACCGACCGTGTTGTTAACTACACCACTGAACTCCTAGGATTACCCTACACAGTGTGTACAATCGGTACATAGCATGTTCCCATGAGATTTTCCCTATCCCGTGTCTCTGCCCACATGTCATGTGACACGGTTAGAGAATACACGGCGTGTATAAAAGGTAAATAGAATGCACTTATAAAAAATAGTTTCTTCCAGAACAGAAGAACACATGGCATGTATTCAAAACTACATGGTGTGTATTCTGGGTTTTTCCAGACAGTAAGCCTCAAAAAATACTCTGGAGCCTAGAAAACACTGAAACGAACACTTAAAGTTCCAAATTCCAATTCTTGAGGGCCCATACTCCTCGCGAATCAAAATATGGAATCTCAAACAAGTTATAAACAAGGTAAACAAGTCAATGATCCACCAAATTCTGATCCATGAGGGCCCATAACACCTCAAGAACCGAACTTTGGTGTTCATTCAAACAAAACCTTACACAACCAATGCTCTAACAAGAAGAATATATTTTTATCAAGGCATCTATGAAAACAACATGCATATTCTACACAACATCTATCACAACAACATGAAATTTCTAATGCATCCAAGATGAACTCGCAAGAATGCATGTCATGTGATTTCTATAAAGTTCCTATATGATGCCTGAGATGGAATACCCTCATATAATCGGATTGCGACAGAAATATAACCTCAATAACATCAATGGTAATAGCACAAAACTTGTGAATCACCAAATGATGAAATCAAATTAACTGTAAAATTGCAAACCAGATAAATTGAAATAAACGAGGTAGATTGGATTTTCCCTATACACGGGTTAGCTACTCCCAAGCACAACTTATTACCAAGTACCTATTCCTTCTTATCACTGGATATAGGCTCAAAATAGTAAATCAAGAGAAAAGAAGTCCCTCTGATACCACTATGTAATGTCCCGGTTCCGAAATCCACCTAGAGGTTCCCCGTACCCGGTTGGACACATGGCCTCGAGCAAATTTCCCCAAATGCCAGAGGCTGACGACTAGCAGTGAGGGCCTTAGGTGTGATAGTGGGGAAACTATGACTTTATAGGCAGAGTAACACAGCCGAAGATAAACAATTATACAATAGCAAAAGAAGTAAATATCCAACAACAGTAAACAGTGAAAGATTGATAAAGAAACAACTCGATAAAAATATATATAAATGATGCATGATACATATATGTCTAAGAAAGCTTCCAAATGAGTCACAATGCTAGAATACAATAGTGCTAAACCAAAGTTAAAAATAATGAAGATAAACTCCTTATAATCTCAATACATAGATTGGTCCCATGCTCTCCAGCTCCACAGCAATCAAGAACTTGAAGTATAAGGACGCTTTCCCTTATCTATACCTGCAACAATGTAATTTGTTTAGCCCCAAAAGCATGACCCAAACTGGGTGTGAGACTAAATCCCAATAGGAAACCACCACAAGATCTGGGCCTAACAGTCAGTGAATACATGGAAGGTTAAAGTACATAAAGTAGTAAATAGGAAAGTAATCAATATCAAACAATCCACACTTTATATCAATTAATTTACAAACAAGTAAGTAGCCACTCAAGCAAGTAGAACAAACAGGTAACCCTCTGGGTATTTATCAAATCCTAACCCCTATGGTTCAACCTAAAAGTACTAGTAACCCTCTAGGAGGCACACACAGTCTCACACTTCTCGTTCAGCTAAAGAATAGACTCTCTGGGGAAGCACTCACCGTCAATTCCCCCTATAGTCTCGTATTGTACTAAAGGTGCTCTGGTGAAGCACTCAACATCTCATCCCCCCTATGGACCACATCTAGGAACTACAGACACTCTGAGGAAGCAATCAACATCAATTCCCCCTGTGGTCTTGCATCATATTATAAAGACACTCTAGAGAAGCAGTTATGTTGATTCTCCCTGTGGTCTACTACACTAGGTTCTCGCGGCCCCGTGTAAGTTAAAAATCATAGCGCACGTATCGGCCAAAGTAACCTCAAGAACTACATGGATAGTATTCTACAACATCTCAGCATGGAAGAACAACAGTCACACTATCCTATAATACTACGCATGGGAAGACAATAGCAGTCAAAAAGGTAAACTAGACCCAATGGTCCAGACAAAAAAAACATGAATGTAAAACACTTCCAAAGCCTAACAATTAGCCCAAAACACAATCAAAATCCTCAATTATAGTATACAATCCAAGAAGGAAACCAATGGGGATAAAAAGGTAAACACGCAATACCTCATTCAATGGTATTTGTGGAATTCACATAAAATATACAAAGACTTTCAACAGGAAGGCACAAACCACTAACCTTGATGTTAGGAGATCGATATACTTGAACCACAAGGCTTAAATCTCCTTAGAATTCTACAAAAACGTCTAAAACATTCAGCACACGATAACTTAGATAAGAGAAGGAATTAGGAAACAATGCACTAGGAGAAGAGATAACTCACTGTTGCGATTCCAACGCACTCATCGGTGTTCGAATCGGAAGACAGATGGAGGGTCGGGGGCTCATCGAAGATTCGCGGCTTCTCGACACTCTCGGATGAAGATGACCTAAAGTAGGTAGATTCTATAAATTATACGTGACCCCGGTGTGTTTAATGAAAAAAATAAAGTACATGGCATGTACTTTTCGTAGTACACGGCGTGTACTCACCTTTTCCGTACTCCGCATTAGGCGGCCTCCATGTCACCCCTACATGGTTGTGTGTGTTTCCATGACACGTCCTATACATGGCCTCCAAAGGCATCTAAGTACACTGTGTGTACTCATAAAGTACATAGCGTATACTTTGAAAATTTCTAAAAACTCCTCTTTTCTCAAAAACTCTAGAAAAAGGAAAAACATACCTGAAAAGAAGAATCGGGTTATAATTTATTCATGCACTCGAAGATATGATAAGAGCCTACTCTTTAGAATTCAAAGGTGTAATTGATCATAATATCCCATTTATTGAGTTCTCATACAATAATAGCTTCTACTCGAGTATTTAGATGGCCCTATATGAAGCTCTGTATGGAATGAGTTCTATAACTCTGACCTGTTGGGACGAAGATGGCGAAAAAAATCTACTTGGACCATATCTTTTATAAGAGATGAGAGAAAGGATAAAATCATCCAACAACATAGAAATGCATCTCAGATTGGAAAAAAGTTCTATGTTTTCAACCATTGAAGGGAATTGGAGTTTGGTGTTGGAGTTAAATTATTCCTACAAATATCACCATAGAAGAGAGTCATGTAGTTTGGAATGAAAGGGAAGCTAATTCCATGGTACATTAGCCCCTTTGAGATCCTCGATCACATTTGATCCATATCCTATCAGGTTTCACTTCCACCGAATATGGCTCAAGTTCATGATGTGTTCCATGTATCACTCCTATGGAAGAACATACCATATTCATCACATGTACTGAACTCAATGTTGGTTGTACTAGAATATGATCTATATTATGAGGAGAAACCAATAAAGATTCTTTACTAAAGACATAAGGTTCTATGAAAAAAGACAACCCACCTTTTCAAAGTGTTGTAAAGTAACCATAAGTAATAAGAAGAAACTTGGGAACCATAGGAGGTAATGAAGGTGAATTACACTCAACTGTTCATATAAAATGCAATTTATAGGGAGAAATTTTCAAAGCGGGGAAGAATGTAACAACCCAAACTTTTATCAATAGAATTTATCCCATATTATTGTAATTTCATATCACATAAATCACGTAAAATCACTTATTGACCATAATAAAGATTAATAAATGAATAATTAATGAAATAATAAGTACTTATAGAAGTTAAGGATCATATACCAATAAAATTTTAACTTGTCCTTTGGAATAGTAATATGACCCTTATGAATAGTAAATAGAGAAAATTAATAGAAGTCTCAACCAATAAAGTATAAGTAAAATTTATACATCTTATAAATGAAATAATTTTGTGATTATATCATAATCTAATGAAATAAATGTTTTAAAAATTATTTATTAAGTGTTGGCATTTTTTGTAAGTCATAAATATTTAATTACATTTTTATGATTAATTTAATAATTTTAAAAAATTTATTTCAAAAAATGTATCAATAATTTAATATCATGATTCCTTATTATTTTTAATATAATTTTATAATACCTTATGTAATTTTTTTAAAGTGTTATAAAATCAGTTTTAATTTTAAAATCTGTAATTTCCAAGTAAATTATGATTTTTATTGAAAATTAAATTACTCATATTTATTAAATTATTTTCATTAATTGAAGTTTATTTTGGAGTTATACACATAAAAAAATGGTTAGGTTTAATTTTTTATATTTCTGAAATACTTATTTTTTTTAATAGTAAAATACAATAATTTATGGTATAAATACATTATAAATTAAATCCAATATTCCACAAATCCTGGATGCTGGAAGAACCATTGGTTCAAACTAAAATGATCAAATTATTTTATTTAGTTTTTATAATCAACATTATTTCTTATCTTGAAAAAAAAATAATATAATGAATTAAATAATGAGAAAACTTCACTCTCCTCCACTATACGCACCACACCTCAACCCCTCTTATCCTCACACCTCTCAAGCATTGAGACATGAAAAAATTATTCCCAATACTCTTCCCTAGACCCTTACCCATGTCTAGTATCTTGTTCTCTCATCAAAAGAAAAAAAACATTCCCCTAAGGTGGTTCTCAATGAGGATAAACCCATGAGGTAAAATCCACTTCCTTTTTCTTTTAATTTATTTTCAATTTCATTACTTTTTTTGTCGTATCCTAACATTATCTTACCCAAATAGAATAGAAACCCCAATATGTTTTCTTTAATAGTATTTTATTTTGTTAATGCAATATACATCATTAAAGTCCTCCCTCCCTCGCTTTTATTTTAAAAATGAAATAATCACCCATGATATGCCAATTTACAGACATCACAGATGATGCACTTTAATTTTCCTTTAATTCCTTAAATGTTATTAATAAAACCATTATAATGGTTGAAACGTATTTTAAAATTTATTTTACAACCCTTTTTATTTTGTGGATCAAATATATTTAAATAATACTAAATGATAAAACAAAATGAGTTTGTTGGGATCAAAAACCCATCAAAATTAACATAAAACGATCATCATTAACTTTTATCTAATGATTCATTATAATACCATATAAAAAAATTATTTATAATATCATTAGAACTATAGGAATATAATTAATAATATATAATAATAATTCTGTATATTTATCCACATTTTACATGAACTTCCATTATTTCATACAAGCAAACCAATCTTGAATACTATGAAAACGAATTCTCTCGAATGATGAAATTAAACTTATAACCATCTAAAATTCCATAATTGAACATAATAAAACCATAATTAATAAAATTATGGTATAAATGGTTATATAATTTTTAATTAATGATTCTAATTTCATTATACAAGACATTAAGGTGAGAAAATCATTTAGACATAAGGTAAGGGGAATTCTTAAACCCAACTCTCTTTATTTGGGTTTTCCCAATTTCACGCCATTTTTAGTATGTATATTCCTTAAATATCATTTATCTATCATTATATTGTCTTTTATGGGATATAAATGTTTTACACCTTAGTTTATAAAAAACATAATGTTTTCCAAAAGAAAACTTCTTTCAACAAAAACACACCTTTTACTTCTTGAGATTATTTCTTCTTCACTCCAGGTTGATGATTCTTTTACCAAGTATGTTATTACATATTTAATTTGGTAACCCAAATTTTATGAATTTATTATTTATGAAATTAAACACATTCCTTCCATGTGTTATTTTTTTCAATATTGATATACGTTCTATGGGGAATGCATGTTAACACAAATGTTATGATGTGAACAGTGTGTCGAAAATTATATAGTGAAATTTAAATGTTATGAAATGATGGGTGCACCTAGAATTATATTTCACTCCAATTCATTGGTTAGTGTGATGTATCTCATGATAAAATTGAAATATGTGTGATCATGATGCTATTTTTTAACAACTATGTGTGGTAGTTGACCATTAAGACATGATGTTTCATTTTTATGCATGTCCACATTCCATGCCTTAATCTAATGATTACTCTTATGATTATGATCCTATGACTACATTATGATGATAATGATTATTATCTACACTTGTTTTATTGTTTCATGTTATTATCAATCCACTTACTGGGATTTTATCTCACCCTTTTTTATGTATATCCTCATGTGATTACTTTTACTAAGGAGAATGTGAAGAATTCGTAGAAGATAAACAAGATTGAATTAAAAAAAATGATTATGTTTTATTTATTAAATGTTATTTATGGTAAATAATTTCCCAAGACATGAAACCCTTGGATCCTAGTTATATATTGATTTTATGTTTTTTATCTTTAAATTGATTTAATAGTAATGAAAGAAAAAGTAGGGTCTCTATAGTAGGAATCAAAGCATGGTTTAGTTAATTTGGGAATTAGGATTATAGAACCTTAGTTAAATAAAATAGTATGAGACTAAGTATATGTTAGAACCCAAGAATCTTTGTTTTATAAAATAATAAACATAGGGATCCCAAAATAAATTCCTTTAGACTTAATTTCACAAAGGAATAAATTATTTATTCATGACTTATTGACTTATGTTTAGTTTTAACCCTTTATTTATTAGAAAATAGAGGAAACTAAGAGAAACCAAGAAAAAATACCATGTGAGGGACAATGAAACAATTTCCCAAATGACATCCCTAATACCTTGGGAGGTAGAGTCCAAAACTACATGGCGATTCTTACCCAGTTTTCATAGGTTATGAACAATAACTTCGATAATTTGGAACGTTCATCTTCACCTAAGAGGGAGAAACTGCCAATCAAGTGTTTTATATGGAAATGACAGAAGTTGTTTAATAGATCTTCGGATCCACTAGTTACTGAATAGTGGGTCATCTAAATGTAGAAGATCATTTCACTTCTTCAATATTATTATACGGATAATGTGACTCTGGTCATTTACCGTTTATAAGGAGAGACCGATAAATGGTGGGATTTGATTTAGGACAGAAATCTAAAGGACCAAATTGAAAAGATGTAGTAATAAGACATTAAGATAATGTTTCTTAACAAATATTCCTCTTGAAATATTCCAAAAAAATATGGAGATATAATTCATTGATATATAGAAAAAGGAAGGTGAATCTGTCACGTCTTATGAAGTAAATTTCACAAGGATTTCAAGGTACACTTTGTGTTTTGTTATAACAAATTATAGAAAAATTGATATATTATTTAGTAGTTTAAAACTAAACCTTCAAAAGGCTCTATATATTCAAGACTTTGGGAGTTATAAAGAAGTTATTTGATACGATCTCAAAGTGGAGATGGAGTTTGGATAATAGTCCCATGGCTATGGTGATAAGAAAGGAAAGATAGAGTTTCAAGATGATGGATTTGATGAGAAAGGTGTAAAGAAAACTCAACGGCCCACATGTCAAAAATGTGGGAATAAGAATCATGGAAAATACCTCCAAGGGATGTGGAAATTCATCAAGTGTGGGAGAGAAGGTCACCAAGCTCATGAATTTTGAAAATACATGGGAAGAAGGACAATGCGATGGAGGGAAGGAGAGAACCAGCCATGGTCCAATGCTACAAGGAGCAAGGGAATTGTGCAAGCTAGTGCACTAAACCTTGAGTCCTTGAGGGTAATCCGCATGAGCAGCCACCAAATCCAAAGGTTCCAGGACAGGCTTATTCCATCACTACTGCTGAAGGGGATCATAAAAAAGAATTTATACAATGTACACTTCATATTCACTCCAGACTGAAAAAAGACTTACTCGATTTTGTTTCTATGCATTCCTTTATATCTTGAAAGTTTGCTAAAACAATTGAATCGATGCCCTGAAACCTTGAAGTAGAGATATCTATAAAAACACCAAATGGTAAAATCATTGCAACCCAAGTGTTGGACTCTTCTCTTATAGACACATATAGAAATATTCTTCCAATGAATCTCATGATACATCCCCTGGTCGATTTAGATGCTATAATGAGAATGGATTATCTCTAATTATATAAAGTGCATAAAAACTATTAGAAGAAGTAAATATATTTTAATATTCTGAACCATCCCATAATCCTCTACAAATTTAATGCAAATCATGAATCTCCTTTGGAAAATCCTTCAAAGGTTTGGGTGTCGAGTCAATGTGATGAAGCGTACCTTGCTCAAACGGTATTATTAATTGAAGGTATAAACCTAGGGGAAATTCCAATTGTGATGGAATAAAGTGATGTATTTCATAAGGAGTTACACAGACTTCCCATAGATCATGTGGTAGAGTTATCAATAGAACTAATACTCGGAGCTACTCCTATGTCAATGTTTCCCTGTAGAATGGATCCAATCGAAATATAAGATTTAAAAAAGTATCTTCAAAATAATTTGGGCCAACATTTCATATTCCATAGTGAATCACCTTGGGGTTCTCCACTTATCTTTTTCAATAATAAGGATGGATCAATGTGGTTGTGTATCAATTATTGAGAACTAAAAAAGATCACCATAAAGAACAAGTATCCTCTTCCAAGGATTGATGACTTTTCAATCAGTTATGAGGAGCTCAGTACTTCTCAAATGAGGATATCAATTCTGGATAAAATCAGCTAAAGGATAAGAAATAATATATTCAAAATACTACCATTCATATAAGGTATGTGCACAATGAGTTTTTGGTGATTCCCTTTGGACAAAATAATTCCCTTGAAATATTCATGGATTTGGTTAATAGAGTCTTTAGACATTACCTAGAAAAAATTGTGTTAGTGTTTATCGTAGATATTCTCATCTACTACATGAGCAAGGAGAAACATTAATAACATCTAAGGTTTGTGTTGGAGACATTAAATAGGGATAAGTTGTAATCCAAGTTCAACAAGTGCGACTTTTTGATACATCATGTCACATTATTGGGAAATGTGACCACAAGTGAGAAAATTTATATAGACCCTTCAAAAACAAAGAAAATGGAAGAATAGACCAAACACTCTAGTTTCATGAAAATATATTGTTAACAAAATAGCTTCAAGAGCATTTTGACAAAGGGTTTATACACCCTAGTTAATTAGATTGGGGTGCACCAGTGCTCTTTGTCAAGAAGAAGGATAGGTCAATGCGGTTGTGTATTGATTATTGGGAACTCAACAGTATCACTGTAAAGAACAATTATCCTCTTCCAAGTATTAATAACTTGTTTGACCAGCTATGAAGAGCTCAGTACTTCTCAAAAGTGGATCTTCATTTGGGATATCATTAGCTAAAGGTGAATAAGGAAGATATTCCCAAGACTACCTTTCATATAAGTTATGGGAACTAGTGGTTTTTTTATTCAATTAGGACTTACTAATCCCCTTTAAACCTTCTTGGATTTGATTAATAGAGTCTTAAGACATTACCTCAACAAATTTGTGTTAGTGTTTATCAATTATATTCTCATCTACTCTAAGAGAAAATATGAACATGAAGAATATCTAAGTCTTATATTGGAGATATTAAAAAAGGATCATTTGTATGCAGAGTTCGTGAATTGTGAATTTTAGATACAACAAGTCACATTCCTAGGATATGTGATCAAAATTGAAGAAATTTTTGTGGACCCATAAAAAACAATAGCAATTGAGAAATGGCACATACCCTCTAATTTCAAAGAAATATGTAGTTATCTTTGATTTACTGGGTAATACTAATGATTTTTGAGAAATTTATCATGATTGTTTATCCCTCTAACTTAGTTAACAAGGAAAGGGGTAAAGTATGTCTAGATAGATGAATATGAAGAAATCTTCAAGGAGATAAAGAAGAGTCTGATCATTACACCTGTACTCACATTACCAAAAAGAAGAGAATGTTTTTTGGTGTATAGTGATTCTTTAAAGAAAGGCTTTGGTTTTGTACTATTGTAAAATGATAATTCTATAGTGTATTCCTTAGAGTAGTTTAATATTCCTGATCAGAACTAAATGACGCATGATATGGAGCTATAAGTTGTGATATTTTATATGAAAATATTGTGGTAATACCTCTATGGTGAGAAGTTTGACATATATACCAATAAAAAGATACTAAATTTTATATTCCCAAAAAAGGATCTTAACATGCATCAAAAGAGATGGATAGAGATAATCAAGGAATATTATTACTCTATTCACTGTCATCCCAGCAAGAAGAACAAGGTATATGATTCTCTTAGCAGAAAAGAACATGCTACTCTTTCCATGTTGTGCATTGAGAAAGGAAAATTCTTATTAGATATAAAAATATTTTATTTGGAAAATCATAACAATATATAATACATCCTACCTTTCCCAAATGATTTCACAACCATCTATCCAAGATAAAATTAAGGAGACACAAAGTGTTGATTCATAGTTACAAAAGAAGGTGAATGCAGTAAAGGAAATGAAACTACAAGGGTTCCATATCGATGACAATGGTGTGATTTGGTTTGTAAAGAAGCTCTTTGTTCCTTCATTTCCCAGGATAAAAAATGAGATATTGGATAATGAACATAGATCAACCTTCCCTATATATCTTAGGAGTACCAAGATGTACCATGATCTCTGAGAACACATCTTGTGGGAAAACATGAAGAAGGATATTTCTAAGTATATCTCAAGGTTCTTGATGCATAATTATGTTAAAGAAGAAACAAAATTTCCAAAGGGATGATGCAACCATTTTCTATACCCACGTGGAAATGGGAGAACATCTACATAGACTTTTTCATAGGTCTCCCAACGACATCCAAAGGAAATTATATGATATGGGTTGTGGTGGACCGACTCAAAAAGACTTCCCACATTATTTCTATTTAGGAATATATCTCACATTAACAGTTGATAAGATGCATGTGAATGAGGTTCTGAGGATTCATGGAGTAACACTTTTTATTGTCACTATGCGTGATCGGAGGATCACATCTAAATTCTAGAGGAGTTTTTAAAATGAGTTGAGTAATGAATTAAATTTCAGCATGACCTATCACCTTCAAATGTGTGGCCAATCTGAAAATAATATTCATACAGTAAAATATATTCTAAGAGACTGGTCTTTATAATTCAAAGGGGTATGGTATTATCATCTCCCATTTTTTGAGTTCTCATACAACAATATATTCCACTCAAGTATTAAAATGGATGTATATGAAGATCTATGTATCAATCAATGTAGAACTCCAACCTTTTGGGATGAAGTTGGGGGAAGAAAGATACTTGGACTAGATCTTGTACAAGAGATGACATAGATGGTTCAATCCATCCAGAGAATATCAAATATGGTTAGAGTTTTCAAAAGGGCTATGTTGGAAATCGTCAAAGGGACTTGGAGTTCGATGTTGGAGATAGATTCCTCCTTTGAATATCACCATGGAAGAGAGTCTTGTGGGTTGGAATGAAAGGGAAGATAAGACCAAGGTACATTGTCCCCTTTGAGATCATTGATCACATTAGAATTATGGCCTATCATCTTGCACTTAAACTTAATATGGATCATGTTCATGATGTGTTGAATGTATCACTCATGATTATTTATATACCAGATCCCTCACATACACTGAACTTAAATGTGGTATAGCTAGAAGATGATCTCTTTTACAAGGAAGAGCTGGTAAAAATTCTCGACTAGAGAGATAAGGTTCGACGAAACAAGAAAACCTACCTTTTCAAATTATTGTTGAGGAAACATAAGTAAGAAGAAGCAACTTGGGAACCAGAGGAGGTGATGAAGTAGAATTACCCTCAACTATTTATATAAAATGAAATTTCAGGGGCCAAATTTCAAAAGGGGGGGAAGAATGTAATGACCCAAACATTTATGAACTGAATTTCTCCCTTCTAATAGTAATTTCATGTATAATAAATCATATAATATCACTTATAGTCCATTTTTAAGAATTAATAAATGAATAATTAATTAAATAATAAGTATTTCTAGAATATAAAAAACATATACCGATGAAAAATTAACTTGACCTTAGGAAAAGTAATATAGCCCTTATGAATAGTAAACTGACCAAATAAAAAATATCCTCAACCATGAAAGTATATTTAAAATTTTTGAATTTTATAAATGAAATAATGGAATAATTATATCAGAGGCTATGAAAAAAAATGTTTTAAAAATTATTAATTAAGTGTTTGCATTTTTAAAAGTCATAAATATTTAATTACATTTTTATGATTAATTGAATAATTTAAAAGAAAATTTATTTTCATAAAATTTATCCATAAATTAATATCTTTATGTCTTATGATTTTAAGAAAATTTTATGATACCGTACATAATTTTTCAAAGTGTTATATAATTGGATATACTTTTAAAATCTGTATTTGCCTTGTAAATGATGATTTTAATTAAAAATTAAATTACAAATATTTAAAAAATTATTTCCATAAAATATAGGTCATTTTTTTAATTCTACAAATCAAAAAAATGGTTAGGGTGAATTTTTTGGATTTTCAGAAATACTTGAATTTTTGTGAATAGTCAAATATGATAAAATTTTATATAAATATATTATAAATTAAATACACTATATCCTGATTCATGGATGATGTAAGAACATTTGGTTCAAACAAACATGATCAAACTAATATTTTTAGTCTCCAAAATCAACATTATTTCTTGTCTATAGAAAAATAATAAAATAATTAATTAAATAATGAGAAAACACCCCTCTCTTCCACTATAAATACTACACCTCAACCCCTCTTCTCTTCATACCTCTCAAGATTCCAACCTTGCCCAAATTCTTCCAAATATTATTCCCTATTAACTTACCCTTGTCTGGGATCTCTTGGTCTCAAAGAAATAACAAAACCCTTTCCCTACGGAGGTTCTCAAATAGGATTTATCTAAGAGGTAAAATCCCCCTCCTTTTAATTTCTTTTCAATTTCTTTTCTTTTATTTTCTTCTCATAACATTATATTATCCAAATGGAATGATCAATTAAGTATGTTTTGTAAATGGGTATTCTATAATTTTAATGGAATATCTATCATTAAACTCCTCCCTCCCTCTTTTTTATTTTAAAAATGAAATCATTGACCGTTATATGTCAATTTACAAATATCATGGATGATGTGCTTTCATTTTCCTTTAACACATTCAACGATGTTAATAAAAAATTATAATGGTTAAAAAATATATTAAATTTATGTTACAACCATATTTATGTTCTATAGATAACATATTAACATAAAACTAAATGATAAAAAAATGAGTTTTTTGGGATCGAAAAACCGCCAAAATTAATCTAAAACGATCATCATTTACTTTTATCTAATGATTAATTCTTATAAATTATAAAAAAATTCTTTATTAGATCATTAAAACATCAAAAATATCATTAATAACATATAATTACAATTCTCTATATTTATCCACATGTTACTCAAACTTCCATTATTGTATACAAGCAAACCAATCATGAAACCCATGAAAATGAATTCTTCTAAATGATGAAATTAAACTCGATAAATCATATAAAAGGCCAAAAATTAACATTATAAAGCAATGATGAATAAAGTTCATGTATAAAAGGTTATTTAACATTAAATTAATTAATCGAATTTTGTTATACAAGACATTTAATAGAATAAAGCATTCATACATATGGTACGGGGAATTCTCGAACCCAACTCTCTTTCTTTGGGTATTCCCTATTTCACCCAATTTTTAGTCTAGATATTCCTTAAATCTAATTTATTCATCATTATATTACATTTCTAGGATATAATTTTTTCTTAATTTATTTTATGACAAACATAATGTTCTCTAAAATAACTCTTCTTTCAAAAAAACACACCTTTTACTTCTCAAGATTTTTTCTTCTTCACTCAGGGTTGATGATTCTTATACAAATTATGTTATTCCATCTTTCATTTAGGAACCAAAATTCTATGAATGTATGATTTATTAAATTAAATCCATTCCTTTCCATGGGTCATTTTATGTTCAATATTGATATATGTTCTATGTGGAATGCATGTTAATGTAAATGTTAAGATGTTATGGGTGTGCACAAAATTATATAGCACTGAATGAATAGGTTAATGTGATGTATCCCATGAGAAAATTGAAATATGTATGAACATGATGTTAGATTTTGTTCAGAACTATGTGTTTTAGTTGAGCATTAATACATGATGTATCTTTTTAATGTATTACCACATTCCATGCCTTTATATAATGATTCCCCTCATGATTATGATCTTAATTATTATTTTATTATGATAATTATTATTCTCATAACATTTTATATTGTTTCAGGTTCTTATATATCCTCTTACTAGGATATTATCTCACCCACTTTTATGTATATCCTCAGGTGATTACTTGTACTATGGGAAATTTGAAGAACTATAAGAATCTAAATAAGAAGATATTAAATAAACTATATGTTTTATTTTTTAAATATTATGTATGATCCTAATTTTCTAAAGACACTAGACCTTTGGATCCGGTTTGTGTAATGATTTTATGTTGTTTATCATTAAAATAATGTAATAGTAATGTAAGAAAAAACAAGGTAACTATATAAAGTATATTTCTTTTAATTTTTTTCAGAAAAATTTAAAAAAAAGGAAAAAATTTATTTATAAAATCATTCATAATAGTGAAAAAATTCTTTAAAACATTTTTGGAGAACATTAACATGGAACAAAAATAATTTAATCCAAAGAAATAATTAAAGTTGATTTTTATAAACAAATTCATTCTATATCTTGAGTAATTAAAGTGATGAAAATGAAATGGAAACTTGTATTATATATAAATAGAATTTGGAGGTTAAAATTCATGAGTTTAATTATAGATAGATCATAATATTTCATCATTGTGAACTTAATAATAAACAATGAGATTGTAGCTTTAAACCTTTACCACTTTGGAAACTTTTGAATAATAAATCAGATGAAAGAAATAAAATTATATGGACATATAAATAACTATAATATTGATAATAATAATCAAAAAATTCATTCATGGGAATTATTTACACCATATAAAAGAAACAAGTTATGAATATGACATCTTTCTCAGAGAATTAAAAGTGAGGAAAATAGCTTACCTCAATTATCGACTTTATTTGTACATGTTCGAACCTCCAGTATAATAAATATAGGTTTATTATAAATATATCACTGAAAAATAATCATATATATATATATAAATATATATCATACTATTTATGATTTACTCCTAACAATTTATTACCCATTTATTAAATATGTTTCGTTAAAATCATAGTTTTGGGTAATAACTGCTTTGTTTTTAATATATGTTTCGGTTTGGTAGTTTTTTCCTTGTAATTTTATTATGTTGACATTGTATTCATAATTTGAATAATAATATAAATATAATATATATTCATTATATACATATTTGGATTCATCCATAAAACTTATAGATAGAAAAATTGATCACACCATTCATGAAGACGGCATGCCGTATATATACATGAACTCTATTTCAATTTTATCAATGGATGGAATGAAATAATGGTAAATATTAATTCACATTTTAATAAAAATGTTTATAACATATATATAATATATATTCATTAAATCTATACTTATTACCATCCATGTTTAAATAAATTGAAAAACATGTCACATCGCTTTGTGGATGCGGAAGTCCACACGTACACACGGGTGATGTTATTATTTTCCACCATGATGGAAGGTAATATAGTAGATGTGATATTATAATTAAAAAATTATAATTTTTTTATAAATATAAAATAAATATTTTAAATCAATCATTATATTCATCTATGAGAAGCGATAGTGAAAAATGAATTACATCGGTTCACGAGGCAGTAGTCAGTTGTACTCATAATTGGCGGTTTCGTTTCCCATTTGATGGAAGATGAGATGAATATAGGTAACGGAGATTACATAATAATTTTTTTTTTATATTTTAGGTAAATATTTTTTTATATAATCATATTTGAAGAATATTTTAAAGAGGTGGAAGGATAAATAAAATGAAAAGGGATGGTTAAAAACTATACCTCTTCTTCGAAGAACCTATTTAGGTTTATAACTAACGATTTCTTATGTAGAATTTATAATAAAAAAAGTAAAATTTGATCTTTTTAGGTAATTAAGGAATGTATTTTTTTGGTATTTGATTAATAAAAGGTCCATAAAGTGTGAATAGGAGAGAATAGGGGGTCCCCTTTTATAATTGAGGTGAGTAGCACACTTTTAATTTTTCAATGTTTTCCAATTATTCAATGTCACTTTCCTAGAAAAAAAGGTAAAAATGAATAATTAAATAAAAATATATGACATAAAGTCTATATATACCATAAAATATTATTTTACAAAAAAATTATCTCATTTTAACCCTTATCATTTTATTTTATCCCACGGTAAACTCGTTTTAATCTTAACGGTGGTAATTATTTTTTACTCTTTTTATTATTAATTATGACGAAAAATTAAGTTTGAATTATAAACTAATATTAGTTAATTTTATACTAAATATGGAATATATTTTACCAAATTCAATTCATGTAATTGGTAATATATAATTTAAAATTAAACCTGTAGATGCAGAGACAAAAAATGGTTTTCCAAATAAATTGTTTCTTTAGTATAAAAGATTTATATATTAACATTCAATATTAAATTGATTCCAATGGCCTAAATTAAAATAATAATAATTTAATTTAACAAATTTAAATTAAAAAAAAATTAAAAAAAATTAACTTCATAAATTCTTTAAATGAAGAAGTATTTTTCAATAAAAATCAATATTTTTTACTATTCATTAAAAAAATTGATCTTTTCCTAAAATTATAAAAACATAAATATAATCTAATTTTTAAACGTTTATTTCCAAGATTAATTTAATTTTTCAATATAAATTTTCTAAAATTATAAAATAATATTTTTAAAATTAGTAAACATAACATGATGCAATCTCTTTTTTGAACAGTACATTTTTTATGTATAAAATTTGATTTATTCTTATACCATGCTTAGAAAAAATATTAGATGAATTATAAAACATTTTATTGAATATGATATTTTTAAATTTCAATAAAATAATTATAATATGGTGAATAATTTATTTTATTAATAAGAAAACACTTTGTACGCATAAAAACAATTTTTCTAAAAAACATTTCTTTTACTTTTAAATGATTTTAATTTTCATTTATAATAAATTAATAAAAAATGAATTTATTTTATTTAGTTTAAAACCATTAACTTTTCATAATTTTTTTAGACTTATTCGTGCCCACAAATTTAATTTCTAGGTTATAATACTTATGTTTAAATAATAATATTAATAATATATTATGGTTTGCTAAAACTCTGTGTAGCGTATAATGCAAGATATTGAAGAAGTTAAATTTATTTGAAAAATAGTTCATAAAATCTCATATTGTAAAAAGGTTCTAAATCTATTCACCCTTTTTTTATATGACATGCATTTATTTAATAAAAAAACAATGAAGTGGTCGAGTACTTTAGATAGGTTGGGCGGCAGAGCCAATCAGTAAGCTATAACTCCAATTCTCATTAAAATTTTAAAAGGACTAAAATATTTTGTGTATATCTTCCTCTTTTTAAAAAAAATTATAAATCCTTTCCATGGAGACACCTTTATTAAAACATTAATCCCAACTTGAAATTTTGTGTCCTTCCTTTGGTAATCTCCATATCTCTTTTGTCTTCTTTATGTTCCTTTTATATGATTTTGAATAACCCAAACTTTCACAATTGTATCCTAAAAATTTTTAGGGTCTTCTAGCTTCCATTATCCACTGTACATGAAAATTTAGAGCACAAAATATATTCCTATATGGTTCTTTATAAGATTCCATCTAGATTATTGAATAAATGCTAATATTATATGAAAATTCCACCAGAGGTAGATACTGATCCTATGCACCTTTATGGTCAGGAGAAAATGATCTCAACATGTATTATAATGTTTTAATAATCATTTCAGAACACCCATATGTTTGGGGATGACAGATGGTTTTTAAATTTACCTAAGTATTTAGTTTTTTTATACACTTCTATAATTTCATTGTGAATCATGGGTAATGATTAGATAAAATTAACAGAGGCACACTATGAAGTCTCACAACATTACTAATATATAGTCAATAATTGATCTAAAGGGGTATATCTTTCCATACTTTTAGGATATATACATACTTGGTAGGTAAATTAATAGTGAACCATATTGTATCATTATTCCAATGATTATGTTGAAGTCCATTGATAATGTCTATTATAATTTTTTCCCATTTCTATATTGGTATTGGCATACATATCATGACTCCATCAATATGTTGTATTTTGGCTTTTACATGTCAGCACACTAAGTATATGGAAACATAGTATGCAATTTTCTGCTTCAGACCATCTCCCCAAAAAAGTTCACATAAATCCCAATACTTCTTTACTCAACCAAGGTTTCTAGGGTAATTTGAGTGATTTTCTTCATATAGTAGATCCTACTATAGCTATCATATAAATAAATGAAATAACCAATTACCTATCTCCAACACTCTATAATTATAAATGAAGTTTTATTGTTTCAAATCCTTTACTTCTTCAATATTCCCTTGTAAATCCTTATCATCCTTCTAAGACTTATCTATAATTTCTAGTAAAGATGGTATAACAATTTCTTAGAAAAGGAATTAGGTTTACCATTTACTAAGAATTATTGTATTCAAATTTAATAGATCCTAGAATATATAATTCTTTATAATTTTCATTATATCCAGAACCTCTTGGTCCCTTTTACATAATGCATCAACCACCTTATTTTACTTTCATGAGTGGTAGTGTATTTTGAAATCATAGTCATTGGGTTGTTCAATCTATCCTCTTTTCATCATGTTAATATATTTCTTAGACAAATGTATACTTTGAAATTTTGTGGTAGGTATATAGTTTACATCTTCTTCTATATGGATATTTCCTCTCTATATTCAAGGAAAATATTATATCTAAAAAGTCAAGATCATGAAGTGGGTATTTTTGTTCATTGATATTGAATTCCCATGATGCATTGGAAACCTATCTATCATTCTATATAAGGACACAACCCATTACTTTCTTTGATTTATCATTATATATTACAAACTCATCATTTCATGAAGCTAAATTAAATACTTATTCATTAACTAATATATTATTTATAACTTTAGAATTTTCAACAATTTCCCTTTACTATATGAATTTACCACTTTTTTTGTTGACTTAGTTAAGGGATTAGATAAGTAGATTTTTTTAACAAAGCACCGATAGTAAGCTATTAATCCAAGGAAAGTACTTATCTTATTAAAATTCCTCAGTATATTAAATTCAATGAATAAGTTTTTCATTAAGGAATCAATAGATATTTTATCAACTGAGATAATTTGTACAATAAAAGAAACATATTATAGCTAAAATTCACTCTAAGTAAATTTTTCATATAATTTTTTCATCTTAAAGTCCCAAGAATTATTCCAAATAATTCCTATGATCCTCATGTATTTTAGATTAAATCAATATATCATCAATGAATACCACCACAATGTTATAAATATAATCATTGAATATATTATTACTCATTTCCATAAAAACAGAAGGTGTATTAGTCAATCTAATGAGAATTATTTTAAACTCATAATGTCTATGCATCATTTGAAATTTCATCTTCTATATATCATCTTTCTCCACTCTTAATTGATGATAAGAACAAAAAATGTCAATATTAAGAAAATACTGAGCTCCTTGATGTTGATAAAATAAGACATCAATGAATGGAAAAGTATACTTATTCATTTTAACAATGGAATTGATCACCCCATAATCAATGAAAAATCTCATAGAACCATACCACTTTTTTGAAAATATGATGGGTTCTCCCCAATGTAGAAAACTAGGGTTTATAGATCTCTTATCACACAAATACTTTATTTGTTTCTTGAACTCGACAAATTAAAATGGTTTAATTTTTTTTGAGTCTTGGAAATAGATTTTTCATCAATGATGAGTTAAATAAAAAACACAACCACACACTTGGGTGGATGTCCAGGTAAGTCCTCTAGAAATAAATCAATGTATTCCTTTACAACAAGAATATCCTATATTCTTATGATGTCTTCACCATACATATATAGTGTTATCTCTTCCTCTTATACCATAATTTATTTAAGGTGAAATAATAGTGATTGATTTGCGAAAGATTCATAAAACGAAATCTATCTAATAAAAATAATGGATTTGTTTCCCCCTTCATAAATATTAATCTCCTTCACAAGGAAATAAATTCTGAAATTATATTTTGAAATCCAATCCATACAGAGGACTATGTTAAATTCAATCATATTTTTCGAAATCAATTGCAAAAATATGGAATATATTTGAATCTGAATAGATATTTCTTTATATATACTTGTTAAAATATAATTACCATTAGGTGTCTTCATTGAAAACCCTTCCCTCAAATTGTAAGGGGTGGTTTAATTTTCTTAGTAAACATACAATATATAAAATAGTTCATATATCCATAATCAAATAAAGAATTTTCTAAATTTCATTTCTTGATCAAAGTACCTACTATCATGTCATTTGGGACTTCAACCTCATCTTTAGTGATTTAATAATCTTGTACATTCCCCCTTTTCCTTTTTGGATTTAAATCCCCTTAACTCTCAGATAATGAATTCAAATAGTTCTCTATCTTCATATTGTTTAAGAATCGGACATTTTTGTCTTCTTCCTTTCCCTTTCAATCATGATCATAATGGCCTTTCTCTCCACTCTTGGTGAAAAAGCCTTTTCTATTGAAGAATGTTCCATGATTTTTCTTACTATAACTATTATATTTTAAAAATTGTACCAATTAATTCTTATGTATTATTATATATTTTTTATAGAGTAATTATTCACTCACTTCTTTTACTGAGTCCCTTGAAAAATATAAGAATTAGATAATTATTTATTATTATTGATAGAAATGATACTATATCCTTATATAATGGAAAATTTTTAATGACTCATTCCCTTCTAAGGATAATTTTTATCCCATGTAAGAAGCAATAAATATTACTTATTGGATTATATATATAATATATAGAATGATTATTCAACCTTTTAAAGATATATTCATATGAAATAATATTTTTCGCTCCCATTTGCCTTATATTAAGTAATTTCCATTACATATAAGAACATTTCTCATGGGGAACTTATTTTTCTAAAATATATCAGTCTAATTATTTCATTCCATACTCTTTACATCCTCCGCCTATTTTTTGTTATCGATCAATGACCACCATTTATCAACACATCATTTCATAAGATAACCTAACATAATAATGTTTTCCTTTTACTACATCCCAAACTGAAAAATATGTTCTTTTGGGACTTGACCAATTTATTAGCTACAAATTGATTAGTAGTTCCATTGAATGATGGTTGTCAATGTTACATGAAGTTGTCAAACATTTCTTCACCTTGTTGAGGATCAGTTGTTGACTCCATGCAAGGGATATTTTTTCATTATTTGATTAAACTAACTCAATATATTTACAAAAAAATCATCTCAGAAAAATGACACATTGAAATCATTAACTTGATCATGATTTAAATCCCTACATGGGTTATGGGTGTTGGTATGATTCTAATTCCTTCAACTTGTAACCATTTCTAAACAGAAACATATACTAGAATGGATTATAACATCATGAACATTTAATCATAAAATATGATTCCTATTAATATAAAGTATTTTCTAAGAGTTTCTTGGATATCTTAATGTCTTATAATAATGTTCACATCCTATTCTAATTTGTTATAATATATATAGTTTACAAGGTTCCTTCTAAATTTTCCCTGATACCAACTGTAAAAACCCAAATTTTATCATACAAAATCAGTTGTTACCACACTAGTTTTTTAAAAAATACAATAGATTAAATTACTTGAGATTTAATAGTTTAGTATACTTGGGAGATAACGTATATACATATTCTCACATTACATTAAAAAACATGAAATGAAACATCTATTATAGTGAAAACATTATTATATCTTCTATTATATCTCTAAAGTGGTCCAATGTTCAATTCATGATACCCTAGATAAATGAAAAAATAATAAAGGGTGAGCACAAATTGTTAGTAAGGCAATGAATACAATATAATATATAATAAAATAAATAAAACATGAATAATATGGAAATGATAATCAATAATCAAACATTAAATATAACTAATATCATGAATGGGGAGTATATCCATCGATGACATAACAACATAAATAAACACATGGATAATAAATAACTAGTTTTATAATGTTATAATGGATAATTCTAGACAACATTATCTTACCATCAATGCCTCATTCAAATACATCATATATAAATAGATAAGTCATATATCAAATAACCAAGCTGTTTTATCTTATGTGACATATCAATGCATCAATAGGATATCTATTATCGAGCCCCACCCATCACTTATTATGTCCAATTAATTAAATATATGTAAAGAGTGTATAAACAATAAAATACATAATCAATATACATATCTATATTTGAAAAAAATAACATGAAATATCAATTTGATCCTTGGTTAATAAATATAAAAAAATAATTCTATTCCATCCAAACAAATAAGGGGGTGGTTGTAAAGACCCATAAATTTCAAAGAAATTTTTTTTATTAAATTCTTTGGAATATTACGAGTCTGCGGTTTCTGACGACACCTGATTCTGAGGCCCGGTGTGCCTGGAATCAATTTTTAAAGTTTTGTTCGGGTATGTTCAGTAAACGTACATGCGGGTTTTTCTATATTTTGAACTAGTGCTCAGAATTGAAATTTGATGACACCGATGAACTCGCAGCTCCGATATTCGCTTAAGGGGACCTTTACCGCAGTTGCGTTTTATGCAGGTTGATAGTTAATTTTGGTATTTTTATTAAACTAAATAAAATTTATGCGTTATATAAATTTTATAAAGGTGGTGGTCAAATCCACCAAAGGGGGGTTGGAGGTGGGGCCCACACCCCACATAACCTCCCATGGGAGGATAATGTGTGGTGGGGCCAACATGAGCACTTAACCCCCCCTTTAACCCCTTAAACCTTTGGGGTTTTAATTAACGTTCCAACTCCTCGATGTTTTAATTTATGAGACCATTGTAATTCTTGCCAGCCCATGGAAAATTAATTAAGTGAATCACTTAATTAATTGTTCGTGTGTTTGAAATAATTTGAAGGGCATGGCAATATTATTATAATATTGGGAGCCTATTATTTGATTGGCCTTGGAAAATTTTCAGTGGAAAGGATCTGGAGAATTAGAAGAACAGTGTTCATTCTCTCGACGAAGAACATCATTCTTCACTGAAGAACATCTCCGACAAAGAACACAAAGAACTTCTCTAACGATGCTCCCTCTTCGGACACACCCCGACATCGACGGAATCGACGTATGTATTCCGCGGCGCCCGACCTCCGCGACGCTCGTCTTCCGCGGCTCAAAAACATGCAATGTCATATATGAGGTAGGGGTTTTGTATAATATTAAGTGAATAAATCATCTCGTTCTTGTTGAATCCTTTGGAATGTCTTCAGCCAACTATTATCGCCTAACATGGAGGGCGCAGGCTGAACAAACATGGCCCGACAACTCTCCGTTGATCCTTGTTTTTATTCACGGTGGAGGCGGTGATGGAAGTGGTGGCGGTGACTGGATTTGACGATGACCAAAGGCGGCGGAGGCAATGGAGGTTGTGTGCCTACCCGTTAGAGGACCGCGGCACTTAGTGTCGTGCGGATGGAGGCGACCACGGCCCGAAACTGGGCTGCTCGGCCGAAGAAGAACCAGCTGGTCTCACGACCGGCCGGGCTGGAGAATCGCAGCGCCCCCTTGGTGCCGCGCTACAGAGAACTGCAGTGCCCCCTTGGCACCGCGCTGTAGAGAACCGTGGCCCGTGCTGGGTGGGCCACTTTAGCGGGCGAACCGGCCGGCTCGCCAGCCGGCCGGGCGGAAGAAACCATGGTGCCTAAGGGCGCCGTGTGCGGAGGATCCACGGCCCACAACTGCGGGCCGCTCACGCCGGAAAATCGATCCTTCTTCAGCCGGACATGCAGGAGGAGTGGCGCCGCTCGGCGCCACCATTACGAGGAACCGTGGGGCCACACCCCCCCCCCCCCACCACCACCACCACTCCGGTCGGCCAACTGCCTGAGCCACGACCCACCGCGGGCCGGGCCGGGTCGCACTATACCTGGCCGGGTCGCACACCACCGGGTTGGGTCGCGCCCCATTGGGTCGGGACGCCCCCCTGGGCTAGGCCAGGCCCGACCTCCCTGTCGGGTCAGACCCACCAGCCCACCGGGCTTGACGGGTCGGGCCCGTTTCTCTTAAATGCAAATAACTTCTTGACCGTGCGACCGATCGATGTGCCGTCTGCAGCACTAGGACCATTACGACGAGGCGGTCCTTTTTTGATACTCAAAGTGAGTTTTGAATGACTTTGGAAAACATCCATGTTTGGAACGAGCATAATTCCAACCGGGCCCCTGAAACGGAAAAGCCAATAACTCTCATACCTGGCATTTGATTGACGCGTCGTCTGTCGCGTTGGGTTTCTTTTTATGAGACGGAACTTCGGTGTAGATACCCATACATAACGTACATATAAATTACATTAATTTTTCAGAATACTTAATGCATAACAAAAACAAACACTAAAGGACCGCAATAGTTTATTGTCTTTGGAAAATTGGAACATAATCTTCTAATCATTGTGAAAGATCTTCAACATCTCCCATAAAGATATTCCCCTTTTGTTTAATTATGTAAAACCTTTCTTTATATCCTCGGGAAAAGAAAAAATAAAAAGGGTGATCTCAAATTGTCAGTAAGGGTAAACATAGAGAACATTAAACAATCCATAAACATTTGAATGCAAAAACTTGAACATAAAATCTAGACATTAAAATCTTGAGCAAAGTCATAAATCTTAGAATTACATAAGGCATATATCATAAAGGAACATAAATCATGATAAAATAGCATGGGAATAAAACATTTAATTGTGGAAAACCATTAATCACATGATATGATTTCAATAGTAGCCAAGGCATTGCAGCCAAGATCATCTTAGTGGACAAAGTCCCTTTCTGAATTGAGTTCACTCCTCATTCCAGTTCTGTATCACTGAACCGGATTAACTTACCATTCCATCCATGTCTATCTCATGAGATATAAATCTTTACCCAATGCATTGGAGGTAGATATAGGTCCCACCCATCTCATAATGAAATCATTCTTACTTGTGCCACAAAACAAACAAAAATTATTCATCATAACCCAAAGAATAAAATGGGTTTCATAAACATCATCCCATCATAACATGATCCATATAAAAAAAATGGATAGGATTTCATCATAAGAGAAGTGAAACCATGTAAATCATAGAGACATTATACTTGAAACATACACATATGAAGTAATGTTATCTTAGATGGAAAATGGTTTTGATAAAACACTTGAAAATAATTCTTGAGGAAAATACCCTTTTTTCTTAAAAATAATTTTCTTTTCAAAAAATGTCATGAAATTTTAAAAGAAAATGATTTTTTTTAAAATATTCATTAAATATTGTAGAGTAATCTTCATGAAAATAAGGCGTTGTGAAATCGTAAAAATCTGTTCATGCCATATAAGTTAAAAAACATTATTCTTGTAATTTTTTCAGAAAAGTCAAAAAGTACCTCATATGGTAAACAAAAGAAAGATTTATTAATTACCATGTAGTAAAAGTCAAAAATGGGTAAAAATGAATTTAAACATACATGAAACCATTTTTAGAAAATAGGGACATGGATAATAAATATAACCTGAGTAAATACTTACGAATAAACAATCTCAGATAAAAACGAGATTGGAAAAGTTATCCCTTACCTTAGGTCCGATTTTCTTCGTACATATCTGAACCTCCTGTATAATGATTTAAATAATTTCATTGACTTATTAAAGAATCATATTCATTATTATGATATCATATATGGTCAAATTCTTATCTTCTTATTAGTTATATTTCATTGCTACTTGTTATTCGGGTGTTCATTACTTTATGTTCTTATGCATGTTTTGTTGAATAAATTCTTATTCTTATTTTTAGGTTATAGATAACTCATTTCCAGAATTGTTTTAGTGTAATATATATCATATTTATTTATTCAATTCATTTATATAATCATTAATCAATAAATATCATGTTGAACGAGTTGAACAACATCGTGGAGAGGGTAGGTCGTACGTACGCACGAGCGATGATATCATTCCCATGATTTTAAAATTGTATTGAAGTTTATGTATACTATTTAATAATAAATATCACTTTAAAATAATCATATATAGTTATTATTTACACCATTATATCCATCCAAGTAAGGTGGCGGTGGAAAACAGATTACACCACGGCGTGGAGAGGGTATTCCGTACGTACGCACGCGCGGTGATTTCGTTTTCCATAGGATGGATAGAAGGTGAAATAGGGTTGTTTAATATTTATAATAACATATAATTATATGAGTGATACTGATGTTATTACTTCATAATGAAACAACTAAAGAAGAGGAAGTAGAAGAAGAAATAAATTTGAAAGAATCGGTAACGGATATTACCTCTTCTTCGACACGCCTCTTTGAAACCTCCTCTTTGGGCACTAAAATTGGCCTTTGAAGAAGACCAGGACATATAGTATGTTTCTAGGTAAGTTGATAAGGGAAATGGACCAAGGTTTTATGAGCTTTAAGGCTCAAAATTGTGTGAGGAGGAGAGGGAAGAGGTGCCCTTTTATAATGGAGGAGAGGGGCACTTTTGGAAACCTCTAAAATATTAATTTATAATAAACCTAAACCCCACTTAAAAACATCCAAAGTGACTGAAATTCGGATATTAGATAATATATTGTTGTAATATCCTCAACAAATTAAATTTATAGATGTTTTTATTTTATTTTAAACATTATCATTTTGATTTATCCTTATTTAATCTATTTTATTTTATTTGTGGTAATAATGTTATAAATTTATATGGTTATAAATACTTACTTATCTGTTCTTAATTATATATAATTTGATATTTTATGACATTTTAGATCATATAAATTTTAATTTGTAATTTTTTAAAATATTTTTGTGATTTTTAAACAATTTAATATTATAAAATATCAATAGTGTCAGTTTTGACACAATTAATTGATTTGAATTTAAATAAAAACCACACAGAAGATATGTTCGAACCAAAATATTTAATAGATTCATAACATGTCATATTTATCTATAAAATTTGTGTATCACATTAAATATTTCATATAATATTTATCTTTATTCTTTTTAAACCATTTATTTGATATTTTGATCAATAAAATAATTTCAACATCATTATTTTGTCAACTTTAATGATAATTATCTTATCTCTAAAAATCTAAATAAATTCACATGATATAGATAATGTTATTATATTTATGGAGACTATTAATTTTCAATGTTTCATGAAGTTTATCACTAAATTAAAATTATTATATTTATAATATTTAAGAGAGTGACATGTTGTCACTTTCTTTGGTTTTAATAATAATTAAATTATTTTCATGGTCAAAAGTCCATAAAATGAATCTAATCTGACCCTTAGGTGATATGGGTCGACTTTTAGTCATCCAGTAGAATTTTGGCATGTGTTAGGGTAATTTTATAATCATAGGTTTTCCCTTAATTACCCGATTTATCTTTAACCGAAGTAAATAAAAATTATCGTAGTTACTATTCATAATATCAAAAAAAATAAAAGTAACCTATTAACATAATTTTGACCCAATGAATCCAAATATGGAATCCATTTTTCAAAATTCAAAACACATAATTTTCAGTAATTAAATTAAAATTTATCTCGTTGTTAAGAAAACGGGTTTTAAAAGTTAAAATATTGCCAAAGATTGAAATGTTTTTACCTATGAATTCAATGTAAAATTAATGGTAATGACATACATTATATTAAATGGTAAAAATATATTATATTTATAAATTAAATTATTAAATATTATAATTTAACCATATAAATTATTGCGATTGAAAAAGTTCTTTTTAATTAAAATATAGCATGTTTTTACTATTCATTAAAATATAAAAGTTATCAGAATAATATGAAAATTTTATCCAAAGTAAATTTTTATATCCTGATTCCAAAGAAGAATTTTATTTTGTCAAATTGAACTTATAAACATTTCAAAAACTAGGTTTAAAGTGGGTGCGTCATCAAAAGGCAGCAAAACTGCATTTTTTGAAAAATACTTATCTTACCCAGAAAAATTTTTTTTCTCATACTATGTTCTAGATAATGTGTAAGATGAATAATAATGATATAAAATTAAAAATATAGTTAATACTATTCATAACGGCTAGTCCATAACAATATTATAAAAATATATCGTTGTTTAGTGAAACCCGGTATTGCGTACTATGTACGCTATCGAGGAAGGTCGTGATTGCGTGTAATGCAAGCCAAGTCAAGGATGCGTGTAGTGAAAGATCCCTTTTGTGTAGCATAAAACACAAGACATCAATGAAATTAAAAAGAAAAATTCTCATAAAATCTCAGGTTGTTACATTCAGGATACATCAACTTAGGATTTTATGATAGTTGATGTATCGACTCCTTGGCTAGAGGAGCAGACCCTCCTGGAATTGAGTGTGTTGTGTGTGAAAACCCTAGAGCTACTTGTGACTGCGTTGAATACTCTACTGGAATCCTTTGTGGGTTCGATAGCAACGACTACTGTACTGGAATCCTCCGTGGGTTTGACAGCGACGACGACTATACTGGAATCCTCTGTGGGTTCGACAACGATGACTACTATTATTATATCCTATGTGGGTCTGATAGTTTGACCTCTGTACTTGTATCCTGTGTGGGTCCGACAGAGTAGCTAGTCGTGTATCCTCTGTGGGTCCGATAGTTTAGCTGGTCTTGCATCCTGTGTGGGTCTGATGGCTTAGATGAATCAGTGTCTACATCTGATCATCTCTATCGCTATACAAAATATGTATACCTATGTGAGCTGATTCTTGACTTTCAATAATTATCATCGATGTGGTTGACCTTACTTCCTGTGTGGAATGGGTTGTGGTTGGTCTTGAGAGTTGGAGTCGAACTGTGGTTGATAACATAGGTATATGTATGGGCATATACCTATGTAGGGTTGGTTGATGCTTCATGTTTGTATCTCTCTTCTGTGGTTTATCCTTCGTGGATTCTGGGAGACCTTCCGGCGTCTTGTGGTCCCTAATGGGTGTAGTATACTCACACCTGCATGGGCTATGCCCACACTATGTTGTGTTGGATGCAAACGATGGAAAACACTGATCGAGGTAGAGACTTAAAAAGCTGGACGGTACCCGGAGGTGGACCACTTGGCGAGATGTATACTGAGCAGACGGACAGAACCGAGGTGCTGAGGAGGCCATCGGTACCCACCCTTCATATGTGATTTCTAGAGGATAACTTAGTGGTTGTTGGTTTACTTTAATGCATTTATAATAGTTTTTCAGTGATACTGTACGTTACAGTTGGGTTTGTATACTGGCCCATTTACTTTTCAGCACTTACTTTTGTATTCATTTTTACTCAGGGTTTACTTCATATTGCGTACTCTATTGTGTTTGTTTACTTTTATAAATGAAATGCCTTCCCAGATTAAAGATTCACACCTTTGGTTCTAGTCACCAGCCCCAGGCCTATGGAAGGCGGGCTTGGGGTAGTCACAGCACGGGCCCTGAGGATGGGTCCTGACAAATTGGTATCAAAGGAGTCGTTTCTACCGTAGAACTCAGGACTCTGATCACTCTTTTATATTAAGCAATAGTGTTATGAGTATTGAGTGTGGTTTGCAGTTCAGGGTGTCCAGTGTTGGTGCGGCGGTTGACGTATCCATACACTAGGACCATGACCTCTGATTTCTGACTCAATGCACGAAAACACTGATTGCATGAGTGTTTTCTTTAAAAAGGTTTCTTTGTGATTACTTTGTGTCAGCTCACTAGGTATATTGTTTTAACCATGGCACACATGTTTCCTTTCATTATGGACCCACGAAGGCAACCAGCTAGGGTTTCGAGTTACGTACGAGATGCTAGCCCACCGAGCGATGAGGCCTCAGTGTAGGGCCCCATCACAGTGAAGGCACCAGCGGTACCACTACCCACTGGGCCACCGATACCACCAGCCCCAGTAGTACAGAGTGCACACCACCTGAGTGTGTTTCACGAGTTCCAATGATAGAAGCTTCCCAAGTTCCACAGAGAGACGGACCCACAGGCAGCTGAGGACTAGCTGGAGGCTGTCGTCAGAGTTTTCAGATTATTAGGGACACCATCCGACCATATGGTGATCCTTGCTGCGAGTCTCCTGAACGCAGCAGTAAGTAGATGGTAGAGCCTAATGCTCCAGGTGCATGACGAGGAATATTTACTCTGGACGGACTTCGAGGGTCTCTTCCGCTCGGATTTTGTTCCAGTCACCCTTCATGCAGTGCGGATTCAGGAGTTACTTCATCTGCAGCAGGGCAGCATGACAGTAGCTCAATACTCAGTGAGGTTCACCGACCTCTCACACTACTCCACGGATATGGTACGAGACCTATTCTTTAGATCCCGGACCTTCGATCAGAGACTCAGACATGATATCAGGGCTTCGAAGATTCCCCTCAGCATCCTGACATAGGCGGAGTGCTGGAGCGAGCCCTTATAGTGGAGTGTTTTCTCGCTGAGCAGTCACCAGTGGCGAGACCCACTGCAGGACGACACGTAGTAGAGTCTTTTGTATCCAGCAGTATATAGTTGACATAGTGGTCCAAGTGGACCAGGACATCAGGTGGGTGAGCTCAGGATTCAGGTTCGGTTGTGCGGGGCACATGAAACAGAGCCAACCATATGAGGAGCAGGCAGTGTTATTCATGCGGCGGGCAGGGCCACATGGCTCATGACTACCCGACCCACCATGTAGATGAGCAACAGACAGTAGATGGACCTCCCAGGCAGAGGCATTTTTTTGAACGTGGTGGTCCGCCGGGAGCAGGTGGATGAGGCAGAAGAGCTGGCCGATAAGGGGGTGGTGGACGATATTTTGAGGCTCTACCTCCTCCACCACTAGGAGGTCCACCCTGACCACAGGGGGCTGGAAAATAGAGGCAGGCTCAGCTCCAAGAAGTCGAGGCCTATGACCACGGTGCACCTAAGATGATTTGAGGTACTATATGTGTCTACTCTACCCTTTCTACATTACTTATAGAAAATGGTGCAAGAAATTCTTTTATTGTCACTTCCCTTATTTGGAGCTCGGAGATTCCAATGGAGACTTTGGCTCGATCCTTATGGATAGAGACTCCTACGGAAGCAGACTCGATGATTATGCACTGGTTTTGGCAGTGTGAGCTTACTCCAAGAGGAGAGATCTTCGTCTGGGATCTTCTTGTAGTGGCATCGAGGCCTTACGACGTCATCTTGGGTATGGACTGGTTATCTTCAGTCCATACTCAGATCGACTATATTAGGTGAAAATTGTGGTGTGTCCGCAAAGATGGGACCAGGTTCACCTTCACCAGCGAGAAGGGATCCTCTGCAGTGTAGGATGGACTTATGTAGAGGAGAGGGCAGCCGATCACACATCAGTTGTCTGGTTTCATCCTCAGAGCGGTTGATGTGTGCAGACTGAGTTTTCCTATTGTGGTGGATCAGTATGTGGATGTTTTTTCTGACGACGTTCCAGGACTACCTCCTCGCAGAGAGGTAGACTTCTATATTGATATGTACCTCGGGACAGCACCAATATCTACTCTAGCATATCAGATGGCTCCCACTGAGCTTCGTGAGCTGCAGGTACAGCTGGAGGGTTTGCAGGGGAAGGGATTTATCCAACCCAATGTTTCACCCTGGGCTTCTCTGATTTTTTTCACCAAGAAGGTGGATGGGAGATTAAGAATGTGTGTCGACTACCATCGCCTGAATAAGGTGATCATGAATAACAAGTACCCAATCCCGAGGATTGACGACCTCTTTTATCAGCTCAAGGGAGCATGATGGTTCTCAAAGATAGGCCTCAGGTCAAGCTATCACCAGCTCAAAGTTCAAGATGAGGATGTGCAGAAGATGGACTTCAGGTGTCGGTATGGCCACTATGAGTTCTTGGTTATGCCCTTTAGTGTAACCAACTCTCCAGCAGTGTTAATTAGTCTCATGAATAGGATCTTCCAGCCTTACCTCGATCAATTTTTCATAGTCTTCATCGACGACATACTGATTTACTCAACTACTGAGGAGGAGAACGCCTACCACTTGTGGGTTGTACTAGATACACTCCGAGAGCACCAGATTTATGGTAAGATCTCGAAGTTCCAGTTCTGGATTTGAGAGGTTCAGATATTGGGACACATCATCTCAGAGGCTGGAGTTGCAGTGGATCTAGCAAAGATCAAGGCAGCACTTTCTTGGGATCCACCAAGGAGTGTGACGGAGCTTCAGAGTTTTCTAGGTATGGCTAGATACTATCGGATATTTATACCATACTTCTCTAGAGTTGCATCACTGCTTTCAGCTTTGACGAATAAGGATAAACCCTTCGTGTGGTCAGATAGGTTCCATCAGAGCTTTCAGGAACTGAGGCAGAGATTGACCAGTGCACCCATCTTGAGGCTACTAGAGGAGGGCGTTGGGTACGTAGTTTACTGAGACACATCTGGGACCAGACTTGGGTGTGTCCTGATGCATGAGTGAGCAGTGATCACATATGGTTCACGTTAGTTGAGATAGCACGAGCAGAACTACGCTACCCATGACCTGGAGTTAGCAGTCGTGGTCTTCGTCTTGAAGATGTGACAGCACTATCTGATGGGCGAGTGTTTTATAGTCTACTCTGACCACTAGAGTCTTAGGTACATCTTCTCGCAGAAGGACCTGAACCTGAGACAACAGCGATGGATCGAGTTCCTCCAGTACTATGACTTTGAGATAGTCTATACTTCTGGGAAGGGGAACGTTGTAGTAGATTTTCACTGCAGAAGATCAGGCATTTAGCTGCTAGGAGAGGCGACGGAGTAGGTAGTCTCATTGCAGATATCCTTTGTGGATTGAGATAGAGAAGCCTTTCTTCAGTCTCTCACAGTCACTCCTCCACTTCTTCAGTGAGTTAGAGAGGCGCAGTGTGGGGACGTTGACTGTGAGATGCGATGTGCTCAGATATCCACAGGGCAGGTGCCTGATGAATTTTTTGAAGGAGGGGAGCACATCATCCTATTCAGAGGATGTACCATGGTACTAGTTTCATTACTGGAGGATATGTTGAGGGAGTTCCACACTTCCCCTCTAGCAGTACATCCAAGAGTGGCGAAGATGTATCAGGAGCTCAGATGACAGAACTGGTGGCCGAGTATAAATAATGCTATAGCATAGTTTGTTTCACGACGCCTCACTTGTCAGAAAGTGAAGGCAGAGCACCAGGTACCAGCAATCTTGGTACAACCCTTAGAGGTCCCAGAGTGGAAGTGGTACGGAATCTCTATGGATTTTTTGATGGGGCTTCCACATACATCCATAGGACATGACTCAATCTGGGTGATCATAGACCAACTAACAAATTTGTCCCACTTCCTACCGATCAGAGAGTAGGACCCAATAGAGAGCTTGAGGCACCTCTACATTCAGGAGATTTTATGGCTTCATGTTGTGCCATCGACTATCATCTCCGATCAAGATGCTCGTTTCATTTTCCGGTTGTGGAAGGGATTACAAGAGGCTTTTGGGACACAGCTTTGCTTGAGCACCGCCTTCCATCCTCAAATGTATGGACAGACTGAGTGGACCATTTAGACTCTCGAGGACATGCTTTGTGCATGTGTCCACAACTTTGGTCACAGTTAGGAGGATCACTTACCCTTGGTGGAGTTTTCATACAACAACAGCTATCACTCCTCCATCAGGATGGAACCTTACGAGGCACTGTATGGCTGACCTTGTAGATCACCTCTGTGCTGGATAGACCCAGGGGAGTCAGCACTTGTAGGACCAGAGATGGTGCAGGATACAACAAAGAAGGTACAGATCATCCAAGAGTGGATGAAAACTGCACAGAGTAGACAGAATTCTTATGCTGATATGAGACAGAGACCACCGGAGTTCAAGGATGGAGACCACATTTTCTTATAGTTCTCACATCAATGAGGTCTAAGGATATTTTTTAGGGTGGCAAGATATCTCTGCACTTCATCGGGTCATTCCAGGTCCTCAGTAGAGTAGGCGAGGTGTCTTACAGCCTGGCCCTTCCACCTCAGTTGCACCGGGTGCATGACGTCTTGCACATATCTCAGCTAAGGAGATATGTGAATGACCTGTCCCATATCATTGAACACGGGGAGCTGGATATTAATGACAGAATGACATTCACAGAGTTCCTAGTGGAGATCGAGGATCGCAAGGAGTCGGTCCTATGTGGATAGTCGATTCCTCTAGTGCGCATTCGTTGGCAGTATGGGAACCTCCAAGAGAGCACATGGGAGTGGGAGGCTCATATGCGTGCTCAGTACCCCCTTTTGTTTCCCTAGTGTGTGTTGTAGCTTTACCGAGACGTAAATCCCTAAGTTGGGGGTAATGTAAAGACTTGGAAATTTCAAGGAAAATTTTTTCTTAAATTCTTTGGAATATTATGAGTCTGTGGTTTCTGACGGCACCTGATTCCAAGGACCAATGTGCCCGGAATCAATTTATGAAGTTTTTTTTGGGTACGTTTAGTAAACGTACATTTGGGTTTTTCTATATTTTGAACCAGTGCTTGAAATTGAAATCTAAGGACACCAATGAACTCACAGTGCCGATATTCTCTTAAGGGGACCTTTACCGAAGTTGCGTTTTATGCAGGTTGAAAGTTAATTTTGGGATTTTTATTAAACTAAATAAAAATTATGTGTTATATAAATTTTATAAAGGTGGTGGTTAAATCCACCAAAGGGAGGTTGGAAGTTGGTCACACACCCCACATAACCTCCCATGGTAGTATAATGTGTGGTGGGGCCCACACGAGCACCTAACCCCCCATTTAACCCCTTAAACCTTTGGGCTCCCATTAATGTGACAACTTATCCATGTTTTAATTTATGAGACCATTGAAATTCACTACTACAAAATAAGGATGTAGCCACGGTTTGGAACCATAGATATAGGCCCAAAAACCATGGCTATAGGTTATAGCCACGGTTTCATAAACCGTGGCTGGTATTGACGTGGCTATAGGGAAAAACCTATAGCCACAGTTTGAAACTGTGGCAGAATCCTAAGATAGGAAATATATATAGCCACAGTTGTAAACCGTGGCTATAGGCCTTTTTCCATGGCTTTAAACCTTGGCTATATCCCTATAGCCACGGTTTAAAACTGTGGCTGTATGTCCCCCCATTCCATAAAAAAATAGCCCCCCTCCCCTGCCCCCTTCCCCAGCACACCCCCTGCCCCCTGCACTTCCCTCTTGCCCACTGCACGTTGCCCCAGCCCACTGCACACCCCCCTGCCCACTGCACTTCCCCCCCAGCCCACTACACCACCCCCAACCCACATGCATAATTCATCAATTACCTACAAGTATAACACATTATTCTAAAGTTAATTAAATACATACAGAATTGAATTCAGAATTCAATTTAGAATTCAGAAGTCAATTTAGAATTCAAAAGTCAATTACCCTGCACAAAAATGTCACACAGAATTCAATTAAGAATTCAGAAGTTAATTTCTTACTGGATGTTCTTTCATTAAGGTTATTAAGCTAGAACATTTATCTTTGTGTCACATAATTAGAGAATGAAGAAAATTTAATTGGCTCAGTATTGATACTGATTTTAAATTCTACTAGATCAGGCTGCATGGTCTCTTTCTTCTTCTTTCCATCTCTATGACACTGATTTGTGGTGACTTCTAGTTTTTTGGATTTATTTAATGTAGTAAACAAGAATTCAAAGTCTGACCATATTTTTTTGAAGGATTTTTCCACCACCTCTTCCTGTTTCTCATGGACTTCAAATGTTTTCATAGAACTATGAATTTTAATACAATAACTTCATATTTTAGTGTTAGAGGTCCTTCTTTAAAAATTTCATCATTCCCCATACATTTCTCCTCCTCCCCTAATTTTTATTCCTTCTCCTTACGTTTAAATTTGGTAATGACTTCTTGAATTGCAGCATCATTTTTCTCCACTTTTTAAGAACTTTCGAAATCTATTTTCATGATGGCATCGCTATTTTAGTGATTTATCATCCATTGCTTCACCCCCATTCTCCTTTTTTAGTGTTTTTATGGTTTATTGTATTTCAGAAAATATTTCTTCTTTAATTGTTGGACAATAATCTTCCTTGAATAATTCAGTTATTCCACTAGTTCCCAACTCCCTATCCACTTATTCATCTTTTTGAACCTATTTAAATACACATATATCTTCATCATTGTAATTTTATCCATTCTCAACCACCATTTCATTAATTAATTTTGTCATGTTCCATTCTTATTGTTCATGTTATCACTTGAGAGATTCCATTTATTTTTCTTCATATGAGTATTTAAGGGAGGGTTCATTTTCTTCTTTAGGATTCAAAGGTTCATCTTTTCTAGAAATATCAAATGTACAACAATTTTCATCCTCATCAATCTTATTTTCACCCAGAACCTTCACTTCTTAAACCTCCTTCATTTTATCCTCTTTTTCAATCTATACATCAGAATGTAACCACAAATTAATCACAAGGGAAGATAAACTCATAATATATTGGGATAGGTTATTGGAAAAATCGTCTTTCTCTTTAAGACCTTCCTCGTGTTTTTCCATCATCATGTCCAAAATTTAATTAGTCGTCATGAGAAATTACAAAATTATTTCAGGTGAATCCATTTCATGAGGTACATGAAAGGCAGGTCAATCTTGATGGTACTGTTCATCCCAAGATCATTTGGTTTTGAGGGTCATTGTATCCATACAAATATGAACTTTCCTAGCATACTATTTATTATGACCATCATTCAGAATTTTCAGTTACTGATGAGGTAGCCTCTTTTTGGTATCCTACTTACTCCAATGATGGTTTAATAGAGTAAACCTACCCCATCCCCTACACTAAAATGACCCCCCACGACCACTACCTTAAACCTCATCCCTTAGCCCTATCTGGCCCCTTTAACACTAACCCCCCAGTCCCAGCCTAAACCTACCCCCCAGACCTAAACCCCAACCTAAACCTACCCCCCACCCCAACCTAAACCTAACCTAACCCTAAACCCCTAAACATAACCCTGACCATGTCCCCCATAAACCCAAAACCAACCCCTTATCCTAAACCCCTACTAGTCCCCTTGGCCCTAACCACCCACCCAACCCATCCTAAACCCCCCATCCCTAGCCCTTTCCCCTAACTCTAATCCTAACCCTCCCATGGCAAAGCCCGTGCCTCTAGTCCTAGACCTCCCCTTTCATTTATGTCTGACCAACGAAATAATGTCAATAAACCTTAAATTTAATATAAACCAAAGATAAAATAACTCATTGTCATATATTAAGTCTTTAATATCAATAAAAATTATTCTATAAAGATAAAACAAAACAAAACCACAACCTAAAATGATATATGGCTTGTGATGGGATCCTAATATAGAGTGGGTAAAACAAAGAATATTGCAGAAAAATCAAATGAAAAAAGCTAAAATAAATGGAGGTATAATAGATAATTCAATTACAACATACCAATTTGAAGTGGAAGAAAAAAAATTACTTGAATCAATCACCAGCTGGGAAGTGGGGTTTACAGTTCATAGAAATATTGTTTAGGGAAAAATCTTAGAGATGGGTTCTGAAGGAAGTGCGCTCAGGAATTAGAGTTTTCATCCTGGATAGATCCATTCTGGAGAAAGTGAGCTCACAACGGAGGAAGTGAGCTCACCAAGTAGGGTTTGTTCTCGGGAATTAGGGTTGGAGGAAATATCTCATTGGAGGAGTAGATATCATAGAGCGGAGATATCTGTTTGAGGAGGAGAGACTCTATTCGACGGAGGAAGTGGGCTCACGGGATCATGCTCAAGAAGTAGGGTTTGATGGAGGAGAGATTCTATTCCACGGAGGGGAGATCTGTTCACGGGTTGGCAGAGACACCTATTCGATGATGGGTTCAATGGAGGAGATATTATGTTTGTGGGCAGGGGGTATTTGGGGGTTTTTTCCCAACGGTTCTTAAAAACCGTAGAGAAATATTGGAAAACTAGCTATTACCAACGGTTTTGTTAAACCATTGGTAAAATTACCCCTAATATCCAACGGTTTTTGCAAACTGTTAGAAAAAATCACCATTTTTTTTTCCTTCACCAATGGGTTCATTGAACCGTTGCTATAGGTTACTTAATCCAATGGGGTTTTCAAACTGTTGGTATAGAGGTGTTGGTATAGGTGGAGATTCCACTAGTGAATCTGTAAAACGATCTGTAAACATGTATTCTTATAACCTAAAAACATTGAAATCTATAAAAATGGAAACCTTTGAATCTCCATCATGAATACCTTACAAACAAGAATACCTTCATCCTGTAAACCTAGCAACTAAAACCCACAAACCTAACAACAAAAAAACCAGAAAATTAATAACATGTAAATGTGTAATTCAAAAACTATCAACTTATAACTTCCAAACCTACTAGCATACAAGCCTTCAAACCATGCAACCTAAAAACCTGCAACCAGAAAACTTGAAAAAATGAAAACATTCAAATACAAAAGTAGAAAAAAATCATTCTCTTGAAAATAAAAAACACAAGACCTGTAAAATAAATAAAATAGTAACAATCTGTTTACATGTGTGGGAAATGATCATAAAATTAAGTTGTTTACTAAAAATAATTACTTTAATATATCCCATAATATGTTGGATTAGTGAATATAAAGTAAAATAAATAAAATAGTAACAATCTATATACAGATAACAAGGGTGGTCCACCAAGTGCTAACAATGTCACAACGATACACAAATAAGCTCCAATAAATTGGTTTTTTGAAACATTCCTGATATCATTAGTAAAAGCAAGAAAAGATTAAAGACTTTTCACTAAGGATGTTCAGAATTCATACAAACTAAAGCAGTGAAATCTGATTAATTACATGGTAGAAAAAACTACGTAAAATAGAAAGATGTCAATTCAAGTAAGGGTTGTTTAAACATACCATCAACTTACAAATCATCAACGGGAACGCCATAAAGGGAATCAATTAGACCAGTGAATTGATTGATCTATAAATACCTGAATAAATCTATAAATACATTAAAAATGATAATTATCTTAACTAAAGTCTCAGTTTCTTACAGTGTACCAAGGCTTGAAAGCGACTCGAAACTGTGAGGTAAGTTCCCCATCATTGAGTTTTATGAGAGATCCTTGTATGTGAAACAAATCATTATAAAATAATATTCAATTGAACAAGAACCTTCTAACATAATAGATTAAGAAAAGACAAAAATGGACTCAATAAATTAAAATAAAAATATGAAATAACTCTAAAAGGATAATTTACAGAAGCCCCCCCCCCCCCCCCGGACAGAAGCCCCCCCTGCTAGACCCCCCTAGACAGCAGCCCCCCCTACTGGACCCCCATGCACAGAAGCCCCCCGGGACAGCCCCACCCCCCATGGACAGTAGCCCCCCTGGACAAAATCCCCCCTGCTGGATCCCATGGACACCCCCCCTACTGGACAACATCCCCCCTGTTGGACCCCCCCTAGACAGTAGCCCCTCCACCCACCCCCCCCCCCCTACTGGACCCCCTGGACAGCAGCCCCCCCCAGAAATCCCCCCATACCTAGATAGAAGCCCCCCCCCCCCGGACAGACCCCCCCTGCTGAAGCCCCCTGGACAGTCCCCTACTGGTCAGCAGCCCCCCCTGCTGAAGATTTTTATGTTGAATGTACAAATTTTTTCTTGGAAATAACTGGTTAAACTAATATGTGAATAGTATAGATGTAACGGATATGCTAAAATAAAAATCTGTTTGAAACATGATGAAATAATAAAAACTTACCCAACATCAGTGCTGCAACTAATTTGTAAAGATACACAGCTCCAAAATGATTCACTACTCCCCTTTCTATGATGGTGTATTTCTCTAAATTTTAGTGTGACTCCACCATGTGACCCTGTATGTAGGATCAAGAACATCACAACACAGTTAATTTTTACTAATGATTCATCACCCATTCTCATTCTAAAGCAGTTGTAATGCTCAAATCATATGTACAAATTTTAAATTTTCATCAAAATAAATAACATATAAATGAACAAACTATTCAAATAATAACTAATAGTTGTAGAAGTTTCTAAGACATCCTCACAATATTAGTAAACATTAATTTTATATGAAAAGAAATAAAGATTTATTTGTACCACTGAGAAATCAAATATATGATGTAACTTACTGTTCAAATAATAACTAATAGTAATGAACATTGAAACCAGAACACTGTAATTGTGAATGTCAACATAATGGAGATAGTTTGGAAACCAATCAAATATAACAAAATATATACAGAAAAAAAATTAATTGTAAAAAGAAGGGTGTGTGAGGTTACAAAAGCTGCAGTTTATTAAATGATAATCACACTATACCTTCCACGATGGTGTATTTCTCCAAAATCTAGTTTTACTCCACCATGTCCCCTTGTATGCTGGATCGAAACATTGCATTAATATTGATTATATTGAATATATTGAATGCATAAATTAGTGGTACAAAATATTTCAATAAAAGTGGATTAAATATGGAGACAGTTAAATAGTACAAAACATAAATGATAATTACATTGTACCTTTGTACTGATGTTCATCTGACACATTGAACAATATCTATACATAATATTTGAAAAATTAGAAATATAATGTATAAAATTACAATAAATAAAAAATCAAATAAACTGTATCATATTCAATAATTCAGAAAAACTAAACCATAACCAAGGAAAATCTGACAATAAATAAGAAAATAAATTGAAACCAATAAATCATACCAAATTCAAATGAGAGGAGGATAATGATCTGTAATCGAAAAAAACCACCTGCACACCCCCCTGCCCCCTCCCCACCCCCCCCCCCCCACCTACACATCCCTCCACCCAGCAACCACCTCTCCCTGCCCCCTGCCCCCCACCTGCACACCCCCTTCCCCTGCCCCCCCACCTACACACCCCCCTCACCCTGCCCCCTCCCCATATGCAAACACCCCTCCCCCTGCCCCCAGCACACCCCCCTACCCCCACACCTCCACACCCCCTCTCTCTGCCCCCGCTGCCCCCTCCCCCCCCCCCACCTGCACACACCCCTCCCCCTACCCCCAGCACACCCCCCTGCCCCCTGCCCCCCACCTGGACACCCATCCCCCCAGCAACCCCCCTGACCCCTGCCCCCACCTGCACACCCCCCTTCCCCTGCACCCAGCACACCCCCCTATCCCCTTCCCCCTCCCCTGCCCACCCCCCGGCCCACCCCACACCCACCCTCCCCACCCCATTCACCCCCTACCCACCCTCCACATTTCATTCCACTTCAACCACTTAATGAAATATGTGTATAAAGGATCGTTCATGATGTTTTTTCAGAAGAAAAACCTTTTTCCCTATATCAGGATGATGGATGATTTCCAGGAATCCAATCTTGAATTTGGAATGAGTAGTTATTTTCATTATGATTAATAAATCTTGATTTGTTGGATAATCCATAATACTTTCCAAGTATTTGTATCCTTTTTGTGGGGGGTTTATAATTACCTATATTGTTATGAGTCAGAGAATTCAAATGAAATTGAATTTTTAGTCTCCAAGTAGCAAGATTTTCAAGAAGTGGTATTTAGAAAAAAAAATTTGAGTGTTGGGATGTCCCTTGAGGAGTTTTTATGCTTATTTAGGTGTTCAGGTGGTTCATGGGGTAATCAAGTAGTAGTTAGAGGGTTTCTAGTCCATTCCACTTAATTTTAAGACCCATCAATTACCATGTCCAGGTACACTGGGTACCAAGTCTAATAAAGGCAAAAATAGTTTATTATGAGTTTTATAGTGGGGTATCCTCTAGTGGGGAACTAGGTATGCCTTACTGGATAGCCATGTTCTAGGTTTATGGTTGTGTTCTCTAGGTATTTCATACTCCCTTACTGTATTCATGTAGGACATGTCTTTAATGAGATAGTGGTGGTACATGATACGATAAGAGACCTGACCTAAAGAATAGATTGGTGATATGAGATGAGATATGGGACCTCAACCTATGTGAGTGGGTTATATAATGAGATGATCATTAATAAAGCTCTTTATTTTTCAAAAATCACTAATTCAGCTCAAATCACAATGATTTAAGCTGTGATGAATAATCCAAGCATCGAATCAACATCATCTATTATTCTAAAAAAATCATGATGTTTTTTTATCAAGAAGCTCTTTCACCCCCCCCCTACCCATGCACTAGCACCCCCTGCCCCACCCCTGCCCCCTTCTTTCACCCCCTTCCCCCTTTCACCCCCCGCCCACCCCTAACACACCCCTCCCTACCTTGCACCCCTCCCCATTCCCCTTGCACTGCCCCCTCCCCACTGCACACCCCCTCCCCCTGACCATTTCATGATATCATGCCAACCATATAAATATCAGATCTTGGTGTAACCTAGGCATACCAAATTCTCATATCCAAACATCCAACTACTCATCATGAATGGCTCCATGAATATATTCCAAGCATCCTAAAATGTCTATAAACTCCAATACGATATGTTAAATATTAATGATATTGATAAAAAAAGCATTGTAATCAGATGCATGGAATGGGATAGTTTGATGTACTACTCTTAAGGTATAATCTATTGTTGTAGGATTGTTTTATACTAGTGAATATAACTCCATTATTTCTTACTTTCTTATGTATTTTTTGAAAATTATGATTGATATCATCCCTTATGAGATGTAGTTACTAAACTTGCTCAATAAGGAGAAGGATCAGGGTTTCAGGTGTTCGTCCTACACTCTCACTCTTTCAAGGGTCAATCTGGAATGGGATTTCCTAGTTCTAGAAATAAACATTTTTGATGTAATCCTCAATATGGATTGGGGGATATGTTATAAGTAAGAAGACCTTGAAATAAAATAGAGGAATGGTCATGTAAATAACATAATACCCTTTACTAGCCAACTATTTCTGAGTTTTTAAATTTTTTCTCATGATGTCATACAATGGATGGGGATCAACAATGCCCACCCCCAAATCATGAAAGAGCTAGTTAAGACATTCCTATTGTTCACAAAATGCTTCTAGGGGGTTCTCAGTGATTATGGTAATATAATACTACTATATTATCCTACATCATTTTTCCCTCTACAGCAACTGGGGTAGAAACATAATATTGTGGAATGATTGGTAGAAATAGTTAATAATAAAGAGAGGAGGTTCCATGTGCTCTTCTATCAAATGATGCATCATCCAACTGTCATATTAAAGGCCCATAGTTCTCAATAAATAATTTCACACTAATGTGATGGCCATCACCTGGATGAGTATGATTCTTTTAAGGATCAATTGAGTCTTGAATCAACTCCATAATTGTTGCAGATAGGTGGTTCGGTGATGAAAATTGTTTTTCTACTAGAAGAACCAGCCTATCCTGGACTCCACCTAGGTACGCTTCCACCCATACATGATAATAATAATAATATAGAAATAAAATGGTTCCAATAAGAAGAAGTATAATCTCATTATTTGTGTCCTCATGTGAAAATATAATCCTAAATTGGTGAATACTCATATGGTGTATTTCTCGCCACACACTAGATGACGGGAGGAGAGAAACCATTTAAATGAAAATGAAATGGGGGGAAAATGGTGAGGGGAATATGAATCTAAAATAATCAAATCATCTACACAAACCATAAGAACCCCACCATGAAGAGAGATTTTATATGAATGTTTATTAAAAGAACCCAAACCATTTTTGACAATTCTCATAGTTAGTGTGGGATAAGGCATAAAGATGAAACAATCATACCAGAACAACAATTCAGTAACCTTATTAGGTCCTAACGACATTGACTCAACCTTAAAAAGGTTTATTAGTCATGCTAACTTGTATTCTCAAACATGAATCCCTTACCAGGAAAACAAACCCATTTAAGAACATGTCCATGAAACACACCATCCTATGTCTTAAAGAACTCATCATACATTACCAATCCAAAAATACAATTGACATCAAAAGTGAGTCTCCATATCAGTATCATCAGAATCATGATAACCCTCATCCACACCTCCTACAGAAACACCATCACCACCTCTCACACCACCAACATCATCATCGGCATCTGCATCCAAACCGGCACCAGCACCGGGTCCAACACTAGGTCCGGCTCCAGCTCCGATAGAAGAATCTACATTAGCAGAATGCATCGACATCAAAAAGGCATCAACCGTTGCAGCTGATTCTGGTGGGAGTGTAGAAGAAAGGGAAGACATAAATTTCATCATATTTACAGTTATTGCCTGTTCTGATTTTTGAATTGCTTCTTTGATTGAGGCATTCATTTGTTCCACTGTGACAAAAACATAACCGGTACTTGAAGAAACTTTAGTATACTAGTATCAAGATGGTACAATCTTCTTCCCAGGTCGACAACGCACTCTACCCTGATGCTCATATCCTAATACCTGATGTAGATGATTGTTTGGGCCCAAATTGTCAGGTTCTTTTTCTGCCAATGCCTCTAAAGCATTCTGTTGATTGATATATAACATAAATTAAAATGATAAAATAATATAAGGAATTAAATTCAGTAAAAATCAAATAAATTGAAATATACTTACAATCGCCTTCTCGGTGTCGGTATTTGGCATTGTACCATCTTTCTTTTTCCAGCTTGTACAAAACAAAGTTGAGCGAGGAATGCGACCCTCGATATTCAATTCCTTTTCTGAAAAAAAAACAAAGAAATAAATCAAAATTGGAAGTTAAAAAAATTACACTAAACAAAACTAAATATTTTAAATGTTAAATTTCTTTCGTCTGCTCATGATCTGGTAATGAAGTGTATCCGCAAGTATAAATGTGTTTCATTGCACTATTGTTTGTTTTATTTATATTTGATTTATCTTATAAACAAATAATTATATAAATTTATTAACATAAATAAAACAAGCAATTTAAAATCATTTTCAAATAAATAAATGAATATATATATATATATATATATATAAATTTAACAAATACCTTAAACACTGGACTCTTCCAATAGCTGATCATCTCTTTATATTGTGATATTGGGCAATCTTGAATCACCGGTACTTCTTCAAGCTCTGTACCAACTCTCTTTTTCCAACAAAGATATAAATAATACTTGTAGGCTCGCCATGTTTTACCTAAATATATTATCCTTGCAGCCTTTGCATTTTTTCCATCAGGAAAATTATATCAAAACAGCAATGGACAAAATATTTGTTAAGAAAATATTATAAATTTATATATATATAAAAGGTGATTAACATTACTTACCCAAATCTCTTCCCAGGCTTTTTCCTTTATTTGTTGTCCAACTGCCTTCCAACTTGTTGGTTGAACCGGAATGATATTTCTGTGTCTAGAAAGTGTTCCCATAAAACTTTTACATTCTGTGCCATTTTTATTAATTATAGAATTCTCCTCATTGTAATCAACTATGATTTGCATGTGTCGATTCCAAACCTCACGCATTTTTGTGTGGCCTCTTTGTCTGGTAGAGGCTGGAGCTAATCATGAAACCAAAAATAAAAGAAAATAATATATCTGAATTTATCATTAATCAGTAACAGTAATGTTTAAACAAATACCAGTAGATGGGGGATCTACTGACCCTGGAAGTGTTGCGTCTGGAGGGGGGTAGCCTCTATGGTAGGTGAGATATCTACAGGAGTAATATGTATAGTAGATGAAAAGTGTACTGATGGAGGCAGAAAACCTGATGGATAACCCTGTAAAGATGATGGTGGATATGGATATGGATATGGCGGCGAGATATAGGGGGGCACAGTACCCTGTACAGTGGATGGTGGGAATGGAAAATGGGGGATGGGAGTCTGATAACTACCATCCAATGTGGGTTCGGGCAAAAAGGGACATGGAAAAGGTGGGTATGGATAATATGGAGGTGGCATAATGTGAGGATGGCCTCCTGGTGTCTCAAGTAGTGTATTATTAGGTTGTCCTATAGAATCAGTACCCCCGCCACAACATCATCCTCAGTGGAAAAATCCAAGCGTCTATTCGACAATACAGCCTAAAAAACATAGATGATAAAATAAAATGAACGATAACAAGATAAATAATATGAAATACTATAATATTCAAACATAATTTGTACTTACATTGTTTCTAAGAGGAGACCTACGTTGTTCGTTTCTCGGTATTCTTCTACTCCTTCTAGTATCATCATAATCAGACATTTTGACCTGGAAATTTAAAATAATATTCTCAAATAAATAGAAATAATTAAAAATGTTAAATAATAAAATTGTATCATAAAACAATGAGATACATTTTCATGTGTGATATTTATATTAATAAAATATCAAGACTTTTCTATGTTCAAGATTTACTAGAGAAGTCTTTAAACATAAATTGGTCAGGCTATTAATAGTTATATATTCGATAATGGTATAAAATATACTAGTTATTTTGATATCGTGTATGGAAGTTAAAAAAACACATATTATATTGTGATAATATCAAGTAAATACTTACAAATGTGTCAACGCTATGTGGGGTCTGTGACAATTTCTGGTTCACAATATGTTCTAACAATTTCATCATCTGTATCATCAAATGCAACATTCGAATAAATACTAACAGTTTCATCCATAACATCATTGTCATCCATTACTTCGTCAAAAATATTTCTAGGAATAACATCAACAATAACACCGAATTGTGGTTGTAACAGGTCACTTACATAAAACACCTATTTAGCTTGTAATGCAAGAATATAAGGTTCATCAGTACGAAGCTGGCGGTTCATATCAATCACTCTAAATCCACAGTTATCAATATGAATTCCTTGTCGTGTCATTGAATCAAACCACTTTCATTTCATCATTGCGACACGGCCTTGTGCATAGTAATCTAATAAAATGATTCTTTCAACAACACCATAATATGATATATTTTCTGATCGAGGTTGCCTGTTTGATGCACTCACATAACAATCTGTTGTGTCACTTATCGTGACACCGTCATGCTATGTTTCCATTTTTTGCACAACTATTTATAACAAATTTAAATCCATTGACAACCATTGACTTACAATCATGTACCACATCATTTGGACCAAAGGAAAATGCTTTTATTTCATCTAATACATCAATCATTGGTAGAGTTAAAACCTAAAAGATACCAACATAGAATATTAAATAGAGACATTTGATTATGTTATGAGAAGAATAAAAATAAATCTATTACCTTTGACTTTAACCAGGCAGAAAATTCTTTGTTGTGCAACAATTCCTTCCTCTTAATAGATAGAGAGCAATGTCTCTTTTTTATAATTTCTAAATGTTATCTACAGATATGAAAGCATTAAAATGTCAGAAGATATAAATAAATCACACAATTAAAAAATACATATTTATCAGTTTACTTACTTGATATAATCATCAAGCACACCACAGTTGAATAATACTGTGCGATGTGCCATTTCCCACTCTTCCCTGCTTAAAGTACACAACGAGTATGATCCTGATATCCCCCCTATTTGGGGCAGTGAAGGAAATGCAGGATCAATGGGATCATATTGCTCATCTTCAGTTCTCATTAGTTTATTATACCTCATAGTGATGCTAGCCAAGTACGATGAACAGAAATCCATGCATTCTTGTGCTAAATAGCATTTCACAATAGAGCCTTCAGGATGATATTTATTTCTCACATAAGATTTCAGTGTAAACATCATTCTTTCGGTAGGATACATCCATCGACTCGAAACAGGACCACCAAAGAGAACATTCATGGGAAGATTCACAATCATATGTAATATACATGTGAAAAAATACAGTGGGAAAATTTTCTCCAAGTCACAAAGAATAATCGGTGCATCTCTCTGCAATTTCTGAAAAACACTTCTGCTCAATATTTTGGCACAAAGATCTCGATAAAATTGACATAACTTAATCATTGAAACTCTAAAATTGTGTGAAAGTAAATGGAGAATGGCAATGGGAATCAACTCATGTAACATGACATGGTAATCATGGGTTTTAAGAGATTTGAGTCTCAAATCTTGCGTATTCACCCTTTTAGAAATATTACTTGAATAACTATCTGAAACCTTCAAACATTCCAAGACCTAAAGAAATTGTTTTTTCTCCACATTTTTCATTGAATAACAGGCAATAGGGGCTTTCCACTTATTTTGACCAATTAACTCAGGATGAAGTCTTTCTCATATACCCCAATCCATCAAATCATGATGACACTGCAAATCCTCTTTTGTTTTGCCTTTGACATTTAAAATAGTAGCAAGTAGCATTTCACAAATGTTTTTCTCGATATGCATTACATCTAAACAATGATGTAATAAATTCGATGACCAATACGGAAACTCAAAGAATATGATTTTCTTTATCCAATTGCTATTGTAATTCGAATTAGCATGCTTTCACTTTCTGATATTCGATTGACTTTTGCCAAGAACATAATTCAAATCATCAAGTTCTTTAACAATATCGGTCCCTGACATTCATTGAGGTGTCTCATCTGTCTCGATGGTATTATCGAACTGTCTCCTATTTTTCCTATATGGATGATCCATTGGTAAAAAACTTTGATTCCCTATGAAGATGAAAGTTCATCAAAACTTTAATCTTCAGAAATGTGTATTTTTCATACAAATAGGATAGGATAATTTCCCTTTAGTACTCCAACTAGACATCATTCCATAGGAAGGGAAATCATTTATCATCCATAATAAAGCTGCACGAAACATAAATTACTCATTTATGAATACATCATATGCTTGTTCACCAATAATCCAAAGCTCATTTAACTCCTCTATTAATGGATGCAAGTATATATCAATATCATTTCCAGGATCACTGGGTCCAAATATCAATATACTCAGGATAGTGAACAGATTCTTTATACACATCCATGAAGGAAAGTTATAAATGTGAATGAAAACAGGCCAAGTACTGTGTGAAGTATGCATTTGGTGAAATGGGTTGAAACCATCACAGGATAATCCCAATCTAACATTTCGTGGGTCGGCTGAAAAATCAGGATGTAACCTATCAAATTTCTTCTAAGCCAACCCATCTGCAAGATGCACTATTTCATCATTATCCTTATTTCTTTCATCTTCAAGCCATCTCATATTATTTCCCATTTTTTCTGACATAAACAAATTTTGAATCCTAGGAATTAAAGGGAAGTGCCACATCACTTTTTGTGGTATGCAAGATTGAGATCTGTCTTTATTAGTCTTCCACCTTGATGTGCCACACTGTTTGCACTGACTCAAGTCTTCATTCTCCTTCCAGAACAAACAACAGTCTTTGAGACAAGAATGAATCTTACTAGATTAAAATCCAAATTTTTCAAACAACTTTGATGCCATGTAATCATTTTATTGAATACATGCATCATCAGGCAGTAAATCCTTAATAAATTTAAGGAGATAGTCGACCGCATTATTACTAAATCCATGCATTGTTTTCCCATGATATAATCGCATTAAAAACTCAAGTTTGATCATTTTTCACATGATTGATATACTGGGGTATTTGCATCTTCCGTCGGCTTTCTAACAATCTCAACATCATCATCCTAATTAATAGATGAGAACTCTATTACAGTATTCATTTCCACTTACACTAGTCTACATGAGGAGATAGCTTCAGAAACAAAAGGAAACTGATCAAAAATCAGATTTTTCATACCAATATTTTCCACTAAATCGATGTCATTCAACACTTGAGATTTTTCTCTATTGTGATACCACACATGATAATTTTTTTGGAAACCACTTTTAGTGATATGGTAACTCACTTTATTCACGAGTTAACCAAGGTCTTCCAACACAATCAAAACACGAGCATCAAATCAATCCGCCATCTGAATCATTAGTGAATGCAAAGTCCAAAAAAATTTGTAACTCCTTCTAAAATTCATCATTGATCCGATCAATGTTGTACATATAGTATCTATCCATTCTGAGGCAGATAAACATACATTAAATAAATAATCTTGGAAATGACTTAACATTATATGTATTGTTTCATAAGATATTAAGTAATCATAAATAACAAGTTAATAAAAAAAATAACAATTATATTAAAATAATGGTTTAGGGAATTCATAAATGTTTTAAATTATAAAAATTCACGAATAGTCATACGTAAGTTCCAAGAATGAGGATTGATTATAGTAAAAAGAGTTTATATGAAATCTAAGAGATAATAATAATCAATTCCTAAAAGTGTTTGGGTTAATTCATAATGATTTGTGATGTTTTGTATTAAATCTACAAAGATTTATTGAAATTTAGAGACATTTTGAAAATATAAACCATATCATATACAAAGAAATAATATTAAAGAATTGGATAAGAATTACAATTGTAAGAAGATGATAATAATAACTAGAAGAAAGAATATATTTCTACATTATTGTTAGAATATTAAGATTATATAATTGGAAGTAAGATTAATTATATGAAGATGAGATACAACAATAGACTATCTTAACTTGTGTGTGTTCCCCTTGTTCATCCCCATGAGGGTAAATTTTGGTATTACATCCTAATAATAGGACTGTGATCTTCTATATGGGATTAGTTTCAGATAGTGTTTGGGAATCTCTCTGTGTGACCTAGGGTGTGATCCTCTATAATTTTTTCTATTTCCCTAGGTGGGTTTTTTGGAATCATTATTACCAACTAATATGTGTGTACAATCCCATACTTAGTGGGATATTCTAGGTATGGTATGGTATACCCCATATTCCCTTAGAGATATCCCCTATCTATGTATCGAGATCTTCAGAGTTACATTGAGTACATCTTTGGTGAGGTCTGATGAGAATGAACTCTTGAAAATGCACCATCAGTGAAAGAATAGATCATGTTGTGAGTGAAACCAGAAGAGTGTTAAATTGTATCCTTGAGTAGAATATTATGGATAAAATAATGGTTAATATGCCATTGAGGCATGTTTTATGTTATGAGTATATCTAGTTTATTATTCATATTGCTATATCTCATATTTGTAATGATGTGTCTATGTGATGATGAGATAACTACTCTCCAAATTCCCATTGTTTAGTGATTTTGGGGTGTCCTGTTGAGAATTTTTATAATAAACACTACATGGGATCTACCCATATTTTTCATGTCTTATGTAGACAATATTCCTTTTGAAGGAATACTCATAAGACCAAGAGCAGATATAAGATAGTGATATAGATAGACCATGGTTCATGCTAGGTCGTGTAATATGTCAGTAGTCTCATCCCTCATAACAAGTTAGTCTTTTTTATTTGTTTTTGTAGGATTTTATTTTCCCCTTTATTCTTTTCATGTGTACAGGTACCATGGGCTAAGGACAACCTTGTGTGTGTTATGCCTACTCAGGGAGGGTCACTAACCCCTAACCAATTAGAGGTAGGCTTGTGGTGTCACACTCAGCTTACCACTAGCCAGGTGGGCCCCAGTGAGTTAGTTCATAAAAAAAGTCCACCCTAATGTTAATGAATTCAAAAAAATTATTTTACATGAATTAAGAAAAATTCAAAATCATCGAATATTTATTTTACAAGTTTTTAAAATTTGGTCTCACCTTTTTTGATCATTCCCTATTTTTCCCTACTAATGAAAAAAGAGTACAAATTACTTTAAACTAGCTGACTCAAAAAAATGAATGTTACTATTTTTGAGCTTTCCATGCTATTTTCTCTAATAAAATAATTTATTAACTCATTAACATTTTAGTCACTGTCCAACAGAATAATGAATTTAAGATGAATAACATTTATCAAATTAAAACCAATCAATAGATTCTTAAAATTATTATTATCTAAATACCTCTAATGATTCCATATATCGATGGTGAAAACAACATGTAAGTCCCATAAAGAAATTAAGAAATAATAAAATCTCTAGTAAAGTAGTGAGTTTTATTTCTCAATAAAACTTCATGGACATTTTGGAAAAGTTAGAGGTTGAAACAGGGAATAATTTGTGGGCTATAAAAAAAATTAAAATAATTGAAAGAATAAATTTTAAAATGGGTGAACTGATGATATTTTCTTTGATATAAAAATTCAAAACTCTAGATATTCATTGTAATTATGAAGAATAAAGTGGAAAATAATGATAATTATGTAAGGATTCCAATTTAAGATACAAATGATGAAATCGTGTAATTTAATTGACACATAAATTTAACACCTAAAAATTCTATAAAAGAATCATATGTTATGATCCCTAATCATGATATTATAGATCCCTCTCTACAAGTAATGGTGGGGTGGGAATGAACCTTTTTTCTTTAAGGAAAGAATTATGTGGGGCTGATTATATAGAACACTCATAGTCCATGGAAAGAAAATAGAAAGCACCATAGGATTTATCAACTACATTAAGAATGTCCTTCATGATTTGAGAAAAATTATTATGGTATATTATCACTTTCCATGAGTTATTATTGGTGTTTCCACTATATAACTACAATTATATTCTCTCAAGAATCTAACAGGTTAATTACAAGGTATAAAATTCACAAATTTAGTTGATTCATGTGATGAATAATTAAGGATAATAAATATAGTAAATTTGAAGATGTTAATAGTGGTAATATGGCATGTATATTCATATTTCCAAATAAATGTGTTCAAGGGGAAAATTAGAATACACTGCGTAAAAGATAACAAGAATCCAAAATAAAATAATACAGATAATGATAAAATTGAAAACTAATATCAAAGGTATAATTTCAAAGAGGTAAAACCTATAGAAAGGAGAAAAGAGAGACTGATTGGATGTTCTTCTCACTATCTTCTTCCCTTGTTCTCTATCTTCCTCCTCCTATAATTCTAATTCTTCACAGCTATTGTATAAAAATATACCAAGTCATTGTTATCCAGTTTATAACTTAATCATGACCATTCATGTTGGTTTTTTTTATTTTTTATAGAACCTCACACACATCCCACAAAAGTTAGAGACTCTAAGGAGAATATCATTTTCAAAACTCTGCATCAGTCACATTATAGGAGGTTGATCTGGTCAAGTACCAAATTAGTGGTTACTGTGTGGTAAATTGAGGGGTTATAGCAGTGCATATTAGTCTGGAAATGGGAGTAAGTGAAAAATAATATTAAAAATACTTAAGGTTTAAAAAATTCAACAAGAATGGTGGATGGGGATGAAGGAAGAGACAATGGATTACCTCTGGTCTTGAGGTTTGTGGGGGAGAACCTTCGGGAATGGAGGAGGAGGGGAGGAAGCTCGGAGCAACTTCGCTGGAGGAGGGTAGGGGTGAGGAGGGTCACGGCGAGGAGGGGTCGAGGGTTTTGAGGGTTGCTGGTGAAAAGGTGTCAGGGAGGGTGATGGGGGTGTTGACCTCGATGTTGGAAGAGAGGCGTCGGGGACGAGGCATCGGGGAGGAGGGTCGTGGTGAGGATGAGGGTCACGGCGAGGAGGCATCGGAAGAGCGGCATCGAGGAGGAGGGTTGTGGCGAGGAGGCTTCAGGGAGGAGGGTCGCAGTGATGAGGAGGGTGCGACAAGGAGGCGTCGGGAAGGAGGGTCATGATGATGAGTAGGGAACAGCGAGGAGGCGTCAGGGAGGAGGAGGGCATGGCGAGGAGGAGGTCGTGGCGAAGAGGAGGGCGTGGTGAGGAGGAGATCGCGGGGGAGGATGAATCACGAGGGCAGGAGGGGTTCGTCGGAGAATGGGATGGTTTGAGGATCGGTTTGAATGAATGGTTTCCAACAAATAGCCATGGTCATCCTATTAAATCGTGTCTATAAACAAGTTATAGCCACAGACTGATAGAACCGTGCTATAGGTCCGTGGCTATAGCCTGAATTTCTAGTAGCGGAAGAAAACTAAGGTATATTTATTATAGGATTAGAAATTCCAATTATTAATGAAATACATGAACAATAATGAGAACTCTAGTGTAACATAATCATATATCTCATGATATTATAAAGGATAACTAGGGGAATGAAACCTAGTATTGATTTACTTTGGTATAAAGAGTGTTGGTATGGTCGTTTAGGTAATTATTTTTTCCTGATTAATGGGCCTAATGGAATGGATATAAAAAGTGGGTTTCATACATAATAGTTATTCAGAACATAGAACAAATATATTAGAATACGTGGGAGAAGGGGTTCATAGTTTAGTGATCTAGAATATTGTTTCCTCGGTTTTGAGTAACAGATGGTTGTCCACCCAATTAAATACACCGTCTATGATTGGAATCCAATTTGGTGAATTTTAATTAACATTAATGGTGAATACCTACAATACATGTGGAAGAGACCTCAAAGGATTAACAATATTTTGAATTTAGGATCTCAGTGAATGGGAGGTTTTTGTGTGGCCTCTAAGAACTAAGAATTTATCATTTAAATACATGCTATTAATATACCATTTACAAAAGAATGGGTGATGGGATGTCACTCTATAGTTTCTTGTGAGTGAATCTTGAAAATAATCCTTCACCTTGGTGTTGATGATAACCTAGTGAAGTGGTCTCTTACATTCATCAATGTAATTGAAGGGAAGCAATATTCTTTATTTCTATTTTTCCTTTAGTTTGATATTTGGAAATCAATTAAAGAGGAATCTTGGGAAGGCCTAGGAACATATTTTTTGTGGTGTAATATTTTTTAGGATTTCTCTTCTATTTTATAGGGGTGGGGATCTTATATAAGAAATTGAAGCTAATATCCCCAATAATTATTGGTATCTATATCTGTAACCCAGTTCCCTTGAATATGGTATGCAATGAGGGAATGCAAATTACTTGGTTTTATGTGAAGTAAAGAAATTATGGTTGACGTGAACATGGAACTGGGAACAATGAATTGGGAACCCAAATACTTCTATCACTTTAAAAATTTTCCATTCCCTTAAATTATCTATATACTATCTTCATTAATGAAATTTTCTTAAAATAATAATTAGATATGGTATTTGAATGTTCCACTACATGTTGAAGATTATTATCATCAATGGTTGAAAGAGGCATACCAACCAGCATCTACTTCTAAATATGATATGTGTTAAAAAAGAGAGATATAATGCTACTGTTAATTCTTTCATTTTGAGTTAAACAAGAGGAAGAAAATAAATAGGTTCTCATAAAAATACATTTGATTTTCACATTTATCAAATTTTATAAAGAAACAGTTATATAACTATGATGAATGTTATGAAAATGATAAGAGGGAACCCCTTTTATGATTTCATAAAAAATATTGAACATTTCAGGTAGCCTGATGAGATTACAATATAAGATACTATAGCTTAATTTTTTCACCATTGATATGGAAATAAAATTTACTATTCCAATTGAAACCCAAAATTACATTTCTAATAACACTTCAAAAAGGATCTAAAATAATCTATCATTGATAAGAGAAATATTGGTCAGTGTTAGTACCTAAGATGAACGGTGAGTTTGGGGCTTCTATAATCTAGTTAGTGGTGCGAGAGAATATTTTTAAGGCTATCTAATTTATTGTGGTATATTTTTATAAAATGATATCATTCAGGCATATTTTTAATAAGAATCAACATACACTAAGGACTATCTCAGATATTTTTAATGAACATTAAAAAATATTCAAGGTTCTAGGTTGGGAATTTCTTTTTTATCTTTTCATCCATGAGTCTCTAGTGAAATATGAGGGGTGAGATCCAATCACTATAATAGGAGTTGAGGTAGAAGAAAAATATTTTAGATTTATTTTATTTTTACATTCTATACATTTAATGGTTTATTTTTTATTCTGGGATTTTTAATTACACACATAGCTTTTTTATATTTTCTTTTTAGGATAAAATAGTTTCTTTAGAATGAAATAATAACATTTATTAAAAATATTAATAAAATTAAATGATTATGATGATGGATGAATGAGAAAATATAATCCTAGTTTAGGATGATTTGTTTAATTATGTTGATTAAATTTCTCATAAAATTTTATGATTTGATATTATATTTTTTATTTTTATTGATTTTTTAACATTATTCATACTATATATGATTATTTAATATTTTTTCCCCATTACAAAGAGGGTACTAAACAACTAATTTCGTATTGTTTATAATACCTTATTTCTTGATAGATTATTTATGAATGTAGACTATTAAATCTTTCCTTGAATATGATTGAGAAAATTTTGACTTAAGAGTTTTTTTAATTTGATATCTACCTTTACATTTAAAATTTATATCGAGCATGTGAATCAATGAATTTTATTGATATTATAGCCATATTAAAATCATTATTTGTCCTCATTACCCCACTTTTGGAAAAAAAAAATTCCTAATTTGAAATGAAATAAATATGGTGGAAGTGTTGTTTCATGATTTTAACGGGGATTATTAATTTTAGAAAAGTTAAATATGTCAGGATTTATCATTGGTTCAGGGAAATGGTTCATAAATTTCATTTCATTGTAATTCATGGGTACCTTTTTAAAATATGAAAATACTTGTTTTGAAAAATACAGTGAATATTTCATTGTTCTTATTGTTAAAATTTATGATCCAATGCGATAAGTGTAGAGTTTTTTTTTGGGTACTTTAAAATTTGAAGTTATATTTTTTATGAAGATGAATTATATAGAGTTTATACTCTATTTCATGCCTTATAATATATATTTTAACCTACTTATTGAGGATTATAATTTTTATATCAATTATCCACAAATCTATAGACCTAGATTCATTTAAACCCTTTTTTAAATTCTTGAAGACTAATGTTGTTTTTTTATTTTTTGTTTGGGGATTTAGATTATTGGGAAAACTATGGTTATAATACATGTACTCAATGATTGAAAATAACTCTATTAAAATATTCATTGAGTTACTAGAGAAATTAATTTTGTAAGGTAGATTAAAAGTGTCCATGAATATTAATAATAAGTTGAAATATGTGAGTTGAAATTAATAAAAGTATCATCAATTAAATAATAAAAATAAAATACATGGGTTTATGGATTTTATTAAAAATTAGGGAGTTAGAAAAATATTTCTTATTTGATTCTTTAAATTTTATTCCTCAATATTTTTGTTATAATTTTTCCATCAGGATTTTCTAACTTTGTTATAATGTTTTTTATTTATAATGATATTTATATTTTAGAAAGACAAGAATAAAGAGTTTGAGTGTGGGTGTATTTGATTGTTAAATTAATGTAGAAATATTTTTTAATAATTTTATTTTAGTTTAGTTTTTTTAATATTTTACTTTTTAAATTTATTAACAGAATAATTATATTATATTTATTTTTTGATAAATATAGAATTTAAATAAAATAAATGTAAAAGAAATAAAGTCTATAATTGATCACATTGTTTGGAAACCTCACTGTGTAGAATTAATTTTAGTGGGAGGTGGTTTTCATTAGATAAATGTTCCATGATGTTATTCATGACATATGTTAAAATAATCATGTGATTTCAAATACTATTTCATATAAAATTGTGCATGGGGTGAGTTTACATGGGATATGCATGATAAATAATGGGTTTTGAAAGATATATTTTGAGAGTGATAAGGTTTTCCTCCATTAATTTTTATGTGTAAAATATGATTAGTTTTTGTTAACAACAAATAGATATAATTTATATAGAAATATACATGACGTTTTTGAGATATGAGGTGATGTATTTTTCTTAAAAAGTGTGGTTTTAATTACACACTTAGAATCAATTGATCAATTCAAAGACTGAAGGGTGGCTGATAGAGTTTTATGAGGATGGTTATTCTGGTTAGTTTTATATGTTCTATTATTATTTTTATTAGGGTTAGTTTTTTTTTAAAAGGATTATAATGAACAGGGATGGAATATTGATTTTTATTTTATTTTTAAAGGTAGTTTTGTTTAGAGTTTTCATATAATCAATTTTATTATATTTTATTCATTATATAAGCATGCCTACTATTTTTTACTAAAGGAATAATTTTTAGTTCATTAACTGATTTATCAATTTCATGTTCATTGTGTGAATTTTTGAAATTATTTTTACTCATGGTTTTGGATCACATGATTTCAAAATAAAATAAAGCACATGATTTCAAAATAAAAGAAAGCACATGAATATAATAAAAGGATATTTTAGTCATTAGAGAGTGAATAATTAACCAAGGGTTCACTTTGATCCAATTTTTATAATAACATTTTTAACAAATTATATTTTTTATGATTCAATATTTCAAAATCCTTTATATAAAATATCTCACTTCAAATTTATCTCCCCCTCTAGGTTTTTTCTCAATACCCTTTTTGAAAATTCATTTCAATATGGCTTCTTCATTTTCTTCTTTATTAGATTACAATATAAAAAATGACTATCATGGCATGACCACATAAGACCCATATAAAGTGATCTTGGTATTATTAATACATTTCATCATATATAAATATATCATGATACAATCATTACTTCATGTTATTTTCAAAAAAATCCACTATGGGACCACCAAATGGTTTTTTACCAAGGTTGTATACCCTTTAAGTAGAAAAGGACTCATGTAGGGATAGAATTTACTTACTTAAGTTAAGGTTTATATAAAATTCTACCCACACTACATAAGGTAATCATGATATTGTAATTAGGGGAATGAAGTTTTTTTCCTTTCCATCAATAATAATTTTTCCCTTAGGTTATATTCCTTCACAGACTTACTTTTAGGATTACTCCATGAAAAGTTCTTTCTTATTGGGAGCGATTCACATGGATCCTATTTACCATTACCAATACCCTCCATTCTCTAATGTGTGACTAGGGAGGAAGTTTCATGGCATTAAAACCATGTGTCCATGTCATGAAACCCTAGTGTTGTGGCACTAAGGAGGAAGTTTCATAGCATGAAACCCTTATGTTCACGCCATGAAACCCAACTTCCAAGTTTTATAGTAGTTATTCCCATGTCAAGGGAACTTATCTGTAGAGAACCGAATCTTGACGTACATGAACATTACATTACTTTTGCGGAATACTTAGTACATAACAAAAAAACACACACACAAGGATCGTAATAGTTTAGTGTCTTTGGAAACTCGGAACGTAATCTTCTAATTGTGGTGAAAGATCTCCAATATCTCCCATAAAGATCTTCCATTTTTTTACCTAAAACCTTTCTTTATATCCTGGGGAAAAGAAAACATAAAAGGGTGAGCTCAAATTCTCAGTAATGGTAAACAAAATAAATATAAATCTCATCGTATACACAAGCACATAACTTTTTGAAATCTTAACCTGCAAAAAAGATCATAATTTCAAAACATGGGATAAATCATGGCAGTGAAATGTAATCACAATAATCATAAATTAAAACATGAAACTTTGTGGCATACACACATAATCATAGAGAATCATTTCTTATTAGTCAAGACTCATTGCCAAGACTATCTTAGTGGACAAAGTCCCTTTCTGAACCGAGTCACCCTCGTTTCAGTCTTGTTTCACTGAACCGGTATAACCTACCGTTCCAGCCATGTCTATCTCATGAGATATAAAATCTTTACCCAATGAATTGGAGGGAGATATAGGTCCCACCCATCTCATAATGATACCATTCTTATGTGTTCCACAAAATCATAAACCATACATCATAGCATAACCCATGTAATAAAAATGGGAATCTTAAACATCGTGACATCATAAAACAATTCATATAAGATAAAGGAATTCATAATAATATTTCCATCACAACATAATCAAATCCATGTAATAATAGAGATAGAAACATAACCCTATATTGCCTTAGAAGGAAAATAATTTTGATAAAACTTTTGAACTCCATTCTTGAGGAAAATATCATTTCTACTTCAAAAACACTTTTCATTTCTTAACATGTCATAAAATTATAACTAAAAGAAGTTGATTAAAAATAAACTTGAAATCTTGTAAAGTAATATTCTTGGAAATAATGTTTTAAAAATCCATTCATGCCATATAAGTTAAAAAAACAATCTTCGTACTTTTGTCGAAAAAGTCAAAAAGTACCTCGTACGAAAAACGACAAAAGATTCATTTCATATTCTTTACTAAAAACTCACCGAAGGGTAAAATTGGATTTAAACTATTTTAAGTGGATGGAAACAATATTACATATTGAGGGAACATGGATGTGGATGATAAAATACACCCCAGCAAATGCCAAAGTAAAAACAATCTCGGATAAAAATGAGATTGTGATATTTTCCCTTACCTTAGGTCCGATTTGCTTCGTAAGTGTCCGAACCTCCTGTATAATGATTTAAATAATGTAATTGACTTATTACAGAATCATATTCATTGTTATTATATCATATATGGTTCACTTATGACTTTATATTACCCGTTCTTTTGTAAATTCATGTTAAAGTAGCGTTTTGGGTAAAATCATCTCATTTGTCGTTCGTGTTTTTAACTTGTAATTATTAATATGATTACTTGGATCATGATTACTTATATCCAGAATGTAAAACATTATTTATATATAATATATACTCATAATATACATATATATAATATATTTATAAATGGAATGAAATACACCGTTCATGGAGACGGTAGTTCGTACGTACGCATGAACGCTGTTTTCGTTTCCTTATTGAATTGAATGGAATTAAGTAGATGACATACATATAAATATACATAAATCCAGTATCATTATTATGTCATATATTTCATTAGTACTTATTATATATACTTCATAATCATTCATGAATGGTTAATGTGGAGAATGAATCTCATCGCGTCGTGGAGACGGTAGTCCGTACGTACGCACGAGCGATGATATCGTTCCCATGGTCGTGGAATTGTGTTAAAGTGTACGTATACTATTTCAGTATTAATATAAATTTATAATAATAATATATAGTTACTCATTACACCATTATACCCATCCAATTAAGGTGGTGGCGGAAAATAGATTACACCACGGCGTGGAGATGGTATTCCGAACGTACGCATGCGCGGTGATTTCCTTTTTCCGTAGGATGGATAGAAGGTGAATTAGGGTTGTTTCATATTTCTAATAACATATAAGTATGTAATTAATACTGATGTTATTACTTTATCATGAAACAACTAAAGAAGAAGAATTTGAAGAAGAAAGAAATTGAAAAGATTGGTAATGGATATTACCTCTTCTTTGAAACGCCTCTTTGAATCCTCCACTTAGGGAACTAAGATTGGTCTTTGAAGAAGACAAGGACCTCTAGGATTATTCTAGTTAAGTGTATAAGGTATTTGGTCAGGGGTTGTCCGAGCTTGAGTGCTCAAATTGGTGTGAGGAGGAGGGGGAGGAGGTGCCCTTTTATAAGGGAGGAGAGGGGCACCTTAGGAATATCTCAAAATATTATTTTATATTAAAGTCAAAATCGGTTTATAATGGTTCAAAAGGGTCTTATTTCGAAGTTAAAGTTGGGATGGGTCAAAATCCTATCAACCAATAGGATTTAGACAAGTTTATTTTATTATTGTAACCTTATCAATTAGATTTAACTCTAAGTTAACTAATTTAACTTTTACCGTGACTTTTTGTTTTCTTACACTATATGGTTAATAAACTTACTATAACATGAAAAACTAACCCCAAGTTGTTTATTATTAATATATATATCATTATCTATGTTATTTGGCCAAACCTTATATTTATAGGAGTTAAATAACAATTAATAATATAATATTTGTTTTAAAAACTAATTTATGTCAATTTTGACACTATTTGGTACATGATTTTTATGAAATTTTTAACAGAATGATAAGTTCAAACCAAGTTACTTAAATCAACAATAACATGTCATATTAACCTATAAAATTTGTTTAAGTCATAAAAAGTCTCAAATTACATTTATTTGGGCATTTATAACATCAATTATGTTAATATTTTCTTAAAAAGGTAATTACTACATCATCATTGTGTAATAAATAAATTAAATTATTTAAAGTATTAAAATTACAAATAAAATACCATTATGTATGAAATCTTGTTATCTTTCTAATGAATATTTATAGTCGAAATTATATTATGTATAACCCTATATTAAAAATGTTTTAGTAAATAAACTTTGATTTTAACTCTTTTAAGTCTTCTTTGAATTAAATAATAATAAATGTCCTAATCTAATACAAGTGGGCCTAAATGATAATATTTTACACTTAAGGTTGTTTTTGGTCGAGATACACTTGTCCAATAGGATTAGGACATGTGTTAGGGTAATATTAATATCATTTTTACCCTTAATTACCCTATTTACTTTTAACCGTGGTAAATAAAAGTAAAAAAGTTACTATTCACCAAAAATTATTTTCATCTCATTGAACCACATTTTACTTACTGACATCAACCGTGCCTCTCGGATTTTTGAAATTCCATTCACAGAAGCGGTAAAATTAATATTTATGAAAAAATTAATTTTTTTAACTACCACTTAGTAGTTTCACTATTCATCAAAAATTGAAGTTTTTCAGAAAAATGCCAAAATTTCACCCTAATCTATAATTGATATTCCGAATTCAAAAATGATTTCTATTTTACAAAATTCCCAACATATAAGTTGCATTAATTAATTTTATAATTAATTTCCGTTGTCACAACAAATAGCGTGTTTTTAAGAGATAATAACTATCAAAAGATTAACACTTGTTTATGTCTAGTGTAAAGGTGAAATTACATCCAATGACCAACATTGTATTGAATTGTAAAAATATATTCTAAATATACTTTAAAACCACTAAAATTAATAATTTATCACTATTAATTATTTCGATTAAAAAAGTTGTTTTTAATTAAAATTTAGTAATTTTCACTATTCATCAGAAAATAAAAGTTATCCGAAAAGTACCAAAATTTCACCCTAAGCTAATTTCGATATTACGAATCCAAAAATGAATTCCATTTTGAAAAATAAAATTACAAAATTTCAAAAAGTGGTTATTACTATTCATAACGGCTAGTTTTAATAATATTTTTATAGCGTATTGTTGTTTAGTGAAACTCGTTATTGCGTACTACACACACTATTGAGGAAGGTCATGATTGCGTGTAATGCAAGGCAAATCAAGGATGCATGTTGTGAAAGCTCCTTTTGGTGTAGCGTACAACACAAGACATTAGTGAAATTAAAAAGAATATTTTTCATAAAATCTCGGGGTGTTACATTCTACCCCCCTTAAAATGAATTTCGCCCTTGAAATTCATCAGGGTTATAAATGGTTTACTATTCGAAAGTTTCTTTAATAGAAACCCACATCGTAAAAAGGAATACCAAAACAAATCTTTAAAAACGAAAGTATGAAACGTAACGGTTACCCAAATAAACTAATCGCTGGGTTTCCACATAGGTAAAAATATGGATATGGAAGAGAAATCTAACCATCATGTTCTGATGGAGAGTGGTAGAGAACATGGCTATGGAAAATCCAGAAATCACAAAGCCATAAATTTGTGACGATCTAGGGTACCATCTGATTCATCGGATATAAGGTCACTAGGAAAACATTTTTGGTTTTCAAGATCGTTTCCCTAAATTTGAAGAGTTTGAATTAGAATAAATACTTACTTTATTTTGGTAAAATCTCACTATTGTTCGTGCCTTGAACAATTTATACTTCATCTCTTAAATAAATGAAGTTGAATTTGTTATTTGTGAAGTGTTAGCAGATCATGTGATAGAATTATGGGTCATTCCATCTGTCTCAAACAAAAGGTTAGCAAAAATTATATACATAAGTTGATCTATAGTGAGATTAATCATATATGGTTCCTAAAATGGACTTATAATTCATATATCATATTGCTTAATATAATAAAACTAGTTTCTACTAAACAGGGACTTCTTGTAGGCCAGTGGTAGGCGATAAAGGCCAGTCACACTTCGGTTGTGGGTTCGATTCCCACAGCCTTGTCCGAAGCGATGGGTTGTTGCCCGTCCTGCAGGTTGTCCTTTTTATAAAACTACATTACTATAACATCCCATCAATAATATCGAGAAAAAAACTTCTATCCTTAAACAATACTAACTTATGTCCAACATAATCCATTTCAATCTTTAGGATTATCCATAATAATGCAGTCCACTCTCATAACATAGTGAAAACGATTACTAGAGATTTAATACCATCGTTGATCCCCATATATCATAAGATATGTTTTGTTGGTCACATTCCAAAAATTCAAAGGCCTTAATCATGTATTCTCTTGAATACCCATTGAACCTTAGTGAAAACATGAATGCAGTTAAAAGTTAACACTTTCCACATACCAAAATCCTCAGAATTCTATATACTCAAACCATGATATCACTTAGTCCTTATATCAATCATGAGCTCATGAATACTGTCAAATATTTCATTTTCTCGTTTTCCCTTCATTATGCGCATATCATTCTTTTTCCAAAAATATCTCAATCACTTTCCATGGTTACTGGTACCATAAAATTATTGAAAACCACAATAGACCAATACATAAATATTCCAATATTCCACGATACTATATACAACACTATTTTGGAATCCCATTACATAAACACTTAATCATTCCACTACATCGTTTTCATATTCAACATCACCAATAGTGATCGCATGTGACTTCCCTTTGTCCTTTTCCTTAAGTGGTTGCTCATGTTGATCATCACTAACCCTTGGATTAGGGCATTTATTGTCATAATGTCCCATCTCCTTGCACTTGAAACATTGAAGTGTTGGTGGTGCGTTCTCTGCAATGTTTTATTTGTTCACATCATTAGAAACCCTTTTTCCATTACTTTGACACTCAGCTGCTCGATGACCTTCTTTTCCACACTTCAAACATTTTCTAGTCCCTTTAAGACAATCTCCGCCATGCTTATTTCCACACTTTGAGCATAAGGAAACATTCATTTTCTTTTCACCATTATTCTGAGATTTCTCCTTGAACTCTATCTTTCGTCTATTTTTAAAACCATGAGATGGATATGTAACACCAACTTCCATTTATACCTTCATAGCACAATGCACAATTTCTTCATAGTTACTGAAGTCTCGTATAGCTAATGCCCTTCGAAGACTTGGTTTTAAGCCACTGAAAAATCGATCAACTTTACTTTCAGGTTGGATGATAATGCCAGATGCATACCTTGCAAGTCTTTTGAAATTCGCTTCGTATATACCAACAGATTCATCATCCTTCTGCTTCAGCTCAAGAAACTCCTTTTCCATCTTCGTTCGAAGAATACGAGGGAAGTAATTACTGAAAAACAAGTTCTTGAAATCGTCCCATTCCATGGAATCAATTTCATCTCTTTGCCTCGTATTCTTGATAAGATTCCACCATTGTTCAGCTTCACCTTCCAAACAATATACTGCTAAGATGACTTTATCATGTTCAGAACATTGAAGAACTGAAAATATCTTTTCAGTGGTAATGATCCATTGTTCAGCAACAAGTGGATCAGAAGACCCACTAAAAGAAGGTGGATGTTGCCTCATGAAGGACTCAATAGCATATTGTTCCCTTCTCTGCTCATTTGGAAGTCCAGAATGATTCATAACGTGTGTAAGTATAGCAATAAGATTTTTCACTCCATCTCCCATAACATTTGTGTGTTCAGGAGGACAATCATTGCATTGTCCATTACAGTGATCAACAGGTTCCTTCGGGTTCCAGTCATCGTCTAAAACCCAAAAACATAGTGTGAGAGGCAAAAATCATGCTAGGGAAAACAACATAATAAAGAGGGAGTACCATCAATATCTAACATATTAGGTTTAATTCTATTATCTTTAGCATAATTCTAGTACTATAACCTATATGTATACTTAACCTTAGGGACATCCCTAGACATACCTTAGAAATATCTCTAGGGATCTCACTAACGTTTTCGCATCCTAGTTTCCAAAGGTTTACTAAACCTTTCCTCTGATACCAACTGTAGAGACCCAAATCTTGAAGTACATGAACATTACATTACTTTTGCGGAATACTTAGTACATAACAAAAAAACACACACACAAGGATCGTAATAGTTTAGTGTCTTTGGAAACTCGGAACGTAATCTTCTAATTGTGGTGAAAGATCTCCAATATCTCCCATAAAGATCTTTTTTACCTAAAACCTTTCTTTATATCCTGGGGAAAAGAAAACATAAAAGGGTGAGCTCAAACGCTCAGTAAGGGTAAAAAAAAGAAATATAAATCTCACCGTATACACAAGCACATAACTTTTGGAAATATTAACCTGCAAAAAAGATCATAATTTCATAAAATGGAATAAATCATGGAACTGAAATGTAATCAGAATAATCATAACTTAAAACATGAAACTTTGTGTAATACACACATAATCATAGAGAATCATTTCATATTAGTCAAGACTCATTGCCAAGACTATCTTAGTGGACAAAGTCCCTTTCTGAACCGAGTCACCCTCATTTCAGTCCTGTTTCACTGAACCAGTATAACCTACTGTTCCAGCCATGTCTATCTCATGAGATATAAAATCTTTACCCAATGCATTGGATGGAGATATAGGTCCCACCCATCTCATAATGATACCATTCTTATGTGTGCCACAAAATCATAAACCATACATCATAGCATAACCCATGTAATAAAAATGGGAATCTTAAACATCGTGACATCATAAAACAATTCATATAAGATAAAGGAATTCATAACAATATTTCCATCACAACATAATCAAATCCATGTAATAATAGAGATAGAAACAGAACCCTATATTGTCTTAGAAGGAAAATAATTTTGATAAAACTTTTGAACTCCATTCTTGAGGAAAATATCCTTTCTACTTCAAAAACACTTTTCATTTCTTAACATGTCATAAAATTATAACTAAAAGAAGTTGATTAAAAATAAACTTGAAAACTTGTAAAGGAAGCTTCTTGGAAATAATTTTTTAAAAATCCATTCATTCCGTATAAGTTAAAAAAACATTCTTCGTACTTTTGTCGGAAAAGTCAAAAAGTACCTCATACGAAAAACGACAAAAGATTCCTTTCATATTCTTTACTAAAAACTCACCGAAGGGTAAAATTGGATTTAAACTATTGTAAGTGGATGGAAACAATATTACATATTGAGGGAACATGGATGTGGATGATAAAATACCCCCCAGTAAATGCCAAAGTAAAAACAATCTCGGATAAAAATGAGATTGTGATATTTTCCCTTACCTTAGGTCTGATTTGCTTCATAAGTGTCTGAACCTCCTGTATAATGATTTAAATAATGTCATTTACTTATTATAGAATCATATTCATTGTTATTATATCATATATGGTTCACTTATGACTTTATATTACCCGTTCTTTTGTAAATTCATGTTAAAGTGGCGTTTTGGGTAAAATCGTCTCATTTGTCGTTCATGTTTTTAACTTGTAATTATGAATATGATTACTTGGATCATGATTACTTATATCCAGAATTTAAAACATGATTTATATATAATATATATTCATAATATACATATATATAATATATTGATAAATGGAATGAAATACACCGTTCATGGAGACGATAGTCCGTACGTACGCATAAACGCTGTTTTCATTTCCTTATTGAATAGAATGGAATTAAGTAGATGACATACATATAAATATACATAAATCCAGTATCATTATTATGTCATATATTTCATTAGTACTTATTATATATACTTTATAATCATTCATGAATGGTTAATGTGGAGAATGAATCTCATCGCGTCGTGGAGACGGTAGTCCGTACGTACGCACAAGCGATGATATCGTTCCCATGGTCGTGGAATTGTGTTAAAGTGTATGTATACTATTTCAGTATTAATTTCACTTTATAATAATCATATATAGTTACTCATTACACCATTATACCCATCCAATTAAGGTGGTGGAGGAAAATAGATTACACCACGGTGTGGAGACGGTATTCCGTACGTACGCACGCGCGGTGATTTCCTTTTTCCGTAGGATGGATAGAAGGTGAATTAGGGTTGTTTCATATTTATAATAACATATCAGTATGTAATTAATACTTATGTTATTACTTTATCATGAAACAACTAAAGAAGAAGAAGTTGAAGAAGAAAGAAATTGAAAAGATTGGTAATGGATATTACCTCTTCTTTGAAACGCCTCTTTGAATCCTCCACTTAGGGAACTAAGATTGGTCTTTGAAGAAGACCAGGACCTCTAGGATTATTCTAGGGAAGTGGAGAAGGGATTTTGTCAGGAGTTTTCCGAGCTTTAGTGCTCAAGTTGGTGTGAGGAGGAGGGGGGGGGAGGTGCCCTTTTATAAGGGAGGAGAGGGGCACCTTAGGAATATCTCAAAATATTATTTTATATTAAAGTAAAAATCGGTTTATAATGGTTCCAAAGGGTCTTATTTCGAAGTTAAAGTGGGGATGGGTTGAAATCATATCAACCAATAGGATTTAGACAAGTTTAGGTTATTATTTTAACCTTATCAATTAGATTTAACTCTAAGTTAACTAATTTAACTTTTACCGTGACTTTTTGTTTTCTTACACTATATGGTTAATACACATACTATAACATGCCAAACGAACCCCAAGTTGTTTATTATTAATATATATATCCTTATATATGTCATTTTTCCGAACCTTAGATTTTTAGGAATTAAATAACAATTAATAATATAATATTTGTTTTAAAAACTAATTTATGTCAATTTTGACACTATTTGGTACATGATTTTTATGAAATTTTTAACAGAATGATAAGTTCGAACCAAGTTACTTAAATCAACAATAACATGTCATATTAACCTATAAAATTAGTTTAAGTCATAAAAAGTCTCAAATTACATTTATTTTGGCATTTATAACATCAATTATGTTAATATTTTCTTAAAAAGGTAATTACTGCATCATCGTTGTGTCATAAATAAATTAAATTATTTAAAGTATAAAAATTACAAATAAAATACCGTTATTTAGGAAATCTTTTTATCTTTCTAATGAATATTTATAGTCTAAATTATATTTTTTATAACCTTATATTAAAAATGTTTTAGTAAATAAACTTTGATTTTAACTCTTTTAACTCTTCTTTGAATTAAATAATAATAAATGTCCTAATCTAATCCAAGTGGGCCTAAATGATAATATTTTACACTTAAGGTTGTTTTTGGTCGAGATACACTTGTCCAATAGGATTAGGACATGTGTTAGGGTAATATTAATATCATTTTTACCCTTAATTACCCTATTTACTTTTAACCGTGGTAAATAAAAGTAAAAAGTTACTATTCACCAAAAATTATTTTCATCTCATTGAACCACATTTTACTTAGTGACATCAACCGTGTCTCTCTGATTTTTGAAATTCCATTCACAAAAGTGGTAAAATTAAGATTTATGAATAAATTAATTTTTTTAACTACCACTTAGTAGTTTCACTATTCATCAAAAATTGAAGTTTTTCAGAAAAATGCCAAGATTTCACCCTAAGCTATAATTGATATTCCGAATTCAAAAATGATTTCTATTTAACAAAATTCCCAACATATAAGTTGCATTAATTAATTTTATAATTAATTTCCACTGTCACAAAAAATAGCGTGTTTTTAAGAGATAATAACTATCAAAAGATTAACACTTGTTTATGTCTGGTGTAAATGTGAAATTACATCCAATGACCAACATTGTATTGAATTGTAAAAATATATTCTAAATATACTTTAAAACCACTCAAATTAATAATTTATCACTATTAATTATTTCGATTAAAAAAGTTGTTTTTAATTAAAATTTAGTAATTTTCACTATTCATCAGAAAATAAAAGTTATCCGAAAAGTACTAAAATTTCACCCTAAGCTAATTTCGATATTACGAATCAAAAAATGAATTCCATTTTGAAAAATAAAATTAAAAAATTTCAAAAAGTGCTTATTACTATTCACAATGGCGAGTTTTAATAATATTTTTATATCGTATTGTTGTTTTGTGAAACTCGTTATTGCGTACTACACACGCTATCGAGGAAGGTCTCGATTGCGTGTAATGCAAGGAAAATCAAGGATGCGTTTTGTGCAAGCTCCTTTTGGTGTAGCGTACAACACAAGACATTAGTGAAATTAAAAAGAATATTTTTCATAAAATCTCGGGGTGTTACATTATCACACATGTTTTATTCAAGTGAGATCCATTATCTCCTCCTCTGAACATTCCCTAGGGACCAAGGATGCCCCTTTCTCTGGTAATACTTAGGAGGACCAAAGTAGCAGTCCCTTCCATCAATTATATTTTCTTATTTAGGATGTAATCCATCCTATAATCTCTTTCATGATTCCTCATTAAAAGGGAATTTTTTATGTGGAGGGGATAATATGGATCCTATATACCATGACCAAAACTCTCCACCCCCTTTATTGGGATTAGGGATGATGTTTCAAGGCATGAAACTCTTATATTCACTTTGTGACACAATGATTCCATGTAGTAGGGAAGTTAGTCCCATATCACAGAAACCTAGGGAAAAGATACATTCCTTTGGGACCCATAATAATTTTAATATCTCACTTTGAGTATGAGTTTTTTTATTTTAAATTGCTTTTAATATAACAAGCTTGACTGCAGTAACTAAGAGTCAGTGCCTACTTTATTACATTTTCATAGGCAAAAAAGTTCAAATCAAAACGGACAAATAATTTGCAATTTTTTGAGAACCATAAACATACATTATACCCATATAACATTGGAAAAAGAAAATAAAACATAACAAAAATCAATTTCCTAAAATCCTTGAAACTCATTCGATGGATACATCTTCAAAACCTATAGGAGGGAAATAAAACAAGGTTGACCTCGAATGCTCAATAAGGGTTTCATAAAGTGGAATATATCATTAGTAAAAAATAATATTAAATATGTAAATGTCAAATAACTTAAAGTTCATAAACTTTATTCAATAAATTGATCATTATACAAAGCATAATCAATATGTAAATGTAACAAATTGAACACACATGTCATTTCATCAATAAACTATGAATGAAAATAATCTAGAGATAATATAAATTTGAAAATACCATGGATAATAATAATAAATGTATTTTAAATTAATTAAATTATTAATTATTTTAATTCATGATATTAGAAATCATGATACATATAGTCTCATGACCTTTCACAAGACATTTTTTAACTATGGGTAAAAACGTATCTGATTTGGACCGTTAATTTGACTCATAAGACCTGTCAATGCATCGATGAGCTATTTACAACTGGGAAACAACTATTAGTTCATATACAATGCAATCCTCATATTCCAAATAATTTATTTAATTCATGAATAAATATTTCTTATCATCAACTACACGTATTGAGTAATGTATAAGGATTTATCAATATTTACCTAGTTAATCAAATAGCATTAAAAGTAACCAATGTTTGTAAAAATGGAATAAGGATTAAGAAATAATGATATCCATAATAAAATAATATGTATAATTATGATAAATATATTTTCAAATTAAAAATGATAAAAATAAAGTGATTGTTTTTGTATAATGTAAACAATTGCAAAAGAAAATGAGATTTTACAATAATTTTTTTACCTCTCTGGGAACTTTTAATTTGTAACCCCTTGAAGAATAAATAATAAATAATAAATTAATAAACGTGAATAAATATTTATTCATGATAAATACATAAAATTTTAATTAAATAAATCATATAAAAGTTAATTGGTTCATATTAACAAATATATCTTAATAAAATGGAAATTGAGACAAAATATATTACCTCATGCTTTACATTAGTTGAACATCATTTAAACATAGGAAAAATGGTTTTAGTAAAGTTATTAATTTATAAAAAAAACATAATCATATTTATAATATCATATATTAACCTACTATAACATTATATCCCACTTTTGTTAATAATATTTCATTATTTTTATTGTTTTTGGCGTTAATTAAATTTTTTTCTTGTCTATTTTTTGAAATGAATGTTCTGATTATTTTAAATATAATATAAATAAATAATATAAAGAATTATTATAATGTTAAAATATAATAATAATATATTATATACATTATTAGAACTATTCTCAAATATTGGGCATGGGAAATGAATCTCATCGCTTCATGGAGACGGTAGGTTGTATATAGCCAGAGTGATGATATCACTCCCTTAATGGGTGAAAGGGTAAGAAATTGTATGAAATATTAATTTTAATAACTTGTAAAATTTAAGATATATATATATATATCATATATTCATTAATATTATCCATATTACAATTTTTATAAAGCGTATGTGAAAACAAATCACATCTTTTTACGAGGATGTAGTATATTGTATACACAAGAAACATTTTCATATTTTAAATGGAATGAAAAGTAATAATTTATATGTTATATTATAATTAAAAAAGGATAATTATATCATAAATATTATATATATAATTTAAATCCATCATTATATTCGACCATGAGGGTGTTGATGGAAAATTATTTACATCGGTTTGTGAGGTGGAATCCCACCATACACAAGATCGAAATTTTCATTTCTCGTTTGATGGAAGAGGAGATGGATATAGGTTATTAAAATAAAATAATAAAATATCATTATATTGGAAAGAATTTGTTATTATATTGTTATGATTGATGAAAAAATTAACTTTTTGGAGGAAGAAATAAAATAAAAATAATCAGTTAAGAACGTTATATGTTCTTCAGATAACCTCTTTAGGTTTTCAAAAAAGTCTTCCTAGGATGGGTTTATGATCAAAAAAGAGATTAGGATGTTTTTATAGGATTAAATACATGATTTAGGTATGTATTGGATGAACCAAATTTCTTTTTATGTGTGAAGAGGGAATGATAGTGGGTGGCCTTTTATAAGTAGGGGTTAGGATACACATGGAATTTTTTAAAACAATTAATTACACCCACGTTTTTTCCATGAAAAAACCTCCAAAATGGGTAATTAAAGACCATTAGTAGTTACAAGGTATAAATATGGCCATAAATTAGTGTTAGAAAATTTTATAGGTCATTTTAACCCTTATCTATTTAGTTTAACCCCACCTAAAAATTTGTTTTAACCTTAACCGCAGTAATTAATTTTTACTTCTTTTATTGTTCATAATGGTAAAAAATTAAGTTGACCTTATTAGATAATATAAATTATTATAATTCCTAATATGGAATCCATTTTTTCAAATCAAATTCACAAAATTTGAGGAATCAATTTAATATTATACCTATTGAATCAATGAAAAAGAAAGTTCCCAAAGGGAAATTTCTCTTAAGTATAGAAGGTTTTAACATAAAAATTCAATATTAAATTGATTACACTAAACTAAATTTTATTTATTATAATATAATTTAAGTAATTTTACTTTTAAACAAACATAAAATATAATTTATTTTTACAATTAATCGAAATGAAAAGTACATTTTCAATAAGAATTAGTATTTTTCACTATTCATTAAAAAATGAAATTTTTTATAAAAAAATACCAAAAATACCCCCTTGGATAATTATAATATACGGATATCCAAAATTAATTTTAGTTAAAAAAAATATTTTTTCTATAAGTGTCAAAATTTAATATTTTTATAACTGTGAAAGATGCAATGAAACCAGTTTCTTTGAAATAAATACTGTTTTTTTAAACCATTTATTTTACATTCAAATGATTCTAGTTTTATTTATAATAAATTATTAACCATAATTTTCCTGATTTAGTTAGTCCTATTCATACATACCAAATTAAAATATAATTTAATATTTTCATATTTAAATAATATTTTAATATATTATCGTGTTTCATTTAAACCCAGTATTGTGTGCATCACAAGTTATCGAAGACATTGAATTTATTTAAAAGTAAATAAATCATAAAGATTAGGGGTGTTAAATTATTACCCCCAAAAATATTCTTTAAAATTTCATGGATAATACCATATATATTTATTGGGGTATTTATTATATACAATATCCTCTAGTTCCTACATTTCTTCCTCTATTTTTTGATTTCTCAAAAGTACCTCTAAAAATTGAGTTGTCAGATTCCTAAATACTTTCTATCTTGTATCAATAATATGGATTATTTATTAATAGTAAGATAGACCAAGTTACAATCCTATATCATAATAGGTGAGCTCATGCATTAGGGGTGTTGTAATATTCCCCAAAAAAATATTTGAAATTACATAGATAATACCATCTTAATTGATTGGGGTAGTTATTATACATAACAACCTCTCATTCCAACATTTCATCATCTGTTTTATGATTTCTCCTATGCACCACTATCAATCGAGTTTTCTGATTCATCAATACTTTCTCTCTTTTATTAATATTATGGATGTTTTAATTATACTAAGATATACTAGGTTCTAATTCAATTTCATCATAGTTGGTCACTTGAATTGGGTGTGGAATTTATTTCCTTAAAAAAGATATATGATACACATCATGTACTTTTGAAATACTTGGTTTCATTGACAACTGGTAAGAAATGGATAAAATTCTTTCAAGGATTTTAAATGATCTAATATACCTGAGGCTCAATCTACCTTTCTTATTAAACCTTATGAAACCATTCCATGGAGATACTCTCAAGAAACCATGATCTCCCACATATAATTCCAAATACTTCCTCTGAATATCAGAATAACTCTTCTCTCTATATTGAGAAGCTTTAATATGATCCTCAATAGTCATTACCATTTTTGTATTATCTTCTAAAATGTGTTGTCCAACAAGTTTCCTTTCACCAACTTCATCCCAAAAAATTTGTTTATGAAAACTTTTTCCCTAAAATTCTTCTTACAGTTCTATTTTAATACATGAATGGAAACTATTATTATAATAAAATACTAACAAAAGTAAATATTTTTCCAACATACATTTAAAATCATGTGATCATGAATTTAACATGTCTTCCATTATTTTAATAGCCATTTTTATCTTTCCATCATCTTTATGATGGTAGTAAATGATCATATAAAGTGTAGTATCAAGATTCATATGAAGACTCTTCCAGAATTTCGATGAAAAATGGGGATCACAATCAAGATGATCGAAAGTGGATCACTATAATGTCTTATAACATCATTAATATAGATTCTTTTAGGTGATCAAGATGTAAATATTCTCTTATAGATAGGGCGTATGCATATTTTGTTAAGAAATCAACAATTATCCATATTGAATCATTCTTTCTAAGAGTCCTTTGAAGTCCTATGAAAAATTGCATAGTAATTTTATCCCATTCCCCCATAGAAATTGGAATGTGTTTCATGAATCCTATATGATATTGTCTCTTAACCTTAAACCATTGAAAAACATAGTATTTTAATATATATTATACAATTTATTTCTTCATGTTATCTCAAAAAAAATTCCCTCAAATTCCTATATATATTGGTGCTACTAGGGTATATAGAGAAACTTGATTTATGAGAATCATTTAAAATTCCATTTTTAGCTCAAGTATAGACTAAACACATAATATATTTCAAAATTTCATAATATCTTCCTAAATTTCAATCCTAATTTGGGTCATAAATCCTGGTTCTTTCTTATTCAATGCATTTAATACCTTATTTTCCTTCTTTAAGTTGTAGTGTATTAAGAAATCCTAATCCTTAAGTAGCTCAAGCTATTTACTTTGTCTCATATTGATATATTTATTTGAAAAATTTTATTTTTGGAAATTATGATCCATGTATATCTCAAATTCGTCATAATAGAGATAATATCTAAATATATTCAAAGAAAGGAATACATTTTATTTCTCAAGACCATGGGTTGGATAGTTTTTATTCACAATTCTTCAATTTAATTGATTAATATGTGATAACTTTATCAGTATTCATTCAAACACAACTAATTCCCTTATTTAATTAATAAATAAATATCACAAACTCATCAATTATAGATGGTAGAGTAAAAAATCAAACAATAAAACAATCTCATATTTAGTTTATCTAAAAATTATTCACATTCCTTTTTAAAAATTAACATACCCCCTTTATGTTTAAGCTTATATAACATTTTATCCATTCAGAAAAAATTATGAATGAATCATAGAGAGTAACCAACCAAACTAATACAACTCTGTAACTTAGTTATATTCATTAGTGTAGGATATTCTTGGATTTTATTTGACTCCATAGGATAAACTGAGATTCCATCCTTGGAGACAATGTAGCATCCTGAATTTTTCGTGAGGAACATTTTATTTTAGTTTTTGTTATAACCTCATTGATATTTTGGTTTCGGATTATATCCTGGTGATTGGAACCTTGGGCCAATTTGTTATTTATGGAAATAATTGGGTGGATAGGATGGAGGGTAGCTAAATGATAAATACACAGCATAAATGATAAATACATGGTGTGTATTTATAATACAAGAAATGAAATGGGACATCCAACCCCCTTACATTTAATGAATTATTTTTTCCCCAGGAGGAAAAAACTGTGAAATAAACGATGTGTAATTCATTTTCACACCATGTGATTGATTCTTCTAGGTGAAGTGATCTGATCATTACCCAATGTGTAATTCATTTACTTTCCATGTTAATTACAGGGCCAGTTTTTAAAAAAAAAATTGATAAAAACAGTTATTTTTATTTTAGGGGTTTCCTTTCTCCTCCTTCTATAGTGGGATACATATGAGGGAACCCCTCTGCACCTAACCTAGTTTCCACCATATCTCCTCTGTATGAGCTTAGTTTTCTTCATTTTCAGGTGTGTTGAAGCAAAAAAGGTAAACTCTCAATTCTTATCCCTTCCTTCCATCATTTATCTTCCCATCATTTGTGCTATTTTAGTGTGATCTCATATGCCCTAATTTTATGGTTTTAATCTATTATTATGATTTCTCTCATTCTATATTAATTAAAAGGATGATACTGGATGAACAGAGTATTACATGATTGAGGTATGTGGTATAGTTCTTTCTCTCAAGGTCTAGTAGGATTTTACCATGCGTTGATCTTCTGTGAACCAGACCTACCCGGTGATGACTCTCTAACAATTAATTAAATAAATAAATTGATGTTCCATTCTTAATAAAACCATAATTAATAGATAATCATGTGATAAGTTTATTTCCTTGATGCAAGACACCGATAAGGGTGTTCCTTCATTAAATGAATAAACACCATTTTCCTTAAATTGTTAATCCACCTTTTGTGGTGTGTTTTCCATTGTAATAAATAAATTGAAAGGAAATTTATCTAAGAGAAATGATTGCACATTAGTTAGGCTCTTACACCTATTCCATATCTTGAATTTCATGAATTAAATTATTTGGTCAACTTGTTAACAATTCTTGGGGGATATGGTATGAGTTAGTACTAACCATAAACTTCCCTCACTTAATCCAAGGGTGATATAAGGGTACCAACTTGAGGAATCCTTGGACAGGCTCAACATTATTTATAATTGGATATGGGAATGGTTATAAATATATTAGAATAAATACTTTGATTCCTATGTAATTATTTGGTTGGTTCATCGAGAATATTACTTACATACTTATGAGTGATACCAATTTCATAGGGAAGTCGCATTTAAAGGGCTCAGTGGAATAATTGCTATTGCATTCCATGGTTGATTCTTAGTACCTTATTTGGGATACCAAAGATGGGCTCAGAGATTCAGGATTTAAACACTCTGAGTGTGATTAATAATATGCCTTAGGGATATCCTTGGATAGAATCTTATAGTGTTGAGTATTTTTAGTGCTCCTCGTGTGATTCTCAAGTCCCTTTATATGATTCACCTAGGGCAGTCCCAAGATGCAACATTATTATAGAAATAAAATTTATTAAATTAAATGAAAAGTATTCTAAGACAAATAACATTTGATGGATTGGTCCACACTCAATACATACCTTGTTTACATGATCATTTTTTCATCCGCAAATATATGCTAGATATCCTATATACACCCATAATATGTCTGCACAAATTTCCTTCCTTTTAGACATATTTGGATTAGGCTAAAGTGGGTAGTTTTGGTTGGGTGTCCCATGAGGAAACCAAACCAATTTACTTATATATTTATTTCCTTTCATTTATTATGTACCAATTCTATGCTCATTTTATATTCACATACTGGATTTTTTTAGACACAGTTGGTTGTGGCCTACTAAGTTAATCTCACACCCTACTCAGGCCACCCTTGTTACCCTCGTTGAATCATGATTCAAGGTGTAGATAAAGGGTAGATTCTATCTTTATATGCTTTATTTATAGTACGAGGATGGAGTACGGTGTTAGAGGACAAAGCCTATGATCATGGTGCTAGTAGTGGAATATCTTGGTATTCTTTTATTATTTATCTTCTAGTATATGCTCGTTTCACCTATATCCCATGTACTAATTTTTTATACCTACATTAAATGATCATCGTAGTCATTTTTTATCTATTTATGATTCATCTTGTACATGATTACATACATTTGAGAATTTATAATTCCACTGATACTTGTTTATTTCTTTTTTCATTTCTTACCATTATTATATACAGATGCAACACACTCTAATCCATGAGTAAATAGTCTCCCCATGGACACACCCAAGGCCCTTGTTGCTAGTTGGACTCCTTTGGAATATGTGTAGGGGATCTTGAGGTCATGTAGAATGTTTTTTACAATGATCCTCTCTTTAAATACCAAGAAATTACATCATTTTTTTAGAATATTAATTACATTACACAAACACACATCCAATGACCATATCAGTTTACTTTCTTTAGATTTATAGAAACATAACAATGGTATATAAGTTAACTACATTATCTCCAACTAGGTTATCCATGACTATCACTCTTCTCAAACACACCATGCATAATACACAACTTTATAACCTGGGAAAATGAAACATAGGAAAGGGTGAGTTGATATTCTCAAAAAGGGAAAAATTGAGATAAGTAACCATAAAGAGAAATCAAGGGTATAATAAAATAATTATATTATTTTAATATTATAACCTTCTTATCATGTATCATATACATAATTCATTTAATAAAGATTGGTAGTTCATAAGATATGATTCATGCAGTAATAAAGAGTATAATCCATGAAATCCTGACATATTAATAATACATTGAATTGTTGAAGGAACATAAATGTATAAAATGATTTCCACAGTAGTCATGTCTTACTACCAAGTTCGTCCTAGTGGAATGGGTTTACTCCCCAAAACATATTAGTAGTCAAGGTTCTATCCCAATACAATCTTAGAGGACAAAGTCATTTATTGAACTGAATTAAATCCCCATTCCATCCATGTATATCTAATGAGATATAAATCTTTAACAAATTCATTGGAGGTAGATATAGGTATCACCCATCACATAATGAAATCATACATACACATGATATAAGATTATAAAACATTAAAAATATTATAACCCATCAGATGAAAATGGTTATCCTAAACATTTAATCATATATTGGCCTATGGAAAAGTTACAAGTTTCATAATTATTTCATCATATAATAACCCCTTAAAATAGGAATGTTTCATAAAAATATATCATGGTATAACACATGTAAGATAAATGGGTTTCATAAACAAAATGCCATCAAAATCATAAGCCATTCAGAGAAATAATAAGAAAAGTATCCTTGGATCATAACCCTACTAAGTGATAGGTAATATCAAATCATGTCATACTATATTGAAAATGATTTTTAAAGATAATTTAAAATATTTATTGGGTAAAATATCATTTCCACTTTGAAAATTTATTTTTAAAACATCAAAAAATTTGAAAACCTTTTTCATTGAAAATAACCATGAAATCATATAAATCAATATTTGAAACCAATTTTAAAAAAAATAAAACATAAAACATAGTAAAATTTATTTTCCTTGAAAATTATATTAAAAAATATTTTAAAATAAGTTTTCAATACATTTTTATAAAACATGGTTTTGGTATAATATAGATTTCCAGCTGAAGAGAGAAACAAAGTCTGATTTTCTTGAAAATATTTTCTTAATTATCTTATTTACCAAAAGAGGAAAAACGATACCACTAAATAAATATATCATTAAAAACTAGAGTATAATAAATTTTATGATATTTCCTGAGATATGGATCATAATATTTCATTAATGGAAGCATAATCATAAATAATCCAGATAAACAATGAGATTGTAGCAATAAACTCTTACCACATTGGTAACTTTCAATCAAAATCTCTGTGAGATAATAACATTACATAAATCTAAAAATATCATTATAAGAACTATATTCATAATAAAATAAGTCATTGGGAAGTATATACACCTTATATTATAATATAGGTTCATAACATAACATGTGTCTCAATAAAGGTAAATTGAGACAAAATTACCTTACCGATTTGGTAAATTTTGAACAGTAATCTGCATTAAAGATATATCATAAAATGTATATGTAAATACACATAAATTTAAGTATAAGGGTCATAAAGTACATTAAATTTCATTATATACACCAAAAAAAGAAACATATGGTGAATATGGCATAGGTCTCATAGAAATAAAAATGAGACTATAAATCCCCTTACAATAAGTCTTTACTTCCTTCATAGACATTAAAAAAATCTATATAATAAATATAAGATTACTATAAATATATCATAGAAACATATTCATATATATAATACCATATATTATTTACTTGTGACTTTATAATAATAATTTATTTACAATTCCATTTTAATGTTATGTTTCGGGTTATGTTTTGTCCTCTTACATAGATAATGATTTACTTATTTCCAGAATAAAACCCATGATATAAATATCGAATATATTAATTATAAAATTACATATAATAATCTATAAAATATGTAAATAGTAAATTAAATACGCCATTTAGGGAGATGGTAGGTCGTACGTACATGTGAATGTTGCTTTTATTTTCTTATCGTATTGAAAGAAATAAAGTATATGATCCATATATTTATATGTATGTATTATCATTTCATTATAATTATTATTTAATTTATTATAAATATATTTGTAAAACTCATCCTAAATAAATTCCATGTAATGTGTGAACAAATAACATTTCTTTGAGGAGGAAATAGTATACACGTCCACAAATGATGTTATCGTATTACCACAAAATAGAAATCATAAAGGTATGTGTTTTATAATAATTTAATAAGATAAAATAAATCATAAATATCATATATATGATATAAAAATACAATTTAAATTATTATTAACAACCATAAGATCTGGTAATGGAAGAACGAATAACATCAGTTTGAGAGGTGGTAGTCCTCTATACAAATGAACGATGATTTTGTCTTCCATTTTATTGAAGTGTGTGTTGGTGTATGTAATAAAATTAACATAAAAACATCTTAGTATATTTAGGATATTAATGTTATTATATAATAATAGAATAATAATAATCTAAGTGGTGGATAAATTCATTAAACAAAAGTTCTCATTGAAAACATTACCTCTTATTCTGGGAACTCCTTTTAGTTTTCCCCAAAGGAAATACTTGTTTGGATTTAATCCCAAAATAAGGATTCTATGATGAATTTAGGGATTTTTGGAGTGTAATTTTACATATTTTTATAATAAAATGTATTTATAGGTGTGAATATGTTAGGGGGGTTGGTTTTCCATTTATAGTGGAGGAGGAGTGACATTCTTGTAAATACCAAAAATAAAAACCAATTAAGAGGTTTACCTTACCTCGTGTGCCTAAAATAATGAATAAAATTATATCCAAGAGGATATATCTTATAAATAATTCTAGGAAATTTTTATTGGAAATTTTTATAGGTTATTTCTCCCCTTAAGTTTAAAGTTTTATTGCTAAGTAAACTCGTTTTCACCTCAATCACTGTAATTAATATTAATTACTTTTACTATTATTTTTTGTATAAAACTAAGTTGATCTTTATAAATATTACAAATTATGATAATTTAAAATATGGAATCATTTTTTACAATATCATAAGTTGTATAAATTAATTTAAAATTAATCTCATAAATGTGTCGTGAAAGCATTATTTTAAAAAGAAAATGTTCAAAAGTTAGAAATGATTTTATATCAATATTCAATGTGAAATTGATTTTAATGAACTAAATTATATTAATAGATTTATAATTTAACTAATTATAATTTATACCCAATTTCAAATATAATTTAACTATATAAATAAATGATATGAGAAATTAGTTTTCAATTAGAATTCATTATTTTTCACTATTCATTCAAAAAATGAAATATTTCATAAAAATCAAAACAAATAACTCTAATAATATTTTTAAATTATTAATTTAAAAATGAAATTTATTTTATAAAGTAAAATTTCTATAAGTTTCAAAAAATAATTTTATTATGGTTCATAAAAGCACATAAAAACATGTTTTTTCAGAAAATTGTATTTTCAAAACATATAGACTTTACTATAAATTGTATATTTCATTATCAATATGTTTTATTTATATAAAACCATTATAATTAATAATTTAAAATTATTTATTACTATTCAATTTACTATGTTTGATGGCTATGATGTAACTGTCATATTAAAATAATTATATTAATAATGTGTTATTTAATTGAAACTTAGTATTGCATCTAACAAAATCTAAGTTGGTGTTGCGTGTATAGAAAGCCTAACTCAGTGTACTATATAATGAAATATTAACATGGTTTAGATTTTAATTCAAGAAATTAATAAAATTTATTTTATTTGAAAAAAAACTTCTGGAAAAATTGGAGTGTTACACTCTTTCCCCTTAAAATGAATTTCTCCCTCAAAATTCATCAATTTGATAAAAAAATGAGGACACTTCTACATAGTAATATCCTTAATTACCTATTTTTCTTACTTAAACTGGTGGTTTTTTTACCAAGTGAGTGGTATTTTTTTGTAGGACTTTATATGTATGATCCAAAATTTCAACTTGTTGTTCCTCATAAGAAATATCGTGCTATGATGATATGAAATCAGAGTTCAGTACATGTGAAGATTAAGATTTGTACTTCCTTAGGAGAGATACATAGAAAACATCATGGACTTCATAGATTTTTGGTAGAAGCATCATGTTATAGGATACCATCTCAATATGATAAATAATTTCCAAGGTGAGGATATAACTAGGGATTAGTTTCCCTTTATTCCCAGATATCTTAAACTTCTTCCATGATGAAATTCTTATAAACAACTTATCACCAACCCCAAATTCAAGATCACATCGATGATTATTAGTGTAACTTATATGATGACTCTATGTTTACTTGGCATTTTTCCAAATGTTTGTAACCTTCTCTATCATTTCTTTACCTATATCAAGTCCTGGTAGCTTTCCTTCTCCAACATCATTCCATCACATTGGATAATTACATTTCTTACCATGAAGGTATTTATAACAATCCATATAAATGCTTAAGTGAAATAAATTGTTGTATAAAAACTTAACTAAAGGAATGTGTCGATACAAACCTCCTTTTAAATCTAGATAAAAATATCAAAATATATCATCTAGGGTTTGAATTTTTCTTTTAGACTGAATATCCAGCTAAGGATGATAAGTAGTGCTGAAACTAAATTCCATATCAAGGGATTTATGAATACTTCACTAGAATTTTGAGGTAAATCCATGATATAGATTTGATACAATGGAATTTGGTACTCCATGAGACCTTACCACTTCTTTAATATATATCTTAGAAAGCTAATCCAGATATAACTCTTCTCAGATAGTGATTTCTTTTTATAACATAGTTATGATATCAACTACCTCATATATAGATTTATTCCATTTAGAGGTATCAGGGACTCCAAAGATAAAATCTATAGTGATATTCTCCAATTTCTATTATTGTATGGGTAATGGATATAACATACCCTTATACTTTTTTATTTCATATTTAACTTACTAACATACCACGAACTAGGATACAAACTCTGTGATATCTCTCTTCATTCCATCCCACCAGAAGTATTCTTTCATATCTCTTTAAATATTCATACTTCTAGGATTAATAAATATTGAAGAACTATGAAATTATTCTAACATATGTCACTTCAAATATGGTATGGAAGGAACACATACAAGGTTCTATAACCTTATCATACCATCAAGGTCAAACCCAGTAACATTTCTATATTTCTTTTATAGATCTACATCTTACTTTTGTTCCTCTTTAATCATCAGTTGGATAGATGGATAGACATTAAATTGAGAAAAATAATATTTTTCTCCTTCCTTTAGGATTTCTATATCTATAATTTTCAAATCCATAAATATTTTATCTTTTAAGATCCTCATCATGGATAATCTAGCATTCTCTGTTTTACTCAAATCATTAACCACCATGTTTGTTTTCCCAAGGTTGTATTGTATTTAGAAGTCATAATATATTATCATCTCTAACTGTATTCACTATTTCAAGTTAAAATCCTTCTATATGAATATATACATTAATATTTTATTTATATATATATATATATATCACACTCTTATTTGTAAATATATTTTCTCCACATTTATAATGGAAAAATTACCACAATTAACTCCCAATCATGAATTGGTTAATTTTTATCATGAATAATTAATTCTCAATAAGAATAGTATATTACCATGTTATTATAAGTAATAATGCATCCCAATCCCTTATTGGATGCATCACTATATACTAAAAACACTTATATACTATGGGGTAATATAAGAAAAGGTGCACTGACTAACCTTCTCTTTAGTTCCTTGAAATTTTCCTCAAATTCATCTGTCCAGAAGAACATGGAACCCTTTCCTAGTTAACTTGGTTAAAGGATTAGATATTCATGACAATTTATACATTAACTTTAAATAATATCCACAAAAATCAACAAATCTATGGATCTAAATCATCATGTCCAGTCTAGGCCAATATTTAATAGCCTCCACCTTTTATGGATCTGTTGATATACCCTCTCTTGATATTATATAACCCAAATAATTAAACCTTCTTCATCAAAAATACACACTTTGTAAATTTTTCATTAATTTTATCCTTGATTAGGGTCTGTAGTATAATTATCATGTGATCTTCATGATTTTTCTTGATCTTTTAGTAAACTAGAATGTCATATATAACGACTACCCCAAACTGTTTAAGGTAATATCTAAAAAATATATTCATTAAATCCATGAAGATATCAAGGTAAATAGTAATACCAAATGGAATGACTATATATTCATAGTGTTCATACCATGAATGGAATTCCATATTTGGTATATCTTCTATATTAACCCTCAATTGATGATAACTAAAATGAACATCGTTCATGGAAAATTATTGAGATTCTCACAGTTGATTATAAAGGTCATAAATATGGGGAAGATTATAGTATTTATAGACTAGGAGTAGAGACTAGCTTCCCATTAAGTCCCCTAAATAAATAAGAAATAGTTATAACAATGAAAACCAACCTATGAACACACACTATGTAATATACTCTCTTTTTCACTATATATATCATAAATAAGGATGAAAACTTGTCTAATCTTAATAAATCACTCGTTCTCATTGGCTTGAGTCGAGGCAGAAGTGCTACTTGACTTTAAGAAACATCACCAAGGCACCAAATGCTAGAAATAAATGATGAAGGATTCGTGAAAAATTTGGGGATGATTTTATATTTTAATTAAGACAACCAACCAAAAATTTCATTACGAAAAACAATTACATGATTCATGTCAACAATATATTACAATTCAATATCATACCAATGATAATAATGAAAAACCATACCAATAGAAAATTAGAGACACAAGAAGAAGACTAAAATAAAAAAACTCAAAGACATAATGAAATTAATTTACATCCCCAAGCCATGATCCATTATATAACTCCACAACTACCCAAGAATCATGATACACCGCTAAGGAATTGATATGCCTTACCTTTAAATGTGTCCCGATAAATGAAATCTGCAAAATGACCAATGTGAAAAAGTAGGGGTGAGTAATGAAACTTAGTAGTCTTACCCTAAATGAATTCTCTTATCACACCACTAGGGTATAACAAGTTTTTACATTTATATAAAAAATTATATAAAACCATTAAGTAGTTCAACAATTTCCAAAATCCAAACAAGTCCCTACCAAAATAGTTTTTCTCAAATAAACATATTTTTAAGGATAGAAACCAAACAAGTCATTAACCAATAATTCCATTTCACATTAGCATAACCCATTCCATTTCACACAAACCAATACATACACCTTAACCAAAAACACAATTCAACCACAGAAGCTTAGTGTTACCTTTGAAATTGGAACTTCACATCCATACCTTGTCCCCTTTTTATAATGTAGATTCAGGAACACATTCTAATAATCTGATGGTGGTACTTACTGACCAGTATTCATCCCCATTATACTCATGATTAACTACTTAATCCAACCAAAATTCAAATTAACATTTACTAAAATAATATCGATAAGAAATTTCCAAAACCAAACCAACCATTTATGCCCAATAAATTTTAAACCAATATTTTCCAAAGTCATGCCAACCAATATTTTCCCAAAACCATTTCACCCAATAAAACCCAAACCATTTCACCAATCATGACAAAACCCTTAAATAAAACAACTTTTTAATTGAAAATCATTTCCATAAATCAAACCAAGGAACAGATTTTAAAATTATCATTCAAAAATATAACAACGAAGCACACTACACAAAAAACACCATAATTTCCCCAAAATCCGTAAATCAAAACCAAAGGGGTTTAATCAATTATTATAATAAAAGTATCATAATAAATTTCAATAAAAACAATTTATTTTAAATTATTCCTTCTATTTCTAGTAAGGGGAGTCGAGATTCCAGCCACCTACCTCTAAGATTTTGGAGAAAATGGTGAACAACAAAAAATTCTCACCAAACTGGGTCAAAAGTACAAAAACCCACCTTAGATATCTTACCTTGACATCATCAAGGTCAAATATAACCATTATTGGAAAAAAAAACCCTAGATCTATCCGTGATGGAAGTAGATCTAATAAACTAGGAGAGTGATAAGTAGATCTAAGAAAACCTAAGGAAACTACCACAAAAGAGACTTTATAAGGGATATATAGATTTACTACACCAATAAAGGCCTACAAATCCCATCCAAAATGAGAGGGATAGGTTATATATCCTTTGGGAGTAATAAATCTTGAATGAGAGTCATTTTGGGGTTAAATTGAGGGCTATAGGGTGAAACCCGAACTAAAAAATATTTTTAATAACACATTTTTTAAACCATGCATGGTTAGCCGCACGGTTAGGAAAAATGTACACTAGCCATGAACCTACTACTACCTAAAGGGGTCTCACATGGTAGTGCTACATGGTTTGAAAATCCATGCACCGATCATATAAAATCCCACTATCCAAAGCTGCATGGTTTACCTAGGGTGGTTTCATGGTTTGGCCAACCATGTACCTTAACCATGTGCCAACCGAAATCCCATCGCCTCAACTAGAATAGTTTCCTAGAGATGTTACATGGTTTTCACTAATCATTCTCAAACTTTTTTCCCTTAGAAAAGAACCAAAAACCTTCCAAAAACCTTTAAAAATATCCAAAACATTGACCAACCACTTTATAAACCTAAAAATCATAAATCAAGGGGTTATGTACTAGAAACAAGGGGTGATAAATTCTCCCAACCATTATCCATTTCATCCTCAGAAAGTAGAAAACCATTGATTTTCTGAAATATCTTGGGCTATTAATCATCCATTTCTTTCTCTGGTTTCCAAGCCTCCTCCTAAATATAACTATGTTTCCACAAAACCCACATCGACCAATGCTTTTTCTTCATAATACATTCTATTGTATATGCACAATCTGTACTCAAACATGCACCAAAAAAGAATTAGACTCTAGCTCAAAATTATCCCATTGAATGACATTGTTGGGTTCCAAATGATACTTCTTCAAATGGGATACATGGAATATATTATACACCATAATAAACTATGGTATAAAATACAACTGATAATCCACCTCTCCAACCCATTTATGTATCTCAAAAGGGTCTTTATATCTAAGATATGACTATCCCTTCTTTCCAAAATGATGATTTCCAAGCCTATGAGAGATTCTCAAGAACACAGGATCACCTACCTAAAACAAAAATAGAAGTCGAAGATGATCTGCATATGATTTAGAAAGACTCTAAGTTGTCTCTATTCTCATCCTAATCAATTTAATCTTATATATTGTATCTTGGACAAGGATCAACCCAACCATCAAAGTCTTACATCTTTCCACTCAAAAAAGTGTAGAACGACATGGATACCCATAAATTTCTTCAAAGGGAGCCATATGTACCAAGGATTGGTAACTGTTACTCTATGAAAACTCCACTAATAGAAAGTTCTCCTCCCATGAGCCACTAAAATTAATTACACAAGCCCACAAAATCTCTTTCAACATTTTTATCATTCTCTCAGATTTCTAATCCATTTGGGGATGATATGATGTGATCATCGTCAACTGAGTACCTAGGGATTGTTACAAAGAAATCTAGAAACAACACATGAACCTCAGGTCTATATCTAATTAAATAAAAGCTAGTACACCATTCCTCTTTATCACCTCAAAGATATGGATTTTGGAAAGGTCCTCCACCATATGAAATTCAAAAAATGGGATGAAGTGTGCTGACTTTGTGATCTGATCCCAATCACCCATATGGAATCGTGTTTCTAAATTGTTATTGGGAGAGTTGTATAAAAATCCATAGCTATCTTCTCACATTTCCACATTGGGATAGGTAAAGACTGCAACATACCTGCTAGTCACTGATTCTATACCTTAACTTACTAACAAGTCAAGCATCTTGATACAAACTCTTCCACATTCCTTTTTATACCAACCCACAAAAACCACGCTTTCAAGGCCATATACATTTTTTTAATTCCCAAATTGACAAAAGATCTTTAATAATGATATGCAAGAAAATTTTGTTTTGAAAATCCATTGGTATAACCATCCATCCCTGAAACCACAATACTTAATTCTCATCCAGTTTCCATCCATCAATGGTCTCCCAACCATTGAGTTTTGACCTCAAATCCACACACTCTAAATCAAAGGCTTATACCTCTTCAACTACTTTAATAAAATTATAAATGAACAAAACTAAAAATAAAAATACAACATCACATTGGTCTTTACATTACAACCGCATGTTGGATATGACCAACATCAACTTCCACTGAGCTAAATCTTCTTTTACCACATGATCATATGAACTTCTACTTAATGCATATACCACTGAATTCCCTTTTATTGGTGTATACATAAATTTAAAGTAAAAAATATATATATACTTTATCTATATCCTTCATCTAAAATTCTAATATAGTTTTTATAAAATATTATTTATACTCTTATGATCGGTAAACTACATTAATTTTTTACCAAAGATGTAGTGATGCTATGTTTTCAAATCATCGACTACAAAATCCAATTCCAAATCTTGTTTTTTTTATTTCTTATCATGAATCCAAAAATTACATGAGCCATATGAATCCACATGATCCCCTTGCATAAGAACACACCCCAACCCAGATCCTAATGCATCACAATACACCACATACCCTTTTCCTTGTTTTGTAAAAAACAGGATCAGAGGTGATGTAAGGCAACCCATAAGCTCTTCAAAATAATTCTGAAATTCCTCATTCTATTTAAATAGAAAATTATTCCTTGCCAAAGATTTCATTGGTTAATATAATCATGATAATTCAAGAACAGATCATCGATAATACCCATCTATAACAAGGGTTGTATCTCAAAAACAATCCTTGCTGGTTTCCAAGAGATGACAACCTCTATCTTTTCTGGATCCCCTGAAACACCTTTATCAGAAATATAATTTCCAATGAAACGTACCTCTTGTATCAGAAAATATCACTTTGATAATTTGGAATACAATCAATGGTCTCTCAATATTCCAAACATGTTCTCCAAGTGTTTCTCATTCCCAACCCTTGTCTATGAATATACCAATATATCATTGATAAACACCGCTATAAGAGAATCCCTATATCTCTAAAATATCTGATTAATCAATTCCATAAAGACCAATGATTAATTTTTAAGATCTAAAGGCATCACCACATACTCATAATTAACATATCTACTCTTGAAATATATTTTTGTAATATCCTCCTTCTAAACTCACAATTGGTGATATCCTGATTGGAAGTCAATATTAGAGAACCACCGAGATCCTCTCAATTGATAGAATAGATCATAAATGTGTGGATGTGGATACTGATTATTTTTCATAACATGTTTAAGATTATATAATTGAAAAAAATCCTAATATTTTCATATTCTTTTAAAAAATCAAGACTGGTGCTGCCCATATAGACATAATAGGCCGAATAGACCCTTTGTTTTCTAGCTCCCCCAACTACACATTCAATTATTTCAATTATATTGGTTTCATAAGATAATATGGATGGTAAATAGAATTAGTCACTAAAAGAATATCAATCATAAACTCCACTTATCTTATGGGTGTTATACCTGAGAAATCTTCAAGAAAGACATCAAAAACTAGATCAACAACCATTGAAAAAACCACTCTTCTCGATCTCTTCCATTGATTCAAAATACATGGTCTCCATATAATAAGAGATCATTCCAAGTAATAGTTCAGAGAATCCTATTTCACCCAAAATTTCATTCTTTTATCCTATAAAGTGATTCTCAATTCCATCCTCAGTAACAAAACTAACTATTTTCCTATAACAATGGATGTGAGCCTTAACTATTGTCAGCCAATCCATTCCTAGGATTATATCAAAGACTTCCATCTCAAGAACCAACAAGTACCATGTCAAATCAACTCGATCAGTTGTTATACAACACACTTGAACATAAAGGATTAATATTATCTTTTACCAAGAATTGTTTGATCTTTGAAAACTAAGGGCATTATCTCAACATTGAAACCCATCAATTCAACAACATGAGAAACAATAAATTAATGGGGTGAAACCACATCAAAAAATTTCCACATGAGGGTAGAATTTAAAATAATCATACCAAGATCCAATGATTCTCTAGGTTTTTCGTTAATGATAACCTGATAAGATCCAAATACATGAATAATCACCACAATTTTCTCTTAATTACCATGTAGAAATTTCAATTTTTGAAGAGTCCTGGTATTCCTAGAATCACCATGGATAACTTTGTTCTACCGACGAGGGGTATTTTTCTACCCTAATCCCGTCAAGGAATAATTAATCTAAAACCCTTGATAATTGTCCTAAACACCTGAACTTAAGGAATTACAATAATAACACTAAATCTTACCCATCTGATTACAGTTATGGAATGCTCTAGGTTTTATCAGACACTCTCACTTCATATGTATTGAAGTGCCACATTGGAAGCATCTTAGATTACTCTTAGGGTTCATAGGAATATTCCCCAATCAATAAAATTTATTCAAATCCATAATCTCACATTGTAAATAAGTGTCCCTCTTCCACTTTCTCCTCGCATCAGAGTTTGATCATGTAGCGATTCACTATTTTTTTCCACCCTTGCACTACTGTTTTGAACTAGTTTTTTATTGAAAATTAAAATATAATAAAAAATTAAACTTCATGTTTGATTAAATAATATAATTTTATTCACTATTAAAAAGTTCAATATTTCTTGTTTTATTGGTTTCATTGTAGTTGGAGGTGATTTGGAGAGCCCGCGATGGAATTCATGTAAAACAGGACAAACTATGTGAGAACCTGAGAAAATTTGTAGACTTCAATAAACATTATGGATAATCTATGAATATAATTGGGATAAAAGTTTTTGTTATAGTGTAACACCATGTGGGATACATTTTTCTGAAAGACCATAGAGTCCAATTCTTCTATTTGGAGGCACAAAAAGGTCCACAATGTGAAGAAATTCAGGGTGGGCCAGATTGGACCGCCCTTCTATATTTGATCCCTAACATGGTCTTAGAACATCCAATTTATCTGATTCAATGTTAAGTTGATATATAACTCTAAGTTTCACATCTCAAATTATTCTTATGACATATTTTCATGTTTTAGTCAATCAACTATCCGTATAAATGAGTAAAAAGTATGTCAAAAATAGTGACCTTGTCCTTTAGGCATTTGACTTATTTTCTAGAAATTTTGAAGTAATTTTCCAAAAAATAACTCCTCCACCTCATTATTAAGGGTTTCTTGACCATAGTGTAGGATTAGGGCTCTTGGAATTATCTTCTTTACATTTATGGCTCTATCCCCTTCCATGGAGTTCTAAACTCCTTATGATTACTTGGGGAGGAACATGATGTAAATACCAAGATTCATGTTTGTATTATTTTGAATGAAATTTTTTAATTCAAAGTTTGTGTGTCATTTTAAATCATCCTATAGTTTATTTAATTGATTTATATACTAGTATTTCATGATCAAACTTGTATAATCGTGTTTGGGGGTACCCTTTCGTGTGATGTTTCAGACACAGTTCACCATTTCTTCTTCCCTCTTTTAATTGCAGTGTTATTGTAGTTCATACTATTCAAATGAATTTACATAAACAATATCAAGGGAATGTAAATTTATTTCATGGTAAAGATATGAAATAACATACAAAACTGGAAAAAACTCAACTTCTTCATATGTTTCCATGGTGAGTCTCAGTTATGAAATAGAACACAAATCACCCTCTCATCGCCAGTAGTCGGTGAATCATTTCATGTTTTCGATAAAATATTAGGGGGTATCCTAGTGTAAACATAGTAATATTATAGTCACATGTACTAAAAACCATGTATTAAAATATATAAACCCTTTTTCTTAAAGTGGTGAATGATGAGTATCATGAGATTTTCCAAAGTTGATCACGCTTAATGAAATCTATTGATTTATGATTTCATTTATTGAATATTTATTTATAATTTCCCATAAAGTCAAAAACAAAAACCAATTATTTATAAAATATTTTTACCATTTCCTTAATAAATTTTTTTTTAAATTAATTATCTAAGGGTCTGATGAGATTTGACTTAGGGTTCCTACTATACTATAGAAATTATTGTAAAAAACTTCAAATTTGATGCATTTGACATAGAAATAAAATTTTGGAACCATTGACAGAGATAAAATGTAATTTTTTTCTTCTTTCTTTCCATTTATTTTTTTATTTTAATTTTTATTTATTACTCCTTTCAATATCACCTTTTCCCTTTTGATTATTTTTTCTTTTGTTTTTTAGTGTGTTTTTTCTCTCTCTTCATGCCCCCCTCTTCCTCTCTCTCTATCTAATTATATTTTATAACATTCTATTTTTATTTTAATATTTAATTATTATTATGTTATTTTATTTTATTCACAATCCATTAAAAAAATAAAACAAAATGAAAACAAAAAACAAACTTCACAACTTATTTCAATGACGTGATAAGAACAAGAAAAACTGCTTGAATTTGACCTAGAAATAGAAAAGGCCCTTCAAAAAAATTAGTTCATCTTGAGTAGGATAGTCAAGTAAAACTATGTATCCCCTTATAAAATCTCATTTGGTTCTAAACCAATATAATATTGAACCTAATTAAACCCAATAAAACAAAGATTCAAATAAATTGACTTAAAAGAAATAGCCACCTCGAATGCGGAGTACCAACCTGCATACATCCAATATCTTAATGATGTAGCCAAATTTGTGATGAGATTAGAACTCATCCACCTACTTCCAAAACTACACGTTTTTCCCAATGATTACCCTCACAGTGACCTTAATGAGTTTCACATAGTGTGCTCTACCACGAAACCCCAAAATGTTTCTAAAGATCTCATTATGATTAGTGTGTTACCTTTCTCCCTTGATGGTGTATCCAAAGACTGAATATATGATCTTCCTACTACAAATGAGTGCTATAATGACCTCAAATGACTCTTTATAGAGAATCTTTTCCCTACCTCCTAAAATACTAAAAAATAGGAAAAAAATTGGAATTAGGCAATCACAAAGAGAGATCATTCATTAATATTGGGAGAGATTAAAAAGGCATTGTTCAAGTTACCCCCACCACCAAATTAGTGAACAATTACTCATTAAATAATTATATGAGGGACATGTCCCTATGTATTTTGGAATGATAGAGGCCACATATAGTGGTTTACTTGTTGATAAAATTCCTTCTGCCACTTGTGACTTAATATCCGACATGGATCAAAATGAAAAAAAATGGTACAAAGGAAATTTCACCCACTTGAAGATTATATGAGGTAAGTCATTCTTCCCTAGAAAAAAAGGTAGATAATAAAACTAATGAGATGTATACTCTTATACTAAAATTATCTCAAGATCAAGGTAATTCATCCTCCCCACCTTTTTTATTGAATTGTTGTATTTTTTTATGATAGCAATCATTTTTATAACTACTACCTACAACTTTAGTATTCATATGAGTCTTGTGCAACATTATTCCCTAGGATTCCTTTTCAGTAAAAAAAAACCTTCAATAAATAACCATTCAAGACAAATACAAACCTTGGGTAGAAATAATAACCACAATACCAACAAGGAGGAAACTTGAGATACCCTAGACAGAACTTGTATCAACAAGAATAATGTATGAAACCTTTTTATCCTTAAACATCTCAAAATAATCCTCCTATACCCAAATATGATCGAAAACACAAGGATGTGGTGAATAAAATGGAAACCCATAACCTCATGTTCCAACAGACTAAATAATTAGTTATTCAAGACCTATGAACTCAAGTGGAATAATTGGAAAACACCATTGGTGGGATAAATATGAAATGTTCTAGACAAAAACCATCCAAACCCATTGTTAATCCGAAATAAAAAGGTAATGTATGTGAAATTACAATTCGTATTGATAAATAAGTTTCTTCTTCTACTAATTTTACATAAAAATTATGTACCCCACATGAAAACTCAATTTCCCTACCCTTAAAATAATATAATTAAGAGAAATAGGACAATGAATTTATTATTGAGGGTTCCCCAGAACAATCCATTCCACTTCCTTTCCCCCAAAGAATCTCTAAATATAAGAAAATGTTTGATAATGATATTGATAAAGAAATAATGGATATGCTTTAAAAGGTGAAAGTTAACATTCTTTTATTAGATATAGTTAAACAATTCCCTCACTATGCCAAATTTATTAAAGGGCATTGCACCCATAGAAAGAGACATAAGGGTAATGAGAGATTAAACCTATGAAAGAATGTCTCAGCTTTGATACAACCAACAATTCCAACTAAATGCAAGGATATGTTCGCATTGACAATAACTTTCACCATAGGGTAAACCTTTTTTCTGATGCAATTCTAGATTTGGGTGCTTTGATTAATGTGATACCTTACTTTGTGTACTCTTCTCTTCATATTGGAGAGCTCCAACCAATATGCATCATCATGAAACATTCTAAATAGATTAAAACACACTCATTTAGAGTGATCAAGGACATCCTTGTAAGATAAAAAAATCTCATCTTCCCTGCAGACATCTATAATTTTGAGTTGAAAGATACTCGAACCTAAGGACATGCTCCTCTCAAACTTGAGAGGCCATTCCTCAAAACAGAAAATATGCTCATCAACGTTCACAATGGTACATTTTCCATATATTTTTGTGGATAAAAGTAATGTTTTAATATCCATGATGGCATGAAACACCTCATTGAATAGTACTTCACTCTTCATATCTATTCGATGGAAGTTCTCTCTAATGGCACACACACACACAACATTCTCTCCTCGACCAATACTCTAATTCATTTTCTTCTTATTCACTCATTGATGATTTGAGTTTTGATTCATTTTTTGTGTGTTGCGAGGGGTCATAAAAGTGTAAATTTTGTTTTTTAATTGAAGATTGTTTTCATTATGAGGTACGCATGACTGTCAATGATTATGCAGGTATCATTTCCTCTGATTTTATTTCTTTATAGAATAAACATGAGAAGATTGAAAATGTCCTAAACCTCACTCCTCATAAATCCCCTCCCTCAATCCAAATACCACTATTATTGGACTTAAAGAAATTCATCTAATTTAAAATATGCCTATATTATGGGTATTTTATAATTTCTCATCATTATTTTCAATAACGTCACTCCACATCAGGAATCCAAACTACTTGATCTTTTGAGAGAGTATAAAAAAAGATAGAAAGGAAATTCGATGATATTCCAAGTATTATACTATCTATTTTTATGCACCATAAACTTATAGATGATGAGGCTATTCCCATAAGGCTATCTCAATGCTAGTTGAATCCCACTCAGATTGAAGTGGTAAAATTGAAATTTAGAAAATTAATTATTGTTGGGATAATTCATCCTATATCTGATAGTACATGGGTTATCCTAGTGAAAATTGTTTCTAAAAACTTGTATAATATTTTTGTCAAATAAAAGGAATAAATTGGTTCCAACATGTGTGAAAATAGTTTTAAAGCCTGTATTGACTACTGTTGACTTAATCATGCCACGAGAAAGGACCACTTTCCTATACCTTTCATTGACCAAATGTTATAAATATTGGCTGGTAAGTCCCATTATTATTTCCTTAATGGTTATCCAGGTTATTTCCAATCCCATAAATCCACCAATGATCAAGAAAAGACTATATTTATCTATCCAATTAGCACATTTTCCTACGGAAGGATATGTTTTGTTTTATATAGTTGTCATGGTACTTTTTAGAGATGTATGTTGAGTATTTTTTTTTTGAGTACCTTTATAACTGTATGGAATTATTTATGTATGATTTCATGGTTTTTGGATCTTCCATTGATGACTATTTGGAACACCTATGTTCTATCCTCATTCATTGCATCTAAAAAGATATCATATTAAATTATGAGAAATTATTTTTCATGGTTGAGTGAAGGATAGTTCCTAGACATGTTATTTCAAATAATGTAATTCAAGTGCATAAATAAAAATATGAATTAATTTCCTCCCATCCATATCCAAAATGTGTTGTTGAGGTGCGATATTTCTTAGTTCAAGCTAGTTTTTATAACCAATTATTTAAAGACTTTTGTAAGATCACACTTACCTTGTCTCGATTGTTTCAAAATAATTGTGATTTTTTTGAAAATATTGTGAGGATTCATTCAATTCACTAAAAATAATTCTCACATCACCTCCTATCATCCAACCACGAAGGTGGGATATTCTCTCTGAACATACTTGTGATGCCTATAACTTTACATTTGTGGTAGTTTTATCACAAAGGGTTGCAAAGGATCCTTATGTCATTGTGTATGCCTCACATACCCTTAAATTTTCCCAAGAAAACTATACATCCACTGAAAAATAACTTCTTTCTGTTGTGTTTTCCTTGGAAAAAAAATTTTTATATCTTTTTGGGTCAAAAATCATAGTTTTTCTGATCATTATTCACTTGTTTTATCATAAGTAAACCTAATTCTAATCCAAACCTCATTCGATAGATCATCCTTCCCAAGGAGTTTGACCTTGATGTTCGAGAAAAGAGAGGAGTGGAAAATGTGGTCACTATCAAAATTATCAGGATTTCCCCACCATTGTACCACCATGTTAAATCGTCCCTCTCTATTGTATAATTATTTCATCATGATACCCTTTGTGATTTTGTAGACCCCATGGTATGCAGACATTGTAGATTTTATAGTATAATCTCAGGTTTCATAATTATCATGGAAATTGTTTAGGTAAGAGGACTCTAGTAATCTCAAGTTACTCTTTTATGACTCTGTTTAAATTTGAAGGTAGTCTTGGTTCGATTAAGCGGACTGACGTACATGTTTTGTCTTTGTTAGATCTAGATTTCTATTTGGTTTTGATGAATTTCTGGTTCTAATCACTAAACACTCTACATGGATCTACTCCAGATGGGGATCAGAACATGGAGTCTTCTCCAGAGCTTGCCTTTTGGATGGATGATGAGAGGGTATGGCTCTTCCATCAGTTTTGTGCCTATGGACTTCTATATAGGACTGTGTGCTAAAGGGTCATGCTTTGTTGAAGGCTTTGACATGGTGTAGTTTCATGGGAGGATCTAATCCTATAGTTTGTTATGGTTTTTCTGTTATGGTTTTTACTTGGGTCATAAAGGACTTCATGGTTTCTCACTTTTCCTCAAAAGTGTTTTGATAATAAAAAAGTTAATTTTTGATTGATCGGTCAATGAATGTGGCATTGAGTTCATGGGGACTTTTTCAAATTCATTTGTATTTGTGTACATTTTACTAGCTATTGACTATGACTTTAAATGGTTTGAAGAAAAGGCTACTATGACATATGATTCTTTAGTGGTTGTTAATTTTTTATTGTCTTATATTTTTAGGAGGTTTGGTTTCCCAAGAATCTTAATCAGTGATTAAGGTTCACACTTTTTCAATCTCAACAAGAAAAACATGCTTTATAAGTATGGGGTTGTTCATAAATTCTCCACTGCATATCACCCCCAAAATAACAAAAAATCAGAAATATCAAATTGAGACATTAAAAGAATATTTGTAAAAAATGATACATCCCAATAGGAAAGATTGAATTTTGTTCTTGGATGATGCACATTGGTTTTACTAAAAATATCTTAAATCCTCGATTAAAATTTCACCATAAAGATTTTTTTGGAAAGGATTATCACCTCATAGTTGAGGTAGATCACTGTGCATAGTGGGATATAAAACAATTTGATATAAATCTATCACATATAGGTTAGCATAAATTTTTTTGAAATTATGGAGTTTGAGTAGATTCCGCATGATACATATTAGAACTCCTAAATCTATAAAGATAAGAGAAATTTAATACATGATGGGATGATTAATTAGGTGAAGTTTCATATTGGTGAGAATTTTATCATGTACAATCTAGGATAAAGATATACCCAGGTAGGCTTTGTTCCAGATGGCTTGGTATTTATATTGTTACTAATGTTTACCCTTTTGTGTAATATAATTTTTGGATGAGAAGAGTGGATAGATGTTTACCATCAATGTGCCAAGGATGAAACACTTCTATGAAATTTTTTTAAACAATCCTGTGGAAGAAATCCATCTGATGGATGTTGTATATGACACTACTTAGAAGGTTGTCCCTTATCCCTACCATTATTTATTTTTTTATTTTTTTAAACTTCTTGTATTGAGGAAAATGTAATTTTTTGTTGTGGGAGAGGGTGACATAGTATATTTAAGATTTAAATTTAAAAAGAAAAAAAATGTTTAGTTTCCATTTTTTTCCTTTTTCTTTATTCATTTTTAAAAAACTTTGATCATAAAGAGAATATCCAAAATAATTTTTCATGCTTGAGTCAAATGTGTTGAAAATTCATTCATTTTTAAAAAAAATTCAAATGAATGTTGATATCGAATATTTTTCTAGAATTTGTATTTTCAAATCATTCTTAGGCATTTAAAATATTTTTCAAACTCATGCCTCATTAGCAGTGACAAATATTTTAATGCCATAACTAAGAGACATTTTAGACCTTTATTGCATAATATTTATTTTAATAACTTTATTGAGTGTCTTGGGTCATGTAGAGAAACTAAAAAATTCCAAGATTCTATTTGAATCCATAAGATTCAATTATGCTACACTCTTGATAGAGTACATTGTTCATTGACAATCCCTTTGTTTAATTAACCTCTATTTTTGGCCACCTTGAAATTTTACCCTTCTTAAGCCTTAGAGACCATGAAATTCTTGTTAGGTTTCCACATTACATTCTAATTTATCCCTACCTACCCATATCTTGTGTACATTATTGTTTTATTTTCTGTAAGTGTGTGGGAGAGGGAATTCCATGGGAAATATAAGGAAATATTCATTGTAATGCGTGATTGAAAGGGTTCCTACATTTGTTTTGAGTAGTGGGTCTACAGGTAATATTTTATCATTATGTTATACATGTTTCCCTCTTTATCACCAAATAAAATTGTATATAACAAAAAAAGGTTTTGTACATAAAAAAACAAAACAAAATAATGAAAAATAGAGAAATATGGTGTTTACTCATTATTATTCATGTATGGTTGTGACCCACACAAAAGGAACAAATGGGATAGTGATTTGGAAGTGATAAAATATTTTAGGGGTATATTGTGTAAATTAATTGTGAAAAATTGCTTATTTTTGACATTTTTTGTAAATAATATATTAAACACTCCTCGTATGCCTCATATTTTTAAACATTAAATCCTACCGACCCTTAAAACTCAAAACAACCTATTGGAAGTCCTCTTGAATTAACACACAAGTTTTTTTATGGTAGAGAACTTAGAATATCAACAAGAATATGTTAAGATCACATGAAATATGGTAAAATATCATAACTCCACATTCTTATTTTTCTTTATTAAATAGGGAAATTCTATATGAGACATAGGTTGTGACATGTCGCATGGGTAAAATAATAATGCTGAAAATTTTTGAATGTGAGAGAAGAAAATTGATAGGAAAATTAATTTCATAAATAAGGCATAATGAATTTCCTTCCAAAATAATCTTGAAAGTTTTCACACCTTTTATTTAGAAATTTCAATTGATTATGAAATAATACTTCCTATGAGTACAACGGTTTTGGTGTGGGGGTGTGATGGTAGTGTGATTCACTATTTATTTCCACCCTTGCACAAATATTTTAAACTCGTTGTGTATTGAAAATTGAAAATATAATAAAAAAATTAAATACATGTTTTATTAAATAATATAATTTTATTCACTATTAAATAGTACAGTTCTACTTGTTTTATGGTTTCATTATAGGTGGAGGTGATTTGGAGAGCCCACGATGGAATTCAATCAAAGCAGGTCAAACTGCACAAGAGACCAAGAAAAACAATGGAATTCAATAACTAATATGGATAGTAATTGATTATAATTGGGATTAATATTGGTGGTATAGCTAAATAAAATGTGGGATACCTTTCTCTATAGGGCCATGGTGTCCAATTCACCCATTTGAAGGCCCAAAAATGGTCCATAATGTGAAGAAATTCTAGGCGGGCCAGATTGGATCACCCTTCTGTATTTGGGCCATAAAATGAGTCTCGGACATCCAATATGGATGATTCAACCTCCATTGAATAAGTATCTCTATTTACCATATCTACATATAATTTTAGGGCATTTTCATGCATTTTGGTTCATCAACCGACCAGATAAATGAGTAAAAAGTCTACCATGATTGATGACCAAGTCCTTTAGGAACCTAACATATTTTGGGGATATTTTAATGTAATTTTCAATAAAATAACTCATAAACATAATTCTAAATGTTTTCTAGACTATAGGGTAGTATTTTATCACTTGGGACTATCTTCCTCGGATCTATGGCTTCCTCCCCTTCCATGGAGTTCTAAACTTCATCTGATGGCCCGGGGAGGAACATGATCAAAATACCAAGATCCATGTTTGTATTATTTTTAATGATATTTTTAAATTCCATTATTTGGTGTTTTATTTAATCATCAAATATTTTTAGTTAATTGAGTTGTGTACTGTTATTTCATGCTTAAACATATATTATCATGTTTTGCAGTACCCTTACATGTGATTTTTCACACACCGTTCACTATTTCTTTTTTCCTCTTTTAATTGGGGTGTTTTTGTAGTTTATATTTTTAGATTTAATTTATATAAACACAATCTAATAAATGTACATTAATTTCATTTTAGAAAAAAAATATCATATAAACCTAAACAACATGCCTATTTCTTCGTATATTTTCTTGGTGAGTCTGGTTTATGAATTTGGACAAAAATCATTATCTCGTCGATGGTAGTCAGTGAATAATTCATCTTTCTGGTTGAACCCTAGGAGGTATCCTATTGTGAATTTACTAAAATTGTTGTTAAAGGTGTTAAAAACCAGGTATTAATAGATCTAAACACTATCTCTTAAAGCAATAGAGGATGAGCATCACTATATTTCCCTGGGTTGATCAAGCTTAATCAAATCGGTTAATTTATTCTTTATTTCATTGCTTATTTTTTTATACATTCATATAAAATCAAAAAAAACCCAATATTTATGAAATATTATAAATCATTCTACAATAAAACATTATTTTTAATTAATGACCTATTTCTTAGTTGATATATGTCCTAGGGTTCCTTCTATACTGATGAAATTATAGTAAAAACAAAATCTAATTTGATGCACTCAACAACGAGATCAGTGTTCCCACAATTCCTTGTTAGAAAAAGATATTTATCCCACTCATATATACTAATATATCCCTTTAATACATTTTTCCTCTTTTAACCATATCTATATAATCCTTTATATAGAGTACCATAATCATCGAACAAATTTTTTACCTTGGTCAAAATTAAAAAATGCATGCCTTCAAAGATGCACTTACAACATACTCTGGTGAAACCTAGAGTAAATTCGGGAATTTAACTTCATATTCTATCATTGAGAGGTTATATAACATCATTATAAAGAATTATTTTGTTATATTAATTCTAAAAGTGTGAGGATAGAATTTTTTGTTACACAATTCTTTTAAATACTCCCATGCCATTCATTGACGCACTTTATCCTAGACCACTAACTCCAACCACTAACATGAAATATCATACAACATTTATGTTGCTAAATTGAAATTTAACTCTAACAGTGTTCCCAAGAAATCAAAAAATCAATTCATCATATTCATCCACACCTATTCCTTTTTTTAGTTCTGAATCCCCCTGAAAGATGGGTGGATTATGCTTTTAAAATTGAAAAAAATAATCCTCGTGCCTTTGATCCTCCCTTTTATTTCCACTATCCACACTGTGAAAGGATTTCAATATGTTCTAAACTATCTTCTGATTCACTTGGGGATCAGGTGCAACCATATTTTTAATAACTTCCTCTAGTTGGTTTCTACGACACTTACCAGGTACCAATTTCTATTCACGCAAAAAAAACACCATAAGTCTCGCTCTCTAACAACTGAAGGCTTACAAATTTAAAATTCTACCACACTACAAATATCATAACCATTCTTTCCAAATTTCAATATTTTCATGTTCAATCATCTTTGAAAAATCCTCCATGTTTTTTAAAATCAACCCAATTTAAAAATACCACAACAATTCTCTTTTCAAAATTTCACATTAGAAAAAAAATCATAATTTTAAAAAATTAATATATACATAGTAGAACATAAATAATTACTCAAAATGAGATATGAAATCTTAGTGGGAAGTCATCTATACAATTCATTTCATGATCTTATAATTTTATAAAACCACAATAATTATATCACTCTTCTATAAGTGTCTCCAAGAGACTTATGTACCCAACTACCTAGTAACATGAAGTTCAGCATAAAAAGGTTATCTATGTATTTTTATGTTGTACGTTTCATGTTCTGACAATCCTACTCATTTATATCATCATAGATCAAGGAAAAAACCAAGAATGAATTCCAAATCCATGAATGAAAACCAATTACAAATGGCCCATCAAACCACTTGTCCAAAAATAAAAGACATACCGACCAAGACTGATACCAATTGTAACATTCCACCCCTTCTCATTGGCTTTGGTTAAGGAAGAAGTGATACTTGGACATAGGAGATATCCCTAAGGTTTCACATGCAAGAAATAAATGTTAAGGTCTTTATGACCAATTAGGGGATGATTTTACCTTTAAATTAAGACAACCAACAAAACATTCCATTCCCAAAAACAACTACATGATGCAAGTAAATGATGTATTACAATTAAACATCTTACTAATTACCACAATGAAAAATCATATCAGTACAAAATCATAGTTCCAAGTAGAAGACTAAAAATAACTCAAATAAACAATGACATAACTCGACATCTCCATTCCAAGTTCCATGATCCAACTCCACAACTTCCCAGGTATGAAGAGGAAACACTAATGAAGTGAGATTCCACACCTTTACTTATGTCCCGATAGTTGAAATCTACCAAAGTACTAAGTTTCCAAAGTAGGGGGTGAGTAATAAAACTCATTAGGATTCTACCATATGACTTCCCTACTCTTTCCACTAAGGTAGAAAACGTTAACACATTTCTATATAACAATTTATATAAAACCATTAAGTAGTTCAAAAATTTCCCCAATCCAAACAAGTCTCTACCAAAGGATTTTTTCTCAAATATTCAAATGTTTAAGGAAGGAAAGAAAAAAAGACATTCACCATTAATCACATTTGATATTGGCATAATCCATTCCATTTCGCAAAACCCTATACATTAACCTCAACCACAAACACAATTCAACCACACAAGCATGGTGTAACATTTGATGGTCAAACTTCACGTCTATACCTCATCCCCTTTTTATAATGGTACTTTATGACCACATTCCAATACTTTGATGGTGGTACTTCTTGACCATTATCCATCCACATTATACACATTCATAACTACTTAGGTTAACAACCATTCCAATTAATATTTACCAAAATCAAATCAAGAAACAATTTCAAAATCCAAACCAACCATTTAGGCCCAACAACATTTCAACCAGTATTTTCCAAATTCATGAAAACCAATGTTTTCCAAAAAACCATTTCACCCAGTCATGCCAAAACCATTTCACCAATCATTCCAAAACTATCAAATAAAAAAAATTATATTAAAAATCATTTCACAAAACATTTCCATAAATTAAACCAGGCAACTAATTTTAATATTGAAAATTTAAAATCCAACAATGAAGAACATTGCACAACAAGACCACAATTTCCACAAAATCCATAAATCAACACCAAGGGGGTTTCAACCAAGCTTCGCACAAAAATTTTAGAATCAATTTCAATAGAAACAATTAATTTTAAATTAAACATTCTAGTTATAGCAAGGGGAGTTGAGAGTGAATCAACCTACCTCTAGTTTTTTTGTTAAAAATATGAATTGCACGAAATGCTCACCAAAACGGGTCAAAAATACAAAAATACACCTTAGATATCTTCCCCTAAAATTGACCGTGAAAAATATAACCATTATTGGCATAAAAACCCCTATATCTATTCGTGATAGAATTATATCTAAGAAACTTGGAGAGAGAGAAGTAGATCTAAGAAAAACCAAGGAAACTACCACAAATGAGACTTACCAAGGGAGATCTGGATTGCCTGTACTAATAAAGGCCTTTAAATAACATCCAAAATGAGTAATATAGGTTCTATAACCTTTGGGAGGACGAAATATTGAGTGAGAGCCATTTTGGGGAGAAATTTAGGTTTTTTAGGTTGAATCCTGACCTAACCCCATTTTTTAAAAACGTCAATTTTTTAAACATGAGCGGTTAGCCGCACAATTAGGAAAACCATGTGTTAACTTTGTTACTTGTACTACCTATAGGATAGGCCTCACATGGTTAGACAGAACATGAACCAAATATAAAAAATCACACTATCCAAAGTTTCACGGTTTACATGGGGTGGCCACACTATTTTTACAACCATGTGCCTTAATCGTGCGCTAACCCAGATCCCACTGACTCAACATGAACAGTTTTCTCGAGAGGTTACATGGTTTTCACTAACCATTATCAAACCATACACCCTTATAAAAGACCCAAATACCTTTCAAACTCTACCAAAAATTTTCCAACCACTTTATTAACATAAAATACATAAATAAAGGGGTTATATACTATAAACTGGGGGTGCTATAGTCATCATCCCTCTTTATTTATGATTTTTTGATCTTACTGGATAGACATAAATATCACTACCTTTTCCATGAAATTAAAAAGGTACTACCATCTTGATTAACTAGTACCAAGATATATTACTTCCTCAACTATTAAGAAAAAAATTATATCTTTATCATTAAACCAATTTTATACCCCCAATGATGCACCCAACACAATATATCTCACCATAATTTCATAATGATGGTTTTTTCCATTCATCAATGTATGTGAAAAAATGTCATAAATTGATAATGATATAATGTCAAGATACCAATACACATGTCTAAAGATATTAACAACCAATGGCATAAGAAACATGTGGTGTTCCTATTTATGGGTTTGTCATCATTATCTCACTTACTAGAGATCACTAATTTTGAACTTCATGTGATGAAGTCTCAACGTTTTTCATCCCCCAGAACATGATATTTAGACATCAATAGTGTCTAATTATTATTATGTATCAAACCATGGGACATTTTTTTAATATGAATTTCATAGTATCTATAGGGTCTCATTATAGCTTAGATCTACTATAATCTTTTGATATAAAAATTAATCTATGGAATTTACCATTTAAATAGTGGATATAGAAATTTATACATTATAATTCTAATTATACATCAGGAATATATCAATATACACATGAAATGGTTATAAAAAATAATTGTTCAATTCGGATTTAGGGAATCCACTATTACAAGTATCTGGTTATGTCCTTTTGCCTTATGAATGCAAAAAAAGTTTTTATGGCTCTGATGAATCATTTTTTCCTCCCATACTTGGATTCATTCACTGTAGTCTTTATAAATGACGTCATAGTGTATTACCCACTCAAAAAGACCATGTAAAACTTCTTGAGTTCATTTTGAATGCACTGAGAGATCACCAACTATAGGATAAACTCACAAAATTCTACTTTTTTATCAATAAGGTTAACTTATTAGGTTATATGATCTCAAAGGAATGAGTATCTATTGACCAGAGAAGGTGAGCACTATAGTTTCTTAGAAGAAACCTAATAATATCCTTAACATATGTAGTTTTAAGGGGATTGAAGGATATTATAGAAATTTTATTCTGGACTTATCATGCCTAACAGTGCCTCTTATACTCTTTACTAAGAAGGGTGTGAACATCATATGGTCTAAAGTATGCAAGACATCCTTTTAGGAGCTGAAAGGTAGAATGAATTTTGCATCGATCCGGATACGAACACATCCAGAAGCTACACATTTTAATGTGATCTATTTGGAGTAAATTTTGGAGTAGTTATAATGTAGGGATATCATGTTGTCGCATACAGGTTCTACTAGCTAAGACCATATGAGCACAATTACCCTACGCATGATCTCAAGAAAGTAGTTATGGTTAATTATTTATGCTATTGGTGGAATTATCTATTGGGTGAGAGGTTAATCATTTATACGGACTATAACTAACTAAAATATAAATCCAAACAAGGTGACTTAAATCTTAGGTAGTGCAGGTGGGTAGAATGCCTATAGTCATTTTATTTTGAACTTTATTTCCCACCCAGAATGGGTAATGTTGTGGATAATGCACTAAGTCAGAAGAATGAGACACAATCCATATTATAGGACAGTAGTGAGTAGAATTTAATGGATATATTATCTGATATTAACCTATAGGTTCAAGAGTTGCATGTGAATCCAGTTTTTCTAACTTTGGTAGTGACATCCTCCCTTCTATTATAGGTGTGGATGAGACATATTTTTGATCCTGAGGTCTTAGTCCTAAATGAGAATGTATCATGAGAGGACCCACCACCTAGTTGTTTTCTCTACGAGGACTATATTATTCACTTCCATATATGTATATGAGTCCCTTTAAACATACATGAAGAGTTTTTGTGGGAATAACATGCTTCGATTTGGGAAATTCGTCCCAGGATTACCAAGATGTACCAATACATACATCATCAATATTGGTGGTTAGGTATAAAGAGGAAGATTGTAGGTTTTATCCCTTGATGCTCCACCTATCCATAGGTGAAGTCTGAGCACTAGTGGCTTGTAGTTATTCAACAACCTCTTTCCATTCTTGAGTAAAAATATAACTAAATAACTATTTACTTCATTATGGATTTTTGAAGATCCTCTCAAGGAATTTTTGTAGTATCATTGATCATCAATGGGTTAAATAAGGTACTACACTTCTTACCTATCTGAGATACCTTCTCTATTAATGAACTCCAAAGGATTTATATTCAGGATATATTATTCCTTAATAGTGTTCCTTATTCTATCATATCTAGAAGATATGCTCATTTTACATCATGGTTCTGGAAAGGGTTGCAAAAGCCACTAGGTTCAAAAGTTCTCTTGAGTACATTACATCACTCTCAGACTAACAGTCAGTCTTATCATATGATATGGGTGTTATAAGACATTCTTTGGGAAAATGTCCTTGATTTCATAGGTTTATAATAAAAACATATACCTCTCATTGATTTGACCTATAATAATAGTTTTCAATAAATGATTCAGATGGATCCATATGAGGCCCCATACGATAGGTCATACCATTATCCTCTATGTTGGCTAGAGGTAGGTCAGCTAGCACTATTGGGACCTCATCTTATTTCAGAGACTTTGGAGTAAGTGGAGATAATTCAGAAGAATATGGATACCAGTTAGTCCATAACAAATCTTATACTAATCGTCAATACTATCCTCTCGAGTTCAAGGTGGGATATCTTGTATTTCTACAAGTTTAACCTATATTGGGTCATAGAAGTATTTGGAGATAGGGAATGTTATCACATTTTTATATTGGTCCTTCTGAGAATATGAATATAGTCAGTTTGTTTTCCTATTAGGTGTATTTGTCTCATAGGTTTTTTTTCATTCTCGATGTCTTCCATATATTGTAGCTTCATCGGTATCATTCTGACCCACCTCATTCATTTGATCTTGAGGGTATTGATCTAGAGGTAGATGCATCCTTTTAGGAGCATCTTATACATATAAATTATTAAATAAAATTTCTCTATGAGGTAGGTCAAGTAGATTCCCAAGATTTACATACATAGAAACTACATTTATTTTTCAGAATAATTAATACATGACACACACAAAATCCCAAAGACCGTATTATTTTAGTTCCTTTTGAAACATGGAATAAAATCTTCTAATCATGGAGAAAGATCTTCAACATCTCTTATAAGGATCTTCCCATTTTGTTTTCCTACATAAAACCTTTCTTTATAGCCAAGGGAAAAGAAAAAATAAAAAGGGTGAGCTTAAATTCTCAGTAAGGGTAAACATAGAAAATATAAAACAAACCATAAATATTCTAACATATAAACATGAACATAATGTTTAAAAATCAACATCATGAGTCATGACATAAATCTTGGCAGTACTTAAGGCATGGATTATATTGGAACACTAATCATGATAAAATAGCATGGGAATAAAACATAAAATTTAGTAAAATCATTAAGAACATAATATAATTTCCCTAGTATACAAGGGATTATTTCCAAGACCATTATAGTGGACAAAATCTATTACTGGACCAGTTTTACTTGTCGTTCCATCCATGTATTACTGAATCGGATTTACCTGTCGTTCCAGTCATGTCTATCTCAAGAGATATAAATATTTACCCAATTCATTGGAGGGAGATATAGATACCACCCATATCATAATGAAATTATTCTTACATGTTCCACAAAAATATAAATTGTTCATCATAGCATAACCCATGAAATAAAATAGGATTCTTAAACACCATGACATCATAACAAAATCCATATAACATAAATGGACTTTATAAAAATAATTCCATCATAACATAATCAAATAAAATTAATAATAAATATATAAACATAACCCTTTATTATCTTGTATGAAAAATAATTTTGATAAAACACTTGAACTTATTTCTTGACGAAAATATCCATTCTTCTTCAAAAACATTTTCTTTTCTCAATATGTCGTGTAATTTTAAAAGAAAAAAGTTAATTGAAAATAAACTTGAAAACTTATAATGAATGATTCAGGGAAATAATGCTCTATGAAAGCATAAAAATCCGTTCATGCTTTATAAGTTAAAAAAACATTCTCCTCATACTTTTATCGGAAAAGTCCAAAAGTACCTCGTATGGTAAACAAAAGAAAGATTCCTTCCATACCATGTAGTAAAATTCAAAAAGGGTAAAAATGAATTTAAAAATAAAATGAATAATAGTAAAAAAATTATGATAACATTATTAGAAAACATGGACATGGATGATATATATAACCCTAGTAGAGAATTATGAATAAACAATCTTGGATAAAAATGAGATTGGAAAAGTTATCCCCTAGCTTAGGTCCGATTTATTCTATATGTGTCTAAAAGTCATGTATAGTGTGTTTAAACATTTTATTAATGTGTAATAGAACCATAATAATATTTATGATATTATATATTATTTACTTACGACATTATATTACCCATTCATTTGTCAATTCTATGTTAAAGCAACGTTTTGGGTAATAATCGTATGTGTTTGGACTTGTTATTCATAATATAATTACTTAGATCATGATTTACTTACATATAGAATGTAAAACATGATTTATATATATCTTATATATTCATTATATAGACATATATATATAATGGATAGATAAATGAAATGGAATACACCGTTCATGGAGACGGTAGGCCGTAAGTACGCATGAATGTTGTTTTTGTTTCTTTATTGAATTGGATGGAAGTAAGTAAATGATATATATGTATACATAAATCTAGTAGCATTATTATTTCATATATTTCATTATTATTTATTATATGTAATTTATAATCATTCTTGAATGGTTAACCTGGAGAATGAATCTCATTGCATCGTGGAGACGGTCAGTCGTACGTACGCATGAGAGATGATATCATTCCCATAATTTTTGAACGGTATTGATGTGGATGGAGAATAATATCTAATAATTAGTTTCATGTTATAATAATCCTATATAGTTATTATTTTCACCATTATACCCATCCATGTAAGGTGGTGGTGAAAAACATATTACACCACGGTATAGAGACTGTAATCCATACGTACGCACACGCAGTGATTTCATTTTTTTGTAGGATAGATAGAAGGTAAAATAGAGTTGTTTAATATTAATAATAACATATCAGTATACTATTTATACTTAGGTTATTAATTTATTATTAAAAAAAATAAATAAGAGGTAGAATAAGAAGAAATAATTTTTAAATAATTGGTAGAAGAGATTACCTCTTCCTTGACGTGCCTCCTTTAAATTTCCTCTTAGGGCACTAGAGTTGGTCTTTTGAAAAGATAGTAACCTATATAATTTAACTAGGGAAGTTTATAAGAGAAATGTTCATGTTTTGGCCTATATTTAATGATTAAAATGGATTTAAGAGGAGAGGGAGGAGGTGCCCTTTTATAAGAGAGAAGAGGGGAACTTTAAAAAAGTTCTAAAATATTAATTTATTATAAATTACATTTCGATTTATAATAGTCCAAAACATATTTAATTATAATATAATATTATTTTGGTTCTAATAACCATCATACAATAATTTTTTGACAAGTTTTGAATATTTTTTTTATACTTATCTTTTTTGTTTTACCCTTATTTTACCGTTTTTAATCGTACCGCGATATCATGTTATTTACAAATTGGTGGTTACTTTAATTACCATATCATGTAAAAATACACAAAAAAGTTATTTATGACATATTTGGACTTATATTAACCATTTTGCAGAATCTTAAATTTTTAGGAATTTAATATCATTTAATAAACTATTTTATGTTTTAAGTTATGAATTATGTCAATTTTGGATATTATTCATACTTCACTTTTTTAAAAATTGATAACAACCTTATTACATTGAAAAAAAGGAATTAAATAGTCCATAATATTTAAATTTCATCCATAAAATTTGTTTATGGAATAAAAATAGGCAAATTTAACTTATTTTTATATTTATAAATTCATATATTTGAATATTTCATTAATGTGGTAATCACTACATCATAATTGTGTCATAAATAAATATATTTATCTAATTTCTGAAAATTATAAATAAAATACCATGATTTATATAATATTTTTATCTTTATAATTATTATTTATAGATATATATATCTATTATATAACCCCATATTAAAATCTATTAATAAAAGATATATGTTTAGGTTATAATTACCTTTACTTTAAATTAATTCTTATAAAGTGTCATTTTCACATCCAAGTGAATAAATGGGGTCCCAAAATAAACCCAAGGATTTACATTGTCAGAAATGTATCATAAAATAGAGTAAGGGAACATTTTAGTGTAATTTAATATTATTATAATATTATTGTTTACCCTTATTTACCAGATTTACCCTTTAACAATGGTAAATAAAATAATTACTAAAGTTACTATTCATAATGTCCAAAAATAAAAAGTAACTATTTACACAATTTTAAACCTTTGAGTCCAAATATGAAATCCATTTTTTCAAAATTCAAAACATAAAATATTAGTTAATTAATTTAAAATTAATCCCACTGTCAAAAAAAAATTGGTTTTTTGTTTAAAAAATTGCAAAAGATAGAAGTCTTTTTCACATGAATTCAATGTAAAATTAATGAAAATGACTTATGTTGTCTAATAATATAAAAATATATTCTATTTATACTTTAAAACCATTCAATAATATATTTTAACCATATAAATTATTTCCATTAAAAAAGTTGTTTTCAATTAAAATTTAGCGTATTTTCACTATTCATCAAAATATAAAAGTTTTCAGAAAAATATCAAAAAATTATCTAAAGTAAATTTTTATGTCCCACTTCAAAATAATAAGTTTATCTTATTAAATATAACTTATAAAAGTGTCAAAAACTATATTTAAAATGGGTGTTCCATCAAAAGGCAGTAAAACTGCTTTTTTTTTAATACTTCTTTTATCTGAAAAATTGATTTTGTTCTCATATCATCTATAAGATGAATGATAATGTTATATAAAATTCAAAATTTGGTTAATACTATTCAATATAGATATTTTATATAATATTTTAATATTATATAGTTGTTTAGTGAAACTCGGTATTGCGTACAATACAAGCTGTCGAGAAATATCTCTCTTACATGTAATGCAATCCAAGTTAGTGTTACGTGTAGTGAATGATTCCTTTTGTGTTGTGTATAAAATAATTAAATCTTATTTAATTTATATATTTAACAAAATATATACTCAGTGTTTCATGAAATCAATTCTATCAAAAGAACTTGAAATTTTGTGCAACACAAACCATGTATATTGTTGTGTATACTGCGAGCTAATACGGTGTTGCGTATAGCGCAAGATAATATTGGTGTAGGATAAAACACAAGACATAAATTAAATTAAAAATAATATATCTCATAAAATCTTGGGGTGTTACATTATAATCCCCTTGAAATGAATTTCTCCCCCAAAATTCATCGGGTTTATGAATGGTTTTCTACTTGAAAGTTTATTTCATGGAAACCCACATTGTAAAAAGGAATACTAAAAATTAATTTTAAAAAGGAATGTTAGAAACATAAAGGTTACCCAAAGTAACTTATCACTGGGTTTCCACATAGTAGAACATAGGTGGTAAGTGAAAACATTGATATGGAAGAGAAATCTAACCATCAAGTTCTAATGGATAGTGATAGTGAATAAGGTTTGGAGAAAGTTAACTACTAGATATCCATAAATTTGAAATGATTTATGGGACCATCTGATTTGTCGAATAATAAGGTACTAGGATAACATTTTTGTTTTTCAATATCCTTTCTTTAAAGTTTATGAATTTTTCATGAGAGTAAATACTTACTTGATTTTGGTACAATTTCACTGTTGTTCGTTCCTTTAACAATTTCCACTTAATGTCTTATTTAAAGAAATGAAGTCAAATTTTTCATTCTTTAAGTGTTAGAAGATCTTGCCATAGAATGATAGGTCATTTCATCAGTCTCTATCAAAAAAAATTAGCACACGTTATTAAATATACATAAGTCCATCTATGTTGATATTAATCATATATGGTTACAAAAATGGACTTATACATCATCTATCACAATGATTAATAAAATAAAACTAATTTTTACTAACCAGGGACTTCCTGTAGGCAAGTGGTAAGTGATTAAGGTATATCTCACTTCAGTTGTGGGTTTTATTCCCATAAGCTTGTCTGAGGCGATGGGTTGTCAGTCTTCCTGCAGGTTTTCCTTTTTCTAAAACTATATTATTAAAAAATTATAGAAAAAAAGTTTTATTCTTAAAAAATACTATTTGATGTCCAACTTAATCCATTCCAAGATTTAGGATTATACAAAATACATTTGTCCAATCATGTGAATATCCTCATTTATCCCCTATATATCATAAGATATATCTTATTTGTCGCATTCCAATCATTTGAATGACTTCATCATGAATTCTCTTGAGTCATGGTAACAACCTAAATTACCATATATCCTTAATGAAAACATTCATGTTTCCTTATTCCAAAACTTATTGGATATATTCCTTAAGTCCTAAAAAGTTGAATACTTCATCCATGACAACATAACCTACATTTCAACAAAACCTTAACCATTTCCCAGGTAACTAATATCGTCCAACATATCTTTATAAAAATATCATTATCTCAACATCATGATCATATTAAGGGTTATACTTACCTTAATCACGTGTTTCTTAGGAATTTTACCTTTTTATTAAATCACATTTCTTATCCATTATAACTATTCAACATATTCTTGAAAACCCTTAGCGAAAAACATAAACTGATAACTCTTATATAATTCACCATTCATCATTCATGAATTCAAATACCTAAATAATCCATTCCATTTAATTAATGGTAGGCATGTAATAAGCCATTTTATGTCTTAGAAGTATATCCTTAGTTATGTGCATTGATTTGGGTAATGCCCATGTTTTCCGCAGATGATACATTGTACTCTATAATAATTTGTCACTCTATAACCATTTTTCCCATAGATATAACATATTCCCCTCCATTTGAGGTATTACTCAAGGTTCTTCTTATCTTCTTCTTGGTATGTAGGAATCTTAATCTTATTTCCTATGTATTTCTCACCATGGTAACATGCATAAAAGTCCATATTTCTCTTATTCAATGACTTAGGAATACCACTAAAGTTCACCTTGTTAATCATATACCACAATGACTTATTCTGAATAATTACAATATCATTCACTCTAGTCATTACACAATTTAGTTGCTCATAGTCCCCAATTTTATCATCAGATTCAATGTTTATCCCATTCATTCTAGTTCCCTCCATTGACTAAAATACAAAAGAATAATGTGAGAGTTAAAATTAATTATAAGAAAACAACATAATCAAGGAGGAGTACCTTAAATATCTAACATATTCAGCTTAATATTAGGTTATTCATGATCATTATCATAATTAATGGACTATAACCTGTACTTATACTTAACCTTAGGGACATCCCTAGACATACCTTAGAAATATCTTTAGGGATCTCACTAAAGTTTTCACATCCTAGTTTTCAAAGGTTCACTAAACATTCACTCTGATACCAACATAAGAGACCCAATCTTGACATACATGGACTTTACATTTCTTTTATGGAATACTTAATACATGACACACAAAAATCTCAAAGACTGTATTAGTTTAGTACCTTTGGAAACTCGGAACAAAATCTTCTAATCATGGTGAAAGTTCGTCAACATCTCCAATAAAGATCTTCCCCTTTTGTTTTCCTACCTAAAACCTTTATTTATATCATGGGGAAAATAAAAAATAAAAAGGGTGATCTCAAATGCTCAGTAAGGGTAAACATGGATAACATAAAACAAACCATAAACATTTAAACATAAAAATATTAACATAAATTTTAAACATCAACATCATGAGTCATGACATAAATCTTGGAAGTGCCTAAGGCATGGATCATAAAAGAACATTAATTGTGATACAATAGCATGGTAATAAAACTGGAATTGTTAAAAACAATTAATAACATAATATGGTTCCCATATTAGCCAAGACATTTTTTCCAAGACCATCATAGTGGAAAAAGTCCATTATTGAACCGGGTTTACTTGTTGTTTCATCCATGTATTACTTAACCGGATATACCTACCATTCCAGTCATGTTTATTTCATGATATATAAATCTTCACCCAATGCATTTGGGGGAGATATAGGTCCCACACATCTCATAATTAAATCATTATTACATGTGCCATAAAAACATAAATCGTTCATCATAACATAACCTAGGAAATAAAATGGGATTCTTAAACATCATGTCATCATAACCTAATCCATATAAGATAAATGGACTTCATAAAAAAAATCCATCAAAACATAAGAAAAATAAAAGTAATAATAAGGATAAAAATATAACCCTATATCATCTTAGATTGAAAATAATTTTTATAAAACACTTGAACTTAGTTCTTGAGGAAAATATCTTTTCTTCTTATTAAACATTTTCTTTTCTCTATATGTCATGCAATTTTAAAAGAAAATAATTTAATGGAAAATAAAATTAAAAACATGTAAAGGAATATTTATGTAAATAATTCTCTATGAAATCATAAAAATATATTCATTCCATATAAGTTAAAATACATTCTCCTCATACTTTTTTTTGAAAAGTCAAAAAGTACCTCATGTGGTAAACAAAATAAAGATTTCTTCCATACAATGTAGTAAAAATAAAAAAAAGGGTAAAATTAATTTAAACATACATTTAAGAATAGTAAAAATTTTATGAGAACATTTTTAGAAAACATAGACATAGATGATAGATATAACCCCCAGTAAATACTTAAGAATAAACAATCTCAGATAAAAACAAGATTGGAAAAGTTATCCCTTACCTTAGGTCTAATTTTTTTGTATGTGTCTGAAACTCCTGTATAGTGGGTTTAAACATATTATTAACTTTTAATAGAACCATAATAATATTTATGATTTCATATATGATTCACTTATGACTTTATATTACCCATTCATTTGTCAATTCTATGTTAAAGCAACGTTTTGGGTAATAATCGTACGTGTTTGGACTCGTTATTCTTCATATAATTACTTAGATCATGATATACTTACTTCTAGAATGTAAAATATGATTTATATATTTCTTATATATTAATTATATATATATAATGGATAGATAAATAAAATGAAATACACTGTTCATGGAGATGGTAGGTCGTACATACTCATGAACATTGTTTTCATTTCTTTATTGAATTGGATAGAAGTAAGTGAATGATATATATGTATACATAAATCCAGTACCATTATTATGTCATATATTTCATGATTATTTATTATATATACTTTATAATAATTCTTTAATGGTTAACATGGATAATGAATCTCATCGCGTCATGGAGACAGTAAGTCATACATATGCACAAGTGATGATATTGTTCCCATAATTGTTTAACAATATTGAATTGGATGGTGTATAATATCTAATAATTAGTATCATGTTATAATAATCATGTATAGTTATTTTTTTTACCATTATACCCATCCAAGTAAGGTGGTGGTGAAAAACAGATTACACCATGGCGTAGAGACGGTAATCAGTACGTACGCACACGCGGTGATTTCTTTTTTTCATAGGATGGATAGAAGGTTAAATAGGGTTGTTTCATATTCATAATAAAATATCATTATATTAGTGATAATAATGTTATTACTTTATAATGAAACAACAAAATAATAGGAAGTAGAAGAAGAAATAAATTTGAAAGAATCGGTAGAAATGATTACCTCTTCCTCGACGTGCCTCCTTTAAATTTCCTCTTATAGTACTAGAGTTGGTCTTTTGAGAAGACCAGAACCTATATAATGTAACTAGGTATGTTTATAAGCGAAATAGTTAGGGTTTGGCCAAGATTTGAGGCTTAAAATAGATTTAAGAGGAGAGTGATTATGTGCTCATTTATAAGAGAGGAGAGGGGCACTTTAGGAAAGTTCCAAAATATTAATATATTATAAATTAAATTTAAATTTAAAATAGTCCAAAACATATTTAATTATAATATAATATGATTTTGGTTCTAATACCCATCATCCAATTATTTTTTGACAAGTTTTGAAAAAAAATATCCTTATCTTTTTGGCTTAACCCTTATTTTACCCTTTTAATCTTAACGTGATATCATATTATTTACACATTGTGGGTTAATGTAATTACCATATCATGTCAAACAACCCAAAAAAGTTATTTATGACATATTTGGAATTATATTAACCATTTTTATTAATATAAAATTTTTATTAGTTTAATATAATTTAATAAACTATTTTATGTTTTAAGTTATGAATTATGTGGATTTTGGATACTATTCATACATGAATTTTTTATAAATTCATAAAAACCTTATTACTTTGAAAAAAAATTAAAACATCCATAATATGTTCATTTTATCCATAAAATTCGTTGATGGCATCAAAATATTTAAATTAAACTTATTTTAATATTTATAAATTCATTTATTTGAATCTTTCATTAATGAGGTAATCACTACATCATAATTATGTCATTAATAAATATATTTATCTAATGTGTAAAAATTATAAATAAAATACCATGATGTAGTAAATATTTTTATCTTTATAATTACTATTTATAGAAATATATATCTATTATATAACCCCATATTAAATTTTATTTAGTAAAAAATATATATTTAAGTTATAATTATCTTTACTTTAAATTAATTCTTATAAAGTGTCATTTTCACATCCAAGTGAATACATGGGACCCCAAAATTGACCCCAGTATTCCCATGGTCAGATATTTATCATCCAATAGGGTTATAAAACGTGTTAGGGTAATTTTAAATTATAATAATATTATTTTTTCCCTTTATTTACCATATTTACCCTTTAACCATCGTAAATAAAATAATTACTGAAGTTACTATTCAAAATATCAAATAATAAAAATTACTTATTTACCCAATTTGAACCTTCTGATTCCAAATATGGAATCCATTTTTCAAATTCAAAAAATATAAGTTGCATTGATTAATTTAAAATTAATCTCATTGTTAAAAATGTGGTTTTTATTTAAAACATTACAAAATATTGAAATGTTTTTACATATGAATTAAATGTGAACTATAGTGGTTTGATACTTCTGAAATCAGCCTCTAATCGGCGCTATTTCCTCTCCCTCTCGGCCCAAGGGTTTTCCTCGGTGACGATTGGGAGGGGGAGGATTTTGTGGATCTTCTCTGGTGCCTCCCCCTCCTCCCCACTCATTTCCTCTCATTTCTGTATCTCTTTTCCCCCTTTCCTATCGATGGTCTCTCTTTATCGACGGTGCTTTATGTTTATCTTTTCAAAGATGTCTTCTCAGATGATGGAGGTTAGTGGTCCCGATGAAGAATGTGTAGTCTAAACCCTTGGTCGCCCATTCCACGGCCCTGACCCCTCATTCCTCCATGAAACTCCAAGTCAGATCTGGAGCGGCGGTTTCAAAGAGGTTTTGGGTTATGAGGTTTGGCGGTCGATAACTTTCTAGGAGGTCCTCTATTGGTTTCAACTTTTTATTATGTATTTCGTTTCTATTCTAATGGATTTCTTGAGATTTTCTACTCAATCCATGTTAAAGTTTTGCAATTTTTTCCCATGAAAGATCATAATACTATTTGGCGGATGTCAATCTATGTTTTTGTTTCTTGGTGTTGTTCGGTTCTGGATCTGTTTGGCTCACTATCTACTTTGAGGATATGGTTTGAGGTTTGTTTTGGTGGTATTGTTTAAGATCTATTATGTTTCTCTGTTACTGGATCTTAGTTTTGATGGAACAATGTGGTTTCCGGCTTGCTCCCCTACCGAGGCCCCCATTTGCTCATCCTTGCTCTGATGCCCTGGTCCTGTGCTCCTTTCCCGGTTGGTCTGGTGTGCGGGTCTTCACGGATGTTTTCGGAGGAGCGGATCGAGTGTTTTAGGGTCTCTAGGAGGGTGAATGGCCCACCGTCAAAGTTTCGGATGGCTGTGATGTTCTGTTATGATGGTTTTATGGCGGTGATGTTGGAGTTCTACGATGGAAATATGAAGACAGTAGTGGTGATAGGTGGATGTTCTGGTTATGTGCCCCAATTTTTGGCTCCGGTGATGATGGTTGATGATGATGAAGGTGGTTTTCCTAGCGGTGACATGGTGACTCTAGCGGTGAGGGTTACAGCGATGATGTTCGGAGAGGTCGGAAACTTTGGGATGATGACAACGGGTGATGATTACGGCGTCAGTGATTTTGACGGGCTTCTTCACTACTACAGTGGGTGTGTGATTTTCGTGATCTTACACTGACACGATGCTTCCCTCAATGATGATACTCATTTCAAATTTTCACTATTGGACTGTTTGAATTTTGGATATGTTTCCCATTGGTGAGTTTGGTCATGTTTGGTTCCTACTTTTTCCTGAAAGTGGCTTTTCTGAAAATAAAAAAGAATGATTTGGAAATTCAATGTAAAATTAATGAAAATGACATAAATTGTGTTAAAATATAAAAATAAATTATAGTTATAATTTAAAACCATCCAATAATATATTTTACCCATATAAATTATTTCCATGAAAAAAGTTGTTTTCAATTAAAATTTAGCGTATTTTCACTATTTATCAAAATATGAAAGTTATCAGAAAAATATCAAAAAATTATGAAAAGTAGATTTTTATGTCCCAATTCCAAATAATTAGTTTATATTGTCAAATATAACATATAAAAGTGTCAAAACTAGATTTAAAATGGGTGTTCCATCAAAAGGCTGTAAAACTACATTTTTTTTGAAAAAAACTTCTTTTATTCAAAAAATTGATTTTGTTCTCATATCATTATAAGATGAATTATAATGTAATATAATATTCAAAATTTTGTTAATAATATTCATAACGGATAGTTTATATAATATTTTAATAATATATCATTGTTTAGTGAAACTTGGTATTGCATACAATGCAAGCTATCGAGAAATGTTTCTCTTGCGTGTAACGCAAGCCAGGTCAGTGTTGCGTGTAGTGAAATCTTCCTTTGGTGTTGTGTATAAAATAATAAAAACTTAACTCATGTTTACATTGAACAAAATATATAATCAGTGTTTCATGAAATCAATTCTATCAAAAGAACTGGAAATTGTGTGCAACACAACCCAAGTATATTGTTGCATATACTGCAAGCTAATATGGTGTTGCGTATAGCACAAGCTAATATTGGTGTAGCATACAACACAATACATCAATGAAATTAAAAATAATCTATCTCATAAATTCATGGGGTGTTATAGGTTAGTTCCTCTGTTTATGGTGGTGTGGAAGTATGGTTGTGTATAGGATGAGACTTTGAAGAGAGGGGCCAATATACATGCTTTATGGAAAGAACTTTTCTCAATCAATGCTTTACCACCCTCAAAATAGAAACTTGGGGGTGAGTTTTTTTAAGTAGTTGATGTTTTAACATCCCAAATTTTCTTCAACATATGTTTTCTTTTCATTTATTTTAACCCCCCCCCCCTCCCCATTGAGTTTTTCTTTTTGGATTAGATCTAGGTGACCAGGCCCTTAGGCTCTTCAGTATTTTCTAGAAAGGAAGCGGTGGAAAACATGGAGGCTAGATGCAGGCCAAATAAATGACATGTATTATAAATACATGGCATGAATTTTTAATACATGACTTGAAATGTGATGTCCATACCCCTTACACATCATGATTTTCCCCCATGATGGAAAAACTATTCATTAAAAACATATAATTAGATTACACGCCATGTGATTTCTTTTTTCAAGGGGAAAGGAACTGAGAATTAAAAAATGTGTAATCAATTTACATGTTGTGAAAATTATGGTGTTAGTTTTTTAAAAAATGGAAATATACCATTATTTTTTATAGGGGTTTCTTTTCTCCTTCTCTAGTAGGATCTGTGTTTGATAACCCCTCTATGACTAACCTAGGTTCCACTGGATCTCCTCTATCTGAGATCCATTTTCTTTTCTATTAGGTGTGTTATATCAATAATGGTAAGATCTCTATTTTTTTACCTTCCTTACATAATTTAGCTTCCCATCTACTATGATAATTTTGTGTGATATAATATTCCATATTTTCATATTTTTCCTCAATTCTTCCAATTTCTCACATTCTAGATCGATTCAAAGGTTGATACGGTATGAGGAGGGTCCTACATGATTAAGGTGGGTGGGTAGTTCTTTCCCTCAAGGTATAGTTTCGTTTTATCATATGACCATTTTTCATGCACCAAACCTACCTGGTGATGCCTCTAAAACATTTAAATAATTAAATAAATTGATCTTACATACTTAATACGACCTTAACAAACTACAAATCACATTGTTGGTTGATCACCCTAATGTGAGCCACCCCAAAGGGTGTTTCTTAATTAAAGGCTTAAATCCCATTTTCCTTAAATTATTAAACAGTATTTTGAGGTTTTTTCCCTTGTAATAAATACATTTAAAGGTTAATCGATATAAAAGAAATGATTTTTCATGAGTTCATCCCTTATGATTTTAAAATAGATTGAATTTCTTGAATTAAATGATTTTTTTATCTTTCTAACAATGTTTAGGGTTTATGGTATGAGTTATCACTGACCATAACCTTCCCTTAACTTAAGTAGATGGCAATACAATGGTCCTAACTTAAGGATGACTTTGATAGGCTCATCGTGCTTTATAATTTCATATAGGAATGATTAAAAATGTGTCAGGTGCGATACATTGATTCTTATGTTGTGGACAAGCTCACTGGGTGGATCAATTACTTACACATGAGTGATATTGGTTCCATAAGAGATTCACCTTTCCTGATCTCAGTAGCAAGATAGTTATTCCATGTCATTATCGATACTCAGTTTCCTATGTGAGATAATTGGGATGGTATTAGAGGTTCATACTTTAAACCACAATAGGAGTGATAATTGTGATTCTATATGGATTACCTTGGATAGAGTCTTATGATGTAAGATATTTCTAGTTCTCCTAGTTTGATACTCAAGTTCATTTATATAGTTCTCCTTGGATGGGCCTAGGATGTCACTTTCTTAAATTCTAAAAAAACAATTTATTAAATTAAAGTATGCTTCCACCAAAACAAATAACATTCAGGGGTTCAATCCATACTTGATAAATTCCTTATTAACAGAATATGTTTCTCATCCTCACATTTATGATTGAGAACCTTTATACACCTATATTATATCTACATAGGTTTCCTTACTTTCAAACATATTTATCTGAGGCTAAAGTAGGAAGTGTTGGTCGGGTGTCCCATGAGGAACCTAAAATGATATATTTATTAACTTATTACCTTTAATTTATTATGTAACTATAAAATTCTTATTTTATATGAAAATACTGTATTGTTCTAGACACCATTGGTGGTGGACTACTTAGTATATCTCACACCCTACTTGAGACTCCCTTGGTACCCAAGAATACTTCATGATCTCAGGTGTAGATAAAGGGTGTTTTCCAACTTCTGATTCTTGATTTATTATACCATTATGGAGTATGAGATTGGAGTACCAATACTATGCTAAAGATGCTTATAGAGGTAAATTCTGGTCTCTTTTTATTTTTGTTTAGCATGTGGTATATGATTGTTTCTCCAATATCTTGTGTACTATTTTTTATATAGATACATGATGTGATCATCATCATCATTTTTTATCTATTTATGATTGAGCTTCGTCCTATTTACTTAAAATCAATGATTTATTATTATATTATTACTTGTTTATTTTTGTTTCCATTTCATATAATTTTTATATACCATTTTGAAACACTCTACTCTATATGGGAATAGTATCCATGCATACACACCCTAGGCCTTTGGTACTAGTCGGAAACCACTGGAATATGGGAATTCGTGCTTGAGGTCATGTGTCCTACTGTCTTGGGGAACTGCTTATTGGCTTTCAGGGTGGGATGTCTTAGAAAATATGTCCAAAAAAATAAACTTCATGAAGCCATAAATAACACTTCCTAAATTTCCCTTATAACTCTTTCCTTATAAGAGTCTCAATAATAATCTGTAAGTGATTCTCATGGTCCTTGTAGCTTTTATAATACAAAAAGATTTCATTAATGAATACTATAGAAAAATCATCAAGATATTCCTTGAATAATATATTGATTATATCAATAAAAATAGATTGTTCATTAGCCTATCCAAATCTGATTATAGTAAACTCGTAATGTCCATACCTCATTTGGAGATATTTATTTGAAATGTATTCCTTCATTACTCGTAATTTATGATACCCAAAAAAAGGGTTAATCTTTGAAAAATATTGGCCTCCATGAAATTGATTGAATAATTAATTATTGTGGGGAATAGGATGATTATTCTTTATTTTAATAGCATTTATTTCGGTATAATCATTACATAGAATCATGGATCCATCATTCATCCTAATGAATAGAATATCGTCTCCCCATGGTGAAACACTAGGGTGAATAAATCCCTTATCACACATATCCCCTAGTTATTTATTTAAATACACTAATTCCATAGTGGTCATTCAATATGTATTATTTTATATCATCCTTGTATAAGTGATAAAATCATTGGAAAACTCAACTTCTTTCTTGGGTGGATTTCCAAGTATTTCCATAAAAAATAAATTAAATGTATTCCTATAAGATAGGTACATCCTCAATTTTATTATTACCTTATCCATCCCTGTATTTTTCTACTATTCTTCCATAAGAATCTCATTCAGTAGAGAAATTGGGATGGATCTAGAAATTTCTTAATGGATTATGTATCTTCTCTAAAGATAAAGAATTCAATATCTTCAACATGAAATATAATTTCATTCTTCATGCAATATGTTTTTTCATCATATGTTTAAATCCATTTTATACCAATGATTATATTGAAGTTAACTATAGGTATTATAATAAGTAAAGAAAATAAATCACATTTATTCATTATAATGGGTAAATATTGATATATTATCTCTATACTAAAACTTTCACAGTGATTTTTCACTAAAATATCCCTTCTTAAATTACTGGGGAAATAACTAGTTTTCTCAAAAAAAATTGAAGATATAAAATTGTGTGAGGATCCAAAATCAAATAAACAATTATCTAAATTTGAAGTTATTATTAAAGTACCTACCACCACATAATTGGGTACTTCCACCATATATTTAGTGATTGTGTAAGAGTATAGTTCAATACATGGCTTCTTCTGTGGTATATTACCATGATACTTAGGGAATTTTTTTCATAGTTCTTCACCTCCCTACATTTGAAACATTGAATAGTATTTTTTTCGTTCTTATCTGCACATTGTTCTTTGACATGTTCCCTTTTTCTTAGTACTAATTATAACTCTTATTATCTTGATTTCCAATGAAAATATTGGATATAAATAATTCCTTCTCATTTTTTATGGAGTATAAAACTATTTTATCATAGTAGGAAACTTATTTAGATACTAGTTACCTTAGAATATTTTTCTTAAGAAATTGAAATAAATGGTCTATATTACACTCCATGTTGTGTATGTAATCCATGTCATTCCTATATAACCATGTAAAGGTAGTATCATAATCAAAAAAAAAACTTTCATTTTCATTTTTCTTTATTCTTAGTAACATTTTAGTCATTTTATATTTTTTATCATGAGGGAAATATTTGTAGAAAAATTTCCCATTAAAATCATTATATTCCATGAGTTTTATTTCATCTTACTCCCTAGTATTATTAATCAATAACCCCTGTTAATCAAAATCACCTTTGAGAAAATGCATAATAATTTTATCCTTTTCCTTTTCATAACATTCCAAAGACATAAATAAAATCTGAAGAGACTAAATCAATTTATCAGGTTCCATTGGATTTGTAGTCCAACCAAATGATGGTGGATTTTTTTCATATGAAGGAATCCAAATAGGTGAATTGTGTTGTGGTACAACATGTTTTCTAATCTAGTAAATTTTATTTATAATAAAATTATTAATCTTTACTAATATAGCCATGATCCACTCAGTTCTAATACCAACGATATTTTCTTACTCAATAGGGAAATCTCTACATTGGATATGAGTATTGATACCCTTCATTCTTATAGGTTCCATTTATGAACAATGTAATATACTAGATTAGCTAATAAAATTATAAGTTTTAAATAATAATGTATAATTCTAAATATGGATTATCACATAATATTAATTAAAAAAATTATGCATTGTTAATATCATAATCATATAGATGTTTTTTTTAGATATCTTTATTTTTAAATCGTTCGTAATGGTTTGTAATTAAAATCTGAATTTTCCTATGAATAACCCCAAAGACTGTCAAATCAGATGCTTAGTAAGGCCCATTTTCATGCACTAGGTGAATATTAGGTCAAGAAAAATATGTCATTTTCATATTTATTACCCCTAGGTATAACTATTCCATAACCACATCCACTTGTAGTATCTAGGTAGGGATATATTGCTAGTAAAAACCATATAAGATATTCTTTATAAAAACATTAATATGTTCTTATATATTTATCCTCAAATTATATCATAGTAATATATTCCCAAATTTCTGTTTTACTTAATCTAGATCCCAATGTTTCTACTAAACTTCCTAATATACTAACAATGATGTCCATGACTCTAGTAACCTGGAGTCGATGCCTTATTTATTATATTTTCATATATAAAAAGGTTAAAATAATAATTTAATTGTTAGTTTAGTATTTTTTTAGAACCATATTCACACATGATACCCACTTTAAATTAAAAAATATAAAATAAATCCAAATAAATAAATTACACATCATCCTTGAAACTCATTTAAAGGATTCATCCTCATAACACGGGGAAAGGAAACAAAATAAGGGTAAGATCAAATTCTTATTAAGGTTCACATATAGCAGAATATATCTTGAGTAAAAAATTAATTTTTAATATGGAAAGGAACATCAATGAAAATTTGTGCCATTTAATTAATAAAATGAGCATAAAATAAGGAATAGTCAATATGGAAAAGTAACTAAGTGAATACACATTCAATTTAATCAAAAATATGATAATCCAAACCGTCCAGAGATAATATTCAGGAGAAAATATCATGAATATTAATAATAATAAATTTATTAATGAATTAAATTCTTAATTATTGGACATAATAATATCATTCATCATGATACTTATACTATCAAGATCATTCATAGGATGGTTTAAAACTACTCATAAAAACCCATCTGATTTGGCCACCTAATTTTTCTCATGAGACCTGTCATTGCATAGAGGGGATATATATAACTATTCCTCACCCATAACTACATGTATATAAAATCCTCATATATTGAATAATTTATTTAAATCATGAATCAATATTTCTTATCATTAAATACTCATATTGAATAAAGGATTTATATTTATCAATATTTCCCCTATTAATATAATAACATTCAAAGTACACACTGAATATAAAAATTTTATATAGTTTAGGAAATTATCATATAAATCATAAAATAATATAGATATTTAATTAAAAAAAATTTATAATGAAAAATGATCATGATGATGTGATTTTTTAAGATACAGTAAACAATCTGAAAAGAAAGTGAGAATGTACAATAATTTTTTAATATTTGTGGTAAATTCTATATTATATCCCCTTGAATAATAAACATGAAGTGATAAATTATTCATTATGAATAACTATTTATTCATTTTAAATATATCAAATCAAATGTATATAAACTACATAAATGTGAATAGGTTCATATTAACAAATATGTCTCAATGAAATGAAATTTGAGATGAAATCCGTTATATCACACTTTATATTAGTTAAAGGGTTTTTAACCTCCTATATAATGGTTTCAAGAATGTTATTAATTTATTACATAACCATAATACTATTTATAATATCATATATGATCCAATTATAATATTTTATGAACCATTTTTAATAATATTTCATTATTTTTTTGTTTCGGGTGTGAATTACCTTATTTTCGGATCCATGATACTTCATGAAAGTTATAATTATTATATATTGGATATAAATAAATCATATCCATAATGATAATAATTTTATATATATAATATTTAATCATTATATACTTTATTAGAACCATTCTTAAATGTTTGTAATGGAAAATGAGTCACATCGCTTTGTGGAGATGGAAGGTTGTACGTGTGCACAATGGAAAATATCATTACCTTAATGGGTGAAAGGGTAAGGAAGAGTAAGTTATAATAATTTTCCAAAATATATATAATTTCATATATATCACATATATTCATAAATTTTTTCTTTATTTCTTCCATGTAAAGTGTGAGGGAAAATCGAATCACATTGCTTTGTGAGGCGGTAGTCCACCATACACACGATCGACATAATAATATTTTAAATGGAATGGATCGTAAGAAGGTATATGTGATATTTTAATTTAATAATTTTAATTATATAATAAATAATATATATATATATATATATATATATTAAACCCATCATTATATTTGTATACGAGTGGTGTTCATGGAAAACGAGTTACATCTGTTCGTGAGATGGTAGTCCACTATACACATAATATTATTTTAAGGATATATCTTATTAAAGGGGACATGGATATAGGTTATTAAATTAACATAATAGAATCTATTTATATCAAATATACTCATGTTATTATATTATCTTGGTAGAATAAAATTTTATGGAGGTGTAAGAATAAATAAAATAAAAAGGTTCATTTGATAACATTACCACTTCTTCAGACGACATCACTAGGTTTACAAAAAAAGGCCTCCAAAGGATGGATTTATGGTCAAAAATTAGATCTAGGATTTTTTATGGGATTAATTTAATAATTTTTGTTGGTACTTTTTTAATAAAATGGATTTTAAGTGTTAATAGTAGAGAGAGGGGTGGCCATTTATAAGTGGGGGAGAGGATAGGCATAAAATTTTAAAAATAATCAATTACACCCCTATTTTTATCATGCCAAAAGATTCCAAAATTGGTTATTATTGAAACTAAGAGGTGATAAGTTCTAAATATGTCTATAAAAATTGTTTCTTAAACGTTTCTAGGACATTTTAATGATTATCATTTTAGTTGAAAACTTAGTAATTTATTTTAAACTTTAACCACAATTATTTATTTTTACTGCTTTTACCATTCAAAATAGTCAATCATTATGTCGACCTTATTAGATAATATAAATTAAATTATTCTAATTATGGAATACATTTTGACAAATTCAATTCATAGAATTTTCACAATCCAGTTTAAAATTGTACCTGAAGAAGTGATGCCAAAATGATTTTTCAAAGATAAAATTTACAAAATTATATAAGGTTTCAATATAAAAAATAAATATTAAATAGATTCAACTAACCTAAATTTTATTTATTATAATATAATTGAACTAATTATAAATTAAAATATATACATAATAAAATATTATTTTTTAAGTAAAGTTTTCAATAAAAAAATTTATTTTTCATTATTTATCGAAAAATGAAAATTTTCATAAAAATAAAAAAAATAACCAAAATATAATTTTGATATTATGATTTAAAAAATAAATTTCATTTTAAAAAATAAATTTTCTATAAGTTTTAAAAATTAATTTTATCATAACAGGGTAACAAGTGAAGAAATATTTTTCTTAGAAAAAATATATTTTTTCAGAAATAATAAATTATTTTACTTTCAAATGATAATTATTTTATCTCTAAACAATAGATAACAATAATTTTATTAATTTATTTAGTATTATTCTTTAACTACAACTTAATTTATATTTTATAATGGTTATTCTTAAATAAAATTTTAATATAGTATCATGTTTCATTTAAACCAGGCGTTGTACGCATCAAAAGCTATTTGAAGAGATTGAATTTATTTAAAAGAAAATAACTTGAAAAGTATTAGGGTGTTATATATTTTGGATTTCAATGTTTCTCAATGAAATATAGATATTACATTGATGTATATATGTTTAAGAGGTTAAAGAGATATAAGTTATTGGAAATGAAGTATCCAAGATATCAAAGCATGATATTTAACTGAATATGGATCATATGAATAGATGAAGAAGGAGGTAATCAATTATTTTTATCTTAAAAAATATATTTTTGAATTATTTTTTATTTTAAATATGATAATTATTGAATGGAAATTCATTTTAAAGTGTTGTTTCAATGGTGACACAATTTTTTACAACAATGAAGAAGATGAGAAGAAAGATGATTGGATGGTGAAGAGCTCTTTTTTTAAGGTGAGGGCCAAGGCCCTTTATATTAAAAAAAGAACAAACAAAAAAGATGTGTGAAGTAGTTTATTTTACACAGGTCTCTATCCCTCATCATGATGGCTGAATTTTTTTATCTTATCTGAAATCTTACGTTCTGCATCCCGCAAGGTTCCCAAATCAAATCCATGACCTCACACACATCTATGAACCCTATATTGAAGCACTTCAAGATTCCTCGCTTGTTGAAGGAGGCTTTAAATGTCTTCATCCGAACTTGAATCCATAGAGTGTGATTCATCCAACCTTGAGTTTAGGTTTGCTCGACCTCACCCACACCCACGGCTACTAGGGAGTTGTTCGTGCTTCCATGTTTGGGTATGTTGCTCCTCCTCTATAGTAGGAATCATGTCAGTCATGGGGGCTCCTCTATCCTCTGTAGAGGTTCCTACAGCTGTGATGGGGAGGGAATCAATGTTGGAGTTTCCACCTCAGCTCAAGGATGATCAATAGTCACAGCCTTCCAATGACCTGCAACACTACTAAGATAAATTTTATTAGCAGTGGGCTCCTTCACATGAAGGGACCACTGTAGATCTATCTTTCCAGGTGAGGGAAGAAAGGATGGAGTGTTTGAAGCCCCAACATTACCCTTTGGAAATTGTAACTCCTTTGAGGGAACCATATAATATTAAGGTAGAACCTCAGTGGTGCGATCAGTCACTGGGTACAATGATTTTTTTTCAACGTTTTTATCATCACAAAAGTGAGTGGCAGGGGTCGAAACAGCATTAACCACAATAGAATCATCATGAACACTAGGAATGGGGGTCTGGAATTGAGCAGTGAGACCCACCTTTGCCGGTTCCTGAGGGAGATCCTTAGAAATATGGGTCTCACAAGCCCCCCTGCTCAATAATAGGTACCCATGACCGAGTGACATGTTGGACAGAGGTCTTTTGAGGTTTTACAGGATTCATAATAGATTCTACTGAGTTATCAGCCAGTGTATTATGCACAGCAATAGAATGAGGTGAGATAACCTTCTCCTGATTATTCCCAGATTTGGATTGGATAGGATTAACAGAAGACAAGTCAGTCACATCAAAAATAGCAGAATGTGTAATTAAAACAGAGTTATTAGCCTTCTAAGGGTGTAACTTTTTGAAGCAGGAATGTATATCATGCCCACGTATAGCACGGAAAGCACATACAAGTTATCTTCTACAATTTTCAGAAACGTGACCTATAGTTTTATAGTCTGAAAAAAAACTTGGGGAGGTTTTTATATTATATTTTCAGTTCCAATTCATCAACATCAGTCAATACATGGAAATTATCAATTAAAGTAGAACAAAGGTCGATTTCAATTAATAATATAGTGTATTGTCTATACCTGGAATATTCTGTTTCCTTATCCAATTTGATCGGAACTCCCAATGCTAAAGCAATATCATAAAGAATGCGACAGTGCCAAAGGATCCAGTTTAAACCGAAGACCTTCACCCAAGTCAGAATCATCGTGTTACCTATTTCCAGGGGGTTGAAACTTTCATCCCATTCCTAGATGTGTAGAACTCTAGGCTTGAAAGAGATAGATCCATGACCCTAGGTACGCATCTTTAGTTCTTTAGATGGAAATAAGATGTGGTAGAACCCTTTCCCCAAAGAGACACACTTCCAGGAGGTGAACCCCCAGACATTCGTCAACCATTGTATCAAATGCTCGAGCTTCCATGGTAGAGATCCTCTCGGCAAGATGAGTCTCGCAATGATGGAGTGCTCTCCCATATCAAGTCTTTCTGATATAGCTTCCATATCAGCTTTAACGTGAGCAATTGACCCCTTTCGATGAATACCGGAATTCAAACCTTTGAAGTAAGAAAAGGTGTGATTATGAGAACTGACCTCATTTAGATTCGTATCTGAAGGTTGTCGATTCATGACTATTGGTATTGCCTGGAGCTTATGAGAATCGAAACGACCTTGAGTAAGAAATTATTCCATGGATGTAGAAGATGATGGAGGAAAACCCTAATTTCCATTTCGAAGAGCCAAAGAGAACCCCTCGCTACTGGCCATCCTGAAGAGCTCTTTGAAATTGATATTCCAAAATAAAAATAGGAATTAATTAATACCAAAAAACAAATTATTTTTTATGATGATTTGTGGATATGTTAATACATATAATATGTTTGTAATTTGGTGGTGATACTTATATGGAATGGATATTATTTTTGGATAGGATATGTGTTTTTTGATGCACTTTATTAAAAAAATTCCCAACCACCTATCCATGAAAGGGTGCTTCACAAACACTTCTTAGGTGGGAATGGTTAGTTCATAATCTATCCATGGTGGTAGAAGATGATACATGTGTCTATAGAAGGCACCTATATAGGTATGTTGGAGCATAAATAGGGTGTTCATGGTGCATGAAGAGTACCCATGGACCACACAATAGTGTGATTCACCCATGTGCACATTGTGTGTTTAGTGTATCTAGGTACCAACCATGGTGTTGTATTTTAATGAACTGAAGGAATGAAATCATTTATTAATGTCATATCAACTAAATAGAAGATCAATGTGGGGTATCTGAAGGAAAGGAAGTATTATTCCTTATCATAAAAGATACTGACATAACAAAATCCATCTAATCCATTTCATATGATCCATCCAATCATGCCAGTGATCATATTTTACTTTAAACCTATTCGAAGAAGGTTTTATTACCAGAGGTTATGCATACCGAGAAGCTATAATCCAATATCATACTAAGCTTTATATTGTGATTCAAACCCACCATAAAATGTTTCAAACCATCATGTATGGTTTATCTAATTCTTATCAGATCATGAGTTTAATGAACATTTTATAGTTAAATAAAATAAGGATTTTTAATAGTCTACTCATACATCTAGTATACAATATGAGTCCATTCATTCATTCTATAAAGTTCATGTGAATATTTTTTATACATGTGAGACATTACCTCGTCATAAGAGATTCCTTAAAACATGGTGTCATGTAGTGTGAATAAAAATAAGTAAAACCATATAATATCGTTTCAATCACTATAATCATCAGTCATTCAATGGTTTTATATAAATGGAAATAAATGTTTCATTTGAGTTAGTAAAATGGGGTGTTCACTTGATTATAAATATTTAAGCACCAAGATGAGACTAGGTTGATACCACTTGTGATTTATATGAGATCTCAAGTTTTATTAAAAACATAGAATCTCTTCCTATTCTCTTATTTGAGAATATAGATATCCACAAGCATATCTGCTACATGAAGAAGGTGATTTTTGAAAATAGATTTTCGTGAATAAGTGAATCCATACACTATTTTTGAGAAGAAGAATAGTTCCACGTTTTTGTGATCTATTTTAGCCTTCAAGGATACATGATGGTTTACATGTACCGTAAACCTGTTCTTGGGTAGCATACTCCCATTTTTTTATGTGAAGGTGTATTGTGTAATCAGTTATACAAATTAGAAAAATATACTTCTTTAATGTAGATACAAAAATCTAGTATTATCAAGAGTTATGTTCTTATTTTGTATAAAGAAGAAATGAAATATGTGTACTCATGTGAGGAACAAGATATAAATATGATAACATTACTAGTTTCAGAAGTGTTATGCATAGAAGAAAGTGATCTTACATATATTTTTATGTGAATACTAAACTAAGATACCATGTACTTTTTTAGGATAAAATATAAGCAAGTTCACTTATATACATACATGATATAATAGTGACACAAAGTAAATAGTACATGAAAATTCATGCATTAACTATGTGAATGCTTAAAATTTAAGATTCTATATGTCATGTACAAGTTGTTTTATAGTGTTCATGGGTGAAATATGTTGATTTTTAAAGATACACCACAATAAAATTATGATTTCACTTGTGAAAATAATGTTCTACACCATATATAATCATGTATAGAATTTAGTTACTGAATTTTTTTGTGACATTTAGAACCTGACACTAAAATTCAATATCTCATGTTTTTTGTCGAATACCAAAAGAAAAATGATTAATTGTGACATCACTGATCAAACAATTATTTGTTTTTATAATCAAAAAAATATAATTTTGATTCAATAAAGACCATATAAAATGTTTACTTGAAGGAAGAAGAATGTTTTGACAAGATACCAAACATATTTGTTATCATTTGGTATCATATAAACATATTGAATAAGAATAATAACCAATGAAGTCTATTCTGAGATGAATAATAAAGGATGAATAATAATAGAATAAGAGAGTACTATGTAAATATGTTTTCATAGTAAAAAAAGAGGAAGAAGATAAAGAATCTTTCAGTATTCTTTTGCAAAGAAGGAAAGTTATTTTCTTTGTTTTGTGCAAGTAATAATTGATGAAATGGGAAGAGAAGAACTAATTAGCAATGTTAAATCCAAAACAAATTCTCACTTTTCAAGTAATTTCTTGGTTTTAAAAAATACAACAATAATAAATTGTATACTATATTCAGAGGTAGAATAAGGAAATAGAAAAGAGTTTTAAAACAAGAACTATTAATTTACTATAGTGTAATACCGATGAATAATTATTCCATGCTTTTTAGAACCATGTTAATGGATTATATTATAGTGGTTGTGTTGTATTAGAATATTTCAAAACCATACCAAGGTCTATCTACTCTTTTTTATTAGTAAACCTTGTAAAAAATCATGATCCATATTTACTTACATTCATAGACATGCATACGACAAAGGAAAGAGAATAAGAGAATAAAGATCTTAACATGTCTAAGCGGTAAAATGGATAAAAATTTTAATTGATAAGAAATTTAGAACCCCTAATTCTCCCCCACCCTAGCATTGATTATTTTTTTGAAGTGGTCATATTAAGGAATATAATACATCCAAAAACTCCATTGGATTGAGTTTAGGCTCATATCTGAAATCAATTTGGACTACACTATATATGGTTCTAATAATCTCCCCCTCATACACTCTTAATGGATCCAAACATGTAACATGGCTCTGATACCTTGTATAATACATGAGTTATATCCCTTTAGTATCATTCATGCATTGTAGTTTCTTCCTTGGAACCCACCACATGGTTTTTTTCTTAGGGTGTATTCCCTTTAACCAGAACAAGCCTTAAGAAATAAGAGGATTTACATTCATATAATAAGGTATACTCAATCTCCTGCTCATGCCCCTTGTGGGTATCATGATACAGAGTCATGAAACATCCCTAATTATCCATGGTAGGGCAGTTATTTTGATATCACAAATCCATTTATCATGCACTACATAAAGTTTCAATAATTCTCAGGTTTCATGGGGGCCTAGTTATCCCATGATGACCCAATGTGTATTATTTTATGAAAAAAGTTTTGTTATTTGTTTTTTCTTATGAATACATAGGTATATGATTGAATGTATTAGGGTAACATAGTGATACAAAACTAAGATAAATAACTTACATAATAAATGAGCACCCTGACATGAACAAAGACCTTATGTTCTGTATGTATGTATGAATACATGTTTCACAGTGGAATGGGCTAGAGCACCTTGATAGGGATTGAATATAGGGGTAATGTGGGGATAAAGGGTTGTCAGTCGATCCTATTATATATTTTATTCATTGTTTATTCTATAAATGGGATTAGAACATTTTATAGATAGTCAAGATATATGATTGTATGTATGTATTGTTCATTTATTAAAGAAATAATGTTGTTTGTTTTATCATGGTTTAATTATTTATGATATTACATTAATCCATATTTTTATATATTGATATTTATGTTACTTGGTTATTTATTTGTTATTAGTGGTTATGGTGTGACTGTATAGTTTCCCCAACATTGATCATAAAACTATTATTGTGGGTCGACATATTCTGGTGTATAATGAGAAATGTGTTAGATCTTATGGATCACTATCATGGGTATCATTTAAAATATTTTATCTACAGTGTTATAGCTCAAATTTTTTTAAGAAATTTCATTTCAGGATATGAATGCATTTAATTTTGGGTTGATTCATTTTATATGTTTATATTTTATAGAAAATCTTGTTTTGGCATTAGTGAAAATTCATGATTAATATTTTTAAAGGAAAAATAATGTCACACCCCTACCTGGATTTTCCTTATTATTTTATTTATTTTTTTATGCCTGAGAATTTCCTTGAGTTTCATGCCAACCCCCTTGATTTTTTCATGTTTTTAATAACTTTTATTTTTTTCACTACTTGTTCATGGTCACCACATGATTAGTTAAAATAGTGTATATGAACCTTACATAGGTTTCATAAGGTGTATAGTTTAGGAGAAAACCATGTGAATTTCCCTTACATTGGGCATCCTAGATCATTTTTAAACATATATGGTTTGTATGAATTAGTGTTTTATGATTAAGGGAGATCATGTTGCGTTACCTTCCCATGAGAGTCATCTGGAGCATGGGTTGCACATATTTTTTAGAAAATGTGTGGAAATGTATGAAGCATTTTACTGTTTGATATAGTTGTTTTTCATGGTTAATTAATCATTCTCCAAACTATAAAGAGACTATGTGATCTATACATTATTTTAAATAGTAAAAATAACCTATCTACCTCTCTTTATTTTTAACCCCAAATCATCCCACTTTCCTCTCACTCATCTTGTTCAACTCTAAGGATATCTCCCTCTTTGATCTTCTTATCCTCCTTTCTCAATGGATTGGATTTCTTCATGTTTTGGTTTTGATTTATTATTTTAATCTCTTTTAATCCCCCTACTTTTCAGATTTCATTATATTTACTCTCTTCTTCATTCCCCAATGAGGTCACAGTGATCCAGGGTTTATGACAAGTTTATTTTTAATAGGTGTATTTTTTTTTAGGGCCCATCTTGTTATTTTCAGTTATTTCATACCCTTTTGAGGTGATTTGGTGCCATAACTAGTAACAATAATGGATTTTAGGTTGTTTTACACTTGAATTAGACTTTAAATTATAGAACCATTATTTCTAATGTGTTTAAATTTATATTTTGGATATTAAATGATAGTGTAAATTATGTTTGAGGATTATGTGGAAATAAAACTAGGTATCAACTTAATTTCAATTGATGTAAATGATTTTTAAACGTAAATACAAAGTGTAAATATTTTATTAATTAACCTTTCACAACAAATATTTGATAAATTGTCCAAATTGATTTTATGAAGAGATTTTAAAATTTTAAAGGAATTTTGGCCTTTAAATAAGTTTTAAAAGGAACCTTTTGATTCTAAAAGGTGTTCTTGGTCCTTCATAATTTTTGTTTCTAATTTTTATAATAATTTATATATTTTAAAGTATTAGATATCATTTTTAATGTTCTTTTTGTGGTTTAATTATAATGAAAAAATAAAATTTCTAGTTATCATTTTATAACGTGTATTTTAATTATAAAAATTATCTCATGGGATGTTTCCTTATCTTATTTATATTTAGAGAATTAAATTACCCTTAGTATATGATGTATTTATATGGAACTATACTTATTTAATAAATGGGTTATTGTATGAGGGGTTCTATGGGGTGATACCTTATTTATGATTTTATATTTGTTTAATTATTTACATTTATTTAAATTGAGAACTTTGATTATTAACTTTTGATTTGACTCACCAACATTTCATATATTTATCACGGTAATCAAGAGTATCTAGTTGAATTTAATCACCACCATTTATCATACATTAGGCATCATAAAACCTATGGAACATACCCACATCCTAGATGGATCACATCCAATAGAACACCCTTTTCATGTCTCACTATGTATAAAGTCGCCATGTGACTCCGTAGACCTCAAAACGCATGTAGGGGATAACTTCCATGACTGTTGGGGGACACTATAAACACTAGCTTAAACACCACACACTGAAAAGGGTACCATAAAAATCCAAAATATGGAACAACTCGCAATGAAGGGGATAAATTTCCATGTAGTTTTGGTCATGCTAAATCATGAAAAACTTCATTGGGAAATCATAATTGGTTGATCAAATAAGTAAACATATAGGATTATTCTTAGATACACCCTCCATAAAACTACTACCCAATTGGAAAGATCATATCATGATACACATATAGGGGTTAAATCCCCTAGATCACTAGGGAAACACTAGACCCTACTATAAATATTCTCCTAGGTAGGGGATTAACACCCATGTAAATATTCTTCACGCCAATACAAGAAACTCTACCAAGAGATACATGAGGTACCTAAGGATTGATTTGGGCCTATCATATGGATACATTCTCCATGTAACTAGGGAATCTATCAAATAGGGCTGAGATAACTCACTCTAAATGATGGTAACACACTCACATTGCACAAGCTCAGGGAATCCATATAGGGTTCATGATCCCATGATGAGGATGTGATGTCACAATGAACTTTAATATGAACAGACCAAGGGAACCCAATAAACACTATTGGTATAAAAAATATCTAACTAAATTGACACAAAACATAAAATTGTATCACATATTTAATTCCAAAACCTCTACCACCATCAAATCCTATACAGAAAAGTACTCAAGATAGGCTATACTTGGACCTCCATATGAGTCTTAAAGATGGAGATGCACAAAGGAGAAAATTTCCCAAGGGAAGTACAAGATGTGTACACTCCATACATGGAATGTCTCTCAACACTAGCCCCTATCCATATCCCATTTGATACTCACCATGTATAAATGAATATAAATTCTGTGCACCCCATGTCATATGGTGTGTGACCTCGTCTGAAGTTCATGATGTTTCCTTTCCCATGCATGGTGTGTACCCACAGTACACCGTGTGTTCTTTTGATTAGTCCTTAGACCATGTAATTTGTTATGCCTGACTAACTCATACATTTCTTATTTCTTATGTTTATGTAATGACACACGAATATGTCCTTCAACATGAAAAGATTGTTCATGTACCTTGGTCACATGACCTTGTCTCACTACATGGTGTGTACCCCCAATACACAGTGTGTAGTCCCAAAAAGTTCATATTCCATAAATTAGAAGAACGCACAATATGTTATCCTACACTAAGAATCATTTTTATTAGAAATCCTAAATTTTAATCTCCTTTGAGACACAAAAAACCATCAATTTTCACCCAAAAACTACTAATCAACCCTCATGGGGTCCCTTGCAGTTGTATAACAGCTCTATTACCTCAAAAAACAAATAAAATGTGGATCAGGATGTAAATATCAAAAATTAGTATAACTTATGTTGAAACTCAAAAGCTTCATGTCCAAAATGATTTATGGAATGTGTTTCTCCTTGATACATTGAAAATCCATGTCAAAATTGGGGTTTGGAAGACCACATCACCTTGGTTATCCTTCAATTATTCTATCATTGTGGGAGAACCCACCTCCCCATTCTATAGATATGAATCTAAATTTTGGTGTGTTTAGGTCTATTGATTTAATTTTATGAAATCAATAAGCCTCTATTTAACACCCTTCCAACAATCGCCTCCAACCGGGTACTCGACATTGAAAAATTTTATATCGTGCCCAATGTAAAACCCACATTATGAACTCAATAATGGGATATAATTTCTAATACATGCATCCACCCAATAGTTATTCAAATTTACTATATAAATATTCATGAGTTGTGAAAATATATTTAATATTTTTCATATCACTACACTGAGGCTCTCCGAGCCTCAGAATCCCGCTCTAAATTAGCAACTAGCTTTGGAAATATTCATAGAAGTATTCCAAAGTCTTACATGAAAAAAATAGAGTCATTAAACTCTCCCCAAAATCAAGTATTTTAATCCTAAAAAATTAATATGCATAAGGGAGATAACTAAGCTGTCAACTAGACCTCCCATACCAAAAACCTCTCTTGAAGGTTCACATGCTGCCAAAAGAAATACACACTCAGGTGAACCACATTCCAAAAAGTTTTTTCTCATGGTTGCTCAAATATTACACAATGTAATTGGAAAAAACAACTATATATTCATCACATAGATTTCTCGGGCATATATTTTGAAACAAACCTTTGACATGTCTCATCAACTACAACAAATTGAAAAAACACAACACCAAACCTGATAGACCACAAAGGGCCTAGTTGAATGTCACCTCACTATCCAATAAAAAAACTTCATAATGGGATGATAAACTCTAGAGATATAATTTTTCTCTGTCCCACTCTATGTAACCCCTGACGAGTAGAGATATCACCGAATATATAACATTATCATCAAAAACCAAGTGCCACTATTGTCGATCTACAAAGACTCTGAAAATTTCCAAGAAAACCTACTTAGAACCACATTGTTCGCCATGACTAGTGTCATCTCCAACCCTCAAAAGGGTGATGTACTCCCCACCTTTTAAAAAATATATCAAGAACTTATTGAGTAGAAATTTTTCCATGTGAGACCAAACAAACAAAACTTCAAGTTGAACCTGTTTGATTTTTTGATAAAGAGAAGGGGAAATAATGATCAACTATAGATATTCTATTATAACTTAAAACTGAAGATTCAATTATAATAATTTAATATATCCAACTCTATAATCACCAACATCATATGGATAAATTCATTTAATTAATATAATACTATGCCAAATCCTTTGGGTATTTCTCAAATTAGAATTGCAACAACCCATCATAGGGTCCACCATCAATCTTGTGTCTGAGAAGACACATCTTAGGGAGTGGAAAATCTATATTTATAACAAAAAACTTTGAGACCTTCTTTTAATTTCAGTACTCTTAGTGCATTTCTATAACTATACTTAAGTGACTCATGTACTCAACTTTTGAAGTTGATCACACTCGGGTGTCACAAAGGAAGTATAAATAGAACCCACCCATAAAGGGTTAAGGATTTGATCTATTAGTCTCATAACACAATTGGGGAATCCAACACAACAAAAATGTATCACCATGAACCTGAGAAAAACTACACTCAATCCTGTAGTTTTGATTACCTACCCTGAGGGAAAACTTTGGGAATTATCATCTATCCTTTGGGAAAAGGGACATCAATTCCTTTGTATTGGTAATCCTCTCTAATAGTCACCTAGGATAGGTGATGTTAACAAAACCTAGACTCATATAATCCTCTTCCACCTAGGCAGGCAACATAGGGTATCCCAAGTGAACAAAATGGGTCTTATAAGCCTTCCCAAAATATCTAACTTCACATCATCATAAGAAACCATGAATAATCCCTACAACAGTCAAAGTTCAAGCTTAAATGATCATATAGCATCACCAGGTCTTGAACAGGGTATACTCTCTAGGAAAAGTGACACATGAATCTGTAAAAAATTGAATCTAAGGTAAATACATCACATGAAATATCTCATGTTAAACTTGAATTTTATAGGTCATAATAAACTACATACTATATCTAATACTTTCCCTTTTCCACTTTTCTATCACTACCAAGTCCTTTTCTAACACCATATCAAACCAAACTGTCATGAACTCACAAGTTTAAGTAACTAATATTCCACACCTCAACACTATCCAATTTGGATGACAATAACTCATTCACATGTTTTGTATCATGACACAATAATGTGTCTTAATGGGGGAAGCATCCCTCTTTTTTATGAGTTCGAAGACATGTAAAATAACACCATCACAAGGCTCCACTGATGACCTGGGTCACCCTTGAAAACCCTCAAGAAAGAATTAACAAGGGGATATTTATCCCAAAAATATATCTAACAGTACTACTGCAATGGTAGAAAAGATATAGATAATACATCCATATTTTTCTAGATCCTCTAGGTCAAAAACCTCTAACTCATGTGACTTCCCATGTCTGTATCCACTATCTCCCTGAGCCTGGATTGTACCACCTTAGGGTGGTTGTGGTAAAAAAAACCAAGTGCCATCCACCTCATGTTTCTCCCTTATATCATATACCACATCTACACCCTATAGATTGTATCACAGAAATATTTTCCTCTAACTCAAAATTTAATCATCCATCTATTTTTTAATAGCTCCATTAGTAGGAAACTCCTATGAAAGATGCTTATAAATATCACAATCCAAACAAAGCTTCATCCCCATAGGGCTAATATATCCTTGATACCTCTATCAAAACCTATTTTGTTGCATTTCATCTTCCAATGAGTGCTATAGTGACCCTATTCATTTCACGTATAACATTAGATGATTTTATACATAATTACACATCAGAGTACAAGCTAAGGATCGAAAAGTCAAGTTTCTTGGAAGACTAGGTACATAAAACTGAAAACATGGAACTAAATAAAACATTTATTTATTTAGTCCTCATAAATATCCCCTAACTTCTATTGTGATCATAAATATTCATAGGATAACCTAGGGATAACTTGAACAAAGGGATTAGCTAAAATCCCAGTAAGGAAATAATAATAAGAATAAATCCTTAAAACATTGGTTAGAAAAAATGACATAAAAAGGTAGGTAACATAAAGGATCATAACATATAAATATACAATAATATAAACATTGAATCCTAGAAATGTTTTAGAAACTTAAAACATGATATTAGTACGAGTCAAGGCTATCATCTAAGATTGTTTCCCATTATAGCACAAGCCAAGGCTAACCACCAAGACCGTTGCACATAACATCTCATGAGACTTAACTTTACCCAATGCATTTGAGATATATCTAGAATCACCCATCATAACATTTTCATGAATATGCTTTCCACATAAATAATCATACATAATCAATCATACATAAATGTAATGGAACCCATGTAGAGAAATGGGTATCACATTCATGATGTAAACCATAATGAATGGGGGTATCATAGAAGTGTCCATGAGAAAAAGGAATTAAAACATACATGGAAATTAATAAGTTAAAATAATCATGTATCACAGTAAGTGATTTAAAATATATGTGACAACATGTAAGAAGAGTATTTAGTAAATTCTTAGCATTCAAACATTTTAGTGCGGTTTAAAGGAAAACACTAAAGAGATTTTAAAATAGAAAAGGGAACAATATTTTATATAAAACAATAAGTGAACCAAGAAGGTTTTCAAAATAAAAAAGACTGATTTTATAAAGAAAATTGTTGATTAAAACAGAGGATAGAGTGAACTTGAAATTGGGTAAAAATTTGGGAAGTTCCCTTAAAATGAGTTAACTTACTAGGAAGTATTGTGGAGGGAATCACTTAAAAGAATGTATATCACCGATAGATAATGAGGGATGGATCTTGAAACATGATTTTGTAGAATATAAACAGAATGTAGAGGTTTTAAATAAAAATAAAAGACAAATTCATTTGGGTAAAAATAAATATTGAGCAACCCGAAGGAATAAAGGTTGTTCAGGTAGAATTCCTTATGGATTATCAGCCTGATATCGGGTGTATTTAAGAGGAATTAATGAAAAATAAATGGATTTATCATATTTTATAAATCATGAGTATATTATGGGGTATGTGCTTAATTATACCCCATCATTAGGGATTACTCATAAAAGGTTATAACATAAAGAAAAATCTTGAATAAAAGTGAAATAGAGAGAATCCCTTACCTTAAGTATGATGGTGTTCTCAACATGATATTAATGACCTGAATAATAAAATTAGGTTCATTAATTAATAATTATAGAACCTATTCTATATGTAAAATATTTATTATAACCTTTTTAAGTTCATCCAAGGCCTTTTTTATTGGTTATAAGGTTCAATTTCATTGATCGGGTCCATTTGCTTGCTTGGTTTTAATGGTCGATTCATGTTCGGATAAACATGTATGATGAAGGTGTTCATCCAGAATTGAAGTTATATTTTATTATTTAACATAAATAAGGTTACATGGTTTAAATTTTAATTTGGTTACCTGGAGTAAATTTGAATCATTATATAAAACTTTAGTGACAACGTTTTGGGTTAATTGGTGGTTTTGGCCACAAAGAACATGTTTTGTTTTATAAACCCAAAAACATGTCTAAAAAGGATTATAGAACCAAATATGATGAATAATAAATATATTATGGTTTGGTTCAACCATGAAAATGGTTTCATGACCAGAGTTGAAAATTGTAATGGAAATTGAATACCCATCGTCCTTGAATGTGGTAAACTAACACATCTCGGAGGGTGTCTTCAGAGAAGAGTTTTTCTATTGGTTTTTGCTTTAAAATATGGATGTTTGAGAGGGTGTGGCTTTTTCATCGGTTTCATGCCTATGCGTCATGCATGGGATAACTTGTTGTGAAGCGATGATTAAGAGAAACTGATTTAATGTTTATGATATTGGGTGAATCTCTTCTGTGTATGCTTGAATGAGTTGTTTGCTCTTTAATTTTTGTATCGTAGTGATTTGAATGCTTTTTTTCTGTGAATTCATGTATGTTTTCTCACTTTTTCCTCAAAAGTGAAGAATAATAAAAAAAAGTAATTTTCAGTCAGTCGGAGGGTGTCTTCACTATTAAAATAAAAGAAGAGTAAATGATATAAGATAATAAATTATTCTAGTATCATAAAACAATTAGGTACATCTAAGGTATTATATTTTTTATAACATTTGGATGAGGATAGGTAAGGATAGAAAAGAAAATATATAAACTTTAAAAGAAAAAGAAAGAAAAGAAAAGATTAATTTACCTCTTGAATCAATCTTCCTTGAGAGCCTTCTTAGGGGGAAAGGATTTCGTATTTTGAAGAGACTAATAGATTTTGGGCATGGGGGAGGATATTGAGGAGAGATTTGGGAAGAATATTGGCAAGTCACTAGGCTTGAGAGGAGTGAATAGAAGAGTGGGTGAAGGGGGTTTATAGTGGTGGAGATAAGGGTTTTCATAATTTTTTAATCATTAATTTATTATTTTTTTCCCACAATAAGAAATAGTGAGTATTAAATGATCTAAAATATTAATAAATGTGTGTGAGTTAGTTATTTGGGTTCTTATATCATTTGTGATGTTATAAATAGTGACTTTGAATTATAATGTATTTATACAGTAAAGTAATGTATTTTATTATTCACTAAAAATTTATGTATTTTAGAAAAATCCCAAAAATTCACCCTAACCATTTTTTGACGTGTAGAATCCAAAAATGAAATCCATTTTTCAAAAATAATTTTCTAAATATGATTAATTTAATATTTAATTAAAATCATAATTTACTTGAAAAAATACATATTTAAAAACATTTATTTTCTTATTCCAAGAAATAGGTAAATCGTACTTCCACTTGAATATTATTTAAATAATATCATTGGTAAATTTACTATTTAGTATGGTATATTAATATTCATAAGGGTAACATTACTATTCATAAGGGTAGGTTACTATTCACCAAAAATTATGTTGGTCAAATTAGACTCCAAATAACTTACTGATCGCAATCGTATATATCTGATTTTCGAAATTCAAAACACATAAGTGAAAAACTTATATTTAAAGGTCACGTAGTAATTAGTAGTTAATTGTGTTGTTATTTAATGTGATTATATATAATAATCATAAGAATTAAATTTCCATTTAAAACTTTGGATCGTTACATTCTTCCCCCCTTAAGAAATTTCTCCCCCGAAATTTCATTTTGCATTCTAGGCAATAAATAGGTGTGGGTACTTTTCCTTCATTGCCTCTTCCAGTTCCCATGGTGCCTCTTCATACTTATGGTTTCTCCATAGTACCTTGACCAAGTGAGTAGTCTTGTTACATTGAACTTTATCTCTACAATCCAAGATATTCACTTGCTGATCCTCGTAAGAAAGATCATCCTCTAATTGCACCACCTCTGAAGAGAATGCATGTGAAGGGTCTAGTATGTAATTTCTTAATAGGGATACATGAAAGACATCATGTAATTTGGCCATGGTAGGTGGAAGTGCTAGTCTATAGGCCACAACTCCAACACGATCAAGGATATCGAAGGGGTTGTTGTACCTGGGACTTAACTTCCCTTTCTTTTCAAACCTCATGACCTTCTTCCACGGAGATATGCATAGAAAACCCATGTCTCCCACTTTGAACTCAAGGTCTCATCGATGATTTTCTACATAACTCTTATGTTAAATTTGGGATGCCTTGATATACTGGAAAATGGTTTTTACCTCCTCCATCGCTTCTTCAACCATTTCAGGTCCTTATAGCTTACATTCACTGAATTCATCCCAACACGTCGGTGTTCTTCACCTTTTCCCATTAAGGTCTTAATGTGGTTACATTCATATGATCGAGTGGAAACTATTATTGTAGGATAATTCAACTAGTGTAAGATGTTATTCACATACTCCTTTAAATTCCATAGAATATAATCTCAACATGTCTTCCAGTGTCTGAATGGTTAACTCAGATTGGCCATCAGTTTTAGGATGATAGGTCGTACTGAAGTTCAGTTCAGTGCTTAGTGCATATTAGAGACTTTTCCAAAACATCGAGGTGAATCTTGGATCTCTATCAGATATAATAGATAGTGGTACTCTATGAATACTTACCACTTATTTGATGTAAATCTTTGCAATTTGATCCAATAAAAATTCCACTTGAATTGTGATAAAGTGAGTTGTCTTTATAAGACGATCAACAATAACCCATATAGAATTATTTCCTCTGGATGTCCTCGTAAGTCTAGTGACAAAGTCCATGGTAATTTTTTCCCACTTCCATGATGGTATGGGTAGTGGTTGCATCATCCCCTTAGGCTTTTTCCTCCCAACCTTCACTTGTTGACATCTCAAGAACTTTGATGTATATTCAGAAATCTTTCTTTTCATATTGTCCCACAAAAAAATTTCTTGGAGATCTTGATACGTCTTTGTGTTGCCTGGGTGGATAGAGAATGTTGAGCTATGTGTGTCATTCATAATCTCCTTCTTTATCTCTAGATCACATGGTACACATAATTCTAACCCAAGTCTTACAACCCCTTTCTCATCAATCTTGAACTCTAAGGATTTTACACTTCTAATAGCTTCCACCCTTTTCAAAATTTATACATATTTTCTTTGAGCATCTTTTATTTTCTCTATAAGGGATGGTTGAGCAATCATTTGAGAAATGATTGATGATGTTCCTCCCTTAATTATTCCCATGTCTATTCTCTACAAATCTAAGAAGATCGGATCCATTTCAATTCTCATCATTGATAAAGATGTAGTATCCTTTCTACTTAGAGCATATGCCACCTTGTTTTCCTTACTAGGATAGTAGTGGATTGAGAAGTCATAATCCTTGATGAGATATATCCATATTAATTGTCTCATATTAACTCTTTTCTTATTAATATATAGTTTAGACTCTTATGTTCAGTATATATCTCACACTTCTCCCTATATAGATAATTCCACCATATTTTCAAAGAAAAGATCATCGTTACCAACTCCAGATCATGTGTGGGATAGTTTTTATCGTGGGATTTTAGTTTCCTTCAGGAATAGGCTATCCCATTATCATTATGAATTAGAAAAAAGCCTTATCACTTCTCTGAAGCATCACTGTACACCATAAATAGTTCTCCTCTTTTTTGGAGTGTAAGTATTGGCGCAGTGATAAGCCTCTTTTTCATCTCCTTAAAACAGTCTTCATATTACTATGTCTAGACAAACTTTACTCCCTTCCATGTTAGATTGTTCATTGGTTTTGACAACTGTGAAAAGTTTTTCACAAATCATTGATAATACCCAGATTGACCTAGAAAGTTGTGGATCTCTATTACTGAAGCTTTCAAGCGCTACTCTTTAATTTCCTTCTCCTTTGAAGGGTCTATAGATATCCATTTTCTGGTGATAAAATGCCCTAAGAATGATACTTCTTCTATCCAGAACTCCCATTTACTGTACTTTTCATACAAATTATCCCTTCACAATGTCATTAACATAGTATTAAAATGCTCTTCATGTTCCTCCGTGATCTTGGATTATATTATAATATCATCAAAAAATACTACCACAAATTTTTCAAGGTAATATCTAAAGACTCTATTCATTAAATCAATGGAAATTTTCATAGCATTAGTGTGTACGAAGGGAGTAACTATTAACTCATAGTGTCTGTACCTCATTTGAAAGGAATTCTTGGGAATATCTTCCTTCCACACCTTTAATTAGTGATATCCCGACCAAAGGTGCACCTTAGAGAAATAATCATCCCCACAAAACTGATTGAACAAGTAATCTATCTGTGGAAGGAGATACTTGTTCTTTATCGTGATTTTATTGAGCTCGTGATAATCAATGCAGAGGTGCATTGATCCAGCCTTCTTCTTGAAGAAGAGGACTGGCACACCCCAAGGTGGAGCACTCGGGTGTATGAAACCCTTCTTCAAATTCTCATGTAACTACTTATTCAGTTGTTCTAGCTCTACAGTGGCCATTCTGTAAGGTTTCTTTGATATAGGTAAAGATCAAGGAATAAGTTAAATTGAGAACTCAACCTCTTAGATAAGAGGAAGACCAAGAAACTCTTCTTGGAATACATCAGTGTAATCCATCATGATGGGAATTTCTTCAATTATGATTCTATCCTTTGTCTTAATCATTTGACATAGATTTTCATTCTCATAATGAATTAATATCCACACTTGAGACATTTATTCTAAAGGAGATTCAACTTCCTCCTTACACATGTAAATAATTGCAGGATTCTTCGGGATGTGAAGAGTGATCTCCCTTTCCCAAAAGATGATGTTGGATTTGTATAAATATATCCAATACATTACCAATATATCATTGGACTCCACTAAAGGGAGAACGATGATATTTTTTGGGAGGTTCATTCCACAAACATTAACTAGAGAGGAGTTATAAACCGTGGATGCAATAATTTCCCCATTCTCTGTTCTCACAGATAACTTTTCCTCCAAATTTTGAGGTGGGGTTTTATAGTTCTACTAAAATTTCAAGATATGAAATAATGTGTAGAACCATAATCAAATATTACATTCACTAATATTGAATGAATAACTAGAGTACATGTCACCACATCTTTATCTGACTCCACCTCAGCGATAGTGATAGAATAATCCCTTCTTTATTTCCTTAGAGTTTTTTGTTGATTTCCTCCACCAACTAATGTCTTAGATAAACTGTTTGCATAATTCACATACACCTTGAATTTGTAACATTGCACCATTAGCTAAGCGTTGATCTGAAGCTTCCTTTCTTCTTCAACATTAGTAGGATTTTCCATATCCCTTCAGCAGTTCTTGGTCAGATTTCCCAGCTTTCAACATTTTAAGCAATTCCTTATTCCCTTTAGAAATTTCCCAAAATTCTTCTTCCCACAACTTTTACAAGTGGGATATTTATGATTCTTTCCATCATGGGATTTGTTTGTTGAACCACCCAATTTTTTCTTCAATTTTTTCTTCTTGTCATCAGGCCCCCGAAACCACTGAGAGTCTTTGATATCCATTTCAACCTTCAGGGCACAATGGAAAATCTCCTCATAACTGTTGAAGTCTCGGATCACCAACACCTACCATAGACTCAGCTTTAGCCCACTAAATAGGCGATTCACCTTGATTTTGGTGTTCATGACAAAGCTAGAGCCATACCTTGTAAGCCTTGTCAAGTTTTCTTTATACACCTTGATGGAATCATCTTCCTTCTGCTTGAGGCCAGGGAACTCTCATTCCATCTTGAGATGTAGGGTTTGAGGAGAATATTTATTGAAAAACTTCCTCTTTAATTCCTCCCAATCCATGGAATCAATTTCCTCTTTAGATTTTGTATTCTTGATCAGTGTCCACCAATGATCAACTTCCTCATCAAAATGATGAACCGCAAGAACAAATTTCTCTTATTTCAAGCATTGGAGGATAGAGAATATATTTTCAATTGATTTAATCCATTGTTTCATGATCAGAGGATCATATGATCCACTAAACCTGAGGGGCCTTTTCTGCATGAAAGATTCTATAGAAACTTTCTCTTTCCATATAAGAGGAGGGTGTTCCACATGATTCAAGTTATTATTCATAACTTGATTTAGCTGAGAAAGTACTATCATTGAGTTTTGAGCACCTATTCTCATCATATCAGGCATATAATTAGGGAAATCTTTTCATTTCCTATCACATTGGTTGTTGGAACGCATTCTTCTATTTCTTGCCATTAACTAAGAAAAATAATGTACAATTATAAAAATTAAATACTTAGCTATTGATCATAAAAAGGAAACTTTGAACATAAAAGGATAAACTTGTAAAGAATAATTATATCCTAACTTGTGATTAGTTAGGTTTAAATCTAGTTTATCCTTGATCTATTTCTTAACTTATATTCTTATGGGATTTTTTTATTCCCTTAATATTGGTTTTTATTAAGATCATGAATTTATCAAGGCATGTCTCCCAGGAGTGTCAAACCAAGAGCGCAACAAGTCCCATTGTTGTGTATGAGGATACCCGAGGTCAAGCCTGAAACTCCTTGTTGGAGTTTTCACTCCTAGGTATATATGTTCCAGAGCTGCCTCTACTTATTTTTATTCACATAGGGACGTATTTTCTTGATAAACCACTTAATCTATACTTACCAAAACTTAGGGGTGTTTTCATATAATTTATCACATCCTTAAGGTTCTCACTAACGTTCTCTATTTCTAATCTCTAAAAATAACTTGACCATAATATTATACCAACTATAGAAACCCTATACTTTTCACATATAACATTACACCATTTTAAGCAAAATAATATATCAGAGTACAATCCAAGGATCTAAAAGTCTAGTGTATTAGAAGACTAGGTACATAAAACTAAAAACATAGAACTAAATAAAACATTTCTTTATTTATTCTTTATAAAGATTCCCTAACTTTCATTGTGCCCATACATATTCATAGGATAACTTGGGGATAACATGAACAAAGGGATGATCTAAAAGACCAATAAATAAATAAGAAAAATAATAAATCCTTAGAACATAGGTTAGAAAACATGACATAAAAAGGCATGTAACATAAAGGATCATAATATATAAACATATAGTTATATAAACATGGAATCATTGAAATGTGGAAGAAACTTAAAACATGACTTTAGTATGAGTCAAGGCTAACCGCCAAGATTTTTTCCCATAGTAGCTATCAGAATCTAACCCAAGTCGACCTCGATCCGGCCACCCGAGTCGGTCTACGACATGGCGCGAGGTGCGTTCTCGATCCCCACGGGCTGGAAACCAATAATGGGCATCAAAATTAGCCATTGGGAATGATTTGGCCCATAAATGATAATTAAATAACCAAGAAAAATTGAATAATAAAACTAAACTTGAGCAGTATAAAAAAATAAACAGAACAACTAATCATACCTCCATGTGACCTTCTAGGTCACCTCCCAACCAAAGTCTGACCTTGCTCTAATAATGAGCAATCGAACCATGTGAACTTGAGAAAAGGGATCTGGAAACTGAAATGGTAGAATATGCATGGGCATAAAAATTCTCAGTAAGGACACCAAAACTGAACCATGTAATCCATGTGTTTTACAATTCCAAAACAAACCAATAACACTAGTTTTAACTACATCTATAAAAATAAGGTTTTCATGTATACAATTAATTTTGAAAACTAACAATCACAATTCTATTGCCCTTATAATTTAAAAACAAGGAAAACAAATAAAGAGGGGTGCACACAAACTTTTCCAAAACAGTTACTTTGAAATCCTTTTGAAAACCAACCATACATACAATTTTTTTCCAAGAAAACCCCAAAACCAAGTTTAATGGTATGATTCCACACATATAGTAAGGGAAATGGTACTAACAATGATCATATTTAAGGATCTCAAAAAACCTAGGAACTCATAGTAATACTAGAATGTACTATACATGTGACTCATCCTGAAGGCATGCCTACTCTTGATGACGTCATAATGCCCAAAAACTCAATGTTTCCCTACCTGGCCTAATCAAGGGGCTTAATCTCCTAGCCGAGCAAAGACCGTACTAAGGGACACTAGCTAGTGTGTAGTCTAAAATAGTGAAGCAATCATTCTCAGCAAACCCTCTTGTTATGCTATGTTCACAAAGAGGTGTTCTACACATTCAAACAACAATCTCTACATGTATAACCAAGCACACGACACAATCTGGAACCACACCAACCACGTAAATATTAGTCTCATGCCTTTTAATAAATATTCTCAAAAGGAGGCCCATACCGAAGACCCTCTAGTCTCATGGTCAATAGAAGAGGCAAGAGACCTAACCAAATAGGGATTTTCCAACATACCATTTCAAAGATTCCAAACGTGCCTTTAGCATTACCTCATTCAACTATTTACCAAAACATTTAGAAATTTTTTCAAAACAGTAATAAACGTCATTTGTTACAAACTTGGTCAGAAGAACAAAAACATGCCAATATTCTTTCATGAAAACATGTATTTACCAAAATATGCATTTACGAATCATTTTCAAAACAATGTTAAACACCAAAACATGTTTCCAACCAAATGGTCAAACCTTAAAGAACCCATCAAAACCCATGTTTTCCAAAACACTTAAAGAAACACTTTATAAGGCCTCATTTAAAAATCTCTTTAAAAACACTCAAGGGGACCAACTTTATTTGAAAATTTAAAATTCATTTAGGAAAAATAAGAAAATTTAGAAAACATGTCAAACGGCCTCTTAACTAGATATAACGAAGTACACACCCAAATAGCTCACATTTTTCTAGCAAAAGGTTTTCTTTTCCAATCTCACATAAAACCATATTCACTATGTCTTTCAAAAACACTAAAGTGATGAAAACTTTATAAAACAAACCACACAATTTCTAAACAATTACACAAGAAAGACAAAAAAATTGTAAACAATTTAATAAAAATGCCAAATAATTTATAAAAAGTTTTATAAGGAATCAAATAATTTATTAAAAAATTTATAAACAGATCAAAAAAATTACACAAACTAGAAAATTCTATACACACAACTTTTAACAAAACCAACAAACATGAAAACACTGAAGCAGATCAAAAAATTATTAGCAAGATGAAAATAAAGAAAAATAATCAATTAAAACATGCAAGAATTAAATGGAATTATTTGGAAAGGAAAATATGGATTCTCTTACCTCAATGGTGTGCAAACGCTACATCGATTTTGTGGAAAGAGGAACAACCTCCGGAGAACCAATCGCATACCTAAAACAACAAGCAATGCGTGCCAATAAAAACCAGATATTTCAGGGTTTGACCACTAAAATAAAAACATTGAAAAGGGGTATAAAACTACCAAATGTGAGGTCTTTGGGCTGGATAACTCATAGATAGCTGGAACGGGAGAGGGAGGTCATCGTGTGGTCATGCAACGAAGACCACCAGAAATGGGGGGAGGTCATTGGGGACCGTTCTTGTCACTTGAAAGAGAGAAAGGGCGAGTGAGGGATGGTCGGAGAAGAGGCAGGGGTGTTCGGCTTGAACAAAGAGTGGTTAGGGTAGTGTTGGGGTTGGTCAGTAGGCTAGAGGCGTGAAATGAGGGCCTGGGCATGGAGTAGGCAAGCGCAGGGTGAGGTCAACTGGGACCTGGCTTGTCGGTAGGTGGTCGGAGCGGGAGGTCGGGTGTGCTGAGGGGGCAAGGCTGTAGGGCCACTGTTGGGGTGAGAGGGGAAGGTGTTTGGGGTGCAGAGGGTAGAAGGTGGACTAAGGTGGATGTCGGCTTGAACGGCCGGAGGCCGAAGCATGTTGAGCAGGGGAGAGAAGGTAATGAGGGTCGATTTTTTTTACGTATTTAAAAAAAAATCCAGAAAACGTTTAGGGAAAAAATATTTTTAAAAATGCACCTTAAAGGCGGCATCCCCAATGTCACCTTTGCATTTCGGGTGCAAGGCGGCATCCGCAATGCCGCCTTTGCGCTGTGGGAGAAAGGCGGCATCCGTGATGCCACCTTTCCCCTAAATTTTTTTTTTTAAAAAAAATTATTTTTATTTTGTTTTGTTTTGTTATATATATATATAAACAAAACAAAAAAAATCAACAGAATTTCTCTGATATTAAAGATCCAACGGTACAGCCATTACAACAGTCTAGATTCTGACAGAAACTCTTACCCAGGACTCCCTTTTATAAGAGGGCTTGACCTGAAAATCATTCTGCACTTTTGATGTGGGATTCAGGTTCTCTCTTTCCTGCGAAGTACATTCTGCATTTCCGATGTGGGATTCTGTTTCAAGTACGTGACTTTGAAATACAGTAAAATATAAAGTATAAGGCCAATATAAATGAAATTTTAAAAATTGATTAAACATATAATAAATAGTTGAAAACAAAAAAGAATTTCCTAAAAAATATTGATGAAAAATAATCTATAACCTTTTAAAACCACCTACTTGAAACTTAAAAATGTTTCAAGTACGTGAATTTGAAAGACTATAAAATATAAACTATAAAACGAAGATAATTGAAACTTTAAACATTGATTAAACATATAATAAATAGTTGAAAACAAAAGGAATTTCCAAAAAAATGTTGATGAAAAGTAATTTATAAGCTTTCAAAACTGTCTACTTGAAACTTAAAATTTTTAAATTACGTGAATTGGAAAGACCATAAAACATAAAATAGAAGACCAATATAAATGAAACGTTAAACATTGATTAAACATATAAGAAATAGTTGAAAACAAATGTAATTTCTAAAAAAATGTTAATGAAAAATAATTTATAAGCTTTCAAAACCGCCTACTTGAAACTTAAAAATGTTTCAAGTATGTGACTTTAAAAGATTATAATTATATTACTAATTAACTAATTAATTATTAAATAATTTATAGTTATATTAATAATTATCTAAATAATTATTATATAAGTAATAATTAATGAGGAATAATCAATAATTAATAATTTAATGAATAGTTATAATTAATATTTATATTACTAATTACTTATTAACTATTATATAATTAATAATTATATTATTAATTAACTAATTAATTATTATATAATTATTTTTAATAAATACTAACTAATAATTATAATGAATAATTATAATTTATAATTATATTACTAATTAACTAATTAATAATTACTAATTACTTATTAATAATTATTAATTACTAATTACTAATTATAATGAATAATTATAATAAATAATTATATTACTAATTAACTAATTAATAATTAATAATTACTAATTACTAATTAATTAGTTATAATTATTAATTATATTTATAATTAACTAAATATTTATTATATATGTAATAATTAGATTACTAATTAATTATTATATAATTAATGATAATATTACTAATTAACTAATTAATTATGACATATTTAATTATTAATAATTACTAATTAAAAATTATAATAATTATATTTAATAATAATATTACTAATTAACTAATTAACTATTATATAATTAATAATTATATTACTAATTAACTAATTAATTATTATATAAAAATTTTAATAAATACTAACTAATAATTATAATGAATAATTATAATTTATAATTATATTACTAATTAACTAATTATAAAAAGGGCCTCAACTCTATCTTTCTCAAAAAATTAACTAATTAACTATTATATAATTAATAATTTTATTACTAATTAACTAATTAGTTATTATATAATTAATGATTAATAAACACTAATTAACAAATTACAAATTATATAGTTAATAATTATATTACTAATCAACTAATTAATTATTATATAATTAATAATTTTATTTCTAAGTAACTAATTAATTATTAAATAATTAATAATTATATTTCTAGGTAACGAATTAATTATTAAATAATTAATAATTATATTACTAATTTACTAATTATATTAGTAATTAACTAATTATTTATTATATATTTTATTATTATTAATTACTAATTAACTAACTAATTATTATACAATTAATAGTTTTATAATTAATAATTATATTATTAATTAACAAATTAATATTTAATTATTAATAATTAATAATTATAATTAGTAATTATAATTCTTAATTATAATTAATAATTTTAATGAATAATTTTAATTTATAATTATATTACTAATTAACTAATTAACTATTATATAATTAAAAATTATATAACCAATTAACTAATTAATTATTATATAATAATTTTGAATAATTACTAATAATTAATTATAATGGATAAATATAATTTATAATTATATTAGTAATTAACTAATTAACTATTATATACTGAATAATTATATTACTAATTAATTAGTTAATTATTATATAATTAATTATTAATAACTTCTAATTAACTAATTAATTATTAATAATATTAATTTAATAATTAAATAAATTATTATATGTTTAATCCATGTTTTAACTTTAAATTATATCAGTCTTATAGTTTATATTTTAGTCATTCAAAACCACATACTTTAATCATTTTAAGTTTCAAGTAGGTGGTTTTGAAAGCTTATAAATTATTTTTCATGAACATTTTTTATGAAATTCTTTTTATTTTCGACTATTTGTTATATTTTTAATCTTTGTTTTATGTTTCATTTATATTGGTCTTATAGTTTATATTTTATAGGCTTTTAAAGTCATGTGCTTGAAACATTTTTAAGTTTCATGTTGGTCGTTTTGAAAGCTTATAAATTATATTTCATCAATATTTTTTACGAAATTCTTTTTAATTTCAAATATTTGTTTTATGTTTCATCCATGTATTAAGTTTCATTTATATTTCTCTTATAATTTATATTTTATAAGCTTTGAAAATCACGTACTTGAAACTTATTAAGTTTCAAGTAAGTGGTTTTGAAAGCTTATAAATTATTTTTTGTCATCATTTTTTATGATTTTTTTTGTTTTCAACTATTTTTTATATGTTTAATCCATGTTTTAAGTTTCATTTATATTGGCCTTATAGTTTATATTTTATAGTCTTTCAAAGTCACGTACTTGAAACAGAATCTCACATTGGAAATGCCGAATATTCTGTGCAGGAAATGGAGAACCAGAATCCCACATCGGAAATGCAGAATGATTTTTAAGGTAAGCACTCTTATAAATAGTAATATAATTAGTTAATTGGTAATATAATTATTTACTATTTAATAATTAATTAGTTATTTCGTAATATAATTATTAATTATATACTAATTAATTAGTTAATTAGTAATAGAATTATTAATTATATAATTTGTAATTAGGTAATTAGTAATTATTATTGTTTTATTATTATGTTCATATGGTTATATAAATATATATAAATAAAACCTAATTTACCCCCTCTTGAGATTCCACTCCGACCAACAAGTAATAATAGTATTTTGATTTCAATACACATAAAACATGTGAACAATAATGTACAATCAATGCATATGTCTATGGTGAGTAGATTCCGTCCCACATGGTGGTCTGTGAAAAGGACGTCAGCGTCGAGTGCGCAGTAGAGTCTGATGACCTGGAGAAAGCTGATCCTCGGGCACTGAAACGTCGATTGTCGCATCCTCCATCTGTGTGTCAATGAGAGGAGCTGTCAACTGCATCTCATACTGCCATTCAGATCCTTCTCCCACAAGGGTGGTAGAAGGACCTACCTTCATCGCAGAGGGGAACAAAGCCTGTGATGGAGCTATACCCCAACACGACGACGGCTCTAGAATCCAAGGTTGTGAAGGATCTGGAACCCAAGATGGAGAGAACTGCGGATATCCTTTCAGGAAAGACAGATTCCATGCCACCTGAGGCACATCCTGAATAGGCTGATCCTGGACTACTAGAGGCCCGACCTCTGCCTGTGGAACAGGCAAGGCCTCACGTGCAGCACGAAATTGTCTATGTCACCATGGTCGTGGCTCCTCATCACCAGCAGCAGCTGCAGGATGTTCCTCTAGGGCAGGAACCTCCTCTCTCCAACCCAGACACACGAAGATGCTCTCGGAAAGTGCATGAAAAGATGCCCTCACCTCCAACGTTGTAGCATGGACGGCTGCCCGGCTAAAGAACCCCTCCTCCTCTTCATCACTCATGCGAACAAGTTGCTCTGTGTGACTTCCCTGTAAATAGATTAAAATGGAATTAGAAAATAATTCAATAAACAAACTAATAGAAATTTATTGACTTACCATCCTATGCATCTCTATGACAGCTTGGGTAAGATACAGTATAGACTTCAGTCTATACCATGGCGCATAGTCAACCTGCTTTGAAAGAGAGAATCGATTTGTAGGAACACCTTGAATACGTAACTTTGCACATCTGTGCCAGCAGTCGATAAAACTCGCATGTACTTGGGACCAGTCATCATCCTGCCTCCCTGTCAGCTTCATCCCATGAAGCTGGTCTGTCTGTCTCGATGGTAATGGAATTAGCTGAGTACGGAAAAATTGGTGCATGACCATGTCAGGCTGCTGCCACTCAATAATATGAAAGTGAATGAGGGGCACTACATCCATAGCATCCTCAAGCCCAACAATTCAGTATGTTGGAAACTAGTCCATAATACTCTAGTATGGAATCCATGAAATCTGAAATGACAAGTGATTTTGTCAAAAAAACACCCAACTAAAAACCAAAATTGATGTTATTATTAAATATGTTAGACAGTGATAGATTGTATATACATACCTGATCAGGTAATATATAGTCCAACTGTAGCCGATATATGCCCAAATGTTGTCTCGGAACCACGTCAAAATTGTTTCGCTGACACCACCTATAAAATACAACTATAATGACAAGAAATGAGAAATTATAGTCAATTACTCATAGTAGAATCAAAAACCAATAGAAATGACTTATCATACCAGCGTCCACGCGGAGCGTCACGCAGCACCTCCATCTTGACCGGTGGACCAGCAAGGTCAGGGCGGAATGCTGGGATGTGCTCCCATGCCCACATCTGAATAAGGATGACGCATCCTTCGAGACCTGTATGGTCCCTATGGGATAGTCTGCATAATGATCTGTACGTGTATGCCAAGCAGGCTGATCCCCAACTATACGTCCCAGCCCGATCAAAGTCCTCTAGTAGGGGTAGATACATCATATGCATGTGCATCCCCGAGTGATCAGTACATATGGTCCCACCAATGAGTCGTAAGATATATGCATGGGTGTAACGCATGACGGTATGCTCATCGTCATCATCCTGTAAATGTGGAATCTGCGACTCCAAACAATTCATAGATATGGATGATCCATCTGTAGCCCTACGGTCGGACAAAATATCAACGCCTAACAAGCGTTGAGAAAGGTCTGTCCAAGATGCACGAGTGAGTCCAATAACGGGTCTCCCCTGGATAGGCAGACTGAGAAGCACTGTGACATCCTCGAGGGTAATGGTCATCTCTCCCTCAGGAAAGTGGAATTTGTGTGCCTCTGGTCTCCATCTCTCAACGAGGGCAGTAAGTAGGTAATGATCTACAAATTTGAAATCTGATACAGTAGGGCGATAGAAGCCAGCACGGCGCAAGTAAGGTCTAATGGCATGTGGAGGCTCCATGTGATGAAAATGGTGCGCTTGAAGCACCTTCACAAATTGATCTTGACGACCCTCTAACACGGCTTGCAAAATATGGGTAGGCTGCTGAGTGAGTAGTATGGTATCATCCATCTTCATATAAATAAAGAAAATGAGTCATAAGGGTAAAATGTAAATATAACATTATGAAGTTTTTAGAATTTATCTAATTGTATGTATTCAATATATTATGCTAATTATTATGATACTATAAATTTGTTATAGAACAGTTTTCTAAAATATCCTGCATGTTTAGATTGGGGTTTAGGTTGGAGGTTTTAGGGTTAAAATTTTTAATATTAATGTCCAGGAAACATGTTAATGGGTTAACTGACATTTACTTTTCAATATGGGTTAAGTGTTCCACTTTCGGAGTTTTGAAATAAATTATATTATCTTAGATTTAAAGTTATTTCTTGAAATCATGAATATTAATGTGAAATAAGTTATATTATCTAAAATATTGAGTCTTGAATTTGGTTACACATATTTTGGGGGAGATTTATGATTAACTACTTATGGATTGGATTAATATAAACCATGTCAATTAGTAATGATGTTTTTATAATTTATCTAATTGTATGTATTCAATATCTTATGCTAATTATTATGATACTATAAATTTGTTATAGAACAGTTTTCTAAAATATCCTGCATGTTTAGATTGGGGTTTAGGTTGGAGGGTTTAGGGTTAAAATTTTTAATATTAACATCCAGTAAACATGTTAATGGGTTAAATGACATTTAATTTTCCATATGGGTTAAGTGTTCCACTTTTGGAGTTTTGAAATAAATTATATTATCTCAGATTTAAATTTATTTCTTGAAAGAATGAATATTAATATGAAATAAGTTATATTATCTAAAATATTGAGTCTTGAATTCGGTTACACATATTTTGGGGGAGCTTTATGATTAACTACTTATGGATTGGATTAAGATAAACCATGTCAATTAGTAATGATGTTTTTAGAATTTATCTAATTGTATGTATTCAATATCTTATGCTAATTATTATGATACTATAAATTTGTTATAGAACAGTTTGCTAAAATATTCTGCATGTTTAGATTGGGGTTTAGGTTAGAGGGTTTAGGGTTAAATTTTTTAATATTAACGTCCAGGAAACATGTTAATGGGTTAACTGACATTTACTTTTTAATATGGGTTAAGTGTTCCACTTTCGGAGTTTTGAAATAAATTCTATTATCTCATATTTAAAGTTATTTCTTGAAAGCATGAATATTAATATGAAATAAGTTATATTATCTAAAATATTGAGTCTTGAATTTGGTTACAAAAATTTTTGGGGAGATTTATGATTAACTACTTATGGATTGGATTAATATAAACCATGTCAATTAGTAATGATGTTTTTAGAATTTATCTAATTGTATGTATTCAATATCTTATGCTAATTATTATGATACTATAAATTTGTTATAGAACAGTTTGCTAAAATATCCTGCATATTTAGATTGGGGTTTAGGTTGGAGGGTTTAGGGTTAAATTTTTTAATATTAACATCCTGGAAACATGTTAATTGGTTAACTGACATTTACTTTTCAATATGGGTTAAGTGTTACCGCTTTCGGAGTTTTGAAATAAATTCTATTATCTCAGATTTAAATTTATTTCTTGAAAGCGTGAATATTAATATGAAATAAGTTATATTATCTAAAATATTGAGTCTTGAATTTGGTTACACATATTTTGGGGGAGATTTATGATTAACTACTTATAGATTGGATTAAGATAAACCATGTCAATTAGTAATGATATTTTTAGAATTTATCTAATTGTATGTATTCAATATCTTATGCTAATTATTATGATACTATAAATTTGTTATAGAACAGTTTGCTAAAATATCCTGCATGTTTAGATTGGGGTTTAGGTTGGAGGGTTTAGGGTTAAAATTTTTAATATTAATGTCCAGGATACATGTTAATGGGTTAACTGACATTTACTTTTCAATATGGGTTAAGTCTTCCACTTTCTGAGTTCTGAAATAAATTATATTATCTCATATTTAACGTTATTTCTTGAAATCATGAATATTAATATGAAATAAGTTATATTATCTAAACTATTGAGTCTTGAATTTGGTTACACATATTTTGGGGGAGCTTTATGATTAACTACTTATGGATTGGATTAAGATAAACCATGTCAATTAGTAATGATGTTTTTGGAATTTATCTAATTGTACGTATTCAATATCTTATGCTAATTATTATGATACTATAAATTTGTTATAGAACAGTTTGCTAAAATATCATGCATGTTTAGCTTGGGGTTTAGGTTGGAGGGTTTAGGGTTAAATTTTTTAATATTAACGTCCAGGAAACATGTTAATGGGTTAACTGGCATTTACTTTTCAATATGGGTTAAGTGTTCCGCTTTTGGATTTTTGAAATAAATTCTATTATCTTAGATTTAAAGTTATTTCTTGAAAGCATGAATATTAATATGAAATAAGTTATATTATCTAAAATATTGAGTCTTGAATTTGGTTACACATATTTTGGGGGAGCTTTATGATTAACTACTTATGGATTGGATTAAGATAAACCATGTCAATTAGTAATGATGTTTTTAGAATTTATCTAATTGTATGTATTCAACATCTTATGATAATTATTATAATACTATAAATTTGTTATAGAAAATTTTGCTAAAATATCCGGCATGTTTAGATTGGGGTTTAGGTTGGAGGGTTTAGGGTTAAAATTTTTAATATTAACATCCAGGAAACATGTTAATGGGTTAACTGACATTTACTTTTCAATATGGGTTAATTGTTCCACTTTCGGAGTTTTGAAATAAATTCTATTATCTCAGATTTAAAGTTATTTCTTGAATTCATGAATATTAATATGAAAACTTATCTCAGATGTTTGGGGTTTAGAAAAGTGAGGAATAAAGAAGAGATAACAACATTTAGTTTACAATATGAGAAATCCACAATGAAGACAATACATCATTATGAATGAGACTGTGAAGTCGACCCAACAACGTTAGGTCATCGTTTCCAGTTATGCCCTTCTTTATGACATATTTTGCATCGCAAACTCTGTCCTTCTTCTTGAGGCCAGTCCATCTCATTACGCATCTTACTCACCTTTGGTCTCCCACGAGGACGTAACTGATTCATGTTAGGTATCACTATCAGTTGGCCTTCAGGCATTGGGAAATAATGATACTCCCCAATAGGTGTCCATGGTGCAGCATAACAGTTATAAATGATATCCATCTGGTACACTGGATCAAAATATGCTTCCCATGAGATGTTCACAGAGGCACATGCTGCGATGGCGTGTGTACATGGAAACCATAAGGCCTGAAAGTTTCCACATTGGCATTGCCTTGTTTCCAATAATACCACCATTTTTTCACCAACGCAATTTGTGATAGGGTCTGAACGCTCTTGAACTTCAAATTGGGAGTCTTCTCTTCGAAAGAGATAGACGTGATAACCAGAAGCTTCTTCAATATTTTTTTCAATCTCTCATTGAAAGTGTCTTCCTATCTTATCCCTTGATGTATTCCGTCTGATGCTAGTTTTTGTCTATCCACAAAGTACTTCACGCATCGATATAATGTCTCCTGAACTAAGGCGGTTATAGGTAGCTTGTGAAGTCCTTTGAAGATACCATTGATGCACTCCACAATGTTTGTCATCATGTGTTTGTACCTCTTCCCCCCATCGTATGCCAATGTCCATTTCTCTTTTGGAATCCGCATCATATAATCATAAACTTCTTTATTAGCCTGACGAATTTGTTCAAAACGTTCTTCAAATCATCATTGGTCCGACTCATATGCTACAATACATAGATGATATTTCACATAAATTGATTTTATCTTTATATTGAAACAGTAAAATAGAACAAATAAAATACGTACCAAGCCTCATGATTTCCTTCTTCATCGGTTCATTGTGGAATTTTTTATGCACATTGCTAGCAATGTGTCTAATGTAGAACTGATTATGTGAATTTGGGTATCTCCATGTATCAGGATCTGCATTGATTGCCTCATTAATTGCTCGATGGTGATCAGATATCAAATAAACTCCCTGAATGTTGGTGAAATGGTTGCTGATACATTCCAGAAACCAACTCCATGATTCATAGTTTTCTTTATCTGCAATGGAAAAGGAAAGTGGAAGAGGTGAACGGTTTCCATCTTGGGTTTCCACAATCAACAATACGCCCTTGTATTTTCCATACAGAAATGTTCCATCAATCTGAATAAACTGTTTGCAAAAACGAAATGTGGAGATACAAGGAAGGAATGCCTAGAACAACCGATGAAATTGAACACGAGATGGATCAAGTCGATTATCATGAGACACAAGTTCGTTTGTATCTAGATGGAAGACAACTCGGTTATGATGCCTCAGTATGGATAGAAATTACGGCAATACTCGATATGAGTCATCTCAATCACCATATACCTTCACAATTGCCTTCTGTTTCACCATCCATGCCTTATTATAGGAAATCTTATAACCGAATGTTTGTAGAATCCTCTCTTGCACAAGGTATATTGGAACATCGTGACATGTCCTAATCATCTCAACAACAATAGATGACACAAATTCCGCATCCAATGAAGTATGATCTTGTGTGAGACTTGGTTGAACGCAAGTATGAGCCGCCTCAATCCTTGAGATTCTCCAACCTCCAAATGTAATGTCTGGAATATCCCTTAAGCGAAATCTAAAATCATCCCCATACTTCATGCACCGTATAACATATTTACTAAAGCATGATTCGTGAACTACATAGTTGAAGTGTCTCTCAATATGAAATCTCTTTAACGTGCTTTTTAAGGCATCTTTACTAGGAAAATTCCTTCCAATATATAAGGTTTTTTCCACCTCACTAATCCTATCTGGTACAACTCTAGGGAACTCAGTTGTTGGTGTGAGAACAGTATTATCGAATTCAGGCACACGTTTCATTGCTTATGACCAAGATGAAAAGAGTGGTGGATGATTTATTGACCGAGGTTGATGTACAAAAATTTCATTTCTCAAAACCTCCTCTCTATCTTCTGTTGGTCCCTCCTCATCAGCACTTTTGTCACCATCTGATCCATCATTACGAAACTCCTCATCAGAAGTCGGATTGACATGTATATCCGAGAGATCATCTAGGTTTTCCTCTTCTGCTGCATCATTTGGAATAGGCTCAATTTCATGGGTGAGACTATCTTCAACCACTCTTGTATTTCTACATCTTTGTACAAGTGGATGTTGTTGTTGTACAGTAGCAACAACAACGTATAACTCCATCATGGTACCATCTAACCATTGAGAAAATAAATTAATTGCTTGGACCCACTACGCATTAGTAACCAATGGACAAGCTATATGCCACAGTGTTGTTGGAAATTTCAAATGTCTATAGCTCATAGACATGATCTCTTGATCGGGTCCCAGATTTAAGGAAACACGAATTCTCTCTTGAAGGTCACTTATGGTAACAAAATCAACTGTACTAACCACCGTAATTGGTTGTGTACTGTAAGAAGCTCCTTGCTCAGTTTGAATAATCTCCCCATAATAGTACACACAAGCAAACATGGCTCTCTACGTCAAAAATGTTTCTTTCATAAAAATTATGATAGTGTGACAAATATTAACAATTATGTTTGACCATATGATGTTTATTAGAATGTAATTTTAGGGTGCCCTTCTATACCCTAAACTAATCTACTGATGTTTGACCATATGATATTTATTAGAATGTAATTTTAGAGCACCTTTTTATTTACTTTGTTTATTCTTCTTCATTTCACTTTATATGTTCATCAGTATCGTTAGCTAATCATTACATGTTTTAATCCTATGTTATTTATTAATTATTCTAAAATTAACTAATAATAATTAATCGTTAATTATTCTATTATTCTATAATTAATTAATAATAACTTTAATTCATTAATTCTTATGTCCTTATTTGATTCTATAACATTTTATTTATCATTTATCATTGATAAATATACTGATTTTATTTTTCTTCTCTTAGAAATTTTAGTAGTTTATAAAGAAAATATGAATCATCTTAAGCATACTCCCCGGGAGTGTCAAACCAAGATGCAGCAAGGCCCGTTATTGTGCACCAGTTCTTGTTTGAGTCTAGCTCAAAGCGGCGTTTTTAGGTTTTACCCCTATGTACATCAGTGCCAGAGCCACATCCACTTGTCTGTATCCAGACAGGAATTTAATTGCGTAGATAACCACATAATCTTTAAGCTACCAAAATTTATAAATACTTAATCTTAAGTTAATCTATACTTAATCTATACTACCTAATAATAATTATTTAAAACTATATATAACTAATTACTGAAACTAAACAACCAAATATTAAGAACTACCTAAACTACTTAACAAATGAATGATTTAAAACTAAAAAAAATTAAATTAATTAAATAAAAACATTAAATTAAATAAAGAAACATACCTCTAAATGAAGCTTCATACAAACTCGTACATCAAAGGAATTTCTTAAAGAGAGAGAGAAATTCAGAGAGATGAAGTGAGGAGGGAGAGAGGAAGTCAATGATCAAGTGAGGAGAGGGGGGTGACCACCCTTTTATAGGGAGTTCAGGCTAAGGCGGCATCGTGGAAGCCACCTTTCGCCTTTGCGTATGGACAAAGGCGGCATCACAGAATCCGCCATTCGCCTTACCCTGAGGTGAAAGGCAGCCTCCCCCTGGCCGCCTTTGCCATGTCATCGATCCAGGCCAAAGGCGGCGCAGAGGAGAAAAGGAGACATCGCAGATGCCGCCTTTGTGCACTAAAACAAAGGCGGCGTCTGTGATGTCGCCTTTGTATCATATTTTAAAAAAAATTGACATAGGGAGTTTTTCAAAAAAAAATTATAAAAATGTATTTAAAAAAACTCTAATGAGGGTAGAGAGGGTTGTCCGGCACTAGAGGATGTGATAGGGGAGGGAGACCTGGCGAGGGAGAGTGTGCAATGAGTTCAAGGTAAGAGAGCATGAGGCGAGGTCGGCAGAGGCCTACAGGAGGTGAGGCGAGGGAGAGATTGCGAGGTGAGGGCGTGGCTAGTGGTGCGAAGGGCAGAGTCAACTGGAGGCGAGGTAGGAGGAGAAGGCTAAGGCAAGTTTTGGTCATGGGAAGAGACAAAGTGAGGTGGGGGTCGGTGGAGTAGCGAGGCGAACGCGGAGGGATGAGCGCAGGCTGGTGGCGAGCATAGGGGAAAGGCATGGGGTGTCGGGTGCAGGTAGATTAGGGTTAGGTTTAGTTTTTTTCATTCTTATAACAATAATTTTATTAAAATAATAATAGTAGTAAAAATAATAATAATAGAAATAATAATAATAATAAAAATAAATAATAAAAATTATAATTACAATAATATAAACAATAATAATAATAATATAAAGAATAATAATAATAATAATAATACAATAATAATAGAAATAATAATATATAAAAAATGACAAAAAAAATAATAATAATTACAATAATAATAATAATAATGAGCAATTTCATGACATGAGGACCGGATGCACGACGACTACCAATTGCATGGTGACCGCGCAAGGGTCCGAAACCCAGTAAAATCATTAAATGACAATTTTTTTTTGACCTGCACTCAACTCAAGTCTCAACAAGAGAACCCAAAGCCAAGAAATATTAAAATAAAAGTAAACTTAAAAGTTGGGGTGTGACAATTCTCCCCACCACAGACACTTTCTGCCCCCATAAAGTCACACGTTCGAATAATAGTCAAAGTAAGAATCCATGCCCAATTGAAACGAAAGGAACCACAACACAAGAGAATGGGAGAACACAAGAGGGTTCTCCCTACCATAAAAACCCAACTAGTGTTGAAATTTAACAACCAAATATATCTCCCTAGGAAGGTGGGTGATGTAGGAACTCCCAACCGATCCAGACTAACTTCTATAGCATGAGCGAAACAACACCTCTGATGAATCTTAGAACTCTTGACCCATACCAAAAACCCTGAACACTAGAGAAAAACCTTCGAGCAGAACATACCCCAAGTAGTTAACCCTTGCATAACCACAGACATCGACTCTTACATAGGAACTTATATCTCCAAATGAACACAGCTAAACCAAGATCAACCCAGACAAGGGCCAAACACACTTTAAATAAAAACGCACAATTTAGAAAACCATAATCCGACAAAATAAACTTTTGGATTACAACAGAACATGTCTATAATAATTTTACGATGAAACAATGGAGCTATGAAAATGTTAAAACTTCAAAAGTAGAAAAACAATAATGAAAAGACTTTAAATATTCCACCGCCAACATAGAACACAAAATCCGAACTAAGGCTTCACACCCTTGAAAACTTATGAGTGTGTACAAACTTCAACCCAAGACCTATGGTTGGGGCTCTGATGGATGAAGCATCTCCTGCCTCATAGTCTGGCACTGTAATTCCTCTGATCACAATTTCTTATTGAGGTGGAACTTCCTGAAAACCTTCCCCAAATGATCTAGACAGCCGCAATGATGACATGTCTTCAAAGGGATGAGACATGATGGCTTCACGTGCCTAAACCAGCCACACTGGTGGCACACCACTGAACGGTCCAACGAACTGGAAGCCAAAACCAATATAGAAAACACTTTAAGAATAGGTCCATATGGCACAATATTCTCTCTATATGGGGAACCTTTAGGAAAAACTGGATACGCTAGATTTCCAACCATCTGCGCTCTGAGGACCAACTCAGCTAAGAATACCTCATCCACCATATTCTCAAAATGATGGTCCCTAGAAGGGTGTAATCTCTTCGGGATCTCTAAATGAAGATCCCTAATGAAGAGATAATTTTTCATCAAATCCTTTAATGCTACCTAAAAAACACATGTTCATTGAAATGGTCAACACATGTTTTCACCGTTCGTTGGCCTTGTTGAATACACATGAGCTCTTCCCATTTCTTCATCATCACCTTTTCAAGAATGAACCATAAAATGAAGATGGATTTAAATACATCCCAACTTTAATTGATGGTGGGTCAAAAAACTCTCATTTTTCCATAGTTGTACCTTCAAACAGACCAAAAATAGCACGTACACTGACTGCTTCAGGAGTTCCCAATACCCTGAATACACACTCAACCTTCTTTAAGACACTCTACTTCCTTTAACGGACCATGATCATTGTGAAGGATAGTAAATTTACAAGAAGGACCAAAAAATGTGAATGACTTATTAGAGACCTTGGGGACCTTTCTAGGTGGCATTTTCTGAACAACATATAAATCACAAATCTGAAACCCATGTCAAAACAAAGTAAAATTAAAAATATCATCCTGATCTAAAAATGATCAACTCAAAAACCAAACAAACACAACCACTACCCAAAATTCCTTTTTCATTTTATAATTCAAACCCAACTTTTTTCAAGGCCACTTTCTAAATACCAAACCCACTTTTCAAACCAAATTCTATTTCCAAAATCATTTCCCCTTTTGAAATCACTTTAGAAAAACAAGTTCAAGCCTTTAATTCTAAGTACACACTCTAGTAATCCCATGAACCTTTACACATGTCTTTATCTGATTTCATTCATACAACAGAGTACTTGAGGTTGTGCCCAAACTATTTTTCTACTAACTCCATGAAAACACCAGATTTTAAAACCAAGAGTATTCAGTTTTAAAACTCATTTCATGAATTTAAATCCATTTAAAAGAAATAATTCTCATTTCAAAAACACTTTTTCATTTTCAAAAGTGCACTCACACCCACCAGAACCAAGACGACACTTAACTTGAATCAAACTAATAGAGTGAGGGATTAGTAGTCATGATTAACCTGGCGACATGGTAGTGGGTCATTCCCCAAGTGAGCATAAACAACTTTGAGGAACTTAACCTAGGTACTAGGACTCCACATGGGTCACTAATCCATGTGAAATCATGATGTAACAATGGTTTTCCTCTGTTGTCATCCCTCAGTCTGAAACAAACCAGAACGAAATAAGGACTCAATTCCTACACTACCATTGGCTACTCCACGTTCAAAATGGGAGAGGGTTCATGATTTCATTTCCGTACCTACCTATCAAGTCCTAAAAGTACTAATATCTATCTACTAGAAACCCTAAATAACAAGGGACCCCTATGATAACATTTTTTCATGAACCAAGCCGGGTCGACCCTGAACCGGTCACCCTAGCTGGATTGCGACATAGCCTGAGGGGTGTTTCTGATCCCCATGGGCTAGAAACCAGTGTTAGGAATTGAAATTAACCATTGGAAATGATTTGTCCCATAAAATATAAATAAATAACCAAGAACCAACAAAATAATAAAACTGAACTCAAGTAGTGGAAAAAAAGAAAATAAGTAGAACAACTCAATATACCTCCATGTGACCATCCAGGTCACTTCCCAACCAAAGGCCGACCTTGCTCCAATAATGAGAAATTCATCCATGTGAACCTGAGAAAAGGGAACCTGTAACTGAAATGGTATAATAAGCATGAGAATAAAAACACTCAGTAGGGACGCCAAAAGTGAACCATGAAATCCATGCATTTTGCAGTTCCAAAACTAGCCAGTAACACTAGTTTGAACTACATTTATAAAAATATGGTTTTCCTGTATATAATGTATTTTGAAAACAAAAAATCAAAATTTCATTTCCCTTATAATTCAAAAACAAGGAAAAGAAATAAAGAGGGGCACTTACAAACTTTTCCAAAATAGCTACTTTGAAATCCTTTTGAAAACCAACCATACATACATAGTTTTTCCAAGAAAAAAAACATAACCAAGTTAAAGGGTATGATTCCACACACACAACAAGGGAAATGGTACAAATAGTGCTTGTATCTAAAGATCATGGAAAACCTAGGAACTCGGAGGAATACCAGAATGTACTATACATGTGACTCATCCTGAAGGCATTCCTACTCTCGATGACCTCATAATGTCCAAACACTCTGTGTTTCCCTACCTAGCCTAACTGAGGGGCCCAATCCCATAGCAGAGAAAAGTCCGCACTAAGAGCCACTAGCCAGTGCATAGTCTAAACTAGTAAAGCAATCGTTCTTAGTAAACCCCCTTGTTATGCTAAGTTTCCGTTCTATGTTCACAAATAGGTGTTCCACACATTCAAACAACAAGACATACATATATAACCAAGAACGTGACACAATCCAGCACCACCCCGACCACCTCAAGATTAGTCTCATGCCTTTTTATAAATACTCTCAAAAGGAAGCCCATACTGAGGACCCTCTAGTCTCATGGTCAATCGACGTGGAAAGAGACCTAATCAGATAGAGGTTTTCCAACATACCATTTCAAATATGCCAAATGGGCTTTTAGCTTTACCTCATTCAACCATTTACCAAAACATTTATAAATGTTTTCAAAATAGTAAAAAAAATCATTTCTTACAAACATGGTCAAACAGACCAAAACATGCCAATATTCTTTCACGAAAACTTGTTTTTACCAAAACATGCATTTACGAACCATTTTCAAAAAAAAAGGTTAATCACCAAAACATATTTTAAACCAAATGGTGAAACCTAAAAGAACCCATCAAAAACCATGTTTTCCAAAACACTTCAAGAAACAATTTATAAGACCTCATTTAAAACTCTCTTTAAAAAACACTCAAGGGGACCAAATTTATTTGAAAATTTAAAATCCATTTAGGAAAACAAGAAACTTTAGAAAACATGTCAAATGGCCCATTAACCAAATATAACCAAGAACACACCCAAATACCTCACATTTGTCAATAGAACGGTTTTCCTTACCAATATTACATCAAACCATATTCACTATGTCTTTCAAAAACTCTAAAGTGATGGAAACTTTATAAAACAAACCCCACAATTTCTCAACAATTACACGAACAAGACAAACAAATTTTAAAAAATTTAATAAACAGAATAAATTATTTATAAATAGTCTTATAAAAAGTCTGACATTTTATTAAAAAATTTATAAATTGGTCAAACAAATTACAAAAACTAGAAAACTCTATACATAATACTTTTAACAAAACCAACAAACATGAAAACCCTAAATCAGATCTACCAATTATTTATCAAGATGCAAATCAAGTAAAATAATTAATTAAAATTGGAAATCATTAAATGGACTTATTTGGAAAGCAAAATGTGGATTCACCTACTTCAATGGTGTGCAAACGTGACATCGCTTCCGTAGAAAGAGGAAAAACCTCATGTGAACCAATTGCACACCTAAAACAACTAGAAAAGTGCGCCAATCAACACCCAAGATGTTGGGGTTTTACAACATAAATAAAAACATTGAAAAATGGTAGAAAACTACCACATGAAAGGTCATCGGGCTGAAGAACTTGCGGCTGGCCGGAGCGGAAGAGGGAGGTCATCGTCGGGTCGCGCAACGGAGACCGCTAGAAACGAGGGTAGGTCGTTGGGGACTGGTTGTGTCACAGGACTGAGAAAAAGGGTGAGTGAGTGATGGTTGAAGCATAGGCTGGGGGTGGTCAGCTGGAACAAAGAGCGGAGAGGGCGGTGTTGGGGATGATCAGCAGGCCAGAGGCACAGAATGAGGGCCTAGGCATTGCACGGGTGTGTGCAGGGCGAGGCTGACTGGGACATGGCGTGTGGGTAGGTGGCTAGAGAGAGAGGTTAGGTGTGCTGAGGGGCGAGGCCAGAGGGCCACTACCTGGGAGAGAGGGGAAGATGGTTGGGGCATGGGGGGTAGGAGGTGGACTGAGGTGGCTGTTCAATGGAGCGGCTGGAGGCTGAATCATGTTGTGCAAGGGAGAGAATGTGAGGAGGGCGACTAATTTTCTTTTCTGGGTTTTAAAAAAATTAAAATATGATAAAAGGGGTTAGGGTTCGGATATTTTTAAAAATGGGTCTGGGATGCGTGAACGGCGTTCACGCATCCCGGACCCCGACGGTAATGCGTGAACGGCGTTCACGCGTCCTTTTCTGACCAGCTAAAGGAAGCGTGAACGCCGTTCACGCATCCTTGCGCGGGAAAAGATGCGTGAACGGCGTTCACGCTTCCTTCTGCGGCGAAGGATGCGTGAACGGCGTTCACGCATCCGGCCGAGAAAAATTATAAAAGGAGGGGTCCCCCCCCCAATACCCATTGTTCTCCTCTGATTTTTGTTGCGAAGCTCTGCAGAAATTCTTTCTCAACAAATATTTGCTGCTTTTATTGAGGTAAAATTTCTATTTAATAATTTAATTGTTTATTTGTGTTTATTTATTTCATTTGTATGTTTAATTGTGTTTATTTATTTCATTTGTATGTTTAATTGTGTGTATGATTTATTTATTTCATATGTTATGCATGAAATGTTTTGTATGATTTAATTTTCTTGATGTTGAATGTTCGTATGATTTAATTTTTTGAATGTCTGTTGTCTAAATATTGAATGTTTTATGTTATGTCTAAAATTTTTAATGTTTAGAAAAAGTAATTTATGTTAGATAAATTTATTTTAATGGATGGTTTTGATGTAAGTGTAAATTAAATTACTTTTATTTACTAGTAATAATATTTTTAATCAATAAAGTATAAAATATATTTACTTATATTTTGAAAAGTAGAAGAATTCCCTAGAAACATTACAATTTCATAAAATTTAAAATAACAAAAGTGTTTATTATGTAAATCTCAATTAGATCAGTTATAATAAAATTTATTTAAGGTTTTTAATAAATATATATATATATATACACATGAAGTTAAATTTTTGTAAAAGAGGTGTAGTATTTAATATAGATTTTATATAATACGGATAATATAATAAATATACCCAAAAACACGGTATGAGTGATGACTGATCTTGAGATGACCGACCATGCATAATTGAAATTGCATGTTTTATTTTGTGTATGTTGTTATTCAATTTGTAATAATTGCATTTTTTCGGTATTGATGACCTGCGAGTCATCTCTCAGTAAGTGTAAGGACCTGCGTGTCCATTTAAATTAATTTATGTATTTCATACCCCTAGACCCTCTCACATGCATGTGAGTAAATTTGTAATTAAAAGACTGACGCCCCAAAGAGGTGTCGACGAAGAGGCATCCCCGAAGAGGTTTCGACGAAGAGGCATTTGAGAACTCGTTCGAGAGGAGGCGTTGCTGTTTGACAGGAGATTGGCGGTTGCTGCAATATTTGATAATATAGACAGGAGTTTACCCATATAAATTGTGGTTAGTTTATCAGATAATGATAAACTAATCGCAAGTCTCAAGATCAAGTCATGATTATATGTTCATAAGTAATCAAACTTTATGAAACATTATATTAAATTTACTTTTGTACTAAAATCACAATCACTATACCTTAACAGTGATAAATCAATACATAAAAAAGTCTCAAGATAATCAATTATTCAAAACCAAATTAAATAATTTAAAATTTTAATGTAGTGTATAATATTTTTAAATTTTTTTTTAATAGGTAATTATGTCTGCTCAAATATATTGCAACGGTGAGGTAATTTGTACCGAGCAGGGTTTTAGCTATAGTGTGCCACCTGTCAAAGTGGTAAATCTCCATGGTTGTATGACATTGGATGCAGTTCGTAATAAGATTCATAGTCGGTTAAAATTGAGTGCAGGACAAGCAATCACTTCAATTATATACCGACATCTTCAATATCCTGAGCGTATGTGGCACAACGACTACCCTATAGTCGATGATGAGGATTGGATGGAGGCTTCTCAGTTATTCAGGCAACAGTGTATTAACGGTTTGATGGAATTATTTATTGTCATTTCTGATATTGATGTGGTGCAATCGATTACTAAAAAACCATGCTTTGTGACCTCTATAGAAGTCGGTCCTTCACAACAGTCTTCTTCATTGCCTCCTTCTCATACGACTCCTGTGGAAGAATGTAATGAGGAAGATCATCAAAATTTGGAAGGAAATGTAGATGAAATCCCTTTCTGTGCTGATATAGTACAAGAAAGTTTATCTGAGGAAGAAGAATCTGGGGAGTCAGCAGGAGATGATGTGGTTGGAAATGAACCTTCTGAGGTTCCTTTGAGAGACAGACATCCACTACATCCACCAGTTAGTGGTAATCAGCCTTCAGTTTTGAGTTCCTTAGTTGGAGGAATGTCTCGTGAACAACCTTTTGATTGGGATGTCATTACACCAGCTTCTGAATTCCCTGGCATTATAGGGAATATGCCTGCATCAAATGATAATGCCATATATGTTGGGCAGGAGTTTGAAAGTAAACAGGTCATGAAAAATGTGATAAAGCAATACCACATTGAGCGACATTTCACATTTGTGGTTTATGAGTCAAATAAGACCAAATATCTCATTCGTTGTGAAAAATATGGGTCAGAATGTAAATTTCGATTAAGAGCACTATTTGATAAATGTTATGGATGTTGGAAGATAACCAAATTAGAAGGCCAACACACTTGTCTGCATCCCAGCTTGGTACAAGATCACTCTTCTCTTGATGCAGAGTTTATATCTACTGTTATTTGTGAGATGATACGAACAAGTCAGGATGTTCTTGTTGCCCTTATTCAGGAAAGAATTCAATAGTTGTATAACTATAAGGTATCATACAACAAAGCTTGGAATGCAAAACAGAAAGCCATTGTAAAAGTGTATGGTGATTGGGATGAGTCTTATGCGTTGTTGCCACAACTTATGGAATTGTTGTCTCTCAATAATCAGATTTTTTATCAGTTGGACAGTGTTGAGTATGTATCCCAAAATCATCTAGTTGATCGGTCAAAGGTGAAGTTCAAGAGGATTTTTTGGGCATTCAGACCGTGCATTGCTGCATTTCCCTTTCATAAACAATTTATTCAGGTAGATGGCACATTCCTTTATGGAAAGTATACAGGTGTTCTACTCATTGCTGCCACACAGGATGGTAATCGCGCTCCTCTGCCACTAGCTTTTGCTGTTGTTGAAAAAGAAAATTTTGAATGATGGAGCTGGTTCTTGGCATGTGTACGTGTTCATGTCACGCAGAAACAGGGCGTGTGTCTGATATCTGATCGTCATCGAGCGATTATAGAGGTCGTGAGTAGTGATGGGGTTTCTTGGACTGAGTCGAATGCTTATCACCGTTATTGCATTAGACATATTGCAAGTAATGTGCATAAGCAGTTTAGAGATGAGTCCATAAAGAAGGCGATCCTCAAATTGGGTATGGTTTTCTAAACTTTCTTTTTTTAACAAAATTTACTATCCATTTTAATACATTATTATGTTATGCTTTCAGCATATGAACCCCAACAAGAAAGGTTTGATCGACGTCTTGAAGAGATCCGAACAGTTAATGAGGAGGTATATGAATATATGGTACAAATTTCAAAGGAAAAATGGTCATTAGCATACGATGGTGGCATGAGATATGGGCATATGACCACTAATATAGTGGAGTGCGTAAATGGGGTCCTCAAGGGTGTGCGCAAACTACCAATAACAGGGTTAGTGCAAGAGACATTTTTTAGATGTGTTCACTACTTTGTTGACCGGTCCCAAAAGGCCTACCAGAGGATGGAAAATGGAATGCTTTTTACTCAGCATTTTCAAACTGATATTGACCGGATACGGAATGAGGCTTCACGATGGAATGTTATAGCCTTTGACAGGGAAAAGAGGAGTTTTCGGGTAAGAAAGTGCTACGACCAGGGTGCATGCACTAATGGTGGAGTGTTTGTCGTGATGTTGGATAACAGGTACTGTGATTGTGGCAGCTTTCAGGCATTGAGATATCCATGTGTACATGTTATTACAGCTTGTGCTTCGGTAAATATATCGTGGGAGCCATATGTTGACCCGGTGTATCACATGAGCACTTTGGTTAACTGTTATAGTGCTGCTTGGATGCCTGTTGGTGACTTCCATTCTATCACATTGCCTGCTGATCAACCGACCATTGTCCCTGATATTTCCAGGTTTTCATAAGTCGGTTTTGGTATCATTTATAATTTTTTCAATGTGTGTCATTTTTAAAATTATTGGCTTCATGCTACTAGGTTGCGGCCTCGAGGAAGACCGAAGTCAACTCGCATTAGAAATGAGATGGATTGGCCTCGGCAACGAGGAGGGAGAATACGATGCAGTATCTGCCACGCAGAAGGACATACTCGTAAGAGATGTCCCCAAGTGGCAGGACAGAGTTCCAAATCTCATCATCCATGATCGAGTCTGTGTACCTACTCTAAGAGGAAGAGGTTGTGGTTGGTGTCGATGATGAAGAAGAAGAATAAGAAATAGAGGATGAGGATGATAAGAAGTATAAGACTAAGAGGAAGAGGTTGTGGTTGAATAACCTATTGTGGAAGTTTCTATAGTTACTTAGGAACTTGATCTATTTGGAATAATGTTAATGGTTATCTAATGGATAATGGATAAATTAACAAACGTAATTTCACAAATAAGAAGAAATAATTAATTTTTCACTTTTTCCTCTTAATTTTTAATGTGGAATAATGTTAATGGTTATTTAATGGATAATGGATAAATTAACAAACGTAATTTCACAAATAAGAAGAAATAATTAATTTTTCGCTTTTTCCTATTAATTTTTAATGTGGAATAATGTTGATTGTTATTTAATGGATAATGGATAAATTAACAAAAGTAATTTCACAAATAAGAAGAAATAATTAATTTTTCACTTTTTCCTGTTAATTTTTAATGTGGAATAATGTTGATGGTTATTTAATGGATAATGGATGAATTAACAAATGTAATTTCACAAATAAGAAGAAATAATTAATTTTTCACTTTTTCCTGTTAATTTTTCATGTGGAATAATGTTGATGGTTATTTAATGGATAATGGATAAATTAACAAATGTAATTTCACAAATAAGAAGAAATAATTAATTTTTCACTTTTAAATTGTGGTTTTCTTATAAGATGTCTAGTTTTAGTAATGGCATCTGAGTGTCTGAGCATCCTTAACTAATGTTGATTGTGAGACTAGGCTAATGTTGATTGTGACACCAAATAAAAATGAATATATCATGATTCCACTATTAATAAGTAACAATGATATCATGTGTGCAGATGGCAGGTTTTCCATTGCTTACATCTCAGGCTACTCATGTATCATGACTGCTTTTAGAGGGACGTCCTGTGGCTCCCTTGAGTGTACGTAGATCTCACCATTTCCATCATACTTCACCACCTCCCGCTATCGTCCCACATCTTCGTCGAGCTGGATTTTATGGAGTAGCGATGTGCGACTTCACGTTTCTTGATCATCAGCTCATTGCCGCACTTGTCGAGAGATGGAGACCAGAGTCGCATACTTTCCATTTCAGTGAGGGAGAGATGACTATTACATTGCAGGATGTGGCTATTATGTTGGGCCTCCCTATCGACGGACATGCTTTGACAGGCCGAGTTCCATCAGATTTTCCTGAGCTTGTTCATAGACTTCTGGGCATAGAGGTCCAGGATGATGGCAGGACCATCGTCGGTGGTAGATTACAGATGCCTTGGTTAGACTAGCACTTCACACATTTACCAGATGATGCTGATGACGTCACCGTGATGCGCTTTGCACGCGCATATATTTTGAGGCTGATCGGTGGCACGCTTTTTGTTGACCACTCTACTACTTTTGTGCACCTGATGTATCTATCTTTTTTAGAGGATTTGGACCAGGTAGGTCGATATAGTTGGGGGTCTGCCTGCCTAGCATATACATACAGAGCCCTATGCAGCGCATGTCGCATCGACAAGATGCAGATCACAGGATGCATGGTTCTTCTACAGATGTGGGTATGGGAGCACATACCTCGTTTAGCTCCACATGCTCGTGCGCCATTACCCGTAGATATTGTAGCAGAGGCTCCACGTGGACGTTGGTATGTTATTAATTCTTTCTAATATCTAACTTACTTGTATAAAATTATTTTATGAAATGTAAAAAAAAATTTATCTACAGGTGGAGTCAGGTGCATCGACATTCAGATTCTCCCAGACATGATGTTCACGCCTACAGACTTATGCTAGACAGCATTCGACCAGACGATGTAAGTGATTATTATTTATATTGTTAAATCTTTACTCTTTACTGTAAATCTATTCATTTATTAATTGATTATTCATTTTTTCTTTCAGATTACATGGATGCCATATACAGATGATATCCTTCAGAGTCTGCCCCCATACTGTATAGTGATGCTTGATATCGGCTCCTGCATGGTTCCACTGATTCATTTTCATATAGTCGAGTGGCATCAGACGGATAGGGTTATGAGACAGTTTGGATTCCTTCAGCCAGTTCCTGACCCTCCCAGTCAGTTGGATTCATTGCATTCCCTGAAGATGTCAGGGAAGAGAGATTTTGATTGGAGGAGCTACCATGCGAGATATGTTGCGTTATGGGACAGGCGACGGGAGTCCCAGTTGCGAGGGGCAGGGACAGTACGCTTTCATTTGATGGATCAGATGGATTATGCAGGATGGTACATCAGGTCTCCCGTCAGATTTCTGACACGGCACGGACGGGGCTTCCATGACTTGGTATGCATTCTTTCTTTCACAGTTCAACATATTTTTTATTCAAATTAGTTAACAACAGAATTTTTTTTCGCAGGATGCTCGTATTTGTCATCTACTGCATATGTCTGATCCAGTGGAGAGATCTGCCTTTGACCGAGCATATTTTCACAGCCTTGTACGACAGATGCTACCATCGATGGACGAGATTTATCATGGCATTTTCTTTGATCCACCACCTGCTGCGGAGGCCGCGGAGCCTGCTGCGGAGGTCGCGGAGCCTGCTGAGCCTCACATAGATGTACCTGGGGGTGACGACCCTGTTATGGATGCTGTTGTTCCACAGGATGAGGCTGCTCAGCTTGCTCAGCCACATGATATTATTCCACTGGAGGAGGGTGTTCAGCATGATCAGTCATATGCTCCTCCAGCTTCTCAGGCACAGCCACAGGTACTTACAGACGCTGACTGGATTGAGTTCGATGTTTTATTGCAGTCATCCGCAGCAGAGCAGCCATCTACTTCCTATATTGGTGAGAGTTCCACCCAGCTTCCACTATCCTTAGATGCAGGCTAGGGTACAGGCGGTGAGACTGTACATCCACCGTCTGTCACACAGGAGGATGTGGAGGTGGCTGTCGATGAGGATGCGCAGCGTACGCCAGAGCACAGACGTAGACAGACACGGCGTGGACGCATCCAGTATACGCCTGACTGTGGGACAGAGGATCATCCACACCGGAGGCGTAGATTAGGTTGACATTTGATTTATGATACGTTTTGTATGTGTATTACTGTTATCTAGACTTCTATTATACCTTTAATAAGTGTCTTACTGTTATCAAATTATCTACCAATGTATATATATATATATATGTGTGTGTATAATAAATAATATGATTAAATTAAATGATAAATATTAATTATATTAATTATTTCGAATTGCAATAGAAGTGGTCACAGTTATGATGAGTGATGGTTCAGTCCAACCATGCAAAATGCATATGCTGATAAGAATAAAAGGCCACAACAAGTGTAGAATAATGGAACAATAGTTGGAAAATCTTCCATTGGGAATATGCAAAACAATGAAGTCAAGAAAACTGTGAAAGAAACTATTTCCAAGAATAAGTTTGAGCTAAAATCCAAGGATTATTTCATGACAAATCTTGAAATTCATATCATCTCAAGAAGTTGAAACTTGAGGTATTCCAATCACACTTTATCCATTGTTCTTAATTATATTTCTCATTCCAATTAAGGGGGAGAGATTGATTGATGGAAATATGGGATGAAAAGGGGAGATTTATCTTTTCACTTGAACTTTTTAATATATTTGGTGAAGTATGTGCAGGATTTAGCATTTCATTGATAATTTTGATTATCTACCCTTGGTTAATAATTGATACACTCTAAGCATGATTTAACATTTATGGTTGTTTATGGACAACATTGAAAACTAAAATATGAATTAGAAGTTCATTTGGCCAATTTTGAGAAGATACATATTCAGACTTTATAAAAGGAAACGATTTATACTGGTACGCAATCTAAAGAGTGAGATTATTGAGTATGCATCTCAAAACTTAGGTCATGTACATGACATCACTTCTTCCACCTTATTTAGATAAAATGATATTTTTTAGAGAGCACATGCCTTAAAAAATATTACTCTTGGATCTAGAGAGCACATGCCAATAGGGTGGTTTAATATTCTAAACTCTATATGAAGTAGTAGGAAGAAGAGAAGTTTGAGATGAAGATTGAAATTGGAATTCTCAGATCAGAAATTCCATAATACTCATATAAATTCAATAAGTTCAAGATAAAGGTTAAATAATAATACAAGGCTATTTATTTTATGAATAACATATTAAAAGACCAAGTAAAATGTATTGAAGAACTTTAGGAGGATTTTGTTGGCCTACAATTAAATATAGGATCAAGAGAAACTCTTGACTCCTAATATGATATTAGGAAATTAGGTCACACAAGTGATGGAAAAAAGGGAAATTATGGTTCATAGGTCCAAAAAATAGTTAAAAAATGTTTAGGGAAGAAAATGATACATCGTAATGACACAAATGGTATGGTTATTGTTCATAAACAGAAAGTAGTAATGATTGGTGTCAGAACACAAGAGCCTGTTATGTGGATAAAGATTTATTTTGGTATGAATTAGAATCAGAATATTTAGTGATCTTAAGGAATAATGAGTGGTGTATTAGTGATGCACATGAATAAACCATTTATCAAATATTATTTTTGTGGAAATATGGGGAATTCTTAGAATGCTCATTCCATAGCCTTGAGGGTCACTATTTTAGGTTTAGAGGATTTCGACACATGGAAAAATATTTATCATCAATAATGTAGAGAAATTTACTAAAGTATACCCAAAGTGGTAATATGCAGTAGATCAAGGGATCATCAAACAAGATGATAATGAAAAATAAATTTGCATCTTTTCAGGATGACGTTAGACCATAATAATTTGATTAAGATTGATAATATTAGTCAACATCAAGTATGAATTCAAATACATGGATCAAAAAGAATATTTGAGAAGGTAGTGATTGTAGAGATTTCCTTTAAACCATCAAATCACACAATATTATAGATCATTTATAGTGGATGCACCTCCCATATGATGAGAAATAAGGATCTAGTTATAAGAATAATGTATGGAAGGTAAGCTGTTGATATATTTTTCAATGATGAAGGCCTGATGATTATTGGCTTGGGAGAAGCCAAATTTGGGGGTGGGGATGAGATAAGATGATTTAATGGTTGTTGAAGGTCTCAATAAAAACTTGTTAAGTGTTAGTTAACTATGTGACTTGGGACACACTATAATATTTACAAATAAGGTGTGTATTATCAAGGGAAAATATAGTGGAGTTGTTTTGTAAGGAAAACACACAAAGGGGAATCTATATCTTGTGAGTGGACAAGAAGATATGTATTTTATATCCAAGGAAGAAGAAAATAGGTTGTGGTATAAATTTATTGTTTATATGATCCAATCATACATGGAAGATCTATTGAAATGTGACACTGCTCAAGATCTCCCTAATTTATCATGTGATCATACTCATACATGCGATTCTTTCTAACAAGGGAAGATTATTTGAAATATATAAAAGGTTAAAGATCAATGGTCAATAAGAGTGATTGAACTAATGCAAATTGATGTGTGTAAACCTATTTCACCAAGATCTATTGATACGAAGAGATATTTTTAGTGTCCAAGGATCAATTAGGTGGTAATGAGAGGGAGGTGAATCAGTGGTAGCCTTATTTTACTAATTCTTTTTTTATATTCAACCTATTGAAATTTGTTTAGGTTTTTGATCCACTCAATATAAACTCTCAATCATTCCTCAAGTGTAGTTGTAATGAAATAGGGAGAATCACATGTTATTTACAGGGTTATTTTGAAAATACTACTCATTTCTATATTGGTTATACCCCCCAACATGTATTATTCACTATATCCACAAGTTAATACAATGACATATAATCCATTTTTCCTCTCTATAACAAAAAATAATCCACTATACACTCTCTTTCTCCATAATACATTGGAGATTCATTCTACTCTATAATCCAAAAGATACATCTACTTCCAAATTTAGGAAGAAGTTCTTCTTCAAATAGACTTACTCTATAAGAAATCTAGTCACTCCTACCTTGTGTACTTTATCAATAATTTTAGAAATTATTATATTAAGACTCTTTTCAGATTTTGTGCAATCTAGATTCTCCTCAATATTCAAATACTCAAGAACTCATCAATTCATCTTTTTGTATTTACCTGATACATTATTGTATCGAGTTATCAGAAATAATATTTCAATTCAACACAGAGTCTTCATCACCTTCATACACACTTTATTCACAAAACAAACAATAATTGTTCATGGGTAATATATCATTATTACATGATTTAAAATCAATCATTTAAATCCTTATTTAAATTTGTTTAGTAATAACACATTTAATTACACATTTATATATGAATACTCATCAGTAGTGGTATCATATTTTCCTCATATTGAATGCCCCATTAATTTCTGTGGGTATTTTGTTTCATGCAACTCATAAAGAATACTAGAAGGATTAAGGTTCCCCTCTTTCTTCTTAATGTGGTGTCTATCTCTATGAATCATTATCTATATTCATACATGTAACTCATATTTAATTACATAATAAAATACAAAAACTCATCAAAAATACCCAATGCTCGGGTCTTCTCCATTCTTCACATAAATGTTACAACTCATGTAAGAATCTGATTCACGTGGATTCATAAAAATATGATCTTCTAATCACCCGAATACTTATGTTTCACATTTCATCACATAGGATATTCATTTTAGAATAAATTTTTACTCTCATCACATGAACTATTCATTTTATTATTTAAATTATATTAATGAAATTGTAACTTCATTAATATATTATCATGATTGTACCTTGGAATTAAATCTAGATCTTACTTCATTTGAAGACTCTATTTCATCAAAAGTCTTAGGATCCTTCAGTTCATGCACGACAATGCATGAATATTGATCATGACTTGTTCTTGGATCATGCTTGGATATTATAAGTTCATCATGGACTTCTTAATATGGAAGGGTCCTTGGTTTTATCCAAGGATTCCCAACCATGATTTTTGTGACTCATCAATGGTAGATAACCAATGCTCTATAAAACCCTTGAGAAAGGGAAGAAGGTTCTCACTGATTAGAAAACTTGAAAAAGTTAGATCAAACTGTTGTGTAAATGTCTGCATGTTTTTAGTGGAGAGACAATGATTGTGTCACCATTTTCCCATATAATAATATCACTCGGTTGAGTGCTTCCTTATTTATTTTATCATTCCTTCAGCTTGGTAGAAGTGATTACTGGGGTACGCTCTCAAATCCTCACTGGCATCGACCCATGTTGTCTTCTCTAACACCATTCCACTGCACATGATTGAACCACCACTCTAATACCATGTGCCTCATGTGAATTCATGCTCTACTACCATTTCTTCCCATACAATAGTCAACTCCAGTTCCCACCTCAAAAGTGGCTGCACCTAATTCCCTTATCTAGCTAGTTGGATGGATTCCTTTTTAAATAAAGTTAAAAAAATGTGTTAGATAAAATATTCCACCAAATTCCATATTCACTCCAAATACCAATCCTTATTCTTCATGAAAAATATAAATAATATATTTATACTTTTTTCATATATCTCTTCATTCATACTTTAGTGAACATTTTTGAAAACTCCTTTGCACATTTTTTTCTATTTAAGATAATCTTAAATAATTCTCACTTTTAAAACATGGATAATTATCCAAATATGAAATTAAATTACATAACATGAATCCATAAAAATTATCCAAGCACCACCACTTCACATATTGACATATTGATAAAACATACAACCATTTTTCCAACAATCTCCTCCTTTATCTTCTATTGTTAATATCCATTCATATCATAAAAGTTAATATGTGGTAACATCAATTATTCTCCCCCTTATTTAAAATAAAATGAAAAGGATAATTGGACAATTTTAAACTCATATTTCTTCTCAAAAAAATCTTCACATATATTTTAAATAAGGGGATGATATGACATGATACTTGGAAAAAAGCCTTTAGTTAATAAACACTATATCTATATGATCCATCCTAGTGTAGAAAGAAATAATTAAATAACCAGTATAATATAATCTACCTATAACATATACTCATATGTGATACTAAAATTAGATATTCTCAATTATCAGGATGAGTAATTTTAAGATAAGAAATACATGATCCTGCACACACTTCAAAAAACACATTAGAAAGTTCAAGTGCAAGAACAAATCCCCCTTTTCTCATTTTTTCATTAAATAAGTACTCAAACTTAATGAATATAATTAAGAAAAAATGTAAGATAATGTGATTGGAATACCTCAAATCTCTTATAAGATCCTCCTTAAGAGATGAACTCATTCTTCATCATGGGAATTTATGTACTCCATGATGAACAATACTTCTCCTTCAATTACATTAAATTAAACTCATAACACATAAAATAATAAGGAATAAGGAGGAACCTCTTGTATTCTATAGAGGAAACATTCAATGTGAGAGTTTTCTCTCATCCTTTATTTCTTCTTATTTCTAATCCAAGCATGGGATGTGATTTATTTCTTATTACATGCTTCATGGATTATGCACATATTTCCTTCCCATGAATTTCCTCTTTATTTAGAATACATTTTCCCCCTCCTCCACAGCTGGTACAACCTCATTATTTTTCTTCCAAATTTTTCATCTTCTCTTCCAAGATTCTTATTACGAGGGATTTGATTTTGGTTCTTTAAACACCATTTTTTGATACTCGTTTTTATCTTTAAAAACATTGAACATATTTTCTATCTTAATATGACTTCTTTCAGGATACAAAAATTCCTTGTAAGTCATATGAGTAGAGTTTCTCCACATAGATTATTTACCCTTGCATGTTTTCCTCTAAGTGAAATACCTTTCCATATGATCTAGGTTAGAAAAAATGAATCATTTATGTATTCTGTGAGATGCGTGAACGCCGTTCACGCATCTCTTCTCTCGGGAAGATGCGTGAACGGCGTTCACGCATCACGCCGGGGTCCGGGATGCGTGAACGTCGTTCACGCATCCCGGACCCATTTTTAAAAATATTCGAACCCTAACCCCTGTTATCAAATTTTAATTTTTTAAAAACCCAGATAAAAAAATTAGCCGAGGAGGGCCGAGAGGGTTGCCAAGCACTGGAGGGGGTGAGAGGTGAGGGAGACCTAGCACGGGAAAGCATATGGAGAGGTCCAGGATAGGGAGCATGAGGTGAGGTCGGTGGAGGCATGCAGGGGGTGAGGTGAGGGAGAGATCGTGAGGTGAGGGCATGGCCGGTGGTGTGGAGGGAAGAGTCAGCTGGAGGTGAGGGTGGCGAAGCGGGTGAAGGTGGGTGTTGGGCGAGGGAAGATCCAGCATGAGGCGGGGTCGGTAGATCAGTGAGGTGAACGCGGAGGGCTGAGCACAGGCTGGTGGTGAGCGTAGGGGAATGGCCGGGGCGCCGTTTGTGGGTAGATTAGGTTTAGGTTTAGTTTTTTTCATTCGTATAATAATAATAACAATAGTAAAAATAATAATAATACAAATAATAATAATAATAATAACATAAATAATAATAATTATAATTACAAGAATATAAACAACAACAACAATAATAATAATAATAATATAAAGAATAATAATAATAATACAAATATAATAATAATATAAATAATAATATATAAAAAATGACAATAAAAATAATAATGATGACAATAATAATAATAATAAAATAATAATAAAATAATAAAAATAATAATGATAAATTTCACGACACCAAGACTGGCTCTGTGGCTACCGCTAACCACACGGTGACCATGCACAGGTCCGAAACCCAGTAAAATCATTAAACGTTGAACATTTTTTACCTGAACTCAACTCAAGTCTCGATAAGAGAACCCAAATCCAAGAAATATTAAAAATCAAAGTAAATATAAAAGTTGGGGTGTGACAGTAGCATAAGCCAAGGCTAACTGCCAAGACCGTCGCACATAACATCTCATGAGACTTAACTTTACCCAATGCATTGGAGCGCTATCAGAGTGAACTCATCATAACATGTTCATGAATATGCTTTCCACGTAATTAATCATACATAATCAGTCATGTATAAATGTAAGGGAGCCCATGGAGAGAAATGTGTGTCATATTAATGACATAAATCATAATAAATGGGGGTATCATAAATGTATCCATGAGAGAAAGGAATTAAAACATACATAGACATTAATAAGTTAAAATAGGAATATATCATGGTATGGGAAGTGTAAACATTTAAGAAGAGTATTCAGGAAATTTTTAGCATTAAAACATTTTTTTGCAGTTTCAAGGAAAACACTAAAGTGCTTTTAAAATAGAAAAGGGAATAATATTTTATATAAAACCAGAATTGAACCAAGAAGGTTTTCATAATAAGAAGATTTATTTTATAAAAATACATTGGTGGATTATAACAGAGGATATATTGCACTTGAAATTGGGTAATAATTTGGGAAGTTCCCTTAAAACGAGTTTGCTTACAGAGAAGTATCGAACAGGGAATCACTTAAAAGAATGTATATCCCCGAAAGAGAATGATGGATGGATCTTGAAACAAGATTTTGGAGAATATAAATAGCATGTAGAATTTGTAAAAAAATAAATAAAATAAAACTTCATTTGGGTAAAAATAATGATTGAGAAACTCAAAGGAATAAAGGTGGTTCGGGTAGAATTCCTTACGGGTTATTAGCATGGTATAGGGTGTACTTAAGAGCAATTAATGGGAGAGAAGTGGATTTATCATCTTTTATACATCATTAGGAAAATATGGGGAGGTGTTTAATTATACTCCATCATTAGGAATTACTCATAAAAGGTCATAACATAGAGTACAATCTTGAATAAAATTGAAATATAGAGAATCCCTTACCTTAAGTATGATGGTGTTCTCCACTTGATATTAATGACCTGAATAATCAAATTAGGTTCATTAATTAATAATTATATAACCTATTATATATGTAAAATATTTATTATAACCTTTTTAAGTTCATTCAAGACCTTTTTGAATGGTTATAAGGTTCAATTTAAACGTTTGGGTATGTTTTCTTGCTTGGTTTTAATGATTGGTTCATGTTCAGATAAACATGTATGATGAAGGTGTTTATCCAGAATTGAGGTTAAATTTTGTTATTGAACATCCATAAGGTTTCATGGTTGAAAATTTAATTTGGTTACATGGAGTGAATTTGAATCATTATATAAAACATTAGTGACAACCTTTTGGGTTAATTGGCGGTTTTTAACCACAAAGAACATGTTTTTTTTATAAACCCAAAACCATGTGTGAAAAAGGATTAAAGAACCAAAGATGAGGCAAAATACATATATTATGGTTTTTTTAAACCATGAAAATTGTAATTACCCACCAATTCTCATTGTCTTGAGAGCTCAATGAGTCATTACTAGGCCTTAAGCAACATCCCCATGGTGCCAAAGGCTGGAAATAAATGCCGAAGGGTTTCAAAATACATGGGGGATGATTTACCCTTTAACTAAAAACAACCAAAAAACAGAGCAAACAAGATAAGATCTCCAAGAAACCACTATATAATGCATGATTTAAAACCAAAACAACTTAACCACCATTTTCATAAAAACCCAACTAAGTGTAACAACGGAGTACAAAACCAAATCAAAGTAAACAGCGAAAATACAACTACAAGACTTTAAGACGACAACCCAACTCCGCGCTCTACAAGTTCCAAGCTCCAACATCACGAACCAGCCCAAGAGTCACGAAGTAGTGCTATAAATGTGTGACACTTTACCTTTAACAACATCCCGGTATATGACATCTGCAAAAGCACCAATGTGCCAAAGCAGAGGGTGAGTAATGTAACTCAGTAGGTTTTCCCCGATGACTTCCCAACCCATGCCTCTAGGATAAAACATGTTAGCACATTTATATAAAACAATTTATATAAAACAATTCCAAAACAGTTCACAATATAGAAAATTCTATGTCAAAGCCATTTTTACAACAAAAACCATTTTCTAACAAAGCAACCAAGAAATGTTTCTCAATCAAATTCACATTTCCATTTTGTCACTTTCATTCCACTTCACAAATCCACACAACCAACCATTTCACAACCCGTGAAATCCACTATGCATGCATCATTATGACAGTTCCATACTCATGAGCGGTCTCTCGTCGATCTACCAAGTCGTCATAAGGTAATTATTCCCCATGTTATATTACACTTTTGGAACTGAGCACAAGGTCATATTTCTACCAAGCCTCGTAAATGAAATGTGAACACACACACCAGGTATGCCCAAAAATCACACCATTTTAACCAGGCCAAAACCATTTTAATAAAACACCCTTTTATTGAAAACCTTTTTCCCAAAAACCATTTTCCAAATCCCTCAAATCCATATTTTAAAATCACTATTTTAAAATCAAGAAACCAAAACACTTTTCACAAACCATTCTTTCAATTTCCACAATTTCATCAAAACCCATAAATCATCACTAAAGAAGATTCATAACATGATTTGAACCATGATTTCACAATCAAAACCAAGTGATTAAATCAATTTTAACTAAGTATTCAATTTATAAGAAAGAGTAACTGAGAGTGAAGCCACCTACCTCAACAAATTGGGTGAAACCAAGCCACGGACGAAGAACACTCAAGAACACGGGGTCAAAACTCCAAAAACCTTCCTTAGATATCTTCTCCTTATACAAACAAAACCAAAACTTGTCATATATGGCATCCAAACCCTTATATCTACCCATAACAGTTGTATATCTAAGAAAATGAGAGAAGAGGAGAAGTAGATCTAAGTAGATCTAAGAAACTGATCAAGAACGATCACATACCTTAAGAATCTAGCTTCAATTCACCAAGAGAAGTCTTCGGATCACCTCCGGAACGCTTGGGAGAAGTCTTCCAACCTTAAAGGGAGAGTAATCCCGAGTTAGGTACACTTAGGAGGTTTAAATGAGACAATTAAATGCAAAATAACTTAGATCCATAATTTTAGGATCTAACTTTAAGTGATCGCATGGTTAGTCCGCACGGTTTGAAAAAGCGTGCGCTAACCATGCGTTAGCTTCTCCCTCAGCCATCCTTCACGCACGGCCTCATCACATGGTTTCCATTAACCATGCACCGACCGTGTGGAAGCCACTGCCTCCTCAATTAGAAATGCACGGTTTGGCCGCACGGTTTGACAAACCGTGCGCCGCTCGTGCACCTTTCCCTTTGCTTCAAACTTCACTCCAAGATATTCTGATTCTCCCATACGCCACCCAAAACTTTTAAAACCAAGAAAATTATCAAGTAAGGGTTACATACTAGAAACTGGGGGTACTAAATTCTCCCCACCATTGGCATTTCCATCCCCGGAAATTAGAAAACCATTGCTTAACTGAAAGAGTTCTGGCCACTGCTCCTTCATTTCTTTATTGCATTCCCAAGTCTCTTCCTGAATCTGACCATGTTGCCACAAAACCCACACTAGGACGATGATTTTTCCATGCAAGACTTTATCCTGCCTATCCACAATCTGCACTGGGATATGTAACAATGAAGCATCCGGCTCTAGGTCAACGTGATCCCATCTGATCACATGGTCAGGATCAGGCTGATACTTCTTCAACTGAAATACATGGAACACATTATGCACTGGATTGAACCGTGGTGGTAATGCCAACTGATACACCACCTCTCTAACTCGTTCCAGTATCTCAAAAGGGCCTATATATCGAGAAGATAATTTTCCCTTCTTCCCAAAATGACGTTGTCCAAGTCTTGGAGAGATTCTCAAAAAGACGTGATCACTCACTGCAAACGACAATGGTCTTCGGCAATGATCCGCATAAGTTTTCTAATGACTCTGAGTCATCTCCATCCTCTTTCTAATCAATTGAATCTTCTCTGTTGTTTCTTGGACAAGGCTCAGCCCGACTAGTGAAGTTTCACCAGTTTCCAACCAGCATAGTGGAGAATGACAAGGACGCCCATACAATGCTTCAAACGGTGCCATGCATATCGAGGTTTGATAGATGTTATTGTATGAGAACTCCACTAAGGGTATATTCTCCTCCCATGAGCCACAAAAATCCATTACACAAGCCTGAAACATGTATTCCAACGTCTGTATCGTCCTCTCGGATTTCCCATCCGTTTGAGGATGATACGCCGTGCTCATAGTCAACTGAGTCCCAAGGGCTTGTTGTAAGTATTTCCAGAAATGAGATGTGAACCTCGGATCTCTATCTGATATGATAGATATCGGTACACCATTTCCCTTTACCACTTCCTGGATATATATTTTTGAAAGATCTTCCACTGTATGGGTTTCACTAATTGGGATGAAATGGACCAACTTTGTTAGACGATCCACTATCACCCAAATGGCATCGTGTTTCCAGACCATTCTTGGAAGACCTGTAACAAAATCCATTGCTATCTACTCCCATTTCCATACTGGGATAGGTAAATACTGTAACATACCAGCTGGTCTTTGATGCTCTGCTTTAACCTTCTGACAATTTAAGCATCGCGAGACGAATTCAGCCACCTTCCTTTTCATGCCGCTCCACCAAAACTGCGCCTTTAGCGCCTTATACATCTTCTGTGTACCCGGATGTACAACCCATCTTGAATGGTGGTAAGCATTAAGGAGTTGTTCCTGACAAACTATAGGTACAACCATCCGATATCTGAAACACAAAAATGAACCCGCTTCCAGTTTCCAGCCATCAATGGTCTCCCTACCATTGAGTTTTGAACTCATTATCACATATTTCACATCAGATGTCTGTGCCTCTTTGACCACTTTTACCAGTTCAGGAACAAACTTATCTGAAAATAAAACTGCAACATCACCTTGGTTTTCACATTCCACATGAATTTTGGCTAAGACCGACATCAACTACCATTCATCTGAAGCTTCTTTCGCCAACTGAGCATACAAATTTCTGCTTAATGCATCGGCCACTGAATTTCCCTTACCTGGTGTATACATCAAGTCAAAGTTGAACATTTGAAGGTACTCCATCCATCTCCTCTGCCTCAGATTCAAATATCGTTGTGAGAAAATGTGTTTCAGGTTTTTGTGATCTGTAAACACGGTGAACTTCTCACCAAAGAGATAATGACGCCAAGTCTTCAAGGCATGGACAATTGAAGCTAACTCCAAATCCTGTGTTGGGTAATTCTTCTCATGCACCCTCAACTTCCTTGAACCATAAGCAACAACATGGACTCCTTGCATGAGAACACAACCCAACCCTGTTCCCGAAGCATCAAAATACACCACATACCCCTGTTCTGATTCTAAAAAAATCAAGATGGGTGCTGATGTAAGGCGAAATTTCAACTCTTGAAAAGATCTCTGACATTCCTCAGTCCATTGAAATGCGTTGTTTTTATTTTTCAAAGTTGTCATAGGCAAAGCTAGTCATGAGAAGTCACACACAAAGCATCAGTAATAACCATCTAGACCAAGAAAACATCGTATTTCAAAGACATTCTTCGGCGGTTGCCAAGAAAAAATAGCTTCTATCTTTTCTGGATCCACTGAAACACCTTTCTCAGAAACAAAATGGCCCAGAAATTGTAATTCTTGTATCCAAAAATCGCACTTTGACAATTTGGCATAAAACTGATGGTTCCTCAAGATTTACAACACTATAGCAAAGTGTTTCTCATGTTCAACCCTTGTTCTTGAATACACCAATATGTCATCCACAAACACCACAACAAAAGAATCCAGATATGGCTGAAATATCTGATTCATCAAAGCCATGAAGACCTTTGGTGCATTCGTAAGACCAAAAGGCATGAATACATATTTTTAGTGGCCATATCTACTTCTGAAGGCTGCCTTCAGAATATCCTCCATCCGAACTCGCAACTGGTGATATCCTAACCGTAAGTCAATTTTGGAGAACCACTGAGCTCCCCTCAATTGATCAAACAGGTCATCAATGCATGGAAGTGGATATCTATTCTTTTTCATAACTTGGTTAAGTTTATGATAATCCTCACATAGCCTCAAAATTCCATCTGCTTTCTTTACAAACAAAACTAGTGCTGCCCACAGAGACACGCTTGGCCATATAAAACCTTTGCTTTCCTGCTCTTCTAACTGCACCTTCAATTCCTTTAAATCTGTTGGTTCCATCCTATAAGATGGAAGTGAGATAGTACTGGTACTCGGAAGGAGATCAATCGTAAACTCTACTTCTCTTATAGGTGGTAACCCTGAGAAGTTTTCAGGAAAAACATTAGGAAATTGATCCACCACAGCTGGAAAACTATTTTTCGTGATCTCTTCCAATGATGCCAAATTCAACGCTGCCAATTGGTAAGAGATCATTCCCACCATTGGTTCCAACAAGCTCTTTGCACCTTTCTTTACCATCCTCTCTCCTCTGAAGAGATGGTCGATTCCGTCCTCCGTCATGAAACTAATCGTTCTCCCATAACAGTCTATGTGAGCCTTAAATGTTGTCAACCAATCCATACCCAGGATTATATCATAGACATCCATCTCCAACATGGAGAAGTCCCATTTCAGCTCAGCTCCATCAACCGTTATAGCACATTCTCTACACATTAAGGCTTGACATTCTCTTTCACCAAGAGGGGTTTGTAGTTTTAACACATAAGGCATCATTTTAAGTTTTATGTTCAGAAAATCAGCAATCTGAGAAGCGAGAAAAGAATGGGATGCTCCAGTATCGAACAACACTTGCATGATGGAAGAATTCAAAAAAATTGTACCTCTCACCGTAGATGGTCCAGACTGTTCATCCACAATCACCTATTCCGCTCCATACAATTGCTTTGTTGCTGCACTTTTCTCCTTATTGCCTTGTTGAGTTTTCACTGCATGAGGTGTCAGGGTATTCCTGGAATCACTATAACTAGCTCTGTTCTTCTGGAGAGGCTGATTTTGCTGTCCTCACCCTGTCGAAGCATAAGATGCTTGCGACGCTAGGGAAGTGTCACACGCACCCGACCTGGGAGCACTGCGACAATATCGTTGAAGATTCCCCATCTTGTTGCAATTGTGACATGATTTTGGTGGTGTTGTACATTCTCATTTCATGTGGTCAATCGTGTCACATTGAAAACACCCAGCTTTCATCATGGATCATGGAGGAAGATTAACTGATCCAGTCATCTGATTCTGATTTGCACTCCCACCTTGGAAGTAGGTGTCCCTCTTCCGCCTGTCCCCAGCATTAGAGTTCCCACCCGTTCCTATGGGTATCATCATACTTCCTCCTCCCATAACTCCTGAGATGTCTCTTTCTACTACTATTGCTCTGTTTACCATCTCTGTATAATCTGTAATACAGAGCATAGCTATCTTTGAACGAATATCCTGTCGCAAACTTGATTCAAAGATTCGTGCCTTCAGTGACGCACTTACAACAACTTCTAGTGCAAAGCGCACTAAATTCATGAATTTAGCCGCATATTCCATGACAGAGAGATTCTCCTGCTTCATGCTGAAAAAGTATGTCGTCCTATGGATCTTGAACGTGTGAGGATAGAATTGTTTATTGAAAAACTCCTCAAATTCCTCCCAGCCCAAGCCTTGATCCACCTTATCCTGCACCACTATCTCCCACCACTATCATGCAAGATACACCAGCATGTACGTCACCAACTTTACTTTCAGTTCTGCCGTTGTGCTGATGAAATTGAAGATACGATTCATCCTACTCAGCCACACCTCCACCCTTTCTGGTTCAGAATCACCCCGAAAGATGGGTGGATTCTACTTCTGGAACTGGACGGAATGGTCTACATGCCTTGACTCATCCCTCTGATTCCCCATGTCCACCGCCTGAAATGATTGAACGATACTCTGAACCAGCTCTTGGTTCACACGTGGTTCAGGTGTAACTACATTCTCCGCAGCTTCTTCCGTTTGGTTTCTACGACATCTAACGGGTTCCATTTTCTATACAAACAATGCATGTCGTTAGTCTCACTTCCTAGCAACTGAAGGCTTAGCATTTTAATCTCTATTACACCACTATCAAAACAATGATCTACTACCATTTCTAAAATAGATCTTCTCTTTATTTTTAAAATCAATCTATTTTAAAAATACATCAACCATTATATTTTCAAAATCTTTCATTTGAAAACGTGCTTAAAATTTTTAGAAATCACACTTTTGTATCAAACCATAATCCATTTCTCAAAATGGTTTATGCAATCCTAGTGGGAAGTCATTCCTCTATAATGCATGTCATGCTCATCTCATTGGCTAAACCCATGACAATGAGATTTCCAACATTCTATAAGTGTATCCAAAACACTTATGTACCCAACACCCTGGTAACTTGAAGTTCAGCATAAACGTGTTAGCTACGTCCTTTTATGCTATACATTTCAAGTTCCAACAATCCTAATCCTGTCTAAGATGACCACCCAAGGAATATACAAGAAGTAATTTCAACTCCAAGACCAAGAACATTGATGACTACTTGTTGCAAGGACCGAACAAGCTGATACCATTTGTAATGACCCGCAAATTCTCATTATCTTGAGAGCTCAACGAGTCATTACTAGGCCTTAAGAGACATCCCCAAGGCGCCAAAGGCTGGCAATAAATGCCAAAGGGTTTCAAAATACTTGGGGGACGATTTACCCTTTAACTGAAAACAACCAACAAACAGAGCAAACTAGATAACATCTCCAAGCAATCACTATATGATGCATGATCTAAAACCAAAACAACTTAACCATAATTTTCATAAAAACCCAACTAAGTGCAACAACGGAGTACAAAATCAAATCAAATTAAATAGTGTAAAGACAACTACAAGACTTTAAGATGACAACCCAACTCCACGCTCCACAAGTTCCAAGCTCCAACATCACGAACCAGCCCAAGAGTCACGAAGTAGTGCTATAGACGTGTGACACTTTACCTTTTCCAACATCCCGGTATATGACTTCTGCAAAACCACCAACGTGCCAAAGAAGGGGGTGAGTAATGTAACTCAGTAGGTTTTCCCCGATGACTTCCCAACCCATGCCTCTAGGATAAAACATGTTAGCACATTTATATAAAACAATTTATATAAAACAATTCCAAAACAGTTCACAATATAGAAAATTCCATGTCAAAGCCATTTTTTTCAACAAAATCCATTTTCCAACAAAGAAACCAAGCAAAGTTTCCCAATCAAATACACATTTCTATTTTGGAATTTTCATTCCATTTCACAAATCCACACAACCAACCATTTCACAACCCGTGAAATCCACTATGCATGCATCGTTATGATAGTTCCATACTCATGAGCGGTCTCTCGTCGATCTACCAAGTCATCACAAGGTAATTGTTCCCCATGTTCCATTACACTTTTGGCACCGAGCACAAGGTCATATTTCAACCAAGCCTTGTAAATGCAATATGAAAACACACACCAGGTATTCCCAAAAACCACACCATTTCAACCATGCCAAAACCATTTCAATAAAACACCCTTTTATTGAAAACCTTTTCCCCAAAAACCATTTTCCAAATCCCGCAAATCCATATTTTAAAATCACTATTTTAAAATCAAGAAACTAAAACACTTTTCCCAAAACATTCTTTCAATTTCCACAATTTCATCAAAACCCATAAATCATCACTACAGAAGATTCATAACATGCTTTGCACCACAATTTCGCAATCAAAACCAAGAGATTAAATCAATTTGAACTAAGCCTTAAAGTTCTAAGAAATAGGAATCGAGAGTGAATCCACCTACCTCAACAAATTGGGCGAAACCAAGCCACGGATGAAGAACGCTCAAGAACACCGGGTCAAAACTCCAAAAACCCTCCTTAGATCTATTCTCATAACACAACCAAGACCAAAACTTGTCATATATGGAATCCACACCCTTAGATCTACCCATAAAGAGCATAGATCTAAGAAAACGAGAGAAGAGGAGAAGTATATCTAAGTATATCTAAGAAACCGATCAAGAGCGATCACATACCTTAAGAATCCGGCTTCGATTCACCAAGAGAAGCCTTCGGATTGCCTATGGAACGCTTGGGAGAAGTCTTCCAACCTTCAAGGGAGAGTAATCCCAAGTTAGGGCTGCTTAGGAGGTTTAAACAAGGAAATTAAAGGCAAAATGAGTTAGATCCACAATTTTAGGATCTAACTTTAAGTGATCGCACGGTTAGTCTGCACGGTTTGACAAACCGTGCGCTAACCATGTGTTAGCTTCTGCCTCGGCCATCCTTCACACACAGCCTCATCGCACAGTTTCCCTTAACTATGTGCCGATCATGCGAAAGCCACTGCCTCCTCAGTTAGACACTCACGGTTTGGCCGCACGGTTTGACAAACCGTGTGCCGCCCGTGCGCCTTCCCCTTTGCTTCAAACTTCACTCCATGATCTTCTAATTCTCTCATACGTCACCCAAAACTATTAAAACCAAGAAAAGTATCAATTAAGGGTTACATACCAGAAACTGAGGGTACTACAAATTTTTTTTCATGACCAGAATTGAAGATGATAACAAAAATTCAATACCCATCATCCTTGAATGTGGTAAACAAACACATCTTGGAGGGTGTCTTCGCTATTAAAATAAAATGAGAGTAAAGGAGAGATGATAATAACATATTAAATTAGCATAAAAACTTTCCAGTACATGTAAGGTAGTGTAGTTTTCATAACATTTGGATTAATATAGTTTTGGATATAAAAGAAAACATATGATCTTGAAAAGAAAAAGAAAGAAAAGAAAAGAGGAATTTACCTATTGAATCAAACTTCCTTGAGAGCCTTCTTAGGGGGAGAGGATTTCATATTTTGAAGAGACTAGGAGCTTTTATACATGGGGGAGGATCTTGAAGAGAGATTTGGGTAGAATATTTTCAAGGTACAAGGCTTGAGAGGAGTGAAGAGAAGAGGGGGTGAGGGGGTTTTATAGTGGAGGAGAGGAGGGTTTTCATAATTTTTTAATTATTAATTTATTATTTCTTCCCAAGATAAGAAATATTGAGTATTACATGACTCAGACTAGTAATAAATTCTTATGAGTTCGAGATTTGGGTGCTTACATCACTTTTTAGGTCAGGATAGTGGATTTGAATTATAATGTATTTATACGGTAAATTAATGTATTTTACTATTCACTAAAAAATAAAGTATTTCAAAACAAATCCAAAAAATTCACCCTAACCATTTTCCAACGTATAAAATCCAAAAATGAAATCCATTTTTCAAAAGTAATTTTCTAAATATGATTAATTTTATATTCAATTAAAATCATAATTTACTTGAAAAAATATAGATTTTAAAACATTTATTTTCATATTTCCAGATATAGGTATATCTTACTTACACTTGAATATTATTTATATACAATCATAGGTAAGGTTACTATTCCTTAGGGTATATTACTATTCATAAGGGTAGGTTACTATTCACCAAAAATTAAGTTGGTCACATTAGAATCCAAATAACTTACTGATCGCAACTGTGTATGTCGGATTTTTGAAATTCAAAACACAGAAGTCACAAACATATGTTTAAAGGTAACATAGAACTTAGTAGTTCATTGTGCTGTGATTTCATTTGATTATATGAAATAATCATAAGAAGGAAATTTCCATTGAAAACTTTGGTTTGTTACAATTCCAACTCAACATGAACTATAGGAGACCCCTTCCTCGGTAAATCATGATATGTACTCAATCCCTACCTATCATCATCTAACACCAATAGATCCATCCATGACTAAGTCTTAAAAGATGCATCCACTTAAACCCTCACAGGTGGGTCTATACACTACTCAATTGGTGGAAGCTATACTAGTTATCCACATAGAAGAAAACCTACCTCATGGCCAGTCCTCCGCATGGAAACCTCATTACTCATCGAGTCATACCATCAACCCTTCTTTCAAAATCCTGAAGGATATTGTCAGGGAAACATCCTGGAAAAAATATGTATCACATTTAAATATTATATCTAGGAAGCTTACTCTAAAATAAAATCAAAAAAACAATCGAGCCTTTATAATTCATGTACAAAAGTTTCCCTACAACTAGTTTCTAAATGTTTTAATTCAACAAGAATGTTTTCAGAATCCTAGTGAATGGATACATCACTCACTACACAAACATTGGATTCCATGGGTTAAAATCTAAAAACAAATCATATTAAAAATATTTCCTATATCCCAAACCAAACTCATATATATACAACTCCTAACACTCTTGTCCTAAGGACGGAACTCCTCTAATATGACTCTATAATGACCCAACCCATTCAGACCCACCGGGATAGTAGAAGGCTAAGACACCACTACCCCAACACCGCCTCTAATTGGCTAGGGTATGGATACTAGTGCTACATTTGAATATCACATATATGAGAGGATTTTCATATGGTATATGAACACACACACCCACAACCATATCCTTGAAACACTGCATATATAACAATAAAACTGATACATAAATTCATTCATACATTTATCCAGTAAATTGAGTATGATTGTACTAGAAAGCATAAAAAGGGGGGGAAATACCATCAAAAACTATAAAATATTCCAACAAAATCTGATAGAGGGGACTATTATTGAATGCATGATTGGTATGCCCTCAGTATTTCTAGACCATAACTATTATTCACTCACTTCCAGTATCCCAAAGTCATATCTAGAATACATGTAGCTTATATGAGACACAACATGTGTAGCGGAAAACATATAGGGGTGAGTACAAAAATACCTAGTAGGAACCACAAAAACACAAAACCAAAGGAAGTAACTGATAGGTATCATTCAACATGACCAAAACCCAGAGGTGAATCTCGAGGTGATAGAGATAACTCCATCTCGTCCAATCCTTATCTATGCAAGACTAGCCAACTCATCACCCATTGGTATGTCAAGAAAGATTAAGCATACCCTAATGTCACCTATAATATTCTAGATATAGTCATAATAGACTCCATATATTACAATTCCAACCATAAATCCATACACAACATCCAATATGAGGCAAAAATGTAATTCTAATCTAAGAGAATGATCTCCATAAGATCGATCGTCCCATGTGGAAATCAAATGAGATATATCAAACATTGGGCATCATGAATCTGATGGAAGATCCCCTCCAGCCCATATGGAATGCATTTGAGTGAACATGCTTGTTAAGTCTCACCACATTGAAAGTCACCATGTAACCCTGTAAACCTCAAAAACTCAAGTAGATGATCACTCCTAGTACTTTTTTGGGGACACTATGAACCCTTTCTGAATCACTACACATATAAAAGTGTAATCCACCATACCAGAAGCATAAAAAACTTTCTATGTAGAGGATTGACACTCATTTATTATTGGTCATGATAACACCAAAAACCCTAAAAATGGAAAAATATAGAATGTGATGATAGCCTCAGTCTTATTAGAGGGATTCATACTCCAAGCTATTGGGGATTTAGTCGAAGAATACTGAGACAACTCACACTATAAAATGGGAAACACACTCACACTACACAAGATTGGGGTTTCCATAGAGGTTCCACGATCCCTTGATGAGGAAGTTATTCAATACTAAACCCTCATAGGAATTGACCTGGGGATCTCACTCAATCACTACTAGTCTAAATAGATCTAACTAAATGGAACCACAATGTCTCCTTACATCATATATCTAAATCTAAAACCTCACCCACCATTGTGCCTCATGGGGAAAACTACTCATGATAGGCTACCCTTGGGCCTCTATCATAGTCCTAAAGATAGAGATGCATGAATTAGAAAAGTTTTCAAGGGAATTACATGTCGTGTACCCTTAATACATGACAGATCTCTTAAAACTAGCCCCAAGCCATATCCCCTTTAGTGCTCATTGTGTTTAAAATAATATACATGACTTGTACCCTATGTCATATGGTGTGTAACCTCATTAGAAGTTTAGGATATGTCTATTCCCATACACGTCTGTTTTTCCATGTATCCCCATGTGAAATGTTCTTCTTTATCAGGCTTAATCCCATGTCCTTTGTCATTCCCAAATAACTCAACCTATTCCCATGACTTCTATCCAATGAATGACACACATAAATGTTCCTCATCCAAACGACCTGGGTTCACAATAAGGCATTTACCTGCAGTACATGGCGTATAGTCCCACAAAGTTTATCTTCCCCAAATGAAAAGAACACATGGAGTCTAATCCTATACTACATGAGTAATGGTCAGAATTTACAAATAGGAATCTCCTATAACCCACTCAAAACCCCATATTTTCACTTGAAAACTATAAATTGATCTGCCTGGGTTTACTGGTAGTCATATAAGGGCTATAAAACCTAAAAACATCAAATAAAATGGGAATCAGGATGTAAATATCATATATATATCAACCTCATGGGGAAATTCCAAAACTTCAGTTCCAAAATGATGCTCATATTGTTTTTCTCCTCGATTCAGTGATGACTGAATTAAAAATGGGGTCTTGCGAAACTTCTTTACCTCGGTTCTCCCTTGGTTCATCCATCACCATGGGTGAACCTCCCCTCCCCATTACTTATGAAATAATTCAAATGGGGAAAGGGTAATTTTGTTGATAAATTTTTATTAAATAAATAAACTAACATTTAACACCCCACCAATGATCTCCTCCAAACAAGTACCAAATGATGACAAATATTATGTTATGCCTAGGGTGAAGTCATGTTCTGAACTCAAACATGGAATCATATTTCTAATTTGAGTCTCCACCTAATATTTAATACATATTTATTATTTAACTTCATTTGCATGAAAAAAATATATTTAATATTTTTTATATCACCACACTTGGCTCCCAAGGCTGCAGAATATCATGCCAAATTTGTGCTTAATTTGAAAATATTCCTCAAAATATTTCAATATATTACAAGTAAAACCATGATCCACTATAATGTTTTTTATTTAGATCCCACATATAGAATTTATGGTATACTGATTGGATAGTTAATCAGAGATACATGTGGTGATCAGTTTGGGTATTGGTTTAATTTCATTTTGGTTATTTTTTCATATTTTCCCAATAAACCTTCATAATATCATAGATCCTATTTTAGTTTTAATTTTATATCTGTTGATAATTTCATATGTTTATTATTCTTATTTTTTCAAGCTAGTTTATAAATCTATTTATTTTTAATTTTCATGGTATTCCAGCTTATGGACTTGTCATGTCATGATTTCTATAGATTTATTCTTCATGTTAGTTTATATTTATCGGGATGAATCCCGCCCCCACCCCCATCATTTATGAATAATTATTTGGTTCATATCTCTAACCTGATGGAACCAATAATACCCTTCAATTATGTCATGGGATAGCTCAGGTTCTTGGATAAAGGGTGGTCAAGAGTTGGTCTATGAAATGTTTTATCCGATCTCAAGTACAGAAGAGGGCCTAGGTTTTTGAATCTTCATTCTTATTTGGGGATTCATGATAGATAAGATCTTGGATCATTAGAACCCATGATGTAGGTGATATTTAGTGTTTGTACAACACTTTTCCTGTTGAACTCTTGAGCTTCTAGTGTTGTCTGAAATGGAGGCGTCTCAAATTTGATCTCGGTTGCCATTTTTTTGAGATGTTGAGTCTTTTTTTGAGCCTTATGTTTTCTATTGGTAATTTATGGGGTGTTTTGTAACTTTTTGGTTTTGAGGTTAAATTGGGAAGAGATATAGGGTTTCAGGTTACAACACATAGTTTTTAAAATAGTTCAAACACTATGTAGTCTTATTTGGATGGATTCTAGTGGATACTCACATAGTTTTTACATGGTTTTTTAGACCATATATTCAAACTATGTTCAGATGTAAATTTTTCTAATTTTTTTCCAATTTTTTAAATTTTGGTTCATTTTAGTGTTTGGGTGGATTTAATAATTCATATGATTGATTTTGGCTGGATTTCAAGGTTTTATATGAGTTATATATTTTATTTATATTGGATTTATTTTATGTATTAACTGGTATTTTAATTATTGATCTAAATAAAGTGTAATTTTAGGGAATTAGGGAATGTTATTAAAGTATTTTTATATAAAAATTATATATGGTTTTTTAGGGACATTATTTTGGATTTGAAATATTTTGAAACAATCAAAATTATTATTTTTTAAATGATTTGAAAATATTTTTTTATGACTTATATTGAACCAAATTTTTCCTTCTTAAATAGTCTTAAAATTTTAATGATTTCAAAGATTAGTGTCACCATTAAATGTGGATTTTTTTCTATTGAAATTTTTTTAGAATGAAACTAATTATCATCAAAATAAAATTTATAAATTTTTGGGAAAGTGCTCTAAACTCATAGTGTATGATTTAATTATGGGATTTAGATGATGTTTTGAAAGGGTGAGGACATTTGGGGAAAACTTTTGTAGGCTTTAAAAATGATACAAAGGCTCTTTAGAGATTTTTTTATTAAAAAAAGTAGAAAGTGTTTTTATTGTGAGTTTTACATTATGAAACAATTTTACAATGAATAATTTTAAATTGGTAGGGTTTAGAGGAAAGTAATTGATTTTGGTAAAGGTGTTCCAAACTAATTAGTTTGTATTTTTGGGTGTTTAGTTTGGATGAATTTGAATATTTTTATTTGAATTATTAATTATGGCATGTTCGGGATCATGTTTTATGTTATTTCAATTATGCCTCCCAGAATGGTCATAAAGAAAAAGGTGAATGTTGCTATAATGGTCATATATTTTCAGGTATTTTTCTTATTGATATTATAGTGGATGGAGTTTATAAAGAGGTTTTTGATTAGTTCTTGTCCTTTTGTGTCCCCTTGGTTGATCCTTATAGAATGTATTTTGATTTTTGGAAAGTCCCATACATTAGTGTTCATTTGATCCATTTTTTATTTTAGTGTGATGTTAGACATATGATGATATTTTACTTTTAAATGGATGTTCATGAGAAGATTTGGGTGAGTTCTTGGGTAACTAGGATTAGAGATTTGATTTATTTATTTGGTAGGTTCCTCTAGGGGTTATTACTCTGATATCAATTCCCATGTTACACTTTCTCTCTATCAACCCATGTCTAAGGAAATTTTGGGGATTATTTCTAGTTTTATCATATCTTCCACTAACTGGACTATCTTGATTTTCCTTCCTCAATTTAAAATTAATCCTAAGATTTTAGATATGGTATATTCCCATAGAGGATCTTAATTTTAGTATTTCCACTTTTAAATTATTTATCTATTATGATAATTTTGACTTTTATTATTTTGGGAGTGATTTAATTTTTTGGAGATTCATAATATTAGTGTAGTTATAAATATGATTAGAATATCACCATAGGTAATTTGCTTAAGGAATTATATATTCTTTTACCGATTGTAGGATATTCCATCTTATAATTAAGTAGTGGTGTATGGTTGGGAACCTATTCCGTGATTCGACCTTGACAAATCCCATCTTAGGATATAATTTTAATTAGGAACCATTAGTTGTTATTTAGATCATTAGGATTGGTGATCAAGTTTTACGATATATTTTTTTCGTACCTCCCTTGAGTTTTGGTGTTCCTTGGTTATTGTAGTTGTATTTTTCTTGAATGAATTTTTTCCCTCTATTGAGGTTCCTTTCAATTATTTCATGTCCTCAATGAACTCTCATGGTATTATTTAAGGATAACTGTGATGAAGAAATTGGAAATTTTTTATGCTTTCTATTTAGGTATTGAAGATTGTTTAGAAAATTGTAGATAGTAATTTTATTTTTACATAATGTTTATCATATCATATATTTGATGGGGGTGTTGAATATTTTTTCTTTTGGAACCAATCAGTTCAACCAAGGATTTGTGGAGTATAAAGCATTATGGCAGGGAGAATTTTCACACTATGGACATGATTTTCTTTATTATTTTATTTATTGATTTATGGTTAGTATTATCTTTGACTTTTTCTAAATCCCTAGTATTTTTTCTGGTTTTTGAGAAATTTTATTTTATGCCATCTTGTATATGGTCACTTTATGGATAGTGAAATTTTTGGATTACCCTTACATAGGTATCTTGAGGTCCATGGATTAGGGTTAACAATTTAGGGGATATCCATGCATGTTACCTTTATATATGGCCTTCTAGGTTAATTTTTGAACCTCAATGGTTTGTATTCATGGGTGGAGCATGGTTAATGGAAATCATGTGGTGTTACCTTTATATGATGGTTATTTTGTGAAGAGGTTGTTCTTTTTTTTCAAGGAAAAATATTAATATAAACTGAAGAGGTTATTCATAGTTAGGAGAACCATATGAAAACCATTTTAAGAATTAAAAAATTTAACTAAGTCATTTTGCATAGTTGTTGTCTAATTTTACAAATTATAGGGAAACCATGTGATCTACCAAACATTTTAAAAAAACAAAATTGCTTATCTTCCCCTCTTTATTTTTTACCCTAAATTATTTTCCATTCCACACACTCAGATTGTTTAACTCTAGAAAGACATCCCCCTTAGATATTCCTCTCTTCAATACTCCATGAAGGGTATTTATTCATGTTTTATTATCGATTTATTGTGTTAAAATCCTCTAATACTTATCCTCTATTGATTTATTTCTATTTTGTCACGTCCTTATTCTCTAAAAATTCCATGGAGGCCTATGGTTTATGTTGTATTTATTTTAAATGGGTTTTTTGTGGTTTTAGCATTCATCATGTTATTTATATAACTTTCTATTCCTCTTTAGGTGATTTGGAACCATGACTAGTGAATGTGATGGATCTAAGGTGAATTTCCCCCTGAATTAACCTTTAAATTATAGATAGTTTATTTTTTGTGTGTTAAAATGTTTCTTGTATATTAAATTATACTATTAAATGTTTTTATAATTATTTGGATGGTAAATGAGGTTTTAACTTAGTTTTCATTGACTAAAATGTATTATAAAATTAAATACATAGGATAAATCTATTTTTATTTATCTTTTCACAATAAGTGTTTTCCTGGATGGATTTTATAAAGGTATTTTGTAATCATAACAGGTAATTTTTGCTTAAAACTTGTTTTTAAAGTAGAAATTTGTTTCTTAAAGGTTTTATTGGTACTTTGGAAGGAATGTTTCAAATGTTTATAATATTTTACATGTTTGAAAGAATTAGATATTAATTTTGATGATGGTATTCTAGTTTAATTCTATGAAAATTTTATGAGGTCATATAGGAATTTTTTAAAGGGTGTATTCCTAAAGAAAACCTACCCACTGAACATTCCCCTGTCTTATTTATTTTAAATGAATGAAATTTTTCTCGATATGGGAAATATTTTTTATGGGCCTATTATTATTGAATAAGGAGTCATTTCATGAGGGTTGATTAAAAGTGAGGCCTGGTTTATGATTCCTATTTTGATTAATTATATACATATATTTACATTCATACCATTGATTGTGATATTTGGAATTGGATCACCTCTATTTCATATATTTATTATGGAAACCAAGATTACCAAGTGTAAATTTCAAGAGAACATGTTATACTAATTTAGTATCATGCTCTAGATAGTGGCCTCTAGTAGGTATTTTCACTTCTTGGGGAGTTACGCCCCTCGGTTAGACTTGGTTGGGTATGACTGAGTTTTAGGGAATTTCGATTTGAATTGGCATAATAGTATAATAGATCTTATTTAGTATTGTTCTAGACATTCCCCTAAGATCCTAAGTATACCCATTATCATTTATAATATTTATATTATATTGGTAACATTTACATTTATCTGTGACAGAAGAAAAAATTATTTCTTATTTACCTAATCTCAATTTTACTACGATCCTTAATATTGTGATTACTTCTTATTATAATTATACTTCATTCCTTTTAAAATAAAACTACTAGTTTATGTTTTTACAAAAATGGTTTTGAACTATTTATATTAAATTATCTAAGGACCATCTCTTTTAATATGTTTTAACTCCATTGTTTTAAAATAGAATTATTTTAAAGAAAGTGGGAAATGAACTATTATTGGATTTTAAAAACCTATAGTGAAAAACATGCCTTTGAGTAAATTGTATTTCAATCTAGCTTGAATTGGTTATTTTATGTAAAATTAATGCATGGTGTGTGGTTTAATTAGAATACCTACTATGTTTCATTCTCACACCTATCATATTTTTAGTTTATGGTTTAATTTTTGATTTTTCAAGGATCGTTTGTGGTGTTATGGTTAAATAGTGTTACTCAAATAGTCATTTAGAGATAGAGATGGGTATTATTTTAGTTTCATTTGTTTTCTTTTATTATATCATCCCATCCAACTTCCTTAATACTATATATCCTAGTTTAGTTTTATTTTTTTATATAGATATATTCATTTCTTTATTATACTTCATTTGGTCAGGTAAGCTTATAAATCTATTTCTTTTGTTTTTCATGACCGTCCAACTTATAGATGAGTAATTTTGGAATTTCAATAAAATTATGCTTCTTGTTAGATTATATTTATTGGGTAAAATCGTTCTCAGTCATATATGTATGATGTTTCATTCGTGATAGATTTCTATCAGAAAATGCCATTTATAATGAAAATATATCACAAATTACCTATCATTTATAACTTAGTCAATATTGATATTATTTTTGATATATAATCACAAATATATTGAGGTGTGATATTTTTTGTAATGAAAATTAAAATATTTCACAAACAATCCTAGTGTTAGATTTGAAATACATTGTAAATAATTTCATGTCACATTAATAGTTAAAATTATTCATAATATGATAAAAAATCCATTTAACTATTTCTAAAAGAATGAATCTATCATAAATAAATATAAAAATTAAAAATATTTAAAAAAAATTAAAATGCACTAAAAATAATAAATAATAAGAAAACATTCATAATAAATTTTATAAATTAATAAAATTAATTATAAAGGAAGACTCTAAAAAAATTATTTTACTAATTTATTAAATTATATTATTATTTAAAAAAGATTATTTTTTAACAATTTATTTTATTTTTTTACTTTAGATTATTTATTAAAAAATGTATTCACTAATATTTGATGATATATTTTATCAGTTGTTTACATCATAATTTTTTATTAATTTAGACAATATTTGTTACCAAACTTTTTTATTAACTATAATAATTTTCAATAATATTTATAAATTTATATTAAAATTAAGTATTTGTTATTTTTTGAAATTTATTAGTATTTTGCTATTTTTCTAATTTTTATTAAAAAAATTTAATTTATAATACTACTATTGTGTATTAAGTATCAAAATTAATTATAGTTAATTTTTATAATGCTTAATATATATGGTTTCATAAGAATTTTTTAATTTTATAAAAATATATAATTTAATTATTAATTTATTACACCTTTTATTATATTATTTAATTTTAAAAAAGTATTGTTTATTTTTTCGGTAAACTGATACTATAAAAAAATTTTTAATTAATAATTTATAAAAAGTAAAAAAATCATATCACATAACTAGTTTTTATTCCTTTATTACAACTTTTCAATTTTTTTTTATTTTTAATAAATTTTATTTAATTTTATTAATTTGAAAATATTTTTTATTATTTATATATAAATATATATTCAAAATATATTTTTAATTTTTAATATTTTGTTTTATTAAACTTTTTAATTAAATATTTCATATGAATTTATTATAATTTTCTTATTAATTATATATTTTATTTATTTTATAAAAATCAAATTTTTTACGAATTTTAATATTATTTTTTATTTTTTATTTTTTATTTTTTATTTATTATTTATTATTTATTATTTTTAAAATTTATTCTCACTAATTATTATGATTTCTAAATTTTAATTAGTTTTTATTACTTGAGAATAACATTACTATTTGTTTAGGAAAATGTTTATGTAATAATTTTTAGTAATTATATGATCTTAATCATAATAATTTATTATTATATTCAATTAAAACAACTACTTAAGAAAATAAACAAAAATAAATAAATAAATACAAAATAAAATAATTTAAAATAATTTAAATAAATAAAAACAACTAAAATATTCTCTAATAAAAAAACAAATAACTAATAGCTTTTTGGAAATAAGAATTTAGAGAAATACATCCTTATTGAATAAAATACTAATGTTGGTTCTAAATTGGATTTGGGTCATAAGAAAGTTTTTTGAGATAAATAAAGAAAATGAAAATCAAATAGTGAAGGGTGAGGGTTGTGCATTGAGATGGATAGATTTTCATTGTTAATAGTTATTTGTGATAAACATTTGGGTTAGAATTCATTATTTTATCTAAGTATTAGAGACATATATATAATTTTTTATAAATAGTTCTGACCATATTTTATTTATTTGGATTTTTTAATATTATTTTTGATGGAAAAAATCCTTAAAATAATATTCACCACCATATTTTTTAAAATTATATAATAATTAATTATGATAGATAGACTTTTTTATCTTAATTACTAACTTATTATGATGTATTTTTTAAAATATATTGAAAATAAGTATTTCTCACCATCACATGTTTAGGTGTGTCAAAATTATTTATGATGGAATTGAGGTATTCTAATAAATATGATCGTTATTACAATTGTTAGTGATGGATTTTTTCCCTCATCACAAAACACTATTATCAAATATTTTTTTCTTTAAAGACAGTTCATCTCTCACAATTGATCAATCACAAAAAAAATCTTACAGTTAAAAGTTTTCAAGGTGTTTCTATTATAAAGGTTAGAAAATTTTAGTTATAGAGTTTGTGAATTTTCTAAGGAATTTTTTAAATTTCACATGTGAAGGGAAAATGGTAAATTTTTTCCAATAAATAGAACATGAAAAAAATTATAATTATTCCATTTATATTAGAATTAGGTGTTTACCATTGGTTGTAAGTTTGTTATAAAACAAAGGATCTTTGTTTTTTTTTGCGTTTTAATTAATTTATTGTGTGAATTAATTAATGTTGTTCTTTCCTTTAATTTTTTAGAGAAAATATTTATACCATGATAACCATACCACATATTGTAAAACCATTAATGTAGTATTTCTCAGGGTTTAATGTTTTGTATAAAATAGACACAATTTCATATCAGTCTTTAGGATAAACCCATGCTTATTTTCCTATAAATAGTAAATTTGACTCCTATAATGGATTATTTCACATGAAGTACAAGGTGGAAAAGTAGTAAATTTAGAGGAAACCCATGTGAATCTTCTCAAGGTTGTATCAAAAACACTCATGTCAATCTCATCTATATATTTTAATTGATGTAGTCAAGTTATAATTTATAGTTTCAAAATTTAATCTAGAAATTAACTTATCTAGAACCGAGTAAAATTTTCAGATTGAAATTATTTAGTATTATAATATTGGTTTATTGAATTTTCTGATAGCTTATCATGAATTTTTAATCCCACTTATCCTTGAATCACCAAACCATAACCACCAATCAAGCTGTAAACCAACAAAATAGAGAGTGGTGAAAAATGGTAGGGGGAAAGTTGTTATGGAAAATAGAAAAATATGATAGGGAATGATAATAGTGTAATAAAATGGGGATGAGTAGTGGGTTATCCTAATAAATTATTTGTTTTTTATTTGAATAATATATAAAAATACAAAAAAAAATATTGATAAAAATTAATTTTCCATAGTAAAGAACTATTTCCCAATAATCTAGTTAGGGAAATGTTAAAGCTACTGATGTTTATAAAAAATTTATTAAAATTTATTATTATATTCTAGGTGAGTAAATTTTACAAATTATTGTAAAAACTATAATCTATACACGTTATTAAAAATATTATTTAAATAAATAAATTAGTTGGAGAAAAAAAATTATACTTATGTATATGATTCCTCTCATCAAAAATTACTTATTGTGAATGCTTCATGATATATCAAAATATTATCTATGAAGATATGTTAATAAAATTTATGTTTATTTGGGTTTTTTGTGGTATCATGTACTATTTTTTATATTTAATTTGATATCATTTATTCATTGATTAAAATTTCTATTAAAATCGGGTGAAATTTTATAGATTACATTTATGAGTATGTTAAAGTACCTTAGAGGGAAATAGTTTAGTACACCCATTTTTTGGTATGTAACCCTTAAATTGTGATTTTTATGTTTATAAAGTGTAAGGGTGAAATATGGGATAGTTTTGAGAACATTAAATAAGTTTTTTAGGGCCAATGGAGAGACGCACGGGCTGCACACGGTTTGTCTAAACCGTGCGGAGAGCCTAGTAGAAACTATGCAATGTATTAGATTCTAGATAGTAGATTTGGCATGGTGTGCACACAATTATAGATACCATATGAGGAGGACATGTAGGGTGATTTTAAGGCAGTAGTTAATGCACAGTTAGCACACGGTTTGCCTAACCGTGCAGACTAACCGTGCCCAGGATAAAAACCACCTCCTTAAAAAGACAATCTTGGTCATATTTTCCATTAATCCACTCATTTTTTGCCCCAAAATAGATCTAACTTAATATTTTTCTTATTCTAATCCCAAATAAGTTTCTCACATTGAACTATAGGCAATCCTATGGCTTCTCTTAGTTTTTCAAAGATGGATTATTGAGGTATGTGATCGTTCTTCATCGTTCTTGATCGGTTTCTTATATCTACTTAGATATACTCCTCATATCCTATCAGTTTCTTAGATCCACATCCTTTATTGGTAGATATATGATATTTAATTCCAAATTTGATAATATTTTGTTTTTTTGTTGGTAGGACAAGAGATATAAGGCAGTTTTGTGGATAATAAACCCACGTTTCTTAAGCGTTCTTTGTCTGTTTTCCATTTTCATCAAAACGATTGAGGTAGGTGGATCCACTCTCAACTCCTATTAGTAGAACATAATTTCATGGTTTAAAATTGATTTATTTGTTTATATTTTATTGTGAATTGGCTGTTTGATAATGGTTTGAAACCATCTTTAGTAATGGTTTGACAAATTAAATAAAATCTGGAAAATTATTATTCTTGAAAGGTGATTTGATTCTTGATTTTAAAATGTGGATTTTAAAATGGGGTTCTTTCTATAATTATAGTAAGTGTATTTTATTAATGTTTTTTCAACAAAAGTGATTGTTTTATTGAAAAGTAATGGGTGTTTATAATTGGTTTTTTTAATGGTTTTCAATAAAAGAATTATTTTATTGAAATGGTTTGAAATGGTTTTGGCATAATAGTGGTGACTGTTTATATTACATTTATGAGGCTCGGTTGGAATATGACCTTGTTATTGATTCCAAAGGTGTAATTGAACATGGGGTATAATTATTATGTGACGACATTGTTGATCGATGAGAGACTGTTCATGAGTATGGAACTGTCATAGTGAAGCTTGCATAGTTGGATCTGTGAATAAGTGTAATGGAATTGTTATGCCAAAATGATGTTGAGAAATGGTTTTAAAGACTTGTGTAGATGTTTTATGGAAATTGGAATTTCTGGAAAAATTGGTTTTAATATCACTTGTTTCCCTTTTGGTTATAAATGGTTTTCAATATTGTTTATATTTAGTTATAAACTATTTTGGGAAATGGTTTTATATAAACTATTTTATATAAATATTGTTAACTCTTCTATCCTAGTGGAATGAGTTGGAAAGTCATTGGGGAAATACTACTGAGTTTTATACTCATCCCCAATTTTTAATTCTGTTACTTTAGTAGATTCAATCTTCTGAGACTCAGGAAAAGGTAAAGTATCACATGTATTAGCACTACCTCATGATACATGGGCTGTTTAGTGATGTTGGAGCATATAAATTATGGAAAATGGAGTCTTGTGATCATCATTGAGTTCTTGTATTTATATTTACCTATTTACTATGATATTTTCTTTTTCTTCCTTTTTATCTTAATTTTATGTGATTTCATTGTAAATATGATGGTTGAGTTGTCTTGTTTTTTTCATGCATCATATAATAGTTTTTTGGTTATGGTTTTTTAGTTAGTGGTTTATTTCGTAAAGGATAAAGCATCCCCCACTTTCATTTGAAACCCTTGGGATTTATTTCTGGCATTTTTCTTCTTGGGGATGTCCCTTAAGTCCTAGTAATGATTCATTTTATTCTAAAGATAATGAGAATAAGTGGGTCATTACAAATGGTATCAGTTTGTTCAATCAGAAAGTTCTTTGAGATAAATGGTATCAGGTTGTTTCATCCCTTATGGAACAATTAGTCATCAGTGTTTTTGGCCTTAGAGTTAAAATTCATTTGAGTCTATTCCTCATATTATGATCATAAAAAGTATTAGGATTTTCAGGACCTGAAATGTAGAGCATAAAAAGACATAGGTAACCTTTTTATGTTGAACATAAAATTACCAGGGAGTTGGTACATAAGTGTTTTAGAGTCACTTATAGGATCTTGGAATCTAATTTTCATGGGTTTATCCAATGAGACGAGCATGACATGAATTACAGGAATGAATTCCTACTATGATTTCATATTTCATTTGGAGTAATGATTTATGATTTCGCGAAAAGGGGTAATTTTAAAAAAAAATCAGAAATTGTTTTTCAAATGAAATACATTGAAAAATCATGGTTGATGTACTTTGAAAATGGTTTGATTTTAAAAAGTAGCAATGGATTTTTTTTAAATGATTAAACATAGAAAAGGTTTATTTTTTAAAGAAATTTTGTGATAGTTGATGTGATATAATTTGAAATGTTAATCCATAGGTTTCTAGAGAGTGATACTTATAGAGTTTTTGTTGTTTTTGAAAATGTCACATGGTAGGGGTCGTAGAAACCAACTAGAAGTAGCTACGGAGAATGTGATTTAACTTAAGCCACAGGTGAACCTAGATCTGGTTCAGAGTATCATTCATGAATTTCAAGCTATGGATACAGGGAACCATAGGAATTATCCAAGGCATGTGGATCATTTAATCCAGTTCATGAAGCGGAATCCACCTACATTCTGGGGAGATTCTAAACCTGAAAAGGTAGAGGTGTGGCTGAATGGGATGAATTGTATCTTTGATTTCATTGGCACGCCATTGAATCTGAAATTCAAGATGATGAAATATATGATTGAAGATCTTTCACATTAGTGGTGGGATCTATAAGTGAAAGATAAACTAGATTAATGCCTTACATGGGAGGATTTTGAAGAATTTTTTAACAAACAATTCAATCCTCATGTGTTCTAGATCCATAGAATGGTAGACTTCTTTAGCTGAAAGCATGAAAATTTCTCTATCATAGAATGTGTGGATAAATTCATGCATTTATGATGGTTTTAACCAGAAGTTTTGGTGAGTTCATCCTTGAAGGCAGGAATTTTTGAATCAAGGATCAGGCAGGAGATTCAATCTAAGATTGTGGTGATTTGTATTATAGATTATACAAAGATGGTATGCATAGCGATCGTGGCTAAATGTGATATCTCAGGAACTATGGGAGGAGGAAGTATGATGATACCTATAGAAAATGGTGGGAACTCGAATTCTGGGAGCAAGTGGAAGGGGGACACCTATTTCTAAGGTGGGAGGGGGAATCATAATCAAGTGGTCGGATCAGTGGACCTTCCTCCATGACCCAAGAGCCAAGAGGGATGTTTCCAATGTGGATCATTTGGCCACATGAAGAGAGAGTTTACAACACAAATAATATCATGCCAAAATTGAAACAATATGAGACATCTTAAGTGATATTATCATAGTGCTCTCAAGTTAGGTGCTCGAGACACTTTTCAGGTGTCACATGCATCATATGCTTTGACAGAACAAGGACAACTGAATCAGTCTCATCAATAGAGCAGAGCTAGCTATGGTAACTCTAGGAACACCATGACTCCTCAGTAAGTTCAATATTAGTAAGACAACAAAGAGAAGAGTGTAGAGATGAACTAATTGTATGGATCTGAGAAGATTATTGTAGATTATCAGGTTGGACCATCTATAGTGAGAGGTATGATTCTATTGAATTCTACCCTTATGCAAGTGATGTTTGATACTGGTGCATCTCATTCCTTCATTTCTTCTCATGATGTCTATTTTCTACGTTTAAAACATGATATTATGCCCTCTATGATAAAGCTTTAAGCTCATCTCAAGGAAAGATAATGTTGAGCCTTCATGTGTAGATCATGTTCTATAACCGTTGATGGAGTTGAGCTAAAATGGGACTTCTAAGTGTTGGAGATGGATGTCTATAATTTAATCCTAGGTATGGATTGGTTAAAAATGTTCAAGTCTCACATAGAATGTTATAGAAGAATGGTTAGTTTCACAATTATGGATGGCATCAAACATCTCTTTAGAGTACAAAGGATAGTGAAAACAAGTGCAACAGGCTTGTCGGTACCAACGGTGGGAACGATCTCTTACCAGTTGTTGGCATTGACATTAGAATTGATAGAAGATATTGAAGATACCAGTTTTCTAGAAGCTGTGGATCAATTTCTATATTTTTTACCCAAGAACTTATCGGGGTTACCACTTATAAGGGAAGTGGAGTTTACGATTTATCTCCTACCAGGGACCAATCCTATTTCCCTTCCTTGTTATAGGATGGAACCAACAGAGTTAAGGGAACTGAAAGTGAAATTGGAGGAGCTAGAAATCAAAGGTTTTATTTAACCAATCATGTATCCATGGGTAGCACCAATATTGTTTTTGGAGAAAGTAGATGGAACTCTAATGTTGTGTGTGGATTATCATAAGCTTAACCAAGTTACAATCAAGAATCAGTATCCACATCCATGTGTTGATGATCTGTTTGATCAATTGATGGGATCCTAGTCATTCTCTAAAATTGACTTTAGGTTAGGGTATCACCAATGGAGATTTCTAAAGGGGGATATTACAAAGACAGATTTTAGAAGAAGATATGGCCACTATGAATATGTAGTCATGCCTTTCGATCTAATTAATGCACCAGTAGTCTTTATGGCATTGATAAATTAGATATTTAAGAGATATATGGATTCATTTGTTGTAGTGTTTTTGGATTACATATTGATTCATTCAAGGAAAAATGTTGATCATGTAGTCATGCCTTTCGATCTAATGAATGCACTAGAAGTCTTTATGGCATTGAGAAACTGGATATTTAAGAGATATATGGATTCATTTGTTGTGGTATTTTTGGATGACATATTGGTGTATTCAAGGAAAAATTTTGATCATGAGAAACACGTAATGATGGTTTTGGGAATATTGATAGATCGTTGTTTTTATTCTAAATTATTAAAGTGTGCTTTTTGGATACAAGAGGTATGATTTCTCAACCATGTTATTTTTTAAAAGGTTGTTCTAGTAAATCTTGAAAAGATAGAATCTATTATCTCTTAGAAACCCCCAAATAATATCTTTGAGATAGAAAGTTTTATTGGTCTAGCTGGTTATTAATGATGATTTTTTTGTGACTTCTCATGACTAGCCTCTGAAATGACAGCTTTAACAAGGAATAATACTCCATTCCAATGGACTAAGGAATTCCAGAAGTCTTTTCAAGAGTTTAAAGTTAATATTACATCAACACCTATCTTTATTTTTCTAGAATCCATGACCATTTGGTATGTTGTAGTATTTACCAATCCCATTGTGGAAATGGGAGAAAATAATGATGGATTTTGTTACAGGACTTCCAATAATGGTTCATAAACACGATTCCATATGGCTGATAGTGGATCGTCATACCAATTCAGCACATTTAATTCTTATTCATGAAACTCATATGTGGAGGATCTTTATAAAATGTATATCCAAGAGGTGATAAAAATACATGATGTACTAGTTTTGATAGTCTTGGATAGAGATCTGAGGTTCACATCTCATTCCTATAAATCCTTATAGAAATTCCTTTGGACTCATTTTACTATTAGTACAATGTATCATCCTATGATGGATGGGAAATTTGAAAGGACAATAAAAACTTTGAAAGACATGTTACAGGCTTGTGTAACAGATTTTGGTGGATCGTGGGAGGAGCATATACCCTTAGTGGAGTTCTTGTATAATAATAGCAATCAGACCTTGATACATATGGCTCCATTTGAAGCATTGTATGGGCATCCTTATTGTTCTACACTTTTTTGGGTGGAAACAGGTGAGTCTTCACTAATTGGGAAGATCCATGTCCAAGAAATGGTGCAAAATATTTGGTTGATCATAAAAAGGATGGAGACATCTCAGAGTCGTCAAAAATCATATTTGAATCATCACTGAATACCATTTTTCTTCACGTTGAGTGATCATGTGTTCTTGAGGATCTCTCCAAGGCTTGGACACCATCATTTTGGGAATTAGGGAAAGTTATCCCCACGATATCTTGGCCATTTTGAGATACTGTAATGGGGTGGATAGGTGGAATAGAAGTTTCCATTACACCCATAGTTTAGTTTGGTGCATAATGTGTTCAATGTATCACAGTTGAAAAAGTATCAGCCTGATCCTGACCATGTGATCATATGGGATCACATTGACCTAGATCTGGATGCCTTGTTTGTACATATCCTGGTGCGGATTTTGGAGAGGAAAGATAAAGTCTTGCGTATAAAAATAATCTTCATAGTGAGAATTTTATGGAAACTTGGTCAGATTTAGGATGAGACTTTGGAATACGAGAAGGAAATGAAGGAGAAATGGATGGAACTCTTTCAATGCAACAAGGGTTTTCTACATTCTGAGGATGGAATGACCAAGGGTGGGGAGAATGTAGCTTCCCCCAATTTTTGGTATTTAACCCTTACATTGTGCTTTTTATTTTTTTTAAGTGTAAGGGTTAAGTATGGGAGAGTTTGGAGAACTTTCAATAAGTTTTTGTGGCCAAAGTAGAGATGAATGGGCTGCACACGGTTTTCCTAAACCTTATGGAGATCCTAGTATAAATCATGTGAAGTTTCAGATTCTGGATAGTAGCTTAGGCATGGTGTGAATGTGGTTAGGGATAGCATGTGAGGAGGGTATGTTGGTTGATCTATAAGGTAGTAGCTAATGCATGGTTAGCACATAGTTTTCCATAATCGTGTGGACTAACCATGTGTGGGTTAAAAACCACCTCCTTAAAAAGTGGATGTAGGCCGACCTTTCCATTTATCCAATAATTTTCCCCAAACTAGATCTAACATTGTATTTTTCTTCTATTAATGTCAAATAATGTCCTCTCATCTATCAATAGGAAATTCTAAGGTTCCCTTGGAGTTTCAAATCCAGATTCATGACGTATGTGATCATTCTTCATCGTTCTTGATCAGTTTAGATATACTTCTCCAATCCTTTATGTTTCATAGATTTACATTCATTATGAGTATATATAAGACTTTGAATGCCAAATATGATAATATTGGGTCTTTTTTTAGTAGGATAGGAGATATAGGGGGTTTCGTGGAGAATGAACCTTATTTTCTTTAGCATTCTTTGTCCGTTTTATGTTTTCATCAAAATGGTTGAGGTATGTGGCTTTACTCTCAAATTATATTAGTATAACTAAATGGAATGGTTTAAAATTTATCTATTTATGTGTATTTTATTTTTAATTGGCTATTTTATAATGGTTGGAAACCCTCTTTAGTAACAGTTCGAAAAATTATAGAAATATGGAAAATTAGTGTTTTTGAAAAGTGCTTTGATTCTAGATTTTAAAATTTGGATTTTAAAATGGGTTTTTTTCTAGAATTGTGGTATTTGGATTTTATTAATGTGTTTTCAATAAAATTTATGGTTTTTTTAAATGGAATGGGTTTTTTTAATTGGTTTGTTTAATTTTTTTCAATAAAAGATCTGTTTTATTGAAATGGTTTGAAATGGTTTTGGCATAATAATGGTGGGTGTTTATATTTCATTTGTGAGTCTTGTTGGGAATATGAACTTGTGCCCAATTCCAAATTTATAGTGGCACATGGGGTATAATTATCATGGGATGACATGGTAGATCAGCAAGACACCACTCATGATTATGGAACTATCATAATGAAGCATGCATAACTAGATGTGTGAATAAGTGGAATGGAATGGTTATGTCAAAATAATGTTCATAAATGGTTTTAAAGAATTTTGTGTAAGTTTTATGGAAATATGAATTGTTGGAAAAATTGGTTTTAATATCCCTTTTTTTCTTTTGGTTATAAATGGTTCTGAATCTTGTTTATATTTAGTTATAATCTGTTTTTGGAAATGGTTTTATATAAACTCTTTTATATAAATGTTTCTAAATATTTTATCATATTAGCATGATTAGGGAAGTCATTGGGGAAATCCTACTAAGTTTTATACTCACCCATGCTTTTGAACTTTGTTTCTTTTACAGATTCTATCTTTCAGGACTCTGGAAGAGGCAAATTATTACACAAATTTAGCACTGCCTCATGATACTTGGGTTGTTTGGTGGTGTTGGAGCATGAATATTGTGGGTAATAGAGTCTTCTATTCTTCTTAGAGTTATTGTATTTATCTTTAACTTTTTACATAGATAGTTTATTTTTCTTCCATTTTATCATACTTTGTTGTGGTTTTGTTATAATGATGACGATTAATTTTCCTGGTTTTTATCATGCATCATATAGTAGTTTTTTTGTTATAGTTGTTTGGTTAGTTGTTTATTTCCTAAAGGGTAAATCATCCACCACTTGAATTTGAAACCCTTTGGCATTTATTTACATCCTTTGGAATCTTGGAAATGTCTCTTAAGGCCTATTAATGATTCATTATATTATTAATCCAATGAAAATAATTGGGTCATTACACGTAAAATATATTCGTGATATTTATTATTAAGAAAAAACTCATTTTAATAGTTATATAAATGCTAGAATTAAAAACTAATGACTGGTATTGAGGTTTTTTAGGAAAAAAATTTTGATTATAAAACTAGTAATGGATAATAATAAAGAAATAAGATTATAAAAAATATATGTGGTTATTTTTTAAAATAATATCATCTATCCACATCATAAAATTTGTTGTATGAATAGATTTGTGATGATCCCATGAATTTTTTGTTGTATTGCATTTTAAAATTTATTTAAAAATATTATAAGTGATTATTGATAATGAAAAAGGGTAGAGATCAAGGATTTGGATAACCATTATGATTTGATATTGAGAAATATATATTGATTATATTTTAAGATAATGAGAATTATATTTTAAAATATTATATATGGATACACCTCAAATAATTTCTCGAATTATATATTGGAGTTGATCATATTCCTATCAAGATATAGTCACAAGGAAGATGTTAATGTATTGTATTTTGAGATGTTGAAGATGGATTATAAATATTAATTTAAATATGAAAACTTAATGAGAAGTTGGAAGGAGATACCACAATCAATGATAATTATTCCTCACTGAGGGATAAAGATTCCTAAAACAATATCCATTTTTATATTATGGTGTCATAAACCACTAATTGTAGTTAACTATGGATTCTTACAGTGGTATAGAGTGACTAAAACACACATTTTTACCATATATATATATTATGATTTTTTATTATAGTTACTCATGAGAACTATCCTAGTGTTTTGATATGACTATCGATATACCATATGCATGTTTCACATAAATGATGATGATGAAGAGATTGGGAATGAGGCTCAAAATGAGCTGATCTAAAGGTTTCATGGTAAATAATGTAAAATATTATGGACAGTGGAAAATTAAGAATATATTTCTATGGGATTCACATGATAATAAATTATAAAAACATATATTTTTTTAAAAACATGGTTTTCTAGATTTAATACAAATTATTATTATTTTTATTGGAAAATGATTTTTATATTTTACACCATAGTTGGAATCATATGAATATGAAAGGATATTGGTAAATTCATTATCAGTAATGGGATACCATAAACTTCATTATCATATTCATGGTTTTTATTGTTATATTTTAAAATCTTTATAGAAATTTAGATATTAAAGAGCTAAGGGGAGATATAAAAATTCAACACAATATTTCAATCACATTATAGTATTTTTGAATACTTTATTAATCAAATAAAAATTTTATAGTTTCTACACATGGTTTGTAGAATAAATTATTATAGGTAATATAATTATGGATCACCCAAAACATTTCATGGATTTTAAAAACATGTCATGCAAATATGAATTTAGAATTTTAGAAGAATATGTTTATTTATTTAATTAACATGTGGTATTAAAAATTACATGTTTTTAGATTATTTTTTAGAGAAAATTAAATATTTTTTCATGGTTTTTGAAAACATATCATGTTTATTTATAGACCAATTCATGTTTTTAGGTAAATATATTCTTGGTATTATTAATTATTTATAGATATAGATTGATATTTTGTAATTTTAAATTAACTAAATAACATATTATGGTCACACTAATCACATCATGTTTTAAAAAAATTATAGACCTATTTATTTTTTATATCCTATAAATATGAAATTGATTGGGTGATATAAGAGATATATTTGAAAAAATATATAGATACCATTAACTAAGGAGGAATAAGAGTTGACACATGGATCTATTTTATATTATAGATGAATTATGATTTAATCATAAAAATTTATGGAAATATTGATATATGATATATTAAAATATATTGATGATGTTATTGTTATGCTTATAGGTGAAAATATAATTATTGGGTGAGAATAAAAATATAGTTATACTCATAGAAGAGAAATATAAAACCACTAAAAATATTATGATAATTTCATAAGATAATTTTTAAATATTAAATAATTCTTGTGATATTTATTGTGTTTAAATATTCTAGACACATCTGACAGTATGAAAAACAATCTTAGAGGGTGATTATATGTTTGTATTCAAAACTAAATGAGAATAATATATACTCAACCAAAATGAGAGATGAAGATCATCATTGTGTTATTATTTCACTATATATATTCTTTATATTCATTTTAAATAATTATAGAATATGGGGGATACACATGATGTATCAAGAGGAATCATTTATTGGGTTTGAAATTATCTTTTTGCCTTAATTTTTCTCTTATTGAAAATAAAAAAGACCTCGTGATATATTGGATAAAACCCATTTATCACTAAGGACTATACACTCTTAAATAGTTTTTGGACCTTATAAATACTAGTATTTGTATTCTTTATTGTTTTAGTATATTACAATCATTGAATATTTATTTAAGATCCAATTAATGACCAATGCTCAATGCACTATGGTTGAAATGGGGAGAATTTTGATAAAAGTAGAGCGACCACTGATTCACCACCATTGGTTGGAATATCTCATAAGTGGGCCTCTTAAGTGGAATTGGATAATTTTTTCACTCTCATGGATTTATCAAATACTATTATTTGATACTTTTTTAAGAGAAATTAGAGACAACATATCTTATTGTTATATCTTTTTAGTATTCATTGTTTATTCTTATATACTAGTATTATTAAAAAACAATCTATAATTTTATTTATTTTTTTATTTCCAATATTATCTTTTAAATTAAATTCATTTAGTGATGTTATGAAAAGTTATATATCTATTAAAAAAATTATAATTTGATTATCTTCTCATATTTTACTGTGAATTAATGATCTATCTTTTTTTTATTGAGTTTCTATTTTCCTTTATGAAATAAAATTTTGATGAGACTTTCAAAATCTATTTTGACATTTAAGTTGAGAATATGGAATCTTCATGTAGAAAAACATTAAAAATATAAAAATAATGATGTAAAAAATAAAGAAGAAGTTATCAACTATAAGAGAAGAAAAAATGTTAGTACACATGATTTTAGATCATGATCATTTTAATCCATTGTATTTGAAAACAAAATTGTTGATAAAATATTAAATGATGAAAATAAGGATAATAAATTTACATCAATTTTGTTTTAAAGTTATATAAAATACTGAAATTTCATTTGAAAAAATTCTTTTAGGAAATAGTATTCTGATTCAATGTGATAGCACATTTGTAAAATATAATAAAATATCATGTATTGACTTTGAATATTTAATAAATCATGAGAAATAAAACAATAAATTTATAAGTGAAATTTAAAAAAAATGTCTACTTTTTAGGGATTAAATAAAATAAAAATGATTTAATTTATGGATTAAAATGGTGAAGGTTATTTTTCAATCTAAAAAACAACTGTTTTAGTTAACCTAAATACCATTCAAGTATTAAAAGATTAATTGAAGAAAATAAATAGGATTTTATACAAATATAAACAAAAGGTTCCAAATTTATAATTTCCTACACTTATATAGAGAAATGTTGAATATTATTATATCAGGTATCAATATTTAATGGATCAATAAAATATCATTCATGTATTAAAAAAGAGTTATTTTTTATAATTCATAAGGAAATATAAAAAATTATTCATTAGTTTATATAAATAAAAAAACATGTCTCTATACAAAATAAGAAAAAAAACATTACCATTATTGATTAACAAGATCAACTTATAATATATAAAAATTATGAAAATTTATTTTTAATGATAGTTTACTCAAAGTTCAATGATTCCATAAAAAATTAATTCCCTTTATCTAAATGGGTTGAGAAGAATTGGAGTTCCTTAAAAAATGAAACTATAAGGAAGACCAATCATATAGGTGAATGGGATTTCAAGAATGAGATGTCTAAATAAAAATATTCCTTGATAATATTTATTCAATCTTTCAGATAGTGTAGGATGATTATATGTTATATTGAGACTAACCCATCAAAGATCAATGGTAAGTAGTCTAGGGTATAACCACCTATGAGATGAATATTCCAAAAAATTACTCATTGGAGAAGTGTATAACTATTAATTTTTATAAGAATAAATAAAAAATCATCAAAATCAAGAAGAAAGACATATTAAATAGAATAATACATAAATATAGTTTGTTTTATAAAGTTTGGATACTTTTTAAAACATGTTTAGGTACTTCTAGTACAATATTACAATAATAAATAATAGGCATGTCTCAATGGTTATAAAAAATAATGAAGAGAAAGAAGAAATTCATGATAAATATATATCAAATGAGTATAAAAGGATTGAAGATCATGGGGTAAAAATAAATTAATCATTAAAAAATATTGATTTTTTAAAAAAATTATGAATATTAATCCACTTTACTTAATGAATCAAGACATATTTTAAGTATAATGTAATATCTAAATTTCAAGAAGAATGGTTTATTAACTAAACACATGTAAAGACTGAACAATACCACTCATATATAAAATATAATTCATGAGATGAATGTTTTTATGGTTATAATTGTTTTATTATATCATCATTCAAATATTGATCCCACTAATATTAGATTTTATTTCAAGAAAAATCATAAAAATAAATTTTTAATCATGACTATTAAAGAATTTGTTTGATATATTATGAATATAATGTTGTTTAAATATGGGTAACCTCTTTCAAAAGTTTACAGTTGAATAAAATATCCTTATTTCCTATACATATTAATATATTATTTATTTTTGGAACAAAATTTATTGATGTTTTTTGTTTGATATACAAGAAGTGATAAGTTTATTATATAAGTAGACTTACAAGTGGTTTTTAAAATAATTTATCATGTTTTATAATCACAAGTGGTACTATTTTTTATATCATATTAAGGGAAATGAAAGTTTCTATTTCAAATTCACATTTATAATTAATAAAAATATTTATTGATGAATATTTTTTCAAAATGAGTTATCTCTCAGAGCCTTAGAGTGATTAGTTGATATTTTTTATCAATCATATAGTGAAAATATTCTCTATTTTTATTGGTATTGTTATAAAGGAAAATAAGGTTTGAAATACGGTCATGGGTTTATTGAAATAATTTCTCAAAAATATATATTTTAATTCAATTTAATACCCTTTGTATTTATTTATCATATTCAAAAGTGGAGAAAAATTGACCCAAATAAGAGAGTTAATCTAATATTAGAGAAAAATTTAATACTCTTTATATAATAGGATAAATCTTCAATGGTTAATAAATAATAACATTATTATTAAGGAATTAAAATGACATTGAACCTCAATGTATGACTCTAATTTACTTTATTTGGTACATTTTTTCAATATAAGAGGAAATTTAAATAAAGTATATATTAAAATTAGTGGAATATTATTGATTTGTGAGGAATGTGATGAAAATTCAATTGAATAATTTTAGTTACTAATTTTAGTTCATGTGTTCTTGTGGTGTTTCTAAAATATTTTAGGATTTTTGATCATATATATTTATAAAAAATAGAAATAATAATTTTGATGATACGATACATTCCCTATTTAGGTACATATTGATTTTTTTTCAAATATATAATATGATATATTAATTAATGAAAAATGATGGAAAAATAAGAGGAAGATATCCATAAAAAGATGATAGAGATAAATATAGACTGATGGTCTTGTGATGTGATGAAAAAATCCTTGAGAAGAGGAGATATTTATAAACATCAAGTAAGTTATAGCATCATATATTGAAATTTATCATAATTCTAACTCCCTCAAGATTATGAGGAAGAAGTCTCTCAGTTCGAGCTTGAGATGATAAAGGTAGTGTATAATAATTAATTTGAATCTAATGACTATATGTGAATGTGTAAGGATTTTTCATTAGATATATAAATTATTTATCATTTAGGGATATAAATTCCTTAATAATACTCTCAAATATGATGTTTTAGTGGAATATACGACTAGAGAGATCTGGTTATGGAATCATTTAATAGTATAGAGTACATAGAAAAATAATATTGATAATATAAATATATATTAAAGGTGTGTATTTTTGGTAATCATGAGAATATATCCTAGTGGTTTTATATAATTATTTTTACATCAAACTAAACTTCTACATTGATGATGAAGACTAAGAGATAAGGAATGATTCTTAAATAAAAGTTCTATTTGAGATTATCTAATTAAATCAAGGAATGGAAAGGAATATCATATATAATTTTGAGGGAAAATAAAATATTTTTAAGACTTGAACATGTTATAAAATTATAAGTGCATGAATTTTTAGAAAAACATGGTTTTGTGGATTTTCTACACAATGTATATATTTTCAATGGAAAATAGATTATTATTATTAAGACATTGTTGGGATCTTTTGAATAAGAATATTGATGAAGTTGATATCATACATCAGTTTTAAATTATTTAATGATATGTTTCATGCTTTTTATGGTTGGGTATTACTTGATTTAAAAAAAATTAGAGATTCAAGAACTGAATAGAAACTATAACCAGGGAACACAGCATGTCAATTACATCATGGTTTTATAAAAAATGTAATACTTTTACTATATGGTTTCTCAACATGGTTTGAAAAAGAAACTAAATAAGATATCATAATTTTGGTATATTAAAACATTTAATGGTTTATAAAAACAAATTGTGGTGAGGTCAATTGAGAAGGAAAAAAAGAAGAGGTTATGTTATCTGGTTAACATGAGGCTTTTGACATTCCATGGTTATATATCATGGTTTTAGATAAAACTGAAGAACATTTCATGGTTTCCCAAAACATATTATGCTCATTTCTAAATCTATTAATATTTTAAGTAAAATATATTACTAATATTATAAATTATTTAAAAATATATGTCCATATTTTTCTCTCTATGTTTGTCTAAAAACATGTCACGAGATAAATAAAACTATATTGGTTTTATATATATATAATGATTTATAGATTTTATATATCCACCAAAAGTAAAAATGATAGATTAATTTAAGGGGTATATAAGGTAGAATATACAAATGGATTTGAATAATTGACTTTTATAATTGACACAAAATCAATTTCAGAACATCCAAGACTCGTGATTGAATCACAATAATTAATGGAAATATAATAATATGATATATATTTTTATATTAGGTATTTTTTTTGTTATAATGTTAGGTATAATGGATGAGTGTGAAGAAAAATATAGATATCCATATAAGTGGAATACCAAAAAATTATAAATTATATAATCATTAACTGATATATTTATAAAGATCAAAGGACGAATTTAAGGACTCGTCCTTAAACATTACATAATCTTGAATTAAATGGATAATTCACATTGAGGATATTTTTAGGTTTAGAGTTTTAGATAATTAGGTCAAAACATTTACATGACCACATGACAATTACATGTAGACAATTCTACTCAGTATCCATAAAATAAAAAAAACTCTTGAAAAAAAGAGTCATGTCTAGTTCCATGTTTTAGACAGCATGACTTTTCCTTGATCCCATCCTTGACCCTTATTCATCTATAATTCCTATGGAAAACATTTCAAAAACTTGGGATGAGCATAAAAATCTTAGTAAGGGATATAAAATAAGGAATGAAAATATTATCCCATCAATAAATACAAAACAATGAAACCATACTTTTCAATCATAACATACCTCAGGAAATCATAAGATTTATGAATAACACACAGAAATCATAAATCATAAAGGTAACTTGAGGAATCCATATAAAACTTACATTGTAGATAACATAGCTACATAGGGATTCACATTTTGAATACCCATCATAGTATATTCTCTAAATATCTTAGGAGAAACATTCACATTTACCTCCGTCACATTACCCAATGCATTGGAGAACTATCTCAGGCTCACCTGCCCTTGGTTTATCACGGAACCACCCGTATATGTAAACAATGCCCAATATCCATAAAATATTAATAAACCATAAAACAAACATAATGTAAAGATAAAATTTCCACATTACAATCACAATATATAATTTCAAAATATTGACAAAATCAAAGCTTTTATCAAACCATTTTCAAAACCATTTAAAATATTAAATAAAGAGATTTTTTAATCAAAGTGTCCCATACCAATTTTTAGCTTTTGAAAGAAATATCTATTTCAAAAAATTCATGTCCATATGAATAAATCCTTAAAATAATTTTCAAAAACATGGAAATTAATGAGAAATATTTAGAAGAATAAACCTTTAAAACATTTAAAACGATATTTTAGTTAAAGAGTTTTAACAAAATGAGAGATCCTAGAATACAAATAATTGAGGAATAACATTTAATAAGAACTTAATAATATCACAAGAATAAAGGTATTCATGATATAATATGCCAAAGGAAATAATATACACTATATAATAGTGAATTGGTGCATATCAACAATGAAGTCTCAATGGAAATGTAAATTGAGAAAAAATCTCTTATAAAGATTGTATCCTTAGATTAAGGATAAATCAATTACATAATTATGTGAAACAAATATAAATACACCCAATATTGGTGGATATTAAGTGTAAAACAATCATAGGTTATTCACACATATTCATAGAATTACATAATCAAGAAGTAGATGTTTAACCCAAAAATTGAAATTGGGTTAAGAAGTTTTCTTACAGAAATTCGACAGCCTAACGGCGTCACTTTAAAATTCATAAAATAAGGTGATGAGAGATAAAAAGATATATCATCACTTGGACATAAAATTTACATCAATAAGTATATATAATAACATATCCCAATATAATAAGATGTAAATTAAAAGACATAACAAAAAGAAGTCTTTTAAAAAAGGAGGGTGAAAGGTTCCCTTACCGATTCGGTAACTTACGAAACATACACCCCATGAAATAAAGATCAAAAAATGAATATGTAAATACCCATAAATTAAATTATATTACACAAATAATACAATCATGGGTATTATATCCACCACACAAAAGGAAATAGTGGCTAATATAGCATGAATCTCATAGGAATAAAAAGTGAGATGAAAAACCCTTACCACGTTGTAATCAATCGAGTCGTATGAGAAAAAGTTAATAAAAACTTAATAAATCATATAATACCATAAATATAAATAGAATCATGATAATATATATCTAATTTAAGTACAAAATACACCACATGCAATAAATAAGTGGTGAACAATGTAAATCTCACGGAATTAAAAGTGAGATAAGAAATCCCTTACTGCGTTGTAATCAATTAGATCTTATGACCAAAATTTAATAACCACCAAATTATTCACATAATAACCTCAATATAAAGATAATAATTATAATATATATCAAATTTAAGTACACAATACACCACATGCAATAAATTAGTGGTGAACAATGGAAATCACACGGAATTAAAAGTGAGATAAGAAATCACTTACCTCGTGTCCAACTTGACTCGTATGTTCCTTGTTCTTCCTAAATAATTAACTCAAGTTAATTTCTACTTTATTAATTACCTTTTTAATTTTTATTATTAATTTTATGTCACTTATTACCTTGCAATAAAAGTTAGTTAATTATTTGAGTTCATATCGTACATTTTTCCGATGTTCAGAATTTGAGTTAAAAATGAACTTGTTATAAATACAATTTTTCCATGTGGTCAAAACTCCATTATCTACAGAATTATATTCATGATTTAGATATCATATACATAATATATATCCAGTATATATATGTATTTATAACATTACATAACATTTATATATAATAAATGAAACACACCGTTCATGGAGACGGTAAGTCGTACGTACGCATGAACGCTAATTCCATTTATATTTCTTATTTTAATGAAATTAAAACAGAATTTTAAATAGTTATATTATAATTAAAGTATAATATAATATATAATATCATTAAATCCATACTTTATACATCCCACATTAGGCATTAACGAGTCATATCACTTTGAGGGGGCGGTAGTCCGCACATCCTAAAATGAAATTATCGTGTTTACCCATTATAGAAACCATTAAGGTATGTTATAAATTAAAAATTCAGAAGCATAAAGAAAACATAAAAATAATATATATCATATATAAATAAATTTCCATCATAATGGCTACCATGATAGGTGGTAGGATTTAATTGAATAATCATCGTTTCGTGAGGCGTTAGTTTTTCATCCACAGAAACATTATGTTCTTTACCCATTAAATGGATGTTTGTGTAAGTTTAGTTAGAATACTTCTCAAAAAACTTCCTATTATAATTATTATCCTGTTTTTGTTATGTAATAAAAGAATAAAAAGATATTAGGGGGTTAGATAAGTAAAATAAAACAAAATAACTTAAGAGAATACATTAACTTTAAATCGGGTAACTCCCTTTGGTTTGAACCAAAAAGGTTTCTTGTAGTGATTTGTGCCTAAGGTAAGGCTTCTAGGATGAATAAATGGATCTTGGGAGCTTATTGGATCAGAGTTTGTATGATTTAAAGGCTTGAGAAGTGTGAGAAATGGGTAGGAAGTGAGGTCTTTTTATAAGGGAGAGGAGGGGCTCTTTAGGAAAGTTTGAAACAATTATTTTATTATAAACTCACCTTCGGTTTCAAAAGGTCAAATAATCATTAAATTAGAATTTAAGATGACTCATGGTCAAAATAAAATCATAAAAAAAGAATTGAACAGGTTTTGGATATTGTTTTAATATTTATTATCTTATTTCTTTAAATCATTTATTAATGAGGTAAATACTACATCATTATTGTGTCATAAATAATTTAATTTATTTGATGTCCAAAAATTATAAAAAAATACCAGGATGTAGGAAATGTTTTTATTTTTATAATTAATATTTATAGTTGAAAATATAACTTATATAATCCCATGTAAAAATTGATTTACTAAAATATATTGGTTTATGTCATTTTTGTCTTTACCTTAAATTAATTAATATAAAGTGTCATTATTACTCCCATGTGGCTCCATGGGGTCACAAATTTGACCCAAGGATTCCCATGGTTGGATATGTATCATCCAGTAGGATTAGGGCACATGTTAGTGTAATTTAATATTATTCTAATATTATATTTCAATCTTATTTACTATATTTACCCTTTAATCATGGTAAATAAAATATTTACTGAAGTAAATATTTAAAATGTCTAAAAATAAAATTTACATATTTAAAAAATTTGGACCTACTTATTCCAAATATGGAATCAATTTTTATAAATTCAAAACATAGAATTGGCATAAATTATTTTAAAATTAATTCATGTTGTTAAAACAAAAAGCATGTTTTTAAGAAATAATAACTATCAAAAGATTGACACTTGTTTATGTCCAATTTCAAAGTGAAATTAATTCCAATGTTCGAAATTGGATTAAATGGTAAAAATTTATTCTAATTACACTTTATAACTAATTAAAAAGATAATATAACAATATAAATAAATTATATTAAAAGGAATTTTTGAATTAAAATACAGTATTTTCACTATTCATTGAAAAATGAACTTTATCGGAAAAATACCAAAAATTTACCCAAAGTAAATTTTGATGACATGAATCTAAAGAAGATTTTTATTTTTTCGAGTAGAACATATAAAAATTACCAAAACTAGATTTAAAAATGGTTTTCCATTAAAAGGTGGTAAATCGACCTTTTAAAGAATATTAGAGTATTTATACTTAGATTCATTCACATTTTAAGCCTCTAAATTTTATTGGATAAATTTAAAAACATTTAACAAACATTTATAATCAGATTTTTTTAGTTATATTTATTCCCGCCATTATAATGTCTAGGAGTTAACTACCATTTAAAATAATAATATTATATTATTAGTGTGCAACGTAAGATTTCAAAGAAACCCATTATTGCATATCAGGTATGCCATCGAACATAGGGTCCCATTTAAAGTAAAATTAATATTTAATTCACAAATATTAATAAATATAAAAAATTTCATGTTCTTTATTTACCTGGGATGTTACAACGAATATGACTTTGATTGGGTGTATATATTCTTAACGAATCAGAAGGTGTGAAGAAATATCATGGCGGATGATCCTATGTTAGTATTATATTACCAATGATATTAATATATATTCTTATATAATGAGAGATAAAAAAATTATTCTATTTTATTTTTCATATATATTATTTATATTATTTGTACTTAATGATTTCATGTATGATATACACATGATGTGATCAAGTAAATCTTTGTTAATGTTTTGGGACTATCTTCTTTCCTCAATTTACCTCTTGTTTATAATAATATAGAGACCATGTGATGTGAGATAGCACTAAATAATCACTAAGGAATAATACCACATAAATATTTGTTAAACCTTGTAAATCTAGGTGTTCATGTTATTAATTTTTTTGATTATTTTGATCATAACATATTGAGTTTAGATCCAATAAGTGAACAAAATGAATGATCTTTTCATAAAATATGGATGAATTTTAAAATAGGATATTTATCAATAATTCAAACCCTCTCATTGCTCAATATATCTTCAATATGTTCATATAAAGTTATTTGGATATATAGCTAAAATATTGAACAAAATTGTTTCACCTTTATACATATTAAGAATCATTATCACACAATTATATAAAAATATTTTTAAAAAGGTACCATATCAATAAAAGTTTGTTAGAAAGGTTTTTGTGATAATTTGGTAGTTAACTACTTGGTAATGTAAAAAGTACTACGTATTGATGTAGTATGATCTTTAAAAAACAATAAATATAGTAAATAATAGGTTCATTTAATGTATTAACATATTTAAATGTGGTAGGGAAAACTCTTATTTATATTTTTTTTATAAATTTGGCTTAAATCTATATATATATATATCTAGTAATCATGGATATAGAAATTTTATCATGATTTTAAACAAAATTCAATTCCATATTATCATTTATTCATTTTTGTTTCATATAACATAATATTTGAAAAATAAATAACCTCTTAAATAATATCTCAAAGATTAACTTGGCCTATTATAATTATGGGAAGACATGTTCCACGATGATATTTTAATATTAGCATGATTAAGGATATGTATAGAGATATAGAGTTCCCTCATGAGACACACTCAATATTTTTTTCTAGAGTGACTCATCTGAGTGTACCACATGAAATTTATGTATAATTTCATTATTATTGTTAGGGATTATATTTCAAATAAAAACCAATTACTTTTGGTTAACAAGGTACCCTAAATTTGAACCTTCATAATTTGAAATATTTCTTATATTGACCTTGAGGTTGAGATAATAAAGGTTATTTGGGTGTGTTTTTGTTCTTTTTTGTTTGTTTTTCTAAAACAAGATATATTAGTTTCTCTAATATAATGATTATAATAATTAGGAACTGAAATGGGATGAAATGGGGATTTATATATCCATACCGATTTTAGTTTCATAATATGTGCTCGTGTAATTGGATCAAAGAAATATGATGTATTAATTTATCATGGTTAGTATTAAGTTAGATAATCATGAATTGAAGAGTTAGACTATACGATAATGGCATGTACCATGTCTCATTGTCATGATTTATGTCAATGAAAAATGTATTGTATAAATACAAATAATTATTGTAGATACATATTTATTAGATATGATTGTATGGTGGTATGTATGCTTGATAAATGTCATTCCAAATCCCATTATAGCTTACGTATTATTACTATTATTATGGGATTTTATCATTTATTATGTTAGTTGATTAAGAATTCATGATTACTTTATGCAATATAAATTCTCATAGGGTCTCACATAAGGGTTGTAAAAATACCCAAGCTTGACAGACATGGACATTGCATTACTTTTACATAATACTTAATATATGAAACAAAAAGACACCCAAAAACCATATTAGTTTTGTTTCTTTTGATACTCGGAACACATTTTACTAAATTGGTGAAAGATCTTTAACATCTCCCATAAAGGTATTATCCTTTATTTTACCAACCTAAAACCTTTCTTTATATCTTGGGGAAAAGATAACATATGAAAATGGTGAGCTCAAATGCTCATAAAGAGTAATCATGGAAAATATCATACAAAACATAAACATAAGGATGTAAGGAAATGAATATAACTTTTTAAAACCAAACCAAATTTAACATATATAAAAATCTTGATTCATGAAATAAACCTTAGCAGTTTATACCACAAAAATCATAAAGGAATAATGAACCATGAGGAAATATCATTGGCATAAATCATGGAATTTAGGAAAACATATAATCATAGAAAATCATTTCCATATTATACAAGTACCATTTCTAAGACCATTATAGGGGAAAAATTCCATTACTTAACCAAGTTCACTACTCATTTCATCCCTATATTACTGAATCAGAATTACTTTCCATTCCGAACCTATATTACTAAATTAGATTTACATGTCATTCTATTCTTGTCTATCTAATTAGATATAAATATGTACTGAATTCATTGGAAGTAGATATAGGTCCCATAAATATCATAATAAAATCATTTATACGTGTACCACAAAAACATATATAATTCATCATGGCATAACCCAAGAAATAAAATGGGTTTCTTAAATATCATTCCATCATAACATAATCCATATAAAACAAATGAATTTTATAAATAAAATTCCATAAAAAAAAGGGATAGTATACTTGAAACATAACACAATTAAATAATTCCATATTATATGGAAAATAATTTTTATTGAACAATTTAAATTAATTCTTGAGGAAAATATCCTTTTTTTTCTTCAAAAACATTTTATTTTCTCAAAATTCATTACAATTTTAAAAGAAAATAATTTCATTGAAAATAAGCTTGAAAACATGTAAGGTAATATTCATGGAAATAAGGCATTATGAAAGTTTAAAAATACATTTATGTCGTATAAGTTAAAAAACATTCCCCTCATACTTTGGCTAGAAAAGTCAAATAGCACCATGTATCAAAAATGAAAAAAGATTCCTTTCATACCATTTAATAAAAAATAAAAAATGGGTAAATTTTAATTTAAACAATTTTATAATAATAAAAATAATATTTTGTAATACATAATAAGGAAACATGGACATGGATGATGAATATACCCCAGTAAATACTTACTGATAAAAAATCTCATATAATAATGATATTGCAAAATTATCCCTTACCAGTTTATAATCATTCAAATAATTTGACTCATAAAAATAAAAAAATATATTCATATTTATATATAATAACCTTCATAATAATAACCATAAAAACATTCACGTGCAACATAAATACCACACAAAATAAATAGGTGGTGAATAAGGCATATGTCCCACAGAAATCAATGTGAGACAAAATAATTCTTTACCTTCAATTCTATATCCTATGTATATATCAGAACCTTTTTTATAATGATTTAAATAATTTCTTTGAATTATTCCAGAATCATATCCATTATTATGATATCATATATGGTCATATTATCATCTTTTTGTTAATTACATTTCACTATTACTCGTTATTTGGGTATTAACTACTTCATTTTCTTATGTATATTTTCTCAAATAAGTTCATGTTATTATTATGAGGTCATATTTATATCATTAAAATAAGATATTAACATAATATATATATATATATAATTTATTCATTATGTACATCTATATAATCATGTTTTAATGTGTATCATGTAGAATGAATCACATCGCATCGTGGAGACGATAGGTCGTACGTATGCACGAGTGACGATATCATTCCCATAATTGTGAAATGGTCTGAAATTTAATGGTATATAATTTTTTATAGAATACATATCATTTTATAATAATCACATATAGTTATTATTTCCATCATTATACCCATCCAAGTAAGGTGGTGGTGAAAAACATAATACACCACGGCATGGAGACGGTAAGTCGTACGTACGCATGTATGGCGATTTTTTTTTTCATAGGATAGATAGAAGGTGAAATATGGTTGTTCTATAACCATAAAAACATATAAGTATATAGTTTATATTGGATTTATAACTAAATAATTGAAACAATAAAGGAATATGAAGTATAAGAAGAAATAATATTGAGAGAGTTAGTAAAGGATATTACCTCTTCTTCAGCGAGCTCCCTATAGATCTCATATTAAAGGCACTAAGGTTGGTATTTTGAGAATCCCAAAACCTTTAGAATATGAATAAGGAAGTTTATGAGGTAAATTTTCATGGTAGGTACGAAAATGAATGATCAATGTTATGATAATAAGTGAGGGGGGAGGTTCCCTTTTATAATTGAGGTGAGTGGCACTTTTAGAATCTTCAAAAATATTAAATTATAATAAATTATATGTCAATCCAAATACCACAAAAATAATATTTATTCAAATCTTGAAAGATATAAGGTTGAAATATCATCAAAAAATAAATTTTAGACAAGTTTTTATGTCAATCTATACCTTATCATTTCAATTTACCTTTCGTTATTCTATTGTAATTTTAATTAAGGTAACAAATTATTCAATATTAAAAAAGTGTAATTTTTACTTATTGGATTTCAATTATACTTTAAATTAATAATTTAGAACATTTTAGACCATATAATAATTATTATATATTTTTAAAACTGTTTTATTTTTTTAGATAATTTAATAATTCAAAATTTGATAAACAATCAATACTGTCAATTTTGACACTTCAATTTATTGATTTTTACAAATATCATGATAAGCTTTTATCCTCAATAAAAATATTTTATTATATACCTAATAGGTTGAGTTTATCTAGAAAATTCTTTTAAATATTTATTATCCTAAATTATATTTATTTCGATATTTCTAATAACATTAATTTGGTATTTCCGTTAATAAACTAATTACTACATCAATATTGTATTATTATTTAATATATTTATTTTTTGAATAAAAATTAAAAATAAAATACCCTAATTAATATAATTCTTTTATATTTCTAGTTAATAGTTTTATTTGAATATATATTCCATAAAATCATTTATTAAAAAATGTTATATTTGTTAAAATATGAATGTGACTACATTAACATCACTTTAAATAAAATATTATAAGTTTCATAATCCTTTATATATAGATTAAAATGGTCAATAAATATACCCTTGGATTATTATGGTCGATATATAATCAACCAATAATATTAGGTCAAGTGTTAGTAACTTTTAATAAATATTATCATTTTAATAAAATTATATTATTGATTTCTCATCAATTAAAGAATTTATACATCATTAATGTATATGGTATTAAGGTAAATATTTATTTAGTAAACTTAAAAATAAATTTACATGATCAATAAAAATATCATAACTTTAAATAAGTTTTTATAGTCTAATTTATCTTCTATATAACCTTATATAAAAAATATATAGTTATAAAAATTTGAGTAAAACGTATTTAAATTTTCTTTAAATAAAATAAGTTAAATGTATTATTATCATCAAAGTGGCTTTCAAAGGATATAATTTAGACCCAAAAATGGTTTAGTTCAAATCACACTCATCCAACGATATTATTACAAGTGTTAATAGAATTTTATAATATGATTTTTACCCTTAATTACTCGATTTACCTTTTTATCGTATTAATAAAAATTACTGAAGTTATTATTCATACTGCACAAAAATTAAATAGATTTATATACATAATTTTTATATACTAATTAAAAATATGGAATCCATTTTTAAAAATTCAAAACATATAAGTTGCAGTAATTAATTTAAAATTAATCTCATTGTTGTAAAAACGTGTTTTATAAGTTAAAACATTGCAAAAGATTTAAATTATTTTACATAAGAATTCATCTTAAAATTAATTCCAATGGACAAAATTATATTAAATGATAAAAATATATTCTATTTATACTTTAAAACCATTAAAAATATAATTTATCCACATAAATAACTCTTATGAAAAAATTTGTTTTAAATTAAAATTTAACATATTTTAACTATTTATCAAAACTTAAAACTTTTCAGAAAAATATCAAAAATTAATCCAAAGTAAATTTTTATATCCCGATTAAAAAGAAAAAATTTATTTTGTTAAATATAATATATAAAAGTGTCAAAAATATATTTAAAATGGGTGCACCATCAAAAGGCGGAGAAACTGTATTTTTTTGAAAAATACTTCTTTTATCAGATAAATTGAATTTGTTCTTACATCATGTCTAGAAAACATATAAGAAGAATTTTAAACATTATTTTTAATATATTAAATATATATTAAATTAATAAAATCCATCAAGAGTGATTTCATTATTTTATAAACTCAATTATTTTCATTTAAATAGTTTTTAGAAGAAAATTAATACTGTTCATACCTACCATTATAATGACTAGGTTATAAGGTAACATAATAATATTTAGTTCTTCACTTATACTCAGTCATGCGTGAAATTAATTCTATCAAAATAACTTGAAATTGTGTATAACACAATCCAAATATAGTGTTTTGTATACCGCAATCTAAGTTGTTGTTGCATATAGTGCAATTTTACCTTCATGTAGTGTACAAAAAAAGACATCAAAGAAATTAAAATATATATATCCCCTAAAAATATTGAGGTGTTGCATTCTTCCCCTCTTAAAATGAACTTATCCCTCAAAATTCATTTGGGTTATAAAAGGATTAATACTTTAAAAGTTATTTTATATAAACCAACATTGGAAAATTGGATACCAAAACCTCATTTTAAAAAGGGATGTAAGAAACATAATGGTTAACCAAAGTCACTCATAATTGGGTTTTCACATAGGGGAACATAGGTGAAAAGTAAAAAAGATGGATTTTGAAGGTAGATCTAACCATCATGTTCTGATGGAAAGTGATAAAGGACGAGGTTAAAAGAAAGTTAACAATCATAAATCCATAAATATATGATGAGTTAAGGGTCTATTTGATTCATCATAAATGAAGGTACTTGGGTAACATCTTTTGGTTTTAATATCCTTTCCCTATATTTGAATAGTGATAATAAATACTTTCTTGATTATGTATAATCTCATCCTTTGATTGTGCCTTGATCAATTTCTACTACATATCTTATTGTAAGAAATGAAGTTCAATTTTTTATTCCTGAAGCTTTAGTAGATCATTATATCCATAAATAGAATGATATTTCATTCCATATATCATTATTATAATAAAATAGTTAGTACAAGTTATCAAATATTCAAAAATACACCTATAGTGAGATAATAATTTAATCTAACAAACTCCATCTGAGGATTAACTTATACTTTCCCTAAATGGATAACCATACAATCCTTATGAAATCTAAAAATCCAAAACATTAGGAATAGGTGAACTAAATTTTCTTAACATTAATCTCCCATATATTATAAGGTATCTCTTTTTGGTCACATTCCAAAAATTTGAACACCTTTATCATGTATTCTCTTGATAATAACATGAATTTACAAATATTCATATTGAAAACTTATATGTTTCCTTATTCATAATTATAAAAAGATTTAAACTTCATCCATGGTATCATAAACCAAAAATACATAACCATTTCTAGAGAAATAATTACCATCCAATTTACTTATTCATAATAAACATATCATTATCTAATAATCATGCTCATATTAATGGTTATCCTTCCCTTAATAATATCCCTTTCAACTTATTACCCCAATCACATTTCATGGTTACTTGTACCATTCAACATATAGTTTCAAATACCTAAGTAAAAACAATAGTGTAATAATCCTTAGAGGTTTCTTTATTCCATAATACCATAAAATTACTTATACAACATTATTTTTAAAAAACATGAAATCATTCCACTATATTCTTAAACCATTAACCATGATTCATCATTTTATTCCTTAACACTTATTTAATCTCATATATAGTTCTTAGTCTCTTCATCATCTAAAACATTAATACTACCCACATAACTATGATGATTCTATTCATAAGATTTTCCCCTAGGGAATCGATTTGAATAATTCCCATACATTCCATATTTAAAACATTTAACCTTATTAGATATCATAGCAATACCATTATCCTTGTCCTTTATGTAAACTAAACCTTTTCCTTTGTAATTACTAGCTTTTTCCCATATTTTCCACGCCAAAAACATCTTCCAGTTCCTTTGAAACATTCTCCTCGATGCCTATTCCCATATGATTTACATGAATAAAATTGATATTTCTTTCCTATGTGATCACCATGAAACTTCATATTTCTCTTATTAGGTGGGTCAGAAAACTCACCAAATTTGATATTATTTATCATATTATGATATTTCTGATTAGGAATAATAACGATGTTTTTACTTCCAACTCCCATTTCATTTGGTTTCTCATGATTAATATCATTCCATTATCCATTATATTATACATTAACATGAATCCTATTATTTATATACATTTTATATTACCTAAAAAAGAAAAGTGTGAGTGAAAATAATCATACTATAAAAACCACTTAATTAAGGGAAATTACTTTCAATCTATAACATATCAATTTTAATCCTATTTTATTCATTATTATTACCAAAATTCTTGGACTATAATCTATAATTTGATTTATCCTTAGGAAAATACTAGACATACCTTATAACTATCTCAAGATATCACACTAAAGTTTTCTCATCCTTCTAAAGGTTAAATAAACCTTTTCTCTGATACTAACTATAAAGACCCAATACTGACATACATTGACATTACATTACTTTTGCAGAATACTTAATATATGACACAAATAGACGCTCAAAGACCATATTATTTTAGTGTTTTTGGAAACTATAAATACATTCTACTAAATTAGTGTAAGATATTCAATATCTCCCATAAATATCTTCTACTTTATTTTTACTACCTTGAATCGTTCCTTATATTATGGGGAAAATAAAACATATAAAAAGGGTGAGATCAAATGATAAATAATTGAAATCATGGAAAATAGCCTTCAAAACATAAACATAAGGATGTAAAAAACTGAGAATAACTTTTTAAAACCTTACCACATTTAACATATATCAAAATCATGATTCATGAAATAAACCATAGCAGTTCATAATGCATAAATCATAAAGGAATCATGAACCATGAGGAAATATAAATGGCATAAAAAATTGAATTTTGGAAAACATATAATCATATTAAATCATTTCCATATAATCCATGGCTCATTTCCAAGTCCATCATAGCAAAAAAAGTCCATTACTGAATCGATTTTACTCCTCATTCCATCCCTGTATTACTAAACCAGGTTTACTTGTCATTCTATCCCTGTAACACTGAACCAGATTTACTTTCCATTAAAATCCTATCTATCACATGAGATATAAATATTTACCCAATGCATTGGAGGGAGATATAGGTCCCACCCATCCTATAATGAAATCATTTTTACATTTTTTCACAAAAACATAAATCATTCATCATATCATAACCTAAGGAATAAAATGGGATTCTTAAACATCATTCATTCATAACATAATCTATTTAAAAAAATGGATTTCATAAATATAATTCCACCAAAAAAATAATAAATAATAATAATAATATTGACGGTATACTTGAAAAATAACCTTATTAAATAATTCCAACTTAGATTGAAAATAATTTTGATTGAACACTTGAAATTAATTCTTGAGGAAAATATCATTTCATCTTCAAAAACATTTTATTTTCTCAAAATGAAACATAATTTTAAAAGAAAATATTTTATTTGAAAATAACCTTTAATACTTTTAAGAAAATATTCATATAAATAATTCATTATGAAATCATAAAAATCTATTCATGTCGTATAAGTTTAAAAAAACATTCTCCTCATACTTTTGCTGGAAAATTCAAATAATACCTTGTATCGAAAATGACAAAAGATTTATTTCATACCATTTAATAAAAATTCACCAATGGGTAAATTTGAATTTAAAAATAAGAGAATAATAGAAATAATATTTTGGAATACATAATTAGGAAACATAGACATGGATGGTGAATATACCTCAGTAAATACTTACATGTAAACAATCTCAGAGAAATTATCCCTTACCAATTTATAATCAATCGAATAGTATTCATCATAAAAATAAAAAAATTACATGTATATATAAATATTATAATATTAATAATAATAATCATAAAAATATTCACGGGAAGTATAAATACCACACAAAGTAAATAGGTGGTGTATAAGGCATATGTCCCACAGAAATAAAAATGAGACAAAATAATCCCATACCTTAAGTCTGATATCCTTTGTATGTATTCAAACCACCTGTATGATGATTTAAATAATTTAATATAATTATTATAGAATAATATTTATTTTTATGATATCATATATGATCATATTATCATATGTTTGTTAATAACATTTCATTATTACTCGTTATTCGGGTAAAACTGCTTCATTTTATTATGCATGTTTTCTAAAGTAAGTTCTGATTCTCTTTATTAGGACATATTTATATCATTAAAAAATTATATTAACATAATATATATCATATTCATTAATTATATACATTTATATAATCATGTTTTAATGTATATCATATAGAATGAAACACATCGTAACATGGAGATGGTAGGTCATACGTACGCACGAGTGATGATATCATTCCCATAATTATGAAATGGTATTGGAATGAATGGTATATAATTTGTTCCCTAATCCATATCATGTTATAATAATAACATATAGTTATTATTTCTATCATTATACCCATCCATGTAAGGTGGTGGTGAAAAATAGATTACACAACGGCATGGAGACGGTAAGTTGTATATACGCATGTGTGGTGATTTTATTTTTCATAGGATGGATAAAAGGTGGAATAAGGTTGTTACATAAACATAATAACATCTCATTATATATTTTATAATGTATTTATTACTTCATAATGGAAACAATAAAGTAAAAGGAAGTATAAGAAGAAATTATCTTTAGAGAGTCAGTAAAGGAGATTACCTCTTCTTAGGTGAGCTCTCTATATATCTCCTCTTACAGGCACTAAGGTTGGTCTTTTGAGAAGAATAGAACCTATATAATTTTAATAATGAAGTTTATAATGGAAATTAGTAGATTAATAATAAACTTTAAGGCTCAAATTGAAGTGAATAAGTGAGGTATTAGGTTCCCTTTTATAATTGAGGTGAGGGTCACTTTTGGAATCTCTAAAAATATTAAATTATAATAAAATATATATCAATAAAAATAACACCAAAATGTAATTTATTAAAATCTATAAATATATAAGGTTTAAATATCATAAAAAGATAAATTTTAGATAAGTTATTCTATCAATTTATACCTTATCATTTTAATTAAACTTTAGTTATTCTATTTTAATTTTAACAAAGGTAACAAATTATTCCATATTAAAATGGTGTAATTTTTTAATTTTTGGATGTTAATTAGAACATAAATGAATACTTTGGAACATTTTAGAAAATATAATAATTATTTTATATTTTTAAAAATGTTTTATGATTTTTAAATAATTTAATAATACATAATTTTGATAAATAATCAATAGTGTCAATTTTGACATTATTCAATTTATTGATTTTTAAAAATGTCAAGATAAGATTTTATCCTCGAACCAAATATTTTTTTATGTCCCTAATGGTTCAAGTTCATCTATAAAATTCTTTGGATATATTAATTATCCCAAATTATATTTATTTTAATATTTTTAATAACATTAATTTGGTATTTCCATTAGTAAAATAATTATTGCATCAGTATTATGTATTTATTTAATATATTTATTTGTTGAATAAAAATTAAAAATAAAATACCATAATGAATATAATTATTCTAGATTTCAGTTGAATATATTTTGTTTAATATATCTTGTAACTTCCTGCCCCTTCCCATTGGCTTGAGAAGGTGGTGAGAAGCTACATGGCCTTAGGTGGTGTTCTGAAGGCACCAAATGATGGAAATAAATGCTGAGGGCTTCAAGAAAAATTGTGGAATGATTTAACCTTAGAATAAAACCAACCAACCAAACATGAAGTAACCAACCCCAACTATATGATACATGTCAACAAAGTAAACCATGACAACACATTACAGAGATACAACCAAACAACCAAACTCTTCTATAACAATTCCCAAAAACCAATACAACTATATCAAAAATAACCCAAAATCAGATTTCCAATAAGAATATTCATCAACAATACCCAATGTAATCCATGACACACTCCACAACTCCACACCAAACTCTATGCTCCAAACACCACAATACCACCCAAGCATCACGATGAACTGCTAGAAAAATGAGATGCTTTATCATTGAATGCATCCTGAAATACTACATCTACAAAATAACCCATGTTCCACAGAATGGAGTGAGTAATAATACTCATTAGGTTTTCCCCTAGATTACTTCCCTACAAATTCCACTAGGATAGAACCATTAGCACTTTTATATAAACCAGTATATATAAAATATCAAATAGTGCAATAATTTCTATCAAGCCAAACACACCCTTATAAAGTAATTTTTCACTCAAATCCATGAAATATAAGGGAAATCCAAAAAACAATCCATAATCTATTTTTAAAATCACATATTAACACAAAAGAATCATCTTTATTATCCACATGAATAATCAAAACATATCCATAAAATTTTCACACACTCAACCCGATGTACAACCATGGTGGAACTTCTTATCCAAGCCCATTTACTACTTTCCTAATCTAGTGCTACTTACCACCAACATATACTTTATTATGAACCTTACAACCACTATCCATTACCTTTTTATAGTGGTAATCCTAGACCACTTCACATCCATTTCAATCACATGCATAAATACTTAACCAAGAAACAATAATATAGCACACCAAGGCCACCACATTATGAAAACTACCATTTCCAACCCCAAAAAATCCTTTAGGACATTATACATGACACATTACCTTACAATAAAACAACCCCTTTTAATTAAAACTATTTTCAAAAAACATTTTTATAAATCATCCCAAGCAACCGATTTTAAAATCTATATAATAAAATTTAGCATTAAGAATATTTCACCGTAATACCCCATTTTCCCAAATTCTGAAAATCTTCAAAAAATAAATTTCTATCATGATTAGAACATCATAAACACTACAAAATGCAAGAAAAACCAATAATTTAAGATAATGGTTCTAGTTCTAGAAAAATATATTTGAGAGAGAATCCACATACCTTAGGGTTTGGCAAAAATGACCAATCGCACAACCATGCACCAAATTCGGGTGAAACATCCACAAAATCACCTTATATATCTTTTCCTAACATCAAAAATACCAACTCTAAACATTTTAGGCAATGAAAACCCTAAATATACATGTGATGGGTGTGTATCTATATAACTGAGAAAAATGTAGAACTATAACTAAGAGTAAACCACAAACAACCAAGAGAGGAGACATACCGGAGAATAACTACCTTCACCATATAATTAAAAAACATTGAATAACTCCCAAAATGAGTGGGAGAGGTGCCATATCCTTTGAGTAGTGGAAATACCAAGTGAGGCTCGAGTGGGAGGAAATTTGGGGTGTTTTAGGTTAATCTTGAGTGGTCTTGTAATTAAAAGTCTAATTATTAATGTCATGCATGGTTAGCTCACACAATTAGACTAGCCCTTTGCTAACTGTGCTTCTGATACTACCCAAAGGGTGAACCACACAATTTCCTCTCATTGTTAGATAAACCGATAAAAAACTGTGCGCAAATCATGCAAATCTCGTTGCCTCATGTTGCATGGTTACTTAGTGGTTCTGCACAGTTTCACCTAAACGTGCTCAAATTGTTCACCCATAGAAAATCCCCAAAACCATTAAAAAACATTCCTAAACTCTCCCAAACATTACCCAACCACTTTACCTACATAAAAAATACATAAACAAGGGTCGCATACCTCAAACAGAGGGTACTAAATTCTCTCCACCATTGTACTTTTCATCCACAGAAATTATAGAACCATCTCTTTTCCTAAAGTGCTCGGTCTATTGCTCGGCCATCTCTTTCTCACACTCGGAAGTCTTCTTCTGAATCTTACCATGTTGCCACAATAATCTAACTAGACTAGTTATTTTACCACAAAATACTTTCTCTTTACTATCCACAATCTACAATGGCACGTGCACTAATGAAGCATCTATCTCTAGCTCAACATGATACCATCGAATCACGCGGTCAAGATCTGGTTGATAATTCTTCAACTAAGAAACATGAAACACATTGTGCACCACATTAAACCATGGTGAAAATTCCAACCAATAATCCACCTCTACAACCCATTCAAGTATCTAAAATGGCCAAATATACCATGGATATTACTTAACCTGCTTTCCAAATAGATGATGTCCAAGCCTAAGAGATATTCTCAAGAACACATGATCACCAACCTCGAACAACAACGACCATCGATGATGGTCCAAGTATGATTTCTAACAACACTGAGTCATCTCCATTATCTTCCTGATCAACTTGATCTTCTCCATGGTCTTGTAGACAAGGATTTGTCCAACCATTGAGGTCTCACCCATTTCCACCCAACAAAGTGGAGAATTAAATGAACGCCCATACAATGCTTCAAATAGAGCCATATGTATCTAGGCCTGATAAATGTTATTTTAGGAGAACTCCACCAATGGAAAGTTATCCTCCCATGTTCCACAAAAATACATCATAAAATCCCACAATATATCTTCTAACATTTTTATCATCCTATCAGATTTCTCATATGTTTGAGGATGATACATTATACTCATTATCAATTGAGTGCCAATGGATTACTGCAAGGATTTCTATAAATGAGACATGAACCTTGGATATCTATCCTATACAATCGAAACCAAAACATCATACCTCATTACCACCTCACAGATATAGATTTTGGATAGATCCTCCACTGTATGAGATTCACAAATAGGGATGAAATGGGATAAATTTTTGTGTGGATCCACTTTCACCCATAAGGAATCATGATTTCTAACCATTCTTGGGAGGCTTATAACAAAATCCATCACTATATATTCCCACTTATAGATAGGGAAAGGTAAATATTGCAATATACATATCAGTCAATGATGCTCTACCTTGACTTGCTGATAATTCAAGCATCTCGAAAAAAACTCTACCACTTTCATTTCCATACCAACCCACCAAAACTGTGCTTTCAACTCCATATAAATTTTCTGAATTCTAGGATGGAAATCCCATATGAAATGATGATAATCATTGATAATTTCCTCCTAACAATCCAACATTACAACCATCTAATTCAGAAAGCACAAAACTGAATACCCATTCAGTTCACATTCATCAAAGTTCTTACCACCATTAAGTTTTAACATCATCTCTATACACTCGGAATCATACATATTCTCTTTTTTACCAAAACAACCAAGTCAAGAACCAATGAGACCAGAAAAAAATAGCAACATCACCCCAGTCTTCACATTCCAGCCTCATATCGGCTATGACTGACATCAACTGCCATTGATATAATTCATTTTTCACCACCTAAGAACATGAATTTATACTTAATGCATCTCCATCAAATTCCCCTTACTAAGTGTGTACATTAAGTCAATGTGAAACATCTGGAGAAACTCCATCCATCTTCATTGCCTCATGTTTGGATCTATTTGGGAGAAAATATGGTTTAAACTCATATGATCTGTAAACATATTGAATTTCTCACCGAATAGATAATTAAACCACACATTCAAGGCATGAACCACTAACTCTAACTCTAAATCATGAGTTGGGTAGTTCTTATCACGAAAACTCAACTTTTGTGAGTCATATGCCACTACATGATCCCCTTTCATGAGAACATAGTGTAACACTGATTCTAATGCATCAAAAAACACCACATACCCTTTCCTTGGTTCTAGTAAAACCATGTTTGGTGATGATGTAAGGTGACCCTTAAACTCTTCAAAATATTTCTAACACTTCTCATTCCATTGAAATGGAATGTTATTCCTGGTCAAAGTTGTCATCGGTGAGGCTAATTATGATAAGTCATGAACAAAACGCTGATAATACCATGCTATACCTAGGAAGATCCATATTTTAAAGGCATTATTTGGTTGTTTCCATGAGATAAAAGTATATATTTTCTAGATCAACTTGAACACCTTTCTCAAAAATTACATGTACAAGAATAAGAACCTCATGTATCCAAAAATCACACTTTTACAATTTGGAATATAATTGATGGTCTCTTAATATCCCCAAAACTATCACTAAGTGTTTCTCATGATCCACCCTTATCCTATAATATACAAATATGTCATCAAAAAAAACCACTAAAAAAATCTAGATATTCCAGAAATATCCAATTCATCAATTCCATGAACACCTGGTGAATTTGTAAGAAAAAAAGGCATAATCATATACTCATAATGGCCATATATACTTTTAAAGTCTATTTTGGAATATCATCTTTACGCACCCACAATTGATGATATCCTGATCACAAGTCAATCTTGGAGAACCACATAGCTCCCCTTAACTGATCGAACAAATCCTCAATGTGTGTTAGTGGATATCAGTTATTTATCATGTCCTAGTTAATAATAAAATAATCAACACATAGCTACAATGTTACATCCTCTTTTTTTAACCAAAAAAACTAGCGTAGCCAATAGAGACATGATAGGATGGATGAACCCTTTGTTTTCACACTCTTCCAACTATAATTTATACTCCCTAAATTATACTGGTGACATTAGGTAATATATAAGTGAGATGGTACTGGTCCATAAAAGGAGATCAATCTTAAACTCAACTAATTTCATGGGTGGAACCCCTGAGAATTATTTGGGATATACATCCATAAACTGATCAAAAACTTCTAGAAAATGCTCTTTTCAACTCCTTCCATTGATACCAACAACAATTCCACTAACTAATATGAGATTGTTGCAATAGCTAGTGCCAACAAACACATTGCACAAAAAAATTAATTATTCTCTCCTATAAGGAGATGTTTCATGCTATCATCCATCTTGAAACTAACCATTCATGCATAATATTTGATGTGGGACTTAAAAATTTCCAACCTATACATTCTTATGATTATATCATAATCATCCATATCAAGAACTAACAAATCCCGCATCAACTAAACCTAATCCAAAACAATACAACATTATCTACATAGGAAAGCTCAACACTCTCTTTGACCCTAAGTAGTTTGAAGTTTTAAAATTGAATGCATAATTTCCACACTTAAACCAATAAAACTAACAATGTGAGAAATAAAAAAAATGTTAATCACCCATGTCAAACAATTCTTACATCTAGGTATAATTTAAAAGAACTGTACCTTGAATGGTGGATGGTCCTGAATAATCATCTATCACAACCTACTCAGTTCCAAATAGTTTTTTTCTTGCCAAACTCTTCTCTTTGTTGCTCTGCTAAGGAGTCATGGTGTTTATGGAATAACCATGACTAACATTTCTATGCTGATGAGGGGTATCATGTTGCCCCTATCTCATCGATGCATGGGATTCCTATGACCCCTGAGGAGTGTCTCGAACACCTGACCTTAGAGCATTATGAAAATAATGTTGAAGATACTCTGCCTTCTTACAGTTATTACATGCTTGATGTTGTGTCATAAAATATCGCATGATGTGGCCTATAAAACCAAACTGAAAACATCTCTGCTTACTCTAAAGCTTTAGAGGAAGATTCATTGATCCTACCATCAGATTCTAAGTCATACTCCCACCCTGTAAATAAGTTTCTCTCTACCTCTTGATCCCAACATTAGAGTTACCACCATTTCTCATGGGTACCAACATGATTCCCCCACTTATAGCCCCCAAAATATCTTGTTTAGCTACTATTTCTCTATTCACCATTTCTGTGTAATCATTTATACATAACCCCACTATTTTAGAAAAAAATTATTTCCTCAACCCAACATCAAAAATATGTTATTTGAGTGATGTACTATTCTCCACCTCAGGTGAAAACCACACTAAGTTCATAAACTTAGCCAAATATTTTATTACTGAGAGGTTCTCTTGATTTAAATGAAAGAAATCCATTGTGTGTTAAATTCTAAACATATGAGGGTAGAATGGTTTTTCAAACAACTCCTTAAAACCCTCCCATGTCATACCTTGGTCCATTCCAGCTTGGACTGCCAACTCCCACAACTGACAGGCAAGATCTTTTAACATGTACATTACTAACTTAACTCTCAACTCTGCTAGTGTTCTAAGGAATTCAAATATCCTATTTATTATGTTCAACCATGCCTATGCCTTTTGTGGTTCAGAATGACCCCTAAATTTGGTTGGATTCTACTTTTGAAACTAAACAGCTCGATACACATGCTTTGGCTCATCCTCTTTATTCCCACATCCCATAGCTTGGAAATCTTGCACTATACTCTAAACTAGTTGTTGGTTCACTTGGGGATCAGGTGAAACCACATTTTTAGCAGCCTCCTATGTTTGGTCTCTATGCCGCTTACCCGGTTTCATTTGTATCAACACAAAAACAATCATAATTCTTACTCCCTTAGTAAGAAAATGATTACAATTACAAATCCAATTACATTGCAACTATCACAACCAGGCTTTCCATAAGTTCTCATTTCCCATATTTTACTATTTTTGAAAAAACCGCAATGTTTTGAAAATTGACCCTTTTTAAAAATATCAAAACTATCCACATTTCAAATCCTCATATTTGAAAATAATTTCTATATCTTCACAAGTCCAAATATTGATACCACAACATAAATCATTATGTCAATGACATATCCATCCTAATGGGAAGTAATTTCTATCATTCATGTCATGCTCATCTCATTGGCTACACCCAAGACAATGATATTTCCAATGCCTATAAGTGTTTCCAAAACACTTATGTGCCCAACTCCCTAGTAACTTGTTGTTCATCATAAAAGGGTTATCTATGTCCTTTTATGCTATACATTTCATCTTCTAACAATCATACTCCTTGCTACCATCCCAAATCAAGTAATGGCCTAAGAATGCATGTCAACTCCAAGACCAATACTGAGAACCAATGCCAAAGGATAGAACAACTTATGCCACTTGTAATGTTTCTCCCCTTCTCATTGTCCTGAGAAGTCTGTGAGATGCTACTTGGCCTTAAGTGATGTTTCCAAGGTGCCAAATACTGAAAATAAATGCTGAGGGATTCAAGAAAAATTGGGGAATGATTTTACCTTAGAATAAAACCCACCAACCAAACAATTAATAACCAACCACAACTACATGATTCATGTAAACAATTTAAACCATGATAACACATTACCAAGTGACATCCAAACAACCAACTCTTGCATAATAGTTCCCAAAAACTAATACAACTAAATCACAAAAATAACAAAATCAGAGTACCAAAAGGAAGACTCATCAACAAGAACCAACAAAAACCATTACACACTCCATATCTCCACACCAATCTTCATGCTCTAAGCACCACAATATTTCCTAATCATCACGATGAACCTTTAGAAAAATGAAATGCTTTACCACTGTCTACATCCCAAAATACCACATCCGTAAAAGCACCCGAGTGCCAAATCAGGGGGTGAGTAATAATACTTAGTAGTTTTTTCCAAAATTAATTTCCCACAAACACCACTAGGATAGAACCATTAGCACATTTATATTAATCAGTTTATATAAAACATTAAATAGTGCAACAATTTCCAGCAAGACAAACACACCCTTACAAATCCATTTTTCACCCAAATCTATGCAATATAAGGGAAAGATAAAAAACAAGACATGATCCATTTTTACCATCACATATTTTCACAGCAATTTCATATTTCTTATCTACACATATAATAAAAACATATCTATAAAGTTTCACCCACTCAACCTGGTGTAACAACCATGGTGGAACTTCATGTCAGAGCCTTTTTACTACTTTACCAATCTAGTGGTACATCCCAACCACTTATCCTTGATGGTGGACCTTCCATCCACTATCCATATAGTTTTTATAGTGGTACTCCCCACCCACTTCACATCCATTTCAATCACATGCATAAATACTTAACCAACAAACAAGCATATAGCACACCAAAGCCACAACATTATGAAAACAACCATTTCCAACCCAAACTATCCTTTAATAAATTATCCATGCCATATTACCTTCCAATAAAACAACCCCTTTTATTGAAAACCATTTTCACAATTGATTTTCATAAATGAACTCAAGAAAAATATTTTAATCTATATATTTTAAAATCCAACATCAAGAGCATTTCACTGCATTACCCCATTTTCCCAAAATCCACAATTCATCATAAAATGAATTTCCATCATGCTTAATACATCATAATCACACAAAAATCAAGAAAAAACAACTAATTGAAGAAAATGACTCTATTTTTAGAAAAATGCAGTCGATAGAGAAGCCACCTACCTTAGGGTTTGGTGAAAACAACCAACTGCACAACCGCACACAAAATCTGGGTGAAATTTCCACAAAATAACCTTAGATCTGTTTTAATAACATAAATAATCATAAATCTCACCATTTTAGGCAAAAAAACCCTATATCTACATTTTAAGGGAGTAGATATAGAAAACCAAGAGAGGGGGAGAACTAGATCTAAGAGAAAACCACAAACAACCAAGAGAGAAGAATTACTGGAGAAGAACTGCCTTCACCACACCTTGAAAACCATTCTAATCACTCAAAAAATGAATGGGAGAGGTTCCCTAACCCTTTTGGAGATGAAATAAAGAGTGAGGCTCAAGTAGAAGGAAGTTTGGTGTGTTTTAGGTTAATCATGAGTGGTCCCGTATTTAAAAACCTATTTTTAACATCGTGCACGGTTAGGGTGCACGGTTAGCTCGCACTGTTAGACAATCTATGTGCTAATAATTTTCTTGATACAGTATAAAGGGTGACCTGCACATTTTCCTCACACGATTAGACAAAAAGTATGAAAACCATTCAAATCCCACTGCCTCATGTTGCACATTTACCTGGGGTTTCTGCATGGTTTCACCTAACCTTGCTCAAACCGTGCACCCTTAGAGAAGCCCCAAAACCATTCCAAACCTTCCCAAAATCACCCAATCATTCCCAAACCACTTTACCTACATAAAAAAAGACATAAAAAGGTTCACATAACACAAATTTAAGATGTTACATATCTTCTGGAAAATCCTATATTAAAAAAATTTATATTTATTAAAACATGAATGTGACAACTTTAACATCACATTAAATAAAATACTATAAGTGTTCTAATCCTTTCCATATGGATAAAAATGGTCAATAAATCAACCCTTGGATGATTATGGTCAAGATATATTCAAACAATAATATTTGGTCAAGTTTTATTATCTTTTAATGATTATTATCATTTAAATAAAAATTGTTTTATTAATTTCTCATCAATTAAATAATTTCTACATTATTAATGTATAATCTGTTAAGGTAAATATTTATTTCATAAAAATTACAAATAAATTTCCATGATAAATAAAAATATATTAGATTTTAAATGATTATTTATAGTTGAATTTTTCTTCTATATAACATTATATCAAAAAAGATATAGTTATAAAGATTTGAGTAAGAAATATTTAACATTTCTTTAAATAAAATAAATTTCATTTCTTAATATCACCCAAGTGGATTTAAAAGGATAACATTTATACCCAAGGATGATTTATGTGGAAATAAACTCATCCAATGATATTAGGAAAAGTTTTAAAGTAATTTTATAACATTATATTTGGCCTTAATTACTCTATTTACCTTTTTACCGTATTAATAGAAAATTTTGAAGTTACTATTCATAATTCCCAAAAATAAATTATATTTATTCACATAATTTTGACTACTAATCCCAAATATTGAATCGATATTTCAAAATTCAAAACATGGAAGTTGCAGTAATTAATTTAAAATTAATCTCATTGTAAAAAAAATGGGTTTTTAAAAGTTAAAGCATTGAAAAAGATTGAAATGGTTTTACATCAAAATTCTTGGTAAAATTAATTCAAATGAACAACATTATATTAAATGATAAAAATATATTCTATTTATAATTTAAAACCATTAAATAATTTAATTTATCCATGTAAATTATTTCACTGAAAAAAATTGTTTCTAATTAAAATTTAATATATTTTTACTACTCATCAAAATATAAAACATATTAGAAAAATATAAAACATTCATCCAAACTAAATTTTATATCCCAATTTCAAATAAGAAATTTATTGTGTTAAATAAAATATATAAAAGTGTCAAAAATTAGATTTAAAATGGGTGTTCCATTAAAAGGCGACAAAAATGTATTTTTTTAAAAATACTTCTTTTATCTAAAAAATTGTATTTGTTCTTATATCATGTCTAGAAAACATATAATATGAATTTTATACATTAGATTTAATATATTAAATATATATTACAATAATAAAATCCATCAATGTTGATTTAATTATTTTATAAACTCACTTATTTATATTTAAATTATTTTTTAAAAGAAAATTAATATTATTCATACCCACCATTTTAATGACTAGGTTATATAAAAACAAAATTATATTTATTTTTTCACTTAAACTCAGTCATAAGTGAAGTTAATTATATAAAAATAACTTAAAATTGTGTGTAACACAAACCAATCATAGTGTTGCTTATACCGCAAGCTAAGTCGGTGTTGTGTATAGTGAAAACGTACCTTGGTATAGCATGCACCATAAGAAATGAAAGAAATTAAAAAACATATCTCATAGAAATATCATGGTTTTACAGGTTTTGTGAGTAAGAATTTTATTTTAGTATGAATTTTTTTCCAAAATATAGATAGTATAAATGAAATCATATCCAAATGATTTTGGATTATATCCAAAAGTTTTTTTAGAATCGTTTCATAAGAAATTACATATTATATAACATAATATGAAGTATACATAAAGTATATAAGTATTTAAGGAAGGTGGGTATTGATGGAAAATTCATTAAATTTTATATTTGATTATGATATATAGGTTATATTACTTTATGAAATATAGATGTTTTTTATATATGATATATCACATAGACTGATATGAATTCAGTATGATATATCATGTGGGAATTAAAATGACCCAAATCTCATTAACCTGAAAAGAACCAGAGCTATATTGTCACAAGAACTAATGTTTAAATCTTGGTGCACCATAGGTTATTGAATAACAAGTAGGTCCTTAGAAATTTTTTTGGTAGATTGTCACCTATATAAAAATAAATACATAAATAATAAGTTTATTGACATGTGTATATATTACAATATCTTCATTAATTATCACATACATGATACACTATAAATAAGGATACCAAAATAATAAATGATGACATATCATGTTAAAAGTAACAAGTATTTCCCTAAGGCTAATCATATTTCAATAAATAAATAAATTAAGTGTAAGAGGTCATCGATGAAGCTCCTCTCATACCATACAACAACCTATACTTGACATGATACTAACCCCACAACCGCTTTTTATCTCTATCATTATGTTCTTGGATACTCACTCAATCCTTCTATGGACCCATAATAATTTTATATTTTATTGATTCAAAAAAAGGGTGTGCATAAAATACTTAGTAAGTACTGGAACCATACAATATAAAAATGTATAGATGCTCACATGTATTCATGTTCTCGTATCATCAGTCCATAACTAATGTATATCAAAATCAATCATAATGAAACATATAATCAAACATTAATTAATTATAATACCTATATAACATTCCCATGGATTTTCCATGCCACCATGATCTCTAACCAAACCTTCTTTTTCCCATTCTATAATGTTTTTTGAATAAAAAATGATCTTAGCATCGCTTTGACCAAAGGTATTCATGAACATTATCACAAATGTAATCTTAAAGGCTTTATGTATTAAATATATATTTTATATATATTAATTCCAGACTATAATCCTTATTTACCAACTACCCCATGTGATCTTGATACCACTATAGACACCTTGTATCACATGTCCTCATATATATATTGAATTTTCTATCGACACCCTATCACACACCCACCTCATGTGATCTCAATGCCATTATAGAAACCCTATGTCAAATGACCCTTTACGGAAGTTCATGTCACTATATACACTTCATCCCACAACTACCTCATGTAATATTAATTCCAATATGGAAGCCCTATATCACAAGAACTAGTATGGATATAAATGTCACTCTGGAACCCCATACCACACCTATCAATACCTAGATCTGTACCACATTTTTTATTGGATCGTAGTTCCATATTTTCATCCCAATAATCAATCAATCCTTATTGTATCATCACATAATACTTGTTATGAAAATCCCTTTATTTTTTGTCTATATCCTATAGAGTGATTAATATTTTTAAACTACCTCATCATCTGACAAAATAAAAATTCCCTCACATTGGAACTATTCCATGGAAAATGATTAACTTTGTTATGATAGCCTCCTTCCATGAAAAATTCTCACATCCCATCACATTGATGGTCAACCCAATAAATAATAATAGTTCATATAAATAATATATCTCAATTATATATTGAGAAAGTAATAACAAACATTTATGGTCGATTAGGTATCTATTATCTGACACAATATATGTATATTAATTTTAATCAATAAAGGTGATATCCTTTATCTAACTCAAAATCTTACTTCACAATAGAATATTTAAATATTTTATTAAATTATTATCATAATAATTGTTAATCATTAAATAGAGTTTATTAGGGCTCGCCCACCATTGAAAATCATCAATCTCGTCTTGAATTTTAATACCAATTAGAGTGAGTATTATTTGTAATGCATAATCCAAATCCATATATATCAAGATAAATTGAATAAGATATTTTAAATTATAATTATTTTTATTATAAAATATTAGAATAATAGAATATAATATTAGTTAAATATAATATAATAACTATTGGTATCCAAGAAAATATAGTGTCATAATTTTATGTTTTTTAAAATTTCACATGGAAAAATTGAATAATTTCATAAATATAGCCTCATTTAACTACAAGGAAAATCTATTTAAATATTAATAAATGAAATTATCCACAAATATAAGTAGAATAAAAAAATACTAGAATATTTTTCTTATAATTATTGAAAAATAAGATTAAAAAATTTCTTTTAAAAATTAATATAACTCATTAAATTATTATAAAAGAATACAAAACTAATAGTAAATAGTAAATTTGTTTTGTTTTTAGATGGGGTGTTAGTAGAGTGGTAAGGTAACCATTTTGAATTTCATGATATTTAGGATTTAATCCCTAATATCCTTCAATTTGAGGGAGATTTTTGATAGACTTGGTGCAAGGTGTATCTGATGATGCGGAATGGATAATGGTAGGTATACAGGGGAGTTTATACTTATAATGATGGAAACATGGGTTTATTACATGGGGTCCACTATGGGGTGGTGGCTCCCAATAAATTCTGGTGTTGAGGGTTCATTAGAATGATGATGGGGGCAATGCTGGTGGTGTAACACCCTGATAGTTTATGAGAAGTATATTTTTTATGTATTATGTTATACGAAACATCAAAGGAATATTTCATTACACACAACACTAGCTTGGCTTATGTTATACGCAAGAGCAACCTTCCACGATAGCGTGTGTTGTACGCAATACCGAGTTTCACTAAACAACGATATGTTATTAAAATATTATATAAACTAGCTGTTATGAATAGTAATAACCACTTTTTGAAATTTTATAAATTTAATCTTTCAAAATGGAATTCATTTTTGGATTTGGAATATCAAAATTATCCTATGGTGAAATATTGGTATTTTTCTGAAAACTTTCAATTTTTGATGAATAGTGAAAACACTGGGTTACTATTTAAAAATCGACTTTTTATTTAAATAATTATTTATTTTATTTAAATTTATTTTAGGTCAAAATTGATACATAATACCTATATATGTTCAATTTCATTCATTGGAGTCATTTTATAATAATTTTAGATATATAAAAATTTTATTGAACTTTTCACCGTCTTTTACCCACCACTTAGGAGAATTTTCAAATGTACATAAAACGTAATTTTACCCCTTCTGTGAGTGGAATTTAGAAAATTTGAGAGACACGGTTAATATCAAGGAGTAAAATGTGGTTCAATAAGATAAAAATAAATTTTTGGTGAATAGTAACTTTTTAATTTTATTTACCACGGTTAAAAGTAAATAGGGTAATTAAGGGTAAAAATGATATTATTATTACCCTAACACATGTCCTAATTCTATTTGATAAGTTTAATTCAACCAAAAACAACCTTAGGAATAAAATATTACCCTTTAGGTCCACTTGGATTATATTAGGACATTTATTATTATTTTATTTAAAAAAGTATTAAAATATTTAAAATCAAAGTTTAATAAATTAAAACATTTTTAATGTAGGGTTATACATAAGATAAATCCGACTATAAATATTAATTAGAAAGCTAAAAATATTTCCTACATAATTTTATTTTGTTTATAATTTTTAGACATTAAATAATTTAATTTATTTATGACACAATGATGATGTAGTAATTACCTTATTTATGAAATATTAACATAATTGATATTATAAATACCCAAATAAATTTAATTTGAGAATTTTTATGAATTAAACTAATTTTATAGGTTAATTTGACATGTTGGTATTAACTTTTTTTGAACTAATCATGCTGTTATGATTTTAAAAAAAAAATCAATTACCAAATAGTGTCAAGATTGACATAAAATAGTTTTTAAAACAAATATTATATTATTAATTGTTATTCTATTTCTAAAAATCTAAGGTTCGGCCAATGACATAGATAAGGTTATATATATTAATAATTAACCACTTGGGGTTCTTTTGGCTTGTTATAGTAAGTTTATTAACCATATAGTGTAAGAAAACAAGAAGACATGGTAAAAGTTAAAATATTTAACTTAGAGTTAAATCTAAATGATAAGGTTAAAATAGTAACCTAAACTTGTCTAAAACCTATTGTTTGAGATGATTTTCACCCATCCCCACTTTAGCTTCGAAATAAATCAATTTCGAGCTATTATAAACTGAATATGACTTTATTATAAAATAATATTTTAAGTTTTTTCTAAGGTGCCCCTCTCCTCCCTTATAAAAGGGAACCTCCTCCCTCTCCTACTCACACCATTTTGAGCCTTCAAGCTCAGACAAACCCTACCCATTTCCCTTATCAACTTACCTATAAACATACTAGAGGTCCTGGTCTTCTTCAAATACCAATTTTAGAGCCCTAAGAGGAGGTTTCAAAGAGGCGTGTCGAAGAAGAGGTAATATCTGTTACCGATTCTTTCAAATTTATTTCTTCTTCTACTTCCTCTTATTTAGTTGTTTCATTATGAAGTAATAAAATCAGTATCAATCATATACTGATATGTTATTATAAATATGAAACAACCATATTTCACCTTCTAACCATCCTATGGAAAATGAAATCACCGCACGTGCGTACGTACGGAATACCGTCTCCACGCCATGGTGTAATTTGTTTTCCACCACCACCTTACTTGGATGGGTATAATGGTGTAAAGAATAACTATATATTATTATTGTAAAGTTATATTGATTCTGAAATATTATACATACACTTCAATATAATTCCACGATCATGGGAACGATATCATCGCTCGTGCGTACATACGGCCTACCGTTTCCACGATGTGATGCGACTCATTCTACATGATATTCATTGAATAATGATTATATAAATGAATTTAATGAATAAATATGATATATATTACACTAATACCATTCTGTAAATGATGTATCTATAACCTAAAAAGAAGAATAAGAATTTATTCAACAAAACATAAAGCAATGAACACCCGAATAACATGTAGCAATGAATATTACTAACAAGAAGATAAGAATATGACCATATATGATATCATAACAATGAATATGATTCTGTAATAAGTCAATGACATTATTTAAATCATTATACAGGAGGTTTGGATACGTACGAAGCAAATCGGACCTAAGGTAAGGGAAAATCTCGCAATCTCATTTTTATCCGAGATTGTTTATAATTCAGAATTTACTAGGGAATATTTATCATCCACATCCATGTTTCCTCAATATGTAATATTATTTCTATCCTCATAAAATTTTTTAAATCCAATTTTACCCATTTGTGAGTTTTTAGTAAAAGATATGAAAGGAATATTTTGTCATTTTTTTGTACGAGGTACTTTTTGACTTTTCCAGCCAAAGTACGAGAAGAATGTTTTTTTTAACTTATACAGCATGAATGGATTTTTATGATTTCATAGAACATTATTTCCATGAATCTTCCTTTACAATTTGTCAATTTTATTTTTAATCAAATTCTTTTAGTTTAAAATTGTATGATATGTTAAGAAAGGAAAATGTTTTTGAATTATAAAGGATATTTTCCTCAAGAATGGAGTTCAAGTGTTTTATCAAAATTATTTTCCATATAAGATAATATAGGTTCTATTTCTATCCCTGTTATTACATTGATTTTATTATGTTATGATGGAATTTTTTTTTGAAGCACTTTTATGGATTATGTTATGATGGCATGATGTTTATGAATCCCATTTTTATTACATGGGTTATGCTATGATGTATGATTAATGATTTTGTGGAACACATAAGAATGGTTTCATTATGAGATGGGTGGGACCTATATCTCCTCAAATGAATTGGGTAAAGATTTATATCTCATGATATAGACATGGCTGGAACGGAAAGTTAATCCGGTTCAGTGATACAAGACAGGAACGAGGAGTGAACTCGGTTCAGTAGTGGACTTTGTCCGCTATGATGGTCTTAGAAAAGAGCCTTGACTAATATTAAATGATTTTCTATGATTATGTGTGTATGACACAAAGTTTTATGTTTTAAGTTATGATTATTGGGATTACATTTAACTACTATGATTTATCCCATGTTATGATATTATGATATTTTTTCAGGTTAATATTTTCAAAATATTATGTTCTTATGAATATGATATGATTGATATTTCTTCTGTTTACCCTTACTGAGCATTTGAGCTCACCCTTTTGTATGTTTTATTTTCCCCAGGTTAGGAATAAGGGTATTAAGTAGGATATTCCAAAAGGGACTCAAGATATGATGAAATAAACAGGAGACAATGTAGATGATTTTTGAACCAGTTGTTTATGTTTCCCAGTTTCTAAATACACTATACCTATATGGTCCTATCTTGGTTTTGTTATATGTTGTAATAAGTATGCTTTAATTCTGAAGTAATAACCATGTATGTAAAGTATGGGTCATTATAGTTGGTATCAAAGGAAAGGTATAGTCAACCTTTGGAAACTAGGATGTGAAATCCTTAGTAAGAACCCTAAGGATATGTATAACCATAGAACACAATATTAGTGTTTTAAAAATAGCCATGAAAAACCTATGATAAGACCTAAAGTGTGAAATTTTATTCTTTATTATATGGTTTTCCTATTATGATTGGTGTTTCTTACACTATGCTTCTTGGTTTTAGTCAATGGCTGGAACCCGAAGGAACCGTATTAATGCTGAATGTGATGGGAAATGCAATAATTTTCCCCCTGAGCAACCAAACGTTATGGGAGCTGGAATGAAAAATCTTGTAGCCATGCTCACACAACTTTCTCAAGCTATGAATCATGCAGGACTTCCAAATGAGCAAAGGAAGGAGAAAAATTCTATTGAATCCTTCATGAGGTAGCGTCCACCTTCATTCAGTGGGTCTTTTGATCCATTAGTGGTTGAACAATGGATCAGTACCACTGAAAAGATATTTTCAGTTATACAATGTTCTGAACATGATAAAGTCATCTTAGCAGTATATCGTTTGGAAGGTGAAGCTGATCAATGGTGGAATCTTATTAAGAATATGATTCAAAGGGATGAAATTGAGTCCATGGAATGGGATGAGTTCAAGAACTTATTTTTCAATAAGTACTTCCCTTGTATTCTTAGAACAAAGATGGAGAAGGAGTTTCTTGAACTGAACCAAAAGGATTATGAATCAGTTGGTACCTATGAAGCAAATTTTACATGACTTGCAAGGTATGCTTCTGGAATTATTATCCAACCTGAGAGTAAGATCGATCGATTCTTTAGTGGCTTAAAACCAAGTCTTTGAAGGGCGTTAGCCATAAGGGACTTCAATAGCTATGAGGAAATTGTTTGATGTGCTCTCAAGGTTGATATGGAGATTGGAGTAAGCCATCAATCATATGGGTTTGATAAGAAGAGGAAAATGGAATTCAAGGGAAAATCTAAAGACCACACTGAAAATAAGATGAGTTTTCCCTTATTCTCAAAGTGTGGAAAGAAACATGGGGGGAATTGTCTTAAATGGATAATTAAATGTTTTAAGTGTGGAAAAGAAGGTCATCGGGAAGTTGAATGTCAAAATAATGGAAAGAATATTTCTAATGATGCGAACAAAGAAAGGGATACACAGAATGCACCTCCTACACTTAAATGTTTCAAGTGCAAGGAAATGGGGCATTATTCCAATAAATGCCCTAATCCAAGGGTTTTTTATGATGATCGACATCAACGAACTCTTAAGGCCAAATACAAAGGAAAGTCACATGCAATTTCTATCGGCAATGTGGAGTATGATAATGAAGTGGTGAAAGGTACACTTACCATCCACTCTAAAGTAGAAAATGTTTTATTTGATTCTAGATTCACCCACTCTTTTGTTTCTGAAGAATTTTCTAAGGGTATCACCATATTATGTCAGCAGTTAGATATTGAGTTAGTTGTGACAACCCCTAATGGCACAACAGTCGCATCAAAAGTTTACAATTCTTCTCCGATTGAAGTTTGTGGGAAAGTGCTTCCTAAAAATCTTGTGATCCTTCCTATAGTGGAATTTTATGTGATTCTTGGCATGGATTGGATTTCTTTATATGGATCTCATATCAATTTCCAAACAATGGAAATCACATTTAATATTCCTGATCAATCTACTATCATCTATCGATGCAAGGATTAATATAGCCTTCCAGTGGAAATTTCTTCCATCTTATGGGTCTTGATTCCAATAAATGAAGGTTATTTATCTCACATGGTTGGATAGAAACTCACAATTACGAATATGCCCATTATATGGGAGTTTTATGATGTCTGTCTGGAGGAATTGCTTGGTCTTCCACCAAATCGTGAAGTTGAGTTTTCAATAGAACTCATATCGGATGTTATACCTATTTCAAAGACACCATATAGAATGGCCCCAATTGAATTGCAGGAATTGAAGAAGCAACTCCAAGAGAATCTTGATAAAGGATTCATACACCCTAGTGCATCACCTTGGGGAGCACATTTTCTGTTTGTTAAGAAAAAGATGGATCAATGAGACTCTGTATTGATTATCGAGAACTTAACAAGATAACTATCAAGAACAAATATCATCTCCCATGCATTGATGAATTTTTTGACCAACTATGCAGAGTTCAATACTTTTCCAGGATTGATCTTTGTTCAGGGTATCATCAATTAAGGGTCAAAAAGGAGGATATACCAAAGACGACTTTCCGTACAAGGTATGGACACTATGAATTTATAGTGATGTCATTTGGTCTTACTAATTCCCATTCTATCTTCATGGATCTGATGAATAGAGTCTTTAGAGACTATCTTGATCAGTTTGTGTTAGTCTTTATAGATGATATTCTTGTCTATTCTAAGAGAAAGGAAGAACATGAAGATCACTTGAGAATTGTATTAAATACCCTAAGAAAGGATAAGCTTTATGACAAATTTACCAAGTGTGAATTTTGGCTTTAAAAAGTTTCATTTTTTGGTCATATAATCTCAAAAGAGGGGATATCTATGGATCTAGAAAAATAGAGGTTATTGAAAGATGGTCGATACCAACAACAGTAACTGAGATCCGAATTTTTCTTGGTCTGGCTAGATATTATCGACGTTATGTGAAAGATTTTTCATGATTATCTAATCCAGTCACTAGGTTAACTTGAAAAGGAGTTAAGTTCATGTGGACGGAGGAATGTAAAGATAATTTCAAGGAGTTAAAAAGAAGGTTATCCAGTGCACCTATGCTCACACTACCTTATAGTGGAGAAAGGTTTGTAATCTACAGTGATGCATCCAAGAAGGGATTGGGGTGTGTTCTCATGAAAAATGATATGGCGATAGCTTATGCCTCGTGATAGTTTAAAATCCATGAGCAAAATTACACAACTCATGATTTGGAGTTAGCCAAGGTAATCTTTGCATTAAAAATATGGAGGCATTATATTTATGGTGAAAGGTGTGATATTTATACTGATCATAAAATTTTAAAGTATATTTTCACACAAAAGGAGCTGAATATGCTCCAAAGAAGATGGTTGGAGTTGATTAAGGACTACGACTGCTCAATTAATTACCACCCTAGGAAAGAAAACAAGGTGGCAGATGCATTAAGTCGACAAGACCATGCTAGCTTATCCATGATGAGGATCACAAAAGATTCAATATTTATAGATTTACAAAGGATGGATCTTGGAATTATAATGGAAGGGGAAAAATCTTATCTTTCTCAAATGAATGTTCAACCATCTCTACATGTTAAGATTAAAGAGGCACAAAATGAAGATGTATAGTTACAAAAGAAGGTGAGAAATATTCCTAAATTCAACCTTGATTTTGATGGGATAATAATGTTCAAGAATTGGGTTTGTGTTCCTCTCATCCTAGAATTAAGAAGGAGTTGCTGGATGAGGCTCATAGTTCTTCATTCTCTATTTATCCTGGAAGCACGAAGATGTATAGGGACCTAAAAGAGTACTTCTGGTGGAATGGCATGAAAAGAGATGTTGCTGAATATGTCTCTCAATGCTTGGTTTTTCAACACTTTAAAGCTGAGATACAGAAGTTTAAGGCGATGTTACAACCATTACCCATACCCGAATGGAAATGGGAAAACATCATTATGGACTTTTTCACCGGACTTCCTAAAACACCCAAAGGAAATAATGATATATGGTTCATATTTGATCGTCTTATGAAGTCGGCACACTTCATTGCTATTAGAGAAGATTTATCTCTGGATCATCTTTCAAGGATATATGTAGAGGAAGTGGTAAGATTGCATAGAGTACCACTTTCCATCATATCTGATCGGGATCTGAGGTTTACCTCGAAGTTTTGGTGAATTCTTCAGCATACTCTAGATACAGAGTTGAGTTTCAGCACTCCTTATCATCCTCAGACAGACGGTCAGTCTGAGAGGACAATTCAAACTCTATAAGACATGTTGAGAGCTTGCTCTATGGATTTAAAGGTGGTTGGGATCAACACCTACCTTTGGTGGAATTTTCTTATAATAATATCTTTCACTCCAGTATTCAGATGGATCCTTATGAATCTCTCTATGGAAAGAAATGATGGACTCCAACTAGCTGGGATGAAGTTGGGGAAAGAAAGGTATTAGGACCTAATCTTGTTGATGAGACAGAAGAAAAGGTCATATCTATTCAACAACACATAAGAGTAGCTCAGAGTCGACAAAAAAGTTATGCCAACAATTGAATAAAAGACCTAGAGTTTGAAGTGGGTGATAAAGTGTTCTTATGAATATCTCCTTGGAAGAGAGTAATGAGAATTGGAAAGAAGGGAAAGTTGAGCCTTAGGTATATCGGTCCTTTCGAAATACTGGATCATGTTGGGAAGGTAGCTTACTGATTGGCGCTTCCACCGAATCTCTCTCAAGTTCACGATGTGTTCCATGTATCTCTCCAGAGAAAGTACATACCTGATCCTTCACATGTACTAAGCTAAGAAGTTGTACTGCTGCAGCAAGATCTTTCTTATGAAGAACAACCGGTAAAGATTCTGGATCGTAGTGAAAAATTTCTACAGAACAAGACCACTCGTTTGGTGAAAGTTTTATGGAGGAACCACCAATTAGAAGAAGATACATGGGAGCTTGAGGATATGATGAGGGAGAGGTATCATCATCTTTTTGTTACGAAGTGACGAATTTCGAGGGCGAAATTCATTTTAAGGGGGTTAGAATGTAACACCCTGATAGTTTATGAGAAGTATATTTTTTTATGTCTTATGTTATACGCAAAATCAAAGGAATATTTCATTACACACAACACTAGCTTGGCTTGCGTTATACGCAAGAGCAACCTTCCACGATAACGTGTGTTGTACGCAATACCGAGTTTCACTAAACAATGATATGCTATTAAAATATTATATAAACTAGCCGTTATGAATAGTAATACCCACTTTTTGAAATTTTATAAATTTCTTCTTTCAAAATGGACTTCATTTTTGGATTCGGAATATCGAAATTATCTTAGGGGGAAATTTTGGTATTTTTCTGAAAACTTTCAATTTTTGATGAATAGTGAAAACACTGGGTTACTATTTAAAAACTGACTTTTTATTTAAATAATTATTTATTTTATTTAAATTTATTTTAGGTCAAAATTGATACATAATACCTATATAAGTTCAATGTAATTCATTGGAGTCACTTTATAATAATTTTAGATATATAAAAATTTTATTGAACTTTTCACCGTCTTTTACCCACCTCCTAGGAGAATTTGAAAATGTACATAAAACGTAATTTTACCACTTCTGTGAGTAGAATTTCAAAAATACGAGAGACACGGTTAATATCAAGGAGTAAAATGTGTTTCAATAAGATAAAAATAATTTTTGGTGAATAGTAACTTTTTACTTTTATTCACCACGGTTAAAAGTAAATAGGGTAATTAAGGGTAAAAATGATATTATTATTACCCTAACACATGTTTTAATTCTATTGGATAAGTTTAATTCGACCAAAAACAACCTTAGGAATAAAATATTACCCTTTAGGTCCACTTGGATTAGATTAGGACATTTATTATTTTTTTATTTAAAGAAGTATTAAAATAGTTAAAATCAAAGTTTAATAACTAAAAACATTTTTAATGTAGGGTTATACATAAGATAAAATCAACTATAAATATTCATTATAAAGCTAAAAATATTTCCTAAATAATGGTATTTTATTTATAATTTTTAGACAATAAATAATTTAATTTATTTATGACACGATGATGATGTAGTAATTACCTTATTTATGAAATATTAACATAATTGATATTATAAATACACAAATAAATGTAATTTGAGACTTTTTATGAATTAAAATAATTTTATAGGTTAATATGACATGTTAGTATTAACTTTTTTCAAACTAATCATGCTCTTATGATTTTCACAAAAAATCAATTACCAAATAGTGTCAAAATTGACATAAAATAGTTTTTAAAACAAATATTATATTATTAATTGTTATTCTATTCCTAAAAATCTAAGGTTCAGACAAATGACTTAGATAATATTATATATATTAATAATTAACCACTTGGGGTTTGTTTGGCTTGTTATAGTATGTTTATTAACCATATAGTGTAAGAAAACAAGAAGACACGGTAAAAGTTAAAATATTTAACTTAGAGTTAAATCTAAATGATAAGGTTAAAATAGTAACCTAAACTTGTCTAAAACCTATTGGTTGAGAGGATTTCTACCCATACCCACTTTAGTTTCAAAATAAATCAATTTGGAGCTATTATAAACTGAATATGACTTTACTATAAAATAATATTTTAAGTTTTTCCTAAGGTGCCCCTCTCCTCCCTTATAAAAGGGAACCTCCTACCTCTCCTCCTCACACCATTTTGAGCCTTCAAGCTCAGACAACCCCTACCCATTTCCCTTATAAACTTCCCTAGAAACATTCTAGAGGTCCTGGTCTTCTTCAAAGACCAATTTTAGTGCCCTAAGAGGAGGTTTCAAAGTGGCGTGTCGAAGAAGAGGTAATATCCATTACCGATTCTTTCAAATTTATTTCTTATTCTACTTCCTCTTATTTAGTTGTTTAATTATGAAGTAATAACATCAGTATCACTAATATACTTATATGTTATTATAAATATGAAACAACCATATTTCACCTTCTAACCATCCTATGGAAAACGAAATCACTGCGCTTGCGTACGTACGGAATACCGTCTCCACGCCGTGGTGTAATCTGTTTTCCACCACCACCTTACTTGGATGGGTATAATGGTGTAAAGAATAACTATATATGATTATTGTAAAGTGATATTTATTCTGAAATAGTATACATACACTTCAATATAATTCCACGATCAGGGAATGATATCATCGCTCGTGCGTACGTACGGCCTACCGTCTCCACGATGTGATGCGACTCATTCTACATGATATTCATTGAATAATGATTATATCAATTAATTTAATGAATAAATTTGATATATATTACAATAATACCATTCTGTAAATGAGGTATCTATAACCTAAAAAGAATAATAATAATTTATTCAACAAAACATGCATAAGAACATAAAGCAATGAACACCCGAATAACATGTAGCAATGAATTTTACTAATAAGAAGATAAGAATATGAACATATATGATATAATAAAAATGAATATGATTCTGTAATAAGTCAATGAAATTATTTAAACAATTATACAGGAGGTTCGGATACGTATGAAGAAAATCGGACCTAAGGTAAGGGAAAATCTCGCAATCACATTTTTATTCGAGATTGTTTATACTTCAGAATTTATTGGGGAATATTTATCATCCACATCCATGTTTCTTCAATATGTAATATTATTTCTATCCTCCTACAATTTTTTAAATCCAATTTTACCCATTGGTGAGTTTTTAGTGAAATATATGAAAGGAATCATTTATCTTTTTTTTGTATGAGGTACTTTTTGACTTTTCCAGCCAAAGTACGAGAAGAATGTTTTTTAACTTATACAGCATGAATGGATTTTTATGATTTCATAGAACATTATTTCCATGAAGCTTCCTTTACAAGTTTTCAAGTTTATTTTTAATCAAATTCTTTTAGTTTAAAATTGTATGACGTGTTAAGAAAGGAAAATGTTTTTGAAGTAGAAAGGATATTTTCCTCAAGAATGGAGTTCAAGTGTTTTATCAAAATTATTTTCCATATAAGATAATATAGGGTTCTTTTTATATCTCTATTATTAAAATGATTTGATTATGTTATGATGGAATTATTTTTATGAAGTAATTTTATGGATTATGTTATGATGACATGATGTTTATGAATCCCATTTTTATTACATGGGTTATGCTATGATGTATGATTAATGATTTTGTGTCACAAATAAGAATGGTTTCATTATGAGATGGGTGGGACCTATATATCCCTCCAATGCATTGGGTAAAGATTTATATCTCATGAGATAGACATGGCTAGAATGGAAAGTTAATCTGGTTCAGTGATACAGGACTGGAACGAGGTGTGAACTCAGTTCAGTAATGGACTTTGTCCGCTATGATGGTCTTGGAAAAGAGAATTGACTAATATGAAATGATTTTCTATTATTATGTGTGTATGCCACAAAGTTTCATGCTTTAAGTTATGATTATTGGGATTACATTTCACTACTATGATTTATCCCATGTTATGATATTATGATCTTTTATCAGGTTAATATTTTCAAAATATTATGTTCTTATGAATATGATATGATTGATATTTATTCTGTTTACCCTTACTGAGAATTTGAGCTCACCCTTTTGTATGTTTTCTTTTCCCCGGGTCAGGAAGAAGGGTATTAAGTAGGATATTCCAAAAGGGACTCTAGATATGATGAAATAAACAGGAGACAATGTAGATGATTTATGAACCAGTTGTTTATGTTTCCCAGTTTCTAAAGACACTATACCTATATGGTCATATCATGGTTTTGTTATATGTTGTAATAAGTAAGCTTCAATTCTGAAGTAATAACCATGTATGTAAAGTATGGGTCATTATAGGTGGTGCTGCACTTAGGGCGGCGGGGGTGGCCCAAACTGCAAGCACTACTAAAAAACAGGCCTTTAACAGCACTAGCCTTTATCAGTCCTAGAAAAAAGTACTAATAATGGTTTCCTTTATCAACACTAAAAATTCATTGATAAAGGGTAAATTTTATCAGCTCTTTTTTTATCGATGATAAACGATTCCCTTTATCAATGCTTTATTTTTAGCACTGATAAATGTTGCCCTTTATCAGTGCTTTATTTTTATCATTAATAAATAATAACTTTTATCATCACTAAAAAAGAATTGATAAAGGTATTTAATGAAATGAAATAATTAAACATATTAATATTAAAAATGAGTAAATTAAAAAGTATTAAAAATATTAATTAAATAATTATTGTTAAAAATGAATAATGTTAATATACATATATATAAATTATAGATGTTAATAAATAGTATATATTAAATATATAGATATATAAAATGAATAAATTCAAATAATTAAACAAATAAATATTAAAAATGGGTAAATTAAGACAAATATTAAATATTTTATTAATTAAATAATTTTTCATAAAAATAAATAAATTTAACATAAATATATATATTATAAATATTAATAAATATTATATGTTAAATATATATATATATATAAGGAATAAAATTTAAAAAATAAACAAGAAAATTAAAAATGAATAAATTGTAATAATTAAACAAAAAAATAAAAATGAATAAACTACAAAATTATTAAAAAAAATATTAAGGAAACAATTATTAATTAAAATGAATAATTTATATATATATATATATTAATTATAAATACTAATAAATAATTTATATTAAATATAAATACAAAAACTGAATAAATTTTAATAATTAAAAACATATTTGTAATGTCCCTGACCTGAATGGGATCCACTAAACTGGTTCCACGAGTTGGGTCATCACATGACCTCAAGTGTGCCTCCTCATATTCTAGATGTTGTCGACTAGCATCAAGAGTCTAATAAGCCACATGGGTAGATTATACCCTCTTTACTAAAGTGGTCCACATAAGTTAATAATATAAAAAGTGGAAATATTGAGTAACAACCAATAAAAATGCTTAAAAAACATCTCTTAAAATAGGGTACAAACTACAAATCAACATTAACCATGTCATGTCTTTCTATTAGTGCCAAAATGAAGGAAATCCAAAATAAAGACAACCAGCTGAATCACTAAAACGGTCATGACATCAAATCTGTATCCTCATCCAGGCATATCACAATAACAACACAACTCCCTAGAACATGGCCCTTACCTTTATACTGACCTGCAACCATGAAATATGCTCAAGTACCAAAAGGTGTCTGCTCTCACCCAAATTTTCCCAAGATTTTAAGGTTAAGCGGTCGCTTGTAGTTCAGTTTGGGTTGTTGAATCCTCAGAGACCAAAGAAGTAACCTACGGACACGTACATTCTATGGACTATTTTTAGCTATTAAGTGGCCAACATTGGGTTGATTTTAGATGGGTTTAATTGAACACTAAAATTCTTAAGTGAATTCAAATTATTAAAAGGGTTAATCCTCAGTTATTACAAGGTGTGGATTGGATGCATTATTTTATATATATATATATATATATATATATATATTTCAATTTCTTATATTTGAGATGGGTTCATTTAATGAGATCAAACAAATCATAACTAACTATTTTAATTCCTACATACCCTAATACTAATCTCCTATACACTTTAAGGATCAAAGTTTTGAGCACTCCAATGTAAAGTTTCGTATTATCACTTGAAGTGTGTGACCTTAAATTCAATAAGGATGAAGAGGTTTTAAAATCATCAAATAAAAATATCATTTAAAAGAAGTGATTAGACATTAATGGAGTGAGAAATAACATCTAATTCAGACCCTTTATACTCCCTTGGATCAACCCAAAGGTGTTTTATCCCTCCAATGATCATATGGTTTCAATGGAAGCGGGAAGTAGACTTGTGAGGGAGGAATTGGAGAAGTAAAAAAACAATGAAATAACGATCACTCCACCAATGTGTGATAATCTCAAAAGGTTTGGTGTGAAAAATTTTACACCATGAGTCATAGTATCAAAGTGATAAGAATAATAATAGTAAATGAGAATATGAATAACTTTTATAAATAATCTAAGGTAATTCAAGAACTTACAATTGAAGGAATGTGATTACAACATCAAATTGGAAGCATAACATTAAAATGAAACAAAGATAAAATATGATTAAATACATCAACACCACTGCATTAAATAGGTATTTTGGGAGCCTTGGGTTGAGTCTCCAATAATACAAAGAATTCCACTTGATTATGGTAGGCCTATGGTGGTGGAAAGTAAGGGAGAGTGGACTTCATTATCCTTGACTTGAAGTGGCAGCCATCTTTCATTCACTAAACTAACGTGCATATATTTCCTTCTATATGGCCGAATTAGAGTGGGACATAGAATACAAAAGTGAATATACGGATTTATACTAGCTCTATGTAAAATTTCAGCCCAAATGAATTTGTTCTTTCCTAGATATGATTAAATTGGTGGGATGTTTTTCTGGGTCGTAGAATCTGGCCCAGAATTTTAACTCTAACTTGAGCCACCTGAATAACCATGATGGAGGCTGAATTAGGACTGGATCTTGAAGAATTACATGTTAATAAATATTTATTCTATCATCCCACTAAATTTGGGTTTCATTGGGTATGTATTGTGGGCCCCACATTCTCATTAGTGGGATGTTTCCCAATCTGCCTTCCCCAAAATTGTTTCCTTTCATCGCCAAATATCCCCATCATCCTTTATGAATCCTCCATTGATCCCTAAATAAAAAATGTTTATATTTAAGTTTAGATCCATTTAACAAAATATAAAATTAAAATATGGATAATTACATTAATTAAAATCAGATGAATCATTGGGCCTAAATTGGTGTACATTAGGCTTGAAGTGCACAAATGATGAGAATGGATGTTCAAAATTTAAATCCACTAACTCAAGAACATAAGATAAAAAATGAAAATTTAATACCATTAAAATGTAATTAACATATGTATTTTTATTGGTTAATCACACCCCCAACTTGAGATTTTCTAGTCCCGAGCAAAACGTATCTCAACAATATGAAATTCGAATTACTTTTTCCAAAAACATTTTAATACACAATGGACACCAAAAACCCTTATACCAAACAATCATGAAACTCATCAAAATATTTTAATACAAGATAGTTTCATAAGAATATCTCAATCCCAATCTCATTCCTTTGTTCAAATTCATTACCATATTTCATCCAATATCAATTAAGAGTGATGATGTGTTGTGCATCACATTAGACATGGGGGTTCATCTTTATTCAATGGGGAAATGATGGAAGCTCTAGTTGTAATAAAATTTAAATATTAAGTTGAGTATTCTATTTTTTTATTGCATTTTTTTTTTTGTTTTTTTGTTTTTTTTTTTTTTGCAATTTTTCCATGGTAATTGAAATTGCACTCAAAATAGTCAACCCCTGTAGTGAGACTTTGCCGATGACTCTCGGGTTCAAATACCTTAGGGCACCAAGTGAATACCACATACTCAGGCATCATATTGAGTTAACTCAGTCAAAAACCAATTCAAATTACCATAAATAGAGATACAATTACTAACTCTAGTCCAGAAAACTATGGAGTCACAATCCTCAAGTGTCGAAAGCCATGCATTAGGTCATTTCATTTCTATACGTGCACATTTATTGTTTTTTTATACTCATATTAAAACTAAAATGATCACAAAACCTATTCTATGTATTTGTGGGACCCCATGAACTCAAACTAATACCCCACTATCCAAAGGACGTGCGTTGTGATCTCTTTTTTTTATTTGGATGAAAATATAAATGATGAAATTTCACATTAGATAGCCACACTTTCCAAAATCTATGCTCATAAAATTATACATGGATTAAAATTAGAATTAGGGCAAGCTAAATTATTTGATATTCAATTTAAAAGTGTGAAATTTTTATTATCATGTTCAAAGTTAAAGTAATATTTCCTACCATTTACACACATTTTTTTCAAATAATTTTTTTCACACAAAAGAATTTTTTTTACACAAAATAATTTTTTTTTATTTCATCTCCCCCCAAAATAAAATAACATTATCCCTAGTGTTTGAAGAAAAGAAAATTTAGAAGGGGTAGAGGCAAATAAGGAAACTTCAAAAAGAAAATTTAAATATGAGGATCATAGAATGAAGTCACCTAGTGGTTGGAGTTGAAGTACCTGCTACTCCAATTTAGTCCTATGATATCCATGTCATCTACAGAGTTCCCTAGTGGAAAAAGGAAAAAACAAAAAAAAACAATATATATATATATATATATATTCAAATAATAAAAAAGTATATATACAAAAAAAATAAGGAAGCACTATAAGTTGTAGGTCAGTGGTAAGTGCGCGCCCCTGTCTCCCTTCAGTCCCGGGTTCGATTCCCCGCGACTTCGCCAGTTGTGACGGGGTTTGACCCACATCCTACGATGTGTCCTTTTATATTTTTTTAATTATTATTATATTTTTATTTATTAATTGGTGTTTTTATTTTAACCTACAAACACATAAAAATAAAATAAAATAAACTGATGACACATTTTCCTTTTTTTAAATTTCTGGGTAAGGTATTACTCAAGGATCACACCACGTGACACGGATGAATATGGCGCTCCCCTTTCATACCCATCCTTACTCATAATATAAGAACATGTCAAAATTATATATTTTTTTAAATATAAAAATGATTAATTAATCCTATTTGAAAAATAAATATGATTCATAAAGATTGGAAACATGAAAACCACGGGTTGCCTCCCATGAAGCACTTTTATTTAACATCATTAGCTCGACAAGGATCCTAAATCTATCAAATTTTTTTGGTTCATAGGTTGGATCAGTTAACTCAACCTCTATTTCTTGTTTATTGAATGATTCCATGAATGGTTTTAACCTATGACCATTGACCTTGAAAATGTGACCACTTGTGGGATCTTGAATCTCTACTACCCCATGGGGGTACACATGATGCACTATGAAAGAACCTGACCATATAGACCTTAAATTTATTCGAGTGTAAATGAAGTTTGGAACTATATAAGAGCACAAAGTTTCCTGGTTCAAAATTTTTGACTTTGATATTCCTAGATTGGTAGTCTTGAACTCAAGATTTATTTATCCTTGAATTTTCATAAGCCTCCATCCTAAGTTTCTCAAGTTCATTCAGATCTAATTTCCTCTTTTCTTTGGCCAAAGAAATGTCAAAATTCATTATTTTGATTGCCCAAAATGCCTTAATCTCAATTTCAATAGGTAAATAGAAATATTTTTTATAAACCAACCTATATAGTGACATGCCTAGGATAGTTTTGAATGTTTTATGATATACCCAAAGAGCATCCAGGAGATTCTTAGACCAATATTTCCTAGAGGGATTCATATTTTTTTCAAGAATTTGCTTAATATCCCTATTCTATAGCTCAACTTGACCATTGGTTTGAGGATAGTACACAGTCGAAACTTTATGATAAATCCCATACTTAGACATGAGTGAAGAGAATGCACAGTTGTAGAAATGGGTTCCTCGATCAAAGATTATTACCCTAGGAATTCCAAATCGAGAAAATATTTGCTCTTTCAGAAATTAGATCACAACATGATGGTCATTAGACTTGGTGAGAATTTCATCAACCAATTTTGAGATATAATCAATAGCTAAGAGGATGTAGAGGTATCCCCTAGAGTTTGGGAAGGGTCACATGAAATCAATTCCCCAAAAATCAATGATTTCAATGACCAGAATAGGAGTTAGGGGAATTTGATTCCTTTTGGTAATGGATCCTAATTGTTGACATTGAGGGAAACTTTTTCAGAATTGGAAGGAATATTTAGTGAGGTTAGGCAATTATAAACCACTTTGGAGGAACATTTTAGTTGTATTCTTTGTGGAAAAGTGTTCTCCACATGCCTCTCTATGACAAAATTTTAGAATGGACTCTTGCTCAGACTCCAGAACACATCTTATAATGATTTGATTAGGATAGAACTTAAAGAGGTAAGGATCATAAAACACATAGTTTTTGACATCCAAAAGAAATTTGCTCTAATCTTGGGTCCCTAGGAATTTTGGAATGTCACCCGTCACCAAATGGTTTGCTATGTGAGCATACCATGGACAATAACTCACTAAATAGAGGTGCTCATTAAGAAATAAATCAGACACAGAATGGTGATGTGAGTTGTCTTTTAATTCCATCCTAGAGAAGTGATCAGCTACAATATTTTCAACACCCTTTTAATCCTTAATGGTTAAATTGATCTCTTGAAGAATAATGACACACATAATCAATCTATCCTTAGCATGTTGTTTTTGTAAGAGCTATTTTAGTGCATAATGGTTAGTGAACACGGTGATGGTGGATCCTAAGAGGTACGACCTAAAATTTTCTAAGTAAAACACAACAGAAAGTAACTCCTTCTCAGTGGTGGTGTAGTTGATTTGTGCATCATTTAAAGATTTTCTTGCATAAGCAATGACACATGGATTTTTCTCACATTTTTTTCCTAAGACTTCTCCTATAGAAAATTCACTGGCATCACACATGAGTTCGAAAGGAAGGTTCCAATTTGGAGACTACATGATAGGTGGAGAGATAAGAGCTGACTTGAGTGTAGAGAATGATTCCTCACAGCTTACTGTCCATAAAAATGGAGCATCTTTCACTAATAGAGCACAAAGTGGTCGAGAAATAGAGTTGAAATTCCTAATGAACCATCTATAGAAACCAACATTTTTTAAGAAAGACCTCACTACATAGACAGTTTTGGGTGATGGAAGGTGAAAAATGATGTCAATCTTGGCTTTATCAAATGCAATCCCCATACTCGAGACTAGATGGCCAAGGACTAGTCCCTCTTTAACCAAGAAATGGCATTTTTCTCAGTTTAGGACCAGATTCATTTCTTCACATCTTGACAATACTCTCTCCACATTCCTCAGACATCCCTCAAATGTATCCACAAACACAGAGAAGTCATCCATTAAGACCTCTATAAAATCCCCTACCATGTTTTAGAATATTCCCATCATGCACCGCTAGAAGGTTCTAGGGGCACTGCATAACCCAAAGGGCATGCATTTGAAAGCAAAGGTGTTGAATGGACATGAGAATGTAGTCTCCCCTTGATCCTCTAGGGAGACCTCAATTTGATTATACCCTGAGTACCCATCTAAGAAACATTAGAAGGCATGACCTGTGACTCTCTCAAGGAATTGGTCAATGAATAGTAAGGTGAAATGGTCCTTATTGGTAAATGAGTTTATCTTCCCTTAGTCGATGCAAACTCTCCCACCACTACTCACCCTTGTTGGAAGAATCTATCCATTTCTGATTTTTTTTAACCACTTAGATTGGGCTCACCCACTCACTCTCAGCTATGGGATAGATGATACCAGCTTTTAACAATTTCAAAAGTTCCTTCCTTACTGCCTCCATGAGATGAGGATTGATTCTCCGTTGAGGTTGACGACATGGATTTGAATCAGATTCTAGAACAATCTTATGAGTCCCAATTAGTAGGATAATCCCAGGAATATCAGACAAGGTCCAACCAATGGCTTTTTTATATTTCCTAAGAACATTAAGATTCATCCTCTCATGATTGGCTTCAAGAGAAGAAGAAATGACAATAGGATGTGTTTGATTGTCCCCTAGGAAGGCATACATGAGTGAAGTGGGAAGTTCCTTTAATTCAAGATTAGGTTGGTTAAGAATTTCAGCAGAAGATTGGGACATTGGATCAAGATATATTTTGTTTCCTAGAGTTTTATATATAATCAAATCCCCATGTGTAGAAGTTTCAGCTACAAGATTGGTTTGATTAGATTTAGGTAAGGAAGTTTGATTGGTCTCCATGAAAGTGGTTTCCTAAAAAGTTTCACTGATTATTGGACCTAAGACTTAATCATAAGAGCAATTTGAAAATGATTCAATCCAAGGAGATAAACTTCCTTTATGTAAACAAAAGAAATCAATCTCATCCTGACTTAAACATCCATCAAATATTATTTGATGTTCTATGGATTCATTATCAATGCTTCCTATCATGTTTACTTCATGAATGTACTTGTCATCCCCTATTTGTATGCTTGTATTATAGATGTTCAAGTCTAGACTCATGTTTCCAAAGGTGATGGTGATGTTCCCATTTAGGACTCAGATAATAGAGTTGATTGTTTCATGGAAAGGATGGCCAAGGATGATTGGGGTTTGTTCCTTATTTCCTAAGTTTGGATGGTTTTCAAGGACAGTGAATTCAATAGGGTAGATGATGTTTTCAACCTTTACCAGAACATCCTTTAAAATCCCCTTTGGAACCCTAATGCTACGATCAGCAAGTTGAAGTGTGACAGATGTGGGTTGGAGATCTTCTAGGACTAAATGGTAGTACACAGCATATGGTATGAGATTGACACTAGTATCTAGGTCACACAAGGCCTTGACAACATTGTTCTCTCCTAATTCAACATTGATGTAAGGGAAACTCGGGTCTTTCAACATATGAGGAATCGTCCCTTGATTGGTGGTACTCACATTATCAGCCAAAAGGACTTGGTTTTTATGTGATAATTTCCTTTTAAATGTGCATAGGTCCTTAAGGTATTTTGATTATGTAGGAATGTTTTTAATAGCATTGAGGAGTGGAATGTTCAACTTGACTTGTGAGAATATTTACCTCAATTTTTCATTCAATCCAGGCATGGTTTTTCCCATCATGTGTTGATAAAATGTTGTAGGTTGTGGGTTTTTGTGTTGAAGGGTTGTTTTTTTGACAATTTTATCATGTTTTTCAATTTGATCATTTGGTTCATTTGAATTTTCATTAGAGTTTGAATCTTCGCATGGTTTCTGACTTATTTTTTTAGGTTTCTCAATTGATTTCCCACTTCTTAAAACAGTCACATCCTTTAGTTGTTCATGAGTTGTTTGATTACAAATTGACTCACCCCTTGAAGTTTAGGATGGTACCACCTGAGTAGGCATGGTTTCCTTTCCAATTTTGATGTTTTGAAGTTCTTATTTTACGGAAGAGACTTCTGAGTTCATCATTTCCATTTGTTTGCACAATTTTTCTAGTAGGTTTTGTGGAACAGTTTGGGTTGGTTCTTGAGAAGATTGGTTTATCCCAGGGGGATATTTTGGAGGTGGTATGGTTTGTTGAAAATGGACTCATGGTTGTTGATATTGGATAGGTTGGGTTTGGAACTGGTTATGGGTTTGGTAGTTATTATGGGGGTAATTATTTTATCCTTGTGGTTGGCTATGTTGTTGGTTATCTTTCTAGTGGAATTCTGGGTGGTCATTATACCTTGGGTTGAAGGTGTTTTGGTATTGAGGCTTTTGAAAGTTCAAGTAATTTACTTCTGCTGGGGGTCCTCCTAAAATAACATCCTTGATGGATGGAATGGTTGGGCAGTTTTTTGTCTTATGGTCATGTTTGTCACAAATTGTGCAAATATGGTCTACATTTTGGATTTCATGGACTTTCCTAAGGTTTATCTCGACAACCTTCCTAGAGAGTGTTGTGAGTTTAGACCTAAGGCTTTCCTCTTATCTAAGTGTATTAATTTTAGTAGTTCTTTGTGGATTTTCAGAATATGGTGAAGTTCCTCATGTTTGGTTTTTTCATCAAGGCTTTCCAGATACTCGTAAGCATCATTTGGGGCTTTGTCTTTAAAAGTTCCATTACACATCATGTCAATTAATTGTTTGTTCCCCAGACCCAACCCTTCACAGAAAATTCAAACTTGTTCTGGGATTGAAAAACCATGGTGTGGAACCATGTTTAGATTTTCTTTGAACATCTCCCATGTTTCATATAATTACTCTCCCTCTTTTTCAAAAAAGTTTTGGATTCTCTTTTTAAGTGCAATTGTTTTGTGGTGTGGAAAATATTTTTTGTAGAATTCTCTTTGTAGTTGGTCCCAAGAGTTGATGGATGATAGTCTAAAATTTTTTATCCAATTTTTAGCTTTAACCTTTAAATAAAAAGTAAATAGCCTCATCTTAGCTGATTCTATTTTATGTGGGGGACACATGGTTTCTACAATGTCATTAAACTTCTTAACGTGAAGGTAGGGCATCTCGGACTCCATTCCATGGAATGTGGGAAGGTGGTTTAGGACATGGGGTTTAATGATGTAATTGGAAAATCATAGGTAATTTTGTCTAATTCATGAGGGGGAATTGGTCCAGGTAGGTGTGAGGTAGTCATTCATGGTTTGATCGACTGCATTCCCAAAGTTTGGGGCTGCCTCATTTGGATTTCCATTTTGGTTCCCACCCAGGTTTATGAGTTGGTTTCTTTAAAGACCTTCCATTTAAATGGGATCAATTTTTGACTCTGGGTTATTACGAAGATTAGGATATAATGTAAGGATTTCCCTTAGTGTACTTGATTCCCCAACCCCAGGACTATCCACCCTAACTAGATGGTTTGATTGGTCACGAGTGTAGGAGGACATGCGCCAAAAGAAAAAAAAATGAGAAAGGGAAAAGATAAGAGAATTTGGATGAGAATATAATAAATGGTGGATAATAGAATGGGTTTTTATATAACTTACTTGGGTCCTAGTGAACGGACCCAAAATTTTGTCTCGCCCAAATTTACCCAATATTTTTGGGTTAAGCGGTCGCTGGTAGTTTAGCTTGGGTTGTCGAATCCTTAGAGACCTAAGAAGTAACCTACAGACACGTACATTCTATGGACTATTTTTAGTTATTAAGTGTCCAACATTGGGTTGATTTTATATGGGTTTAAATGAACACTAAAAGTCTTAAGTAAATTCAAATTATGAGAAGGGTTGATCCAAGGTTATTACAAGGGGTGGATTGGATGTATTCTTTTTAAAAAAAATATTTCAATTTCTTATATTTGAGATGGGATCATTTAAAGAGATCAAAAAAATCATCACTTACAGGTTTAATTCCAACACACTCTAATAATAATCACCTATACACTTGAAGGATCAAATTTTTGAGCACTCCAATGTAAAGGTTCTTATTATCACTTGAAGTGGGTGACCTTAAATTTAATAAGGATGAAGAGTTTTTAAAATCATCAAATAAAAATATCATTTAAAATAAGTGATTAGTCATTAATGGAGTGAGAATAACATCCAATACAGACCCTTTTTTATCCCTTGGATCAACCCATAAGTGGGTTATCCCTCCATTTATCCTATGGTTTCAATGGAAGCGGGAAGTTGACTCATGAGGGAGGAATTGGAGAAGTAAAAAAACAATGAAATAATGATCACTCCATTGTTGTGTGATAATCTCACAAGGTTTGGTTTTAACAAGTTCACACCTTGAGGAAATGGTATCAAAGTGATAAGAATAAGAATAGGAAATGAGAATATAAAAAACATTTATAATGAATCTAAGGTAATTCAAGAACTTACAATTGAAGGAATGTGATTACAACATCAAATTGGAAGCATAACATTAAAATGAAACAAAGCTCAAATATGGTTAAATGATTTAACACCACTACCTTAAATAGGCATTTTGGGATCCCTAGTTTGATCCTCCAAAAGTAAAAAAAAATCATCCCACTTGATTATGGTAGGCCTAGGGAGGTGGAAAGTAAGGGAGAGTGGACTTCTTTATCCTTGACTCAAAGTGGCAACTAGCTTGCATCCACTGCACAGACGCACCTAGATGGCCTTCTATATGGTCGAATTAGAGTGGTCCATAGTATAAAAAAGTTAATATCCAGATTTATCCTATATCTTTGTATAATTTCATCCAAAATTAATTTGTGGTTGCCGAGATATGATTTAATGGGTGGTATGTTTTTCTGGGCCGCAGAATCTAGTCCATAATTTATCTCTAACTTGGGCCGCCTGAATAACCATAATGGAGGCCGAATTAGCACTGATTACTAAATAATTATATGTTCCCCTATATGTCTTCTATCATCCCACGAATGTTTGGCTTCATAGGGTCTGTAATTTAGGCCCATCATTCTCATCAGTGGGCTAGTGTCCAACCTGTCTTCTCCAGAATTATTTTCTTTCGTCGCCAAATATCCCCATCATACTTTATGAATCCTCCATTGGCCCCTGAATGAAAAATGTTCCTATTGAAGTTTAGATACATTTAAAAAAATATAGAATTAAAATATGTATAATTAAATTCCTTAATATCAGATGAATCATTGGGACTAAATTGGTGTACATGAGGCATGAAGTGCACAAATGATGAGAATGGATGTTCAAAATTAAAATATACTAATTGAGGCCCATAAGATCAAAAATGAACATTTAATACCATTAAAATTTAATTAACATATGTATTTTTATTTTCTAATTAGTGTCCCAAGTAGGGTGTGAGTACAACTCAGTAGGCCACCAGCAATGGTGTCTACAAAATATCCAGTCTAAAAAGATAGTGCATGCTAGTATGAAGTAAATGGTAAGATAGACAAAAAGAAAATTTAGGTTTCATTATATAACAAAGTACACTTACAATTTTCTATCTTTATTACCATTTTAATCATTTATAAATCGCCATTACTTAATCCATTTTCATCTCGTGTTCTATGGGTTATGGTTTTACATCATTTACACAATGGTATAAGCTGGAAACCATCATGCATAAGGGTATAAGTCAAGTTCCCTATAACAATAGAGATAAACATATCATAACAATTCAACACACCTACCTTGGATCCTCTATCTAGGTAATCTCAACAAATTAAACCATTAAGGGAAAAGATCATCAGTCTGACTCCCCAACCTGTGAATTCCTGAATGGGGTTAGAGCATCAGTCCAACCCGACCCGTGGGAGGTGCCTTGGTCCTTTATCCCACCACCAATCCAAGTGCACATTATTATTTATCCATTAAACACAAATATACCATATCAAAACCAAATACAACCAATAAAATTATCAATCACATTCCATAACCATCAACATGGTAATTAATACAATTTCATAACCCATTAACACATTTTCCATTTACATTACATAGCCTTTTAGACCAATTACCATTATTGTGCCTTAACCCATTAAGTATATTCAAAAATTCCCATACATTATCCAATATTAAACAATTACCATAAATTATCCCATATAGATCATTTTTCATTTCACAAGTATTTTCCCACTTATGCATTTCAAGTACAATTCTTATATCACATACCACAACCACTTCATTACATTCAATCCATTAGGTATAGCCCATAATTACCATGTATTAACCCATTCAACATATTCATCAATTCCCTTATTCAAACCCATTTACATGTTTTTCAATTCATAGGCCATTTCCAAATTAACAAGTTTATCATTTCATATATACTAATCCTTTTAGGTATTTAAACCTAATTCATAAGTCATTCGACACAATCTCAATTCACCCCATTAACCCTTTTTCAAGCCACACCAAACAACCCCTTATGCCATTATCCAAACCTAGGCAAAAATTTCATTATTCCATTTTAAACTCCACTAAACATATTCAACATGTTCAATATGGGTTCTGTGTTATCACAAGTCAATTCTACCCTTAACTTTACTAATTTCTAGGGTCAAAAATGTCAATTCACCCCATGGGTGTACCTAAATCATTCTAATCCTCCTCAGCGTATCACATGGGGATCATGAGGGGTCTAATTTTTTAATTATCCATCCATTTTAATGAATCTTACTCAATGTAATAAATGCACAACATGAGGGGAGAAAGATCTAAACCCGCATGGAAAAACCTATAACAAAACTATGGGATATAACTTATAGACCACCTACCTCGAATCTGATGATGAACATACAATTAATCACAGAATTAGATAAAAAATTTAACACCCTTTGAATTCTATCCTAATATCCACTGGAGCAAAGTTTTTTAGGGATTTAGAAGAAGATAACCCAAGAAACAATCCCTAATCCAGAATAATTAAGAAAGAGGGATATTAGACTTAACTGAAGCATCGGTCTACAACCAATAGTGATCCAAAAGGACTAGATATGATGTAGATAAATACTTGGGATATCTTTATGTTCTTGGTTTGTCACTAGGGTTATGATGGGACGAATGGGAGGAAAACTCATGTAGAACTTAAAAATCCATAAGGACAAAAATGTAAATTATCCAACTTTTATCGGAGTGAATGGTTTTCCAAAACCTGTACAAATCGTACGCATGATACTATCTAAGTGGAAAAGGTAGAATGGTTACCTTGGGAGCTCTGGATGTTCTGAAAAAACATGCACTAACCGTTCATAATTCCACTATCCAAGGTTTCATGGTTTTTCTGGGAAGGTTGTATGGTTTACTTAATCGTGCACCGACCGTGCACCTTGTACAGGTTGGCCTGGTTTTCTTTATTTTCATGTCCTAAACCCCCATAACACCCTTGAGGCTCCCCTTAGTCCTGGGATACATTTAATTAACCAAAAAATAGATTAAATCCAAAATTTAAACAAGTTCAAACCTTCATGAAGACCAGGATCTTACAATATACCCACCTTATAATGACTCGTCCTCAAGCCGCATTCCCGAGCATCTCTAAGCTTCCAAGGCATCAAGATTGGGCCACTGAGCCTGCACATCTAAATCCCCTTCCCCATGTTTTTTCCTAAACATTACCCCATTATCATTCAAATGGACCAAAGGTACAACATTACTACACAAAACCATCTCATTCTATTCCACAAGGTGAAATAGGTGCTCTTTAAAGACACATCATTCTCAAACCACACATTAACCACTAGAATTCCATATGGAAACCTAGAAAACACTACCAAGAATAAAACACGAGGAAACTTTTCACATATAATTATATTTTTAAAAACATAATCGGCACTCCATTGGTATGATCCTCTTCAAAAATCATGACCCAAATCACTTGGTGCCATTTTCCATTTTTTCAAAATTCTAACGATGACCCAAACTCAGCACCACCTGAAGAAAAAACATGGTCTTCGCAACCACATTTAAAAAACTACACCAATCCACAACTGATGTCCTAATGGTCCCATTCCATAATCAAATGTTTGAAACACCACCAACACACTCAAACACTCAACTGGTCTAACCTGATCCAACACTTGTTATCAAGGAAAAACCACCAAAAAAGGTTCTTACTCAAGTCCTCCCAACCCAAAACTCTAATCACACCATCAACCAACCACTTTAACACTATGATTATCTATACCATACACTTTAACTCACTCATAACCTCTTATAGTGATCGGAACCCCACTATTGAGAAGAACTATTATCACCACAACACAACTTCACAACATACCTGATGCGTTCCCAAATCACCATTCCCAGACATTTAGAAGGAATTATCCCTATATTAGATTCCAACCTTTCCATTGAAACCATCTAGAAGGACATCCCTACGTCATCCATTCACGAACTAAGAACAACCTGGCCTCCTTTAAGATTTCCTTCATTTCTGAAAAGCACTTTCCACTATGAACATCAGACTGGTGATGAGTCACAACTTACCATGTCTTTTATTTTTACCATATCATGCCAAACCAACCTGACTGTATTGTCCCCAAACACCCACCTTCCACTATTGAAATACTACTCTATACACTCACCAATGGAACTTCATTACATAAGGATTACCAAAATTACCAAGGAACCTACCTGGGTTATTCCCTAACATCTGGTAACTCTACCGTCAAAGCATCCACTATCATCCAAAACATCATTGTGCTTCACCACACCCATCAATATCACTATCACCAATACCCTTGTAATATCTACATCAATTGAAGTTGATTAGGATCTTTCTCAAAACCCATATCCAATATAAAATTTCACTTTTCATTCCAAAACTTTTATAGTAGGTGGTTTACAGCTCACCCCTTGTGTACCTCTTTTCAACCGAGAAAGGTCTTCCCCGATCAACTCATCCTAGAACACCCATCTTCTCTGTTGGAATGGAACTAAATCGCATAGAATAGGTTCCTTGACACTTCTAGACCTTATGATGTCACCCAAATACACCTAATTGAGTCCATGATGATTTTTATGATGTTTTAGAACCCATCCTCCTTTTCCATAAATCATTGTCAGGTCTTACCACCCCACTTCAACGGATTTAACTCAAACATCTCGAATTTCATTTGGGAATACCCTGATCCCAAAACCACCACTTAGATAAATCAACCACCATAACCAAGGCCCACCTAACCTCTTATGAAGAACCCAATGTGCACCTCATAGTTTTCTCATTGTCATTTCGATGCCAGCACATCAACTCCACACTCTACTCTATACATCTAGGACTAAAATATCACTCCCAACCTTAGGAGTGTCATTACCATCACCTTACATGAGGGATTCTGACCACACGACATACACTTTATCACAATTAAAACCCCAAAACATATACATGGATATCTTTCTTTTCCCAGAATAAGAAAACGGAGGACACCCAGTTCCCATTCCTGGATTTTGTGAACGACACCCATGACATTTTTTGACACCTATTATATCCCAAGGATCTCACCTATAACCATTGATAGTGTGCATACCATCATCCTGATCCACATATACCGTCCCCATGAGCATAAACTACATGATGTCCCTCATCCAACTAAAACACCTTCATGTTTATTGGAGTAAAACCAGAGCTTCTCAACATAATGGGGAAGATGTTAAGATTTTGGGCATGATCATCACTAGCTGAGGTACTCTAAAAATTTGTTGAAGAACAACACCAAAAACTTATCCATTACTGATATCATCTCCCACTATAGAAAACCATGACCTTCCAAGGATCTCAGGATTCCCTGGTGCACAAACCTCACCATCACTTAACCACAACTGGTTAGGCATGATTTTCCACCAAGACTCACCACCACTCCATAACCATCTTCTAAGAAGCTATGAAGCAATATTTCCTATGGAACTACTTCAACCACACCCTTTAAAATCTTTTGGTATGCCCCTAATAGTTAACAACTGAAACACAATGGTCCACTACACCAATAAAACCAATGGTCTCTCGCATAACAAGACTTCCCAAAATGGTTTCATAGAGAACAACATATGATTATCCCGATCGAAACTGCACCTTACCAGCGTGTGCCCACATCTGAACCTCATTAGATCCCTCAAGATTTTTCAGTTTCCTATGACCACTCAAACACAAACTTTAGTTCCCAAAACCCCACCATCATCTGAGCATATCCCAACGCCCACTTACTCAACTAACCATGCCTCTTGTTTCATTAACCTCATTGGCCTCAAGGAATTATAAACATATAACCCAATAACTAAACCATTCGTACAGACAATCTTGTCCACGTGACCATCCTCACCTCGAGTGTCACCTTAAAAACAAAATCATCCAACCGTGTTTCATTCACTATTGTATCTTGAACTTTGAAACGTCATAAATACCTCCATTAATCATCATCAAAAGAGATATGTCAAGAATCTACATGATACATCCCTACGAAACAAACCTTACAAATTACCACAAGCACTTGAGTGACCTTCTGAAAGAATAAGGGAAAAACTATACCATTTACCAAAACTTGATGGTACTCATTATGCATTGATTCCACCTCTAAATCATCTCCCATGCTTTATATTCTATGGTACCTGCATCACTGGTCTAGCATCCCATGAGGTCACCCTTATTTTCTCCTAAAATTTCAATGCATAACAACAACTCAAGACACATCAACAAACCATCAACCTTCCCACTTATCCCTCTCCTTAATCCAAACACAAATCACAAGTTATTTACTCACAAGGTCATCGAAACCTATCCACCATCATTAAGGTATAGTATTCACTCCATATGGTCATGACCAAATGAGATTTTCCACACTCATATTACCGAACTATGACTCACGACCCAAAGGTCAAAACCCTACCAAGGTTTCCCTAAAAAAATCTCATATTCTATATCGTAACCAGAAATCCCTCACAACCCAAATCCAATGTCTCGAACTAGGTAACTCTCACTACCCCAAACCAACTATACAAGGTCCAAATTATCAACATAAGGAATACCAATTACCTGATTCTCCCAAATGTTCCATCACCACATATCCTTTCAAAATTAACTCCTATATATTTGAACTAATCAATTCAAATTTTAAACTCCTCATTCTTCCGATGCTTCAAAATTCCCTACCTTATTCATGACTATAATCCAAAACATTTTCCTCAACTAAACACTTTGATGATTGATAGATGAGATTTAGAACATAGATGGAAAATATCTTATACTATTAACCTTAAAAAAACCACACCACATAAACTTTTCCCATGGTTATCATCACACTTAGAACACTACTTGCTTCTATCTATACCACAGGTCATGGAAAACATTGGGTAAACCAAATTACATAATCACAAGTATTCTGTCAAACACCTTTTTAAACTATTTCCTCTTTTACAAAACAGATTTCTTCTCTTAGGTACTTTTCCCATTTCACAACTTGTTATAATCATAATTTTAACTCATGTACACCTGTCATTAAACAAAATAATTTATTTATTATTAACATTTATTCCATTTTACCCATTTTTATCATCTTTATTAGACACCATTTTTCTTCAAATTTTAGGAAATTAAAGTACATTTAACGCTTCATGTCTTGCACACCCATCTCATGCATTCCTATCATGATGAATTCCACCTATATCCTTAGGTTACTAAAATGATACATGAATTCAGAAACTCATGCCATTATAGCCGTGGAAAAAATTTCATAAATCAGTCACATCACACAACATGTGCATCACCCAATAGTGAAATATCATTCAACTATAACAACACGCTTCAAGAATAATAATTACCACCATGGTTGACTTTGATTTTCCCTCATACATGGGTTAGCTTCTCCCAATAATGAGATCATTACCATGGATAGATAGATCCCAACCACTTCTCTACCATCCCAAATAACAAAACCCGAGAAAATAACTTCTCTGATACCACTTTGTAACATCCCTGACCTGGGATCCACTAAACTGGTACCCCGATCCGAGTCTTCACATGACCTCAAGCGCGCCTCCTCATACGCTATAGGCTGCCAACTAGTGGCGACGGTCTAATAAGCCATGTGGGGAGACTATACCCTCTTTACCAGAGTAGGAAACAATAGTTAACAATATAAATAGTGGAAATAATGTGTAATAACCAACAAACATGAATAGCCAAACATCTCCCAAATTTGGGTAAAAACCACAAATCAACATTAATAAAGTCATTTCATGGTAATTATTCCAGAATGAAGGAAACCCATAATAAAGACAACCAGCTAAATCCAAAAATCAATCCTGACTCCATGTCTAGATCCTCATCCATGCATATCCTAAACCCAACTTAACTCCCTAGAATAAGGCCCTTTCCCTTATCCTGGACTACAACCATGAAATCTTCTTGGGTACTAAACAGTGGCCCATGTAGGGTGTGAGAACAACTCTATAGTCCATCACCAACAGTTTCTACAAATTATCCAATATAAATAGATAGTAAATTCAAGTATGAAGTAAATGGTAAGATAAACAAGAGGAAAAATCATGTGAAATTAGATAACCAAGTACACTTAAACCATCTCTATCTTTATTACCATTTTCATCATTTATACCATCTTCATTACTTAATCCATTTTTATACCATGTTCCATGGGTTAGGGTTTTACATCATTTACACAATGGCCTAAGCCAGAAACCATCATGCATTAGCATATAAGCCAATTTTCCTATCTGACTATGGATAATCATTTCATAATAATACATCACACCTACCTTAGATCATTAGTCCAAGTAATCTCATCAAATGAAACCATTAGGGGCATAGAGAATTAGCCCAACTCCCTAACCAGTGCATTCTTGGGTGGGGTTAGAGCATCATTCCAACCCGACCCGTTGGAGGAGCATCAATCCTTTATCCCACCACCAAGCCATGTGCACATGCTTTTTTATCCATTCACCAAACACATACAACATCATTACCAAACACAACCAATACAATTATAAATCACATTCCATGACCATCAATATGAAAATTAATACTATGACATAACCCATTAACACATTTTCCATTTACATTACACGGTTGTTTATCTCAATTCCAATTCTCAAGCCTTAACTCATTAAGTATATCAACAATTACCATACATTAGCCAATATTCACCAATGACCATACATTATCCCATTTATCATTTCACAAGCATTTTCCCACTTATGAATTTCAAGTACAATTATTATATCACATAGAACAACCACTTCATTACATTCAACCCATTAGTTATACCCCATAATTCCCATGTATTAACCCATTCAGCATATTCGTCAATTCCCTTATGAAAACCTATTTAGATGTTCTTAAATTCACTAGCCATTTCAAAATTAACACATTTATCATTTCATAAATACTAATCCTTCTAAGAATTTCAACATAATTCATAATCCATTCGACACAATATCAATTCACATAATGAACCATTTTCATACCATGCCAAACAACCCCTTATACCATTATCAAAACCTAGGAACAACTATCAATATTCCATTTTCAACTCCACTAAACATATTCAAAATGTTCAATATGGGTTCTATGTTATCGTAAGTCAACTCTACACTTAAAATTACCAATTTCTAGGTTTGGGAATGTCAGTGCACCCCGTGGGTGGTCCTAAATCATTCTAATCCTCCTCAACGAATCCCAGTGAGATAATGAGGGGTCTAAATTGTTAATTATCCATTCATTTTACAAAATATTACTCAATATAACAAATTCACAACAATGGGGTATAAAGATCCCAACACACAGGCACAAACTTCTAACAAAACTATGGGATATAACTTGTAGAGCACGTACATCGAATCTAATGATAAAAACACTCTTAATTGTGGCCTTAGATCTGGATTCAAACACCCTTTGAAGTCTCAACATATGATCCACAAGAAAAATAGGGTTTTAGGGCTTCAGAAGAAGGTAACCCAAGAAACAAGCCCTAATCCGGAAAAGATAAGCAAGTGGTAGATTAAACTTTCTCGGAGCTTTGATCCGCAACCAACGACGCTCCCAACGGCCTAGAGATGAGGGGAGATCATTTTTTGGGAGCTCTTAAGGTTCTTGTTTCATCACCAGGGTTGAGAGGGGGAGAATGAGAGGAAAATTTTGGTAGAACTTCAAAATCCTCGAATGGAAAAACTGTAAATTTTCTAGCTTTTATTGGCGTGCACGGTTTGTCCGCACGGTTTTCCAAATCGTGCGCAGGCTACTATTTAAGTGGAAAAGGTCTCACAGTTACATGGAGATCTATGCATGGTTTGAATAAAAGTGTGACAACCATGTGTAATGTTATTGTCCAAGGTTGCACGATTTTCTTGAGAAGGACACACTGTTTACTTAATCATGCACTGACCGTGCGTCATGCATAGGTTGGCCCGATTTTCCTTCTTTTCATGTCCCAAACCCCCAGAACACCCTCAAGGATCCCCTTACTCCTAAGAAAAATTCAACTAACAAAAAAAAGAGATTAAAACCAAAATATAAACAAGGTCATACCTTCACGAAGACCAGGATCTTACAATATTAATGCCATAATCATTTTTAATAGTTTTTATATAGAATTATTCATTAATACATTTAATATAGAAATATATATATATATATCAATGTATATAATGCATGCACACACACAAATATTTATGTAATTAATGAAATCTTGTATTAAAACACACACACCAAATATTTATGTAATTTATTCGACATTTAGTACTCATTTTAGAATTTTATTATAACATGATACATTTAATATATTATGTATTTAATAAAAAAATTATTTATTTAATTATTATATTATTAAATTTATGTATTATTATTCATTTTTAATATTTTTTATTTACTTTTTTGAAATTTTATCATTTTCTAATATTTATGTATAAATATTTATTTAAGATGTTTTAATATTTTCAATATGTATTCATCTTTATTTCAATATATATCTGTATTTATTTAATAATTTATATTTAATTAATAAAACTTATCCATTTTTTTGATATTTTTAATGTGTACTCATTTTTAATTATTCAATTTTAATAAATTTTAACATATATGCATTTAAGATTATATGTTAATTAATAATGTTAAAAATATATTTGTAGATAAATATATTTATAAATGAATGTTTACAACATTTATAAATTTATATAATTATAATTATAAGTAAACAATTATAAATTTTTAAAAAAGCATTCATATAATTATAAAGATATAATAAATTTATTTAAATAATAAATATATTTACTTTACTTATATTTATATTTATATTTATATTTATATTTATATTTATATTTATATTTATATTTATATTTATATTTATATTTATATTTATATTTATATTTATATTTATATGTATATTTATATTTATATTTATATTTATATTTATTTATTAAATATTTATATTTTTATTTTTATTTATTTATTAAATATATATATATAACTATTTAAGTATATATAATGATATAAATATATAAATATATTTTTTTAAGAAAATTCATTATATAATTATAATTAAATAATTGTATATTTAAATAATTATAAAATTATTTTATTATAAAAAATATATTTCAATAATGAATATATTTACTCTATTTACATTTATATTAATATATTTTTTTAAAAAATATATATATATAAATATATATAAGGATATAAATATATTTATAATTATAAAATTATAAAAAATATATTTACTATATTTATATTTATATATATTTATTAAATATATATATATATAATTATCTAATTATATATAATGATATGAATATGTTTATAATTAGAAATAAATAATTATAATTATATTTAAATATATATATATATATTTATAAATATATTTATAAATGTATATCTACTATATTTATAAAATTATATATTTATAGTTATAAAAAAAACTATAATTTTGTTAAAAGGTATTTATAAAATGATAAATAAGAAATTATATATTTAAATAATTATAAAATTATATAAAATATATTTAAATTATTAATACTTCTAATATATATATATATATAATTATATATATATATATAATTATATATATATATATAATTATATAAAATAATTTATAACCATATACACATATTTATAAATATATTTATAAAAAAAATTATTTATAAATATAATTATAAATCTTTTATCAGCGTTAATGTTTTAGTGCAGATACAGATGCCTTTTATGAGCACTTCTTTAGTGGTGATAAAGATATATTTTATCAGCACTTATTAATTTAGCATTGGTACATGGTATCTTTATCATCGACTTTTTGAGAAGTGTTGATAAAAGAATCCCCAATATATTTTAAAGAACCCTAACCGCGATTGATTCAGTCGCATTTCTCAAGCTTTCATGGATGTCCTCTACTATCGGTGCTCCTCTTCTACTTTCTCTCGAACATACCAAGGCTCAAATCCAAGATATGTTATTTTCTCCTCCTCACTCACTCATTGATTCCTTTTTTCGGTTTTGTGGTTTGCATTATTGCAATTTTCTCAACCATAACAAACCTTGCTTCTCTTCTAAAATAACTTTAGTCGTAATTGGTCTCTCTCATTATTCCTCGTTGTCATTCTTATCACCACCTTCACTCAATGCTCTTTCAATTTTTAGTGTTATCATTGTCACTATCACCACCACCATCATCAACTTCTCATTTTTCTTTGTCCTCTACCACTACTTCTCTTTGAAAGTTCTCTGCGGTTTTTAATCATTATTATGATTTTTCACACATCCAAGGTCATTTCTATTTGATAAATTTTTTCTAGGCTTGTGGTTTTTTTGTATCATTATTTGACGAATGAGTGTTATAAATCTTGTTTATTTACTTATAAATAGCTATTGATGGTTTGTTTAAAAGGTTATATCACTGACTAAATGATTATTTAATGAATTTCAGGACAACTAAGGCAAGTTTAATTTTCTTGAATAATTATTTAACTGGTGTTATATTTGAATGATGATATTTTTATAAATCTTTTAATTCTTTTGCACAAAATTTAATGCATGTTTAATTTACTTATTACTCTTTTTATAGCATGTAAGGTATGTTTAATTTACCAAATGAGTGTTTGGAGGATTAATGAATGTTGTTTTCTTGCATTGTATGATTGTTCACCAGTCTCTTACATATTCTGATGGAGTATTCTATGGACCAAGGGGTGGTGCCGATACCAAGCAGCGCATTGTGTGAAATTAGTGATTCAATCTCAACTGCCTCAAGGGGTATATTTTTTCCTCACATAGCCACAGACCTGTGAGCATAGCATGAGATTTAGCATGTAAAGAGTCGCCCCCACCAAATTAAGCAGAAAAGCCCATAACGACTGAGGTCCTCTTTTCCTAGATCACTCCTCCGCCTCCCATGGTCCCCATAAGACAAGACACATCAATATTGAGATTGAGACCTTGATGAGGAGGATACCACTGAACCCATCGTCCTTGTCCCGAGTAGGTGGCAATGCGCTGGAAGGAGGATGGGGCTTGGAAAGGTCTAAGGGAGGGAGCATCCTCCCAGTCACTACATAGCCATGTTAGTTCCAAAATGATGTTCTTAGTTTTGAGAATTATACATGTGATGGACCTTGAAAAATCCTTATGTCGTGCATCATTCCTAGAAGACCAGATGCTCCAGAATCCTACTCTAAGAAGAAAAACATTTTCCTTTCACTCTGAACCCGAGTTACCAGTGCCCTGGAACCAACACTGAAGGAAGGACTCCACAGAAACCTCTTGCCTCGTCCAACCTGTGAAATTCTCAAACTCACCCCACACCGCAGAACCCCAATCGCTACCAAAAAATAGGTGACCAATAGTCTCATTTCCTATTAGCTACAACATTGAAACCTAGAGGCTAGGATGATTCCTGTATGTTGAACGTTCTCCTCAGTTGGCAGTGCCCTATTCCTAACCCTCCGCATCAAAAAGTTAAATTTTAAGGGATTTCCTTACATGAAAACCTCTCCCCCCACACTTCTAAAATGGTCGAGTCAACCTGAAAGTTGTGAAAGTCTCTCGTAGTGAACACCCCTGAAGAAGAACCTGTGAAAATATATTTGTACGAGTCATTTTTAACACAATGCTATCAAAATATTCCTTCTAGTTCTCGTCCATGGTGGCCTGGATGAAGTTGGGTTATCAACTTGCCTCCCTGAACGTGATATCCAGAGTGGGACATCCTTGGAAACCGAGTTTCGACCCCACCCAATTCTGCTACCAGTATTTTATGTCACCCTTTCCCACTATCCGTCTAGTATGCTGCTGCAGGAAGCCTGTATGCGGCTGGATAATTTGCTGCATGGTTGAGGGTCTTGCTCTTTGAAGCTTCATATCATATCCATACTTTCCTTGCATTTATTTCCCCAATAGCTACTTCTCCACTAACATATCCCAAGACAACTTAGCATGAAGACCCCTCATAGTCCCAGATACACTTTGAAGGTTGATTCCCCCCTCAAAAATGAGTCTAGCTAGCCTCTTCCACAATGCCCAGTGGTGTTTACCATCCATTTGGTTGTCCCATAGGAAGGTCACCATCATACTCCATGTTTGACATCACCTTCTTGGATACATTCAGAGTTGATAGAACATGCAAAGGAATAAAAGCTAGCTCATTGTTAATCAGGGCGATTCTCCCTCCAAAGTATAGAAACATGTTCTTCCAATTGAGGATTCGACCCACAATACGGTCAAAAATCTTATCAAAATGATGAATTCGAAGCTTTTTTGGGGACACCGGGGAACCCAAATAATCCATTTGGAAGGTCCCTCTATTCATTCCCAACATGCTTTATAGGGAGCTGATCCTTCTGGCGAACATTTACTAGGTTCCAAGAAGGAACTATTATCCCTATTAATGACTTTCCCACTCTATGTATAGTATCTTCTAAAACACCATTCACCCCCTGAATAGATCTCCTGCTTCCATTGAAAAACAAGATTGTATCGTCAGCAAACATCAGGTGGGAAATACCTCCTTTTGGGTGCCATTTATGGCCAGGAAGAATTCTACCCAAGATGGAGAAATGGTGGATGTGCCGGCTCAACACATCCTGACCAAAAATAAATAAGGAGGGGGAGAGGGGATCCACCTGTCTTATCCCTTGAACATCCTTGAAGAACCCAAATGGTTTTCCCATGAAAGATATTGGTAGCCAAGCAGAGCTGAAACATCAAAAAAAAAAAAAAAAGATCGATCGCCCATTGGGAGAACCCCGTGTGGGAATTGACTTTGATAAAAAAACTTCACTCGACCCTATCATATGTCTTACTCATGTCCAATTGGATGACAACATTGATCCCAAATGTCTTCTGATTAATCTCACTAATGACATCCTGAGCTAATTCCGTAGCCCCCTCAAACTTTCGGCCTTTCATGAATCGTGATGCTCTTCCATAATCCAATTTGGGAGATGAATAGCAACTCTTTTATTGAGAATGCATTCCAACACCTTGTAAGGGACATTACACATGCTGATGGGGTGGTACTGATCCAGTGATTGTGGGTCCTTCACCTTGGCCAAGAGCACGATCTTCGTAGCACAAGCCACACGCAGGAGATGCCCACCCTTGAAGTAGTACTTCACTTGATATCCTGTAGAATGAGCCTGGGAAACCGTCCGGTCTAAGTTTACATTCTGGGTTAAGAGACCAAAATGCTTCGAAACCAACTCTTCATTCGAGAAGACCTTCAACACCTCATTATCCTCCTCCGACGCTCTGCAAGGAATTGAATCAAATATTTCCGCCGGGCCTCCATCTATCATTTGGGGGTAAGGATCCGCCATAAGAGATATAAAATACTCCACCGCCATTGCCCCCACCTCATCCCGATCGTTCAAGAAGGAACCATCCCCCATTTGAATGTTGGGTCTTATGAAACGACATTTTTCTCTAACACATGCATGAAAGTATCCAGTGTTGTAATCACCTTCCCCGAGCCACTTTATCCTCAACTGTTCTCGAGCTAAACGTTCCTGCTTCAATAACACTTCAGCCAAAAAATCCTTCCTACTTCGCAGCTCATCAAAAACTGCTTTGTCCCAGATATTCTCCAGGCATGATTCCAGACGATTGATGTCTGAGCTGATCATCACCAAATCCTGGCTGCGAATGGGGAGCGCCTTAAACCATGAACGAAGGGAGCCTCTGAGTCGCCTAAGTTCGTTATGCAGAACAGTCCACGGATGACCACAAGCCAGGGAGTTCCAAGACTCCTTAATTGTGTCCTGAAACCCCTATTTCTCCGCCCATGAACTGGAAAAGTTGAGACATTCATCACTTTCAGTCCTTGTCTCCATCACAATATGTAATGGGGAGTAATCCGACAAACTGCGCAGTAGATGGGGAACCTTTATATCTGAAAACAATGCTACGGCCGCCCCATTCATCAAACACTGGTCAAGACAACACCAAGTCCGGTTAGCACCTCTATGATTGTAACAACATGTGAAAGGGTCCCCAATGAACCCTGCATCCATGAGTCCACTACTAGCCATAAATGAAACAAAGTCTTGACTCTCTTTTCCGGGAAAGGGTCCACTGCCCTTCTTCTCTTCTGGAGCCGCTAGGATATTAAAACCCCTGCAAATATCCAAAGAGTGTCACTCGGGTCAATGGGGCTTAGGTCCCTCCCCAAATCCTCCCTATCCTGAACATCACAATTCGCATAAACCACTGATAGGAAGAAACTGCGAGACCCCACACAGATTTTAGTGGACAAAAACAGGTCTGAGGACAAAACCAGATCGATAGATTTTAGTGCACTGAGGGCCCACCTCAGCTAATTGAGTTTCATTCAGACGGAATGGGGCCAGATCCTCTGGAAGAGGCGAAGAAATGAGTGCCGCCTTTCCCCGGTCACGAGCACCCAGGGAAGAATGGGCCACCAAGGAGAAACCCTCTGCTGCTACCTTCGAATCTGCATGATGAGAGGAGATCTTCACCTGATCGAAGTCCGTCCAACCCTTATCCATATGTGGTTTCCGTAGAGGACACCGATTTACAGGGCGCCCCTGGGAAATCCCCACAGCTCAGCAAAGAAGAAGAAGGGGGAAACCGGGGGAACCATTCACCGGAAAGCTGGACTGAGGAGGATGGGATCTCCTCACAGCATCGATCCCCTGAGAGATGAGCAGATTCAGCGGAGGATGCCCAGTAGAAGCCGAAGAAATGGTAGGACGAGCAGAAGAGAGCGCCGGCACGTGACGCACATTCATTTGATTCCATCAAAGTGTTTTGAAGGTATAATAGATTATGGAATTTGAATATGAATTATTAATAATATATATTTAAATGATCATTTTGAAAAAGTTTTTATTGTGTTTATTGTGTAATTTTGGTATTGGGGAAGGTAGTTTTTAATTCTGTTTGAATATACGATATCGTCCATTTATTTTTCATTCTACAGATTAATATTTATATAAAATTTCTATGGGAATTTTTCAACTTAACCCTCGTCATCAACTATAAAAATTTTATCAAAAAACATCATCAATTCCCATATGTTACATTCTACTTCATCTCTAGTCATAGAGTACATTAATATTGATCATTATAATATGATATGATAAGGAGGAGATTGCAATTTATTATGAATATAACTAGAAAAACATTTAAAATTAAATTATCCCCCTATTCAATCATGTTCATATATAGTATATATCAATTCATATTTACTACATGAAGTGACATTTTCATTTTCAGTATGATGTATGAAATTGTATGCCTCCTTTTGGATCCTTATCACTATCGATATTATTTTCATCGCTAATATATTATTCACAATGTTATTTTATAATTTTTATTTATTTATATATTTTGAAAATAATAATTACCAAATTATATAATGAAAAGAAAGAATAGTTGAATTTTATTTTTAGTCATCCTTTTAAAATTAATGTTAAGATTTTTTTAAATTTTATATGAACGGATTATAACTGAATAAGTCTCAGGTGAAACCTTTTTTTTAATTTGTTTCCTATATTTTATTGGTGAAATATTTATCATTTCTTGAACCATATTTTTATTTACAAATGTAAATTTGAATTTAGTTTTTCAAAAAAAAGTATATTTAGAACTTGAAATTTATTATATGTGATAATGAATCGTAGTTGGATTGCAAAACCATGAATAATTGATAAATATGATGAAGGGGTTGATGATTTTTTAGAATTTCCAAAATTGAATATACCAAAAAATAATCTATTTTTCAATCTTTGGTTGAAATGTTTAAATACGACAGAGTTGTAATGTAGATAAATTACAAACCATTTAACTTGTTATGATTTTAATCCATGTTACAATCTTTGGATTTGGCATGGTGAAATTCGATAGAATTCAAGATCAATTAATGGTGTGGCTAATTAGGTTGATAAGTTTGATTAAATTTAAGAAATTATTTTGGATATTAAAGTAGTGAAAATTGAGAAGACAACTGTTGGGGTTAATTACTTAGACCCTTAATAAACCAAGATCCACCGTTCGGTTTTGATGGAGATCAAAATGGTGAGTTTAATTAACAGATTAGTTGTAATTGTGCTGGATCAAGAATCATAAACTTTCAATGCAAGAAAGTAAATAGGACAACAAATATAACGTGCTTCGGCCCCAAGGGGACCTACGTGCACAGCGAGAACACCACTAGGGCAACCATTTTATTAAGAAAGCAAGAAAGGAAACAAGCAACAATTACAGACACAAATGCATGAATAAAAGGACCACAAAAACTATCCGAGGAGGCCGGACTTGCTAAACTATGTGGTAGTGATCAATGATGTCACGTAGAGTTAGCCCCGTCCACTCCTGGACGAACTCATGCACGCACACAAGTAGGATACAACCACATACATTTTGAAGAAAAAGATAAATGGTTATAGAACCAAGATCTACAAACCAGAACTTGGGCACAGTTATAAAAGAATGTGAAGCTTGTTACCATTTGGAGTGTAGCCATCAAAATACCAGGAGTCAAGACAAATCCCCCTGAATCTCCACCTCCGGTTGTAGGAGGTGGCACGTATAGTGGCTCCGGGGAGTACGGGTGCCCGGAGGATCCTGGAACGGTCCTTCTTCTACTTCACAAAACCATAGCAGAGTTACGCTCGCCGGGAGCTGCCTTGGAACCAGAGAGAAATAAGCGACTGAAGCATACACATCCTCGAGGAAACAATGGCACGATCAATGTGCATTGGAGAGCGGTCAAATAGTTCAGCGGAGGCACGGGATGTTGGCCGCGTAGACGGCCAGGATCAAAGGGGTCGTTCACATAACCATAGCAAATACAGCGCATAGGACAGATGTCACGACGCGATTGGCCGGGCGGCATAAAGAGTGGATCCAGGCTGGGCGAAGAAACACATCGAGGGCCCACCATCGTCATTAGATCAGCAATAATCAACGGTTCAGATTAAGCCCGCTAATAGGTAAGGAAAACATTGAACTAGATCATGTGCGTCGCCAATTTAAAATAAAGGCTGAACTGAAACCTAGAAAACCACGTACGTAGGAATGCCATGTAACAATCAATAAAAATAAAACTGAATTGTAATATTTCATTGCAATCAACATGCAGGTACATGTTTAAAAAATCTCCACCATGCAATCAATTTAAAAAAATAGTGATGATGTTCTCGCAACCTAGATTATAAAATTGGGACTAAATTCATAAGCTTAAGATAATGCATGAGTTTAGATAACGGAACGACCTTAGTCAAACTATCAGCCTGGTTATCTCCAGTGGGTATCTTTGTGACAGTCACCTTCCCAGATTTTATAATATCTCTAACAAAATGTAGTCTAATGTCAATGTGCTTAGATCTACCATGACATACATAGTTTTTAGATAAATGTAAAACAGATTGGTTGTCACGGTGTACCATTATACTATCAGTAGATAATGATAATTCTGAAAGCAAACCTTTTATCGAAATGGCTTCCTTAATTGTCTCTGTCGGGGCAATATACTCTGCCTCGGTAGTGGACAGTGCAACAACTGATTGCATGTTGCATTTCCAGGAGACCAGTCCTCCATATGCAAGAAAGACATAACCAGTGATGGACTTACGAGTATCAATGTTTGAAGCATAATCAGAATCGACAAAGCCTACTATATCATCATTAAAACTATCATTCAAGCCATATCTAATGCACAGTATATCAGACATTGAAACGTACCTTAACAACCATTTTAATGCATGCCAGTGAGCCTTACCAGGTTTCCCCATAAACCTGCTCAAGGTACAAACAACAAACGCTATGTCTGGTCTAGAACAGATCATGGCATACATAAGACTTCCTACAACATTTGCATATAGAATCTTATTCATAAAGGCTGCTTCATGTTCATTCCTAGGGGATTGATTCAAAGATAGCTTAAAGTGATATCCCAAAGGAATATTAACAGGTTTAATGTGCTCAAACAGGTATCTAGTTAATACCTATATAACATAAGCGAATTGGGATAGGTACAGGGTTCTAGCCTTCATATCCCTAATTATGTCCATGCCAAGGATTTGGTTTGCATGCCTTAAGTCTTTCATTTCAAAAGCACAGTTAAGCTGATGCTTAACTGAATTTATGATCTTTATATTTTTGCAGATTAATAACATGTCATCAACATATAATAAAAGATAAACAGACTCATGCTTAACAGTTTTAAAATAAACACATGCATCAAATCTTCTTTTAGAAAACTGATTTTGAATCATAAAAGAATGAAACCTTTTATACCATTTCCTTGAAGAATATTTAATCCCATACAAGGACTTCTGTAAAAGACAAACATGGTTAGGCTTGAACAATTTTGAAAAACCTTCAGGAGGAGTCATATAAATGGTTTCATCAAGACTACCATGTAAAAAAGCAGTTTTTACATCAAGTTGTTCAATATGAAAATCATGTTTGGCAGAAAATGCAAAAAGAATTATGATTGATGAATGCTTAACAACTGGAGAAAATATTTCACTATAATCAATGCCTTCTCGTTGCAAAAAAATATTTTGCAACCATACGGGCTTTGTATTTAATTTTAGACTCTCCTACATTGTTTTATTTCTTCTTATAAATCCATCTTCAACCTCTAACTTTTTGGTTATTGGGTCTGGAAACAACAACCCATGTGTTGTTCTTAAGAAGGGAATTCATTTGCTCTTTCATTCCTCTTAGCCAGTTACTGGCTTCTTTGGACATAATAGCTTGCTTATAAGTTCGAGGTTCATCACTAAATAATTCTTGAGCTATGTAAAAGGAATAGGCAGCAATGTCTGACTGGTTGAAGTGAGATGGAGGTCTAATAACCCTCCTTTCTCTATCTCTAGTAAGCTGATAGCTACACAGGTCATCAGGTTCTTACCTCTCAGGTTCTGATTCCAAACTGGAATCTGATTCAGGCTGGACTTGGGGAACTGAAGGAGTAGGACCAACACTGGATTGGGGTTGGTTTCATGTTCTTAAAGTAGCTTCAATGCCTAAAGGTGTTAGGACTTCTGAGGGTGTGACAACTTCATCAGAAGTTAGAACAGGTTCTGGTTCTTTCCCACTGGTCACACCAAATTCATAGAAGACCACAACACAGCTAATGATTCATTTCCAATAACCCGGTTTATCTACCCACAACTGATATCCCTTAACACCCTTTGGATATCCCACACATATGCACTTAATAACCCTTGGAGCTAGATTATCATTGCGTTTATGAGCATAAGCTATAGATCCAAATATCCTAAGGTGCTCTAGATTCATGGGTGTGCCCTTCCGAAGTTCTTCACGTGTCTTAAAGGAGTTAGCAGAATATGGACAATGATTAATGAGGTACACTGCTATTGCAGCAGCCTCGACCCAAAAAAACCTAGGGAGTTTTGAATGAGATAACATACACCTCACCCTCTCAAGAACAGTCCTATTTATCCTCTATGCTAACCCATTCTTTTGTAGGGTTTCCATAATAGTCCGGCATCTTTTAATTCCTTTAGATTCACAATATTCTATGAATTCACTGGACATACTCTCTAAACCATTATCAGTTCTTAAGGCCTTAAGTTTCTTATTACTTTCACTCTCTACCACAGCTTTCCATTTCTTGAAAGTCTGAAAGGTATCATACTTATGCTTATGTATATAAATCCACACTCTCCTAGAGAAATCATCAATAAAGGTCACAAAGTATAAGCCTCCACCATGGGAGGTAACCCTAGAGGGACCCCATAAATCAGGATGTACACATTCAAGAGGTTCTTTATACTTATACATGGACCTACTGAAACTGACTCTCCTGGACTTCCCATATACACAATCTTCACAAAACAGTAAACTTCTAGGAGTGATATTATATAGAAGGCCCTGCTTACAAGGCTCACTAAGACCCTTAACAATAACATTCCCTAGTCTCCCATGCCATAAGTTGGTGGAATCAACTTCTAAAGCTGAAGAGGTTTTCAACTAACTTCTATACAATTTACCATGTAACACATACATGCTATTGCAAAGGCTTACCTTCATTACTGTAAGGGATCCTAGAGAAACTCTAAGGCTTCCAGATCCAGACTTGAAGGCATACCCTTTCTGGTCAAGGGTTCCTAGGAATATTAGGTTCCTTTTTAATCCGGGTACCCACCTAACCTTCTCAAGTGTTTTAACAGACCCATCATGAAGTTATAATAAAATTGAGCATATTCCCATGATGTGACAACTCCTGTTATTACATAGAAAGACCTCACCAGTCTTGTCTTCCTTTAATTCAGTAAAGAATTCCTTCTTAGGGCACATGTGGAATAAACATCCTGAATCTAGGATCCATTCATCTAAGATGGCAGTGTCAGTGACATTTAACACATCAGTAGTGTCAAAGTCTTGTTCAAATAATATAGAATGGTCATTATTACTATCTTTACAGTCACCCTTCCTATTAGGACAATTTCTCTTAATATGTCCAAGCTTCTTGCATTGAAAACATTTGATTAATTTATTTCTAGACTTTCTTCTATATTTCTTGGACAATCCCCTATCCTTCCTCCCACCCCTTGACTCACTATGGCCTCTAGATTCACCTATGTTCCTAATATTTAAATCCTCAGCCTCAGTTTTCACACTACCCTTCCTTTGAAGGTATTTAGATAGAAAAACAGATTTCACTTCTTCAAGAGTTAATGCGTCTTTCCCATACATCATAGAGTCTTTGACAGAGTTAAATGAATCATCTAATGATGTTAATAATATGATAGCTTGGTCCTCATCATTCAGTTTAATATCAATGTTGGCTAGGTCTAACAAGATTTTATTAAATTAATCAATGTTTAGCCTGACTGCAGTTCTAGGGTGCATTTTGAATGTATATAATATCATATTCTTATATTGTCTTCCAACAAGAGATTTATTCATATAAAGGGATTCCAATTTAGATCATATACCAACGATAGAGGACTCATATGCGACTTCTCTTAACAATTTGTCTCCTAAAGATAAAAGTATTAATCTACGGGCTTTCCTAAGGGTCTCCTTAGGGACATCTACAAAAGAGGTAGCAGCCTGCTCATCAGGGACAGTGGTGGTGATTTTCTTCCTAGAGCCAGCAAGGGAATCTATTAGATCATTTTGATCTAACAAGTCTGTCATCTTAATTATACAGAGATTAAAATCATTCTCACTATCAAAATTATCAATATAAAACTTAGTTGACCCCATGGCAATGAAACAATAGGCTCTGATACCACTTATTGGGGTTAATTACTTAAACCCTTAATAAACCAAGATCCACTGTTCGGTTTTGATGGAGATCAAAATGGCGAGTTTAATTAACATATTAGTTGTAATTGTGATGGATCAAGAATGATAAACTTTCAATGCAAGAATGTAAATAGGACAAAAGATATAACATGATTCATCCCTAAGGGGACCTATGTGTATGGTGAGAACACCACCAGGGCAACCATTTTATTAAGAAATCAAGAAAGGAAACAAGCATCAATTACAGACACAAAAGCAGGAATAAAAGGACCACAAAAACTATCCGAGGAGGCCGGGCTTGCTAAACTAGGTGGAAGTGATCAATGCTATCACGTAGAGTTGGCCCCGTCCACTTCTGGAAAGACTCATGCATGTACAAAAGTAGGATACAGTCACATAAATTTCTAAGAAAAGATAAATTGTTACAGAACCAAGATCTACAAACCAGAACTTGGTCACAATTATAAAAGAATATAAAGCTTGTTACCACTTGAAGCGTAGGCGTCAAAATACCTAGAGTCGATACGATTCCCACTGAATCTCCACCGAATAAGTACTCCGGTTGCATGAGGTGTCACGTACAATGAATACAAGAAGTGTGGGTGCCTAGAGGATCCTGGAACGGTCCTTCTTCTACTTCATGGAACCGGAGCATAGTTACGCTCGCCAGGAGCTGCCTTGGAACCAGAGATAAAGAAGTGCATGAAGCATACACATCCTTGGGGAAAAAATGGTGCAATCAATGTGCATCAGAGAGCAATCAGACTATTCAACAGAGGCATTGGATGTAGGCCGTGTTGACAACCAAGATCAAAGGGGCCATTCACATAATCGTAGCAAATACAACACACAAGACAGATGGCACGACACAATTGGTCGGGCGACATAAAGAGCAGATCAAAGCTGGGAGAAGAAACACATTGAGGGCTCACCATCACCGTTGGATCAAAAATAATCAATGGTTTAGAACGAGCCCACTTATAGGTAAGAAAAACATTAAACCAGATCATGTGAACTACTGGTTTAAAATAAAGGATGAACCAAAACTCGGAAAACCATGTACGTAGGATTTCTATGTAGCAATCAATAAAATAAAACCGAGTTGTAATATTTCATTGCAATAAACATGGAGGTGCATGTTTAATAACACCAATGATAACACACTTATATGGTGATACTAAAAAACAATTGTATTAAGGTTGTAAAAAATTTATCATTTCATGATTGAATTTATCAATCAAAACCTTTGAAATTTATTGGCTATGGTATTAGGTTGTTTATTAAATCATATCTCATTCCCTTGCATGAGCCTTACTATGATATTTCAAGGGAAGGATCCCAATATAATTGAAATATAGAAAACTAGGACTAATAGTTTGATCTGTTTCCCACTTTTGTAGTTACACCTAATGCATCTAGACTGGAAACCACATATGGAACAAATAGTTGTTGCTAATCTAGGTAGATCAAATTTGCTGGAAAAAATCTAAATATGTAATTGTTGGAAAACTATGTAGTTATAAACCAATATACCTTCCTTTGTTAGATTTTGAACTATCATATGTGTAGGCTCCCCAAAATTAATCCCAAACACTTCATTCATTAATTGATCTTATATTAATCTTCTTAGTTTAAAACACAACCTTTTAGATAAATGAATAGTTCCTTGATTGAATTTTGAAAGAATACCATGTGATCCTCTATATTCAGGTGAGTAGTCTAAGACAATCATGTTAGGATTAAAATAGTTAATTTTTCACAACTTTATAAAAATTGTTTTATTAATTTCAATTTATAATTTTTTATTAAATTGTTAATAATATTTCTTTGCTTTAGACTGGGCGGTGTCCTACTTAGCATTTTTATGGTCATGCCTATTTTAAAATACATTTTTGAAAAAGGATGGTTGGTTTGAAAAGATAAACTAGGTTTTTAAATGAAAAAATTAAGTTTTCCATTAAAATGAACTAAAATTTATTTAGTGTTTTGAAACTCATGATGAAATTTCAAAGTGAACCAGTAAAGTTTGAAACATTTCAAATTGTACATCTTTCCATGGAAACAGTTTTGAACTTTTAATTTATTATTAATGGTTTTTTAATATGATTTTAATTTTTTTTCACTTATTGCTAACCATTTTTTAGAAAAGGGGGTTCATATCCCATTAAGTGTTTTGAAAAAAATTGGCCAATTTTCATGTGGAATTAAAAAAAAAACAGATTACAGGCAGGGTTTTAGAAATTCAAAATGCATACTTTTGTGTTTTGAAAGTGGTTTTTTGATTATATTTAAAATTTTAAATTAATATGTGACAATTTAAAAAGTTTTGGTCTCTCTCAAAGTGTTATGTAAAGCAGTTGGTTTTAATATAGAACTTGGAAAATGGTCATATTCATAAGATCATTAATTTCTTATTCATTAATATCTTTCCACAAGCCTATTTTTTTTTGAAATTCATCCGATTATTGTTTCATTCATTATAGGGAAGAATATTTATATGTTTTATTCTTTTTATAACAACTAGGAGCATATCCATAGTGTCTAAAATATGTGGGACTAGAAAATCATGCATTTGTTTTCACTAGGATAACATATTGTAGCCATGGTGAAATAATTTTTCTATTCACGGGATAATGTTTCTTGTATACTCAAGCCAAGATGATCATGCATCTCAACCCATTGGGAATAGGGAAAGGGGTACAAAAGAGTAATGTCACTGTGAACATGTATTGTATGATCATCTAATCTATCAAACCATTGTGTGCCTGAGAAACTTTTCATATTTAGGCAATAAACTAGGAAATGTTGTCTGGTGCTTCTCCAACTCCCAACCCGAGAAGATTTATATTTAAGGAGATAATTTTCATCCTCATCATATTCATCTCTTGAATAGTTATTATTGTATTATTTTCTTAAGACTCATCCCTCATATCTTTTAGATATTCACCTATGTTCCTTGGACTACTATGAGCAGTAGTAATCCCATACCGAGTACCGATGATCATTTTGGATGAATTCAAAGGATAAAAAATACCATAGTGGAGTAATTCTTTTATTTAATTCAATTACCATTTCCCTTCAAAGCATGCTGAAATTATTTTAAATAATCAAATGTTGGTTCCCCTTATTAAAATTATCTACAACTTTAACATTTCATAATGAATATCTAATGTGTATTTGTTTATATTTTTTACAAAATGAATATTTTATGAACATAATAGGATGGATATGGATTGAAAATGGATGCATTATAATCTTATGACAAAAGCGTATGAATATGGAGTTGAAGAGGTCTTCATGTTTGTAATAGAACATGCATACAACCCTGCTCAAATCCTTTTTCTATGTTTACATTGTTATTATTCAAAAAAATAGTCTGGAAGAGTTTAAAGAACATTTTATTTGTCATGGAATAGATCAGAGCTATGAATGTTTCACTAAACATGGGGAATTGTTTAACGTGCACACCGATTGAGATGATACTGTAGTTTATGGATCATTTGATATGAATACCTATATAAATGATAATGGAGATCACATGAAAGAAATGAAAATGTAAATTTAAGATGAAATTTTTGATTGTAAATTTTTTTAAGAAGTTATATAGAAGTTCTAAGAGACCATTTTATACAGGTTGTACTAAATACACTTCATTTTCAGCTATATTGATGTTATATGATTTGAATGTTGGAGGCAGATGCAACAACACCAGATTTATAGAACAACTTGGTCTACTGAATGATATGCTACTAGAAGAAAATTAATTTCCATGTTGAGCATATGATTCTAAAAGAATTCTACATTCAATTGGAATGATGTCTAAAAAAATAAATTATTATCCAAATGATTTCATATTTTTTCGCAAGGACCATGAATCACTCATAAAATTCCCTAAGTGTGTCACCGATCGATATAAAAAAAATGAATCAAGTACCTCAAAACATGTATGGTACATTCCTATAATTACATAGTTTAGAAGACTATATGGACGTCAGGAAACCATGATACAATTGACATGGAATTAAAATATAAGAATTAAAGTTGGGAACCTACGTCATCTATCAGATTCTCCTTAGTGGAAGAAAATTAATTATGAGTATCTTAATTTTAAAAATGATTCGAGAATATTTTGTCTTGCGTTATCTATAAATGTAATAAATCCTTTTGGTGTACATTTTATTACTTGCAGTACATGGCCCGTTAGGTTGGTAAATTATTTAATTCACCAAACTTGTGCATGAAGAGAAAATACATTATATTGTCTCTACTTTTATCTATACCCAAGCAATCCAGTAATGATATTGATGACTATTTGGATTCATTGATCGAATATATGAAATTGATGTGGGATACAGGTGTTACAATGTATAATACTCATATAATTGAAGAATTCACATTGAGTTCCATGTCGTACGGGATAATAAATGACTTTATTTCTTATGGAAATTTGTCAGACTATGGAATTAAAAAAATATTGGGGTGTCCCATTTGTGAATAATTCACACAATCAGTTTGGTTGAAACATTTATCAAAGTATGTGTTTTTAGGACATTAAAAATATTTACCATGATGACATAAATACCGACCATGGATAAAAACATTCGATGGGAATACCAAACAAGGAAAAACACCATATTAACTAATGGGTGATCAACTATTATATAAATTAAAATATATTGAAACTATTTTCTGTAAACCATTTTCAAAAAACCATACAAAATTAGGTTGGAAAAAGAGCTAATTTTTCTTTGAGTTACTGTATTGGAATTGGTTGTACATAATATATTTTCTTGAGGTCATGCATGTAGAAAAAATGTATTTGATAGTGTTATTGGAACATTACTAATGGTTTTTGGAAAAATGGAAGTTAGAATCATGTCTAGGTTAGAAAATATTGGCATGGGGATAAGGTAAGTGTTGGCATCAGTGAATGGTAAAGGGTGAAATTTTCCTCTTCTAGCAGCTTATACTCTATCTAGACAGGAGATATTGAAATTTTTAATTTTACTTAATGGTGTAAAACTTTTATAGGGGTATTCATCAAATATAAAGAATGTAATGTTAATGTCTAATTTGAGGATATAGGGACTTGATTCACACTCAAATTTACCCAAGAGAAGAAGGTAGAATGTTCCTTGTAGTCTAGCTTGGGTTATCAAATCCTCAGAGACTTAAGAAGTAACCCAGAGACACGTACATTCTATGGATTGTTTTTGGCTATGAAGTGGCCAAATTGGGTTAATTTAAGATATTTTTAAATGAACTCTAAGAGAATTAATTGAATTCAATTTAAAAGAATGATTTGATCCTGGGTTATCACTTGGGGTGGATTGGATATATTCCCCTTTCAATTATTTCAATTTCTTATATTTGAGATGAGTTCATTTAATGAGATCAAATAACTTCATCACTTAATAATTTTATAACAACACACCATAATACTAATCACCTATACACTTGGAGGATCAAATTTATGAGCACTCTAAGGTAAAGGTTTGTATTAGCACTTGAAGTATGTGGCCTTAAAATTCAATAAGGACGAAGAAGTTTTAAATCATCAAATAAAAATATCAATTAAATTTAGTGATTATACATTAATGGGGTGATGAATAACATCCAATACATCCCATTTATACTTCCTTGGATAAACCCATAAGTCTGTTATCACTCCATTGATTCTATGGTTTCAATAGAAGCGGGAAGTGGACTCATGAGGGAGGAAATGGAGAAGTAAAAAAAAATGAAATAACGATCACTCCACTGTTGTGTGATAATTTCACAAGTTTTGGTGTGAATAAATTAAAACCTTGAACCAACTGTATAAAATTGATATTAAGAACAATAGAATAATATGAGAAGAAAAACTTTTATTAAGAAACTAAATTGAATTGAACAACTTACATGTGAAAGATAAACTTGAGATAACAAAATCGCAGCATAACATTACAATGAAAGGGAGATCAAAAGATGATAAAATCCTCAACCACCACTGCCTTAAATAGTAATTTAAAGAGTCTTGTGTCGAGCTTCTAACATTACAAATGATCCCACTTGAGTATGGTAGGTCTAGGGTGATGGAATGTAAGGGAGAGAAGACTTTTCCACCCTTGACCCGAAGTTGCAGCCAGCTTGCTTCCATCGAACAGAGGTGCCTAGAAGACCTTCTAGATGGCCAAATTAGAGTAGTACATATAAGAAAAAAATGAATCTCCGGATTTCCTCTAGATCTATGTAAAATTTCAACCCAAATGAATATGTGGTTGTCGAGATATGATTAAATTGGTGGGATGATTTTATGGGCCTCAGAATCTGGCCCATAATTTTATCTTCAAATTGAACCGCCTTAATAACCACCATGGAGGCTGAATTAGCACTGGATCCTGAATAATTATTTGTTAATCTATATTTATTCTAGTTTCCCATGAAATTTGGGTTTCATTGAGCCTGTATGTTGGGCCCCACATTCTCATCAGTGGGATGGTGTCCAATCTGCCTTCTCCAGAATTGTTTGCATGAAATCCCATTTTGGTAGTCTTCCAATGTGAATCTTCCAACACTACACAAGTATAAATTGTTCCCAATATAATTAGAAAACTAAAAATTAAATATGAAAATAAAATCAAGATCATTGGGTACTTTAAATGATGTTAAAAAATGTACCACATAATAGTGCATTTTAAGAAGGAATTACAATCATAATGTGAAATGATGTTCAAAGTGTAAAATGCACTAAAATAGTGTTTATGAATAATAAATCACATGAATATTATATATATTAACAATTAATATTAGCCTAATTTAGTGTATAATCACACCCCCCAACTTGATTTTTTCTAGTCCCGAGCAAAATATATCTCAACAATATGAAATTCGAATTCCATTTTCCAAAAACATTTTAATACAAAATGATCACCAAAAACCCTTATACCAAACAATCATGAAACCCATAAAAATATTTTAATTCATGATAGTTTCATAAGTAGATCCCAATCCCAAGCCCATTCCTTTGTTCAAATTCATTTCCATATTTTATCCAATATTAATTAAGTGTGATGATGTGTTGTGAATCACATTAGACATGGGGGTTCATCTTTATTCAAGAGGGAAATGATAGAAGTGCTAGGTGGAATCAAATTTCAATATTAAGATGAGTATTCAAAAAAAATTATTTTATTTATTGTATTTTTTCAATTTATCCATGGTAATTGAAATTGCACTCAAAAGAGTCAACCCTTGTAGAGAGACTTTGCCGATGACTCCCAGGATCAAAGACCTTAGGGAACCAAGTGAAGCCCACATACTCAGGAATCACCTCGAGTTAAATCTGTCAAAAAAATTCAAATTACCAAAAATAGAGATAAAATTATTAACTCTGGGCCATACAACTATGGAGTCACGATCCCCAAGTACCAAAAGCCAGTTATTAGGTCATTTCATTGCTCTTTGTGCAAATTTATTGTTTTTTTTAATTTTTTTAATGAATACTCATATTAAAACTAAAATGATCACAAAACCTATTCTATTTATTTGGGGGACCCCATGAACTTAAACTAATACCCCACTATCCAAAGGACGTGTGTTGTGGTTATTTTTTTATTTGAATGAAAATATAAACAATCAAATATCACATTAGGCAGCCACACTTTCCAAAATCTATGCTTATGAAATATACATGGATTAAAATCAGAATTATAGAATGCTAATTATTTGGTATTCAGTTTCAAAGTTTACAATGTCTATTATCATGTTCAATGTTGAAGAAAATTTTCCTTCCATTAAGGAACACTTTTTTTCAAATTATTCATCATTTTTTTGACACAAATTCATTTTTTTGTCTCCCCCCAACTTAAAATAACACTATCCCCAGTGTTTAAATAAAAGAAAATTTAGAAGGGGGTATAGGTAGAGAATGAGAGTTCAAAAAGTAAATTGAAAATGAGGATCACGGAATGAAGCCACCTGGTGGTTGAAGTTGAAATTCTGGCTGCTCCCTTTTAATCCCTTGATCTTGATGTCACTCTAAGAATTCCCTAGTGGGAAAAAAAGAAAAAACAAACAAACAAAACAAAACAAAAACTATATATATATTTATATAATAAATAAAGTAAAATATAAGTATATATATAAAAATTATAGAATAAGGAAGAACAATAAGTCTTAGGTCAGTGGTAAGCGCGTGCCCCTGTCTCCCTTCAGTCCCGGGTTCGAGTCCCCGCAGCTTCACCGGTTGTGACGAGGTTTGCCCCATGACCTACGATGTGAAATTTTAATTTTATTATTATTATTTTTTTATTTTAACCTAAAAACACATAAAAATAAAATGAACTGGTGATACATTGTCTTCTTTTTAAATTTCTGGGTAAGGTATTACTCAAGGATCACACCATGTGACACAGATGAATATGACACTCCTCTTTCATACCCATCCATACTCATAATAGAAGAATAGGTCAATATTCTATTTTTTTTTATTTTTAAATATCAAAATGATTCATTAATCCTATTTAAAATATAAAGTTGATTAAAACAACAAAATGATTGGAAACTTGAAAACCATGGGTTGCCTCTCATGCAGCACTTTGTTTAACGTCGTTATCCTAACATGGATCCTAAATATATCAATTTTTTCCTAGTTCATGGGTTGGCTCAGTTAACTCAACCTCTATTTCTTATTTATTGAATTATTCAATGAATGGTTTTAACCTTTGACCACTGACCTTGAAAATGTAACACTTGTGGGATCTTGAACCTCTACTGCCCCATGGGGGTACACATGATGCACTATGAAAGGACATGACCATCTAAATCTTAACTTTATCGGGTGTAAATGAAGTTTTGAACTATACAAGAGCATGAATTTTCTTGATTCAAAATGTTTGACTTTGATATTCCTAAATTGGTAGTCTTTAACTCTAGCATTATTGATCGTTGAATTTTCATAAGCCTCCATCCTTAGTTCCTCAAGTTTATTGAGATCTAATTTCCTTTTTGTTTCAGCCAATGAGAGGTCATAATTTATTTTCTTAATTTCCCAAAAAGCCTTATGCTCAATTTCAACAGGTAAATGACATGATTTTCCATAAACCAAACTATATAGTGACATTCCTAAGATGGTTTTGTATGTTGTACGATATGCCCAAAGATCATCCAAGAGTTTCTTTGACCAATATTTCCTAAAAGGATTGACAGTTTTTTCAAGAATATTCTTAATCTCCCTATTTGATAAATCAGCTTGACCATTGGTTTGAGGATGGTACATAGTTGAAACTTTATGAGAAATCCCATACTTAGACAAGAGTGAAGAGAATGGACGGTTGTAGAAATGGGTTCCTCGATCACTGATTATAGCCCAAGGAATTCCAAATTGAGAAAATATGCACTCTTTCAGAAATCAGATCAGAACATGATGGTCATTAGACTTAGTGGGAATGACTTCAACCCATTTTGAGGCATAATCAACAGCTAAGAGGATATAGAGGTGTCCCCTAGAGTTTGGGAAGGGACCCATGAAATCGATTCCCCAGCAGTCAAAGATTTCAATCTCTAAGATGGGAGTGAGTGGCATTTGATTCCTTTTTGTGATTGACCCTACTTGTTGATACTTAGGACAACTTTGATGAAATGTGTAGAAGTCCCTTGAGAGGGTGGTCCAAAAGAGACCACACTGAAGAACCTTAGAAGAAGTTTTCTTAGAGGAAAAGTGATCTCCACTTGCCTCACTATGACAGAATTTAAGGATGGAATCTTGTTCATATTCTGGGACACACCTCCTAATGAATTGGTCAGGGAAGAACTTATAGAGGTATGGATCATCAAACACATAGTGCCTAACATCAGAAAGGAATTTCATTCAAGCTTGAGTTCCTAAGAATTTTAGAATTACTCCTGTAACTAAGAAGTTGGCTATATCAGCATACCAAGTGCAGTCACTCACAGAGTATAGGTGTTCATTAGGAAATGAATCAGACACAAAAAGGTGATTTGAGTTGTCTTTGAATTCCATCATAGAGAGGTGATCAGCTACAACATTTTCAACACTCTTTTTGTCCTTGATTGTGAGGTCAAATTCTTGTAAGAGAAGGACCCACCTAATTAGTTTATCCTTGGCGTCTTGTTTTTGGAAAAGGTATTTTAGGGCTGAATGGTCAGTGAAGACAATGATGGGTGATCCTAAGAGATAGGACCTGTGTCATGAACCTTCCCCCAGGGCACGTGCCATGACTACCCTAAGCCCACCTTCTATAGGCCAGGGGCTGGTGACTAGCACTGAAAGGCGTATTCCATAAAACTAGGAAGACATTGACTTTATAACCTGTAAACACACTCAACCAAGCACAAAGAAAGATATGAACAACAAGTAAACTGTATAACAAAACGAGTGATGAAAGTAAAGGGGCCGAAATACAAGCCCAATAGTAAAGGTACAAGGAACTGAATGTACAAGTAAAACTAAAGAAAAAGGAAAACAGCTACTGGGTCATCCTCCGAGGTTCCTACCTGAAGGGTAGGTACAAATATTGATGCTCCTTTCCATCATAGAGTCCAATGAATGGAAAAGGGAAATACCTTAAGCACAATGAGGGTCACCCTTTGAAGAACATCAAAAATTGACATAGGCATGGACCAGAAACCCATTTGGGGGGAGTCACACAAGTTTACTGCGCATCGCGAAAGTCACTTGCGCGCCACTTATGGGTCACACAAGTCACTTGTGTGCCCTATTATTTTTTCGCCCATGGTTCCCAGTGGCCTATAAATAGCCCCTGTAGGCCCCCCATTTTAAGGACAAATTTTCCAAAACTCAGATTCAATCTCTAGTCGCCCAAGTGTTTATCTGACGTCTTCTGAACACTTCTAAGGTAATTATTTACCTAGAATGGAAGCTCTAAAGAGGAAGAATAAGGCCTAAGTGTTAGAACTCATCAACACTTGTGTTCCTAAGTGTCCACCCCTTAAGGGAAATAAAGACACTTTCACGCCGCCTTTCCCTCTCAAGGGAACTTGCGTGCCACCCTTCTGGAAGCCTCTAGGTATGATACTAAGGGATTGAGTTCAAAGTCTCCCAAGTATTACCCTATGGATTCTTCATCACCCAAGGTGACTCATGTCACGCAAGTATACTTGCGCGACCAGGACTTGCATGCCAGAACGATACTTGCACGCCTCCTTCCTAGTCACATCATTTCCTCAAATCCACCTCTATTATTTAAGATATAGCCTTCAAAACCCTCTTCAAATCCATTTATGGCATGGTTCTTTTGTTGGATTCCTTATATGAGAAAAATTCTGTGAGAAACTCTCCAAAAACCTCGTGACTTAAAATATTTATGTCACTATGGTTAGAGGTTTCCTCTATAACCTCATCCTTTAAGATGAGAAGATATTTTGATACTGGGCCTCCTTCTTAGGAGTAAGCCCCAGTCACAAGTCTCCTTAACCCATGCCTCCTTCTTAGGAGTAAGATCCAGTCAGAAGTTCCCTTAACCTGGGACTCATTCTCAGGAGTAAGACCCAGTCAGAAGTTCCCTTAACCTGGGACTCCTTCTCAGGAGTAAGCCCCAGTCACAAGTCTCCTTAACTTGGGCCTCCTTCTTAGGAGTAAGCCCCAGTCATGAGTTCCCTTAACTTGGGCCTCCTTCTTAGGAGTAAGCCCCAATCATGGTTTCCTTAAACATCGGGCATCCTCCTCAGGAGTAAGCCCCAATCTTAATTTCTTTTGATTTGGGCTTCCTTCTCAAAAATAAAACCCAATCATAAGTCCCTCTTAATTTGGGATTCTTTTTCAGGATTAAGTCCTGGGTTAAAATTCCAAATCTCTATAAAGTAAAAATACCTTTATAGACCATACTCTTGGGATTCTTTCCTAAGTCCTGGTCTTCATTTACTTGGGCAGTTATACATATGTAAGCCCCACATCATTTCTCATGACTATATCTTTCATGGAACTATCATCAAGTTTACTGATACCTCTTGTTTCTCACACCGAGCATGACTCACGTGAGCTTAGAGTGTGAAAGTAATCAGGACATCTCTTTTTGGGCCATTAACCATGTATAAACCCCATATTTCTTTACCTGAACTATGTGGACTTTGATCTCTTCCTTAAATATAGAGTACATAGGAATCCTTTATAAGGTTCAAGCCCATCATTCATTAATTATTTTCCATCCCATATGATGGTAAACTATATCCTTCTTATCGAACTAAGTGGGTTTTTATTCCTTTTTAACAAGGATACGTAGGTATCCCATTTGTGGGTATGATCCCAACTCTGAAATAATCTCTGTCTTTCTGAATGACAATAAACTTCAGGTTCCCCACTGAGTGGATTTAAAACCAGTATGGTCATCATAATGACCAAGAGATTTCTATATAATGTATTGAAGGATACCATTGACTAAGGATCTATAATACATACAGATGATTCTCCATCAATGAAGAACCTCAAATACATATAAAATATTCTCTAAATCCCATAAATATCAATCATCGATTGCCACATCTAAAGGAAAACTCATTTTCATACTTGGTGAATTAATAAGGATTCGTGAACATAACTTAAATCTATAAGAGAGTCCTGGAGTAGGTAATAATTCCCCCCCAAAAGGGTGTGATGAGCCTGACCTCCCATCCTCTCAACCAATGCAAATTCTTAAGCCTCATTAGTCTACAACTAATGAACACATACCTTTGGAAAGTAGGTCCAAATGGATATATAATCACCAGATGTTTTGGGTTCTATGAATAAACCTGTTAGAAACTGATTGGAAAGTTTGAACCTTAAACAAACAAGGTCATCCCCATTTCCATAAGAAAAAAATGGTGAACCCGACGTGAATCCTTAACCAAGTTAAAATGGTGTTTTACTTATTTGTTAGGCCCCTATTAAACTCAATTTGTGGGACAACAAAACAATCAATAACATATGCACTCATCCAAAAGATGTATTCTGGAAAAAAATTATCTTGATTATGTCTGCTATATCAAATAGGAAATATTTTCCAAGATCTCTCTACAACATAGAATGGATTCTCTAAAGTTCACACCTGTGAATGCCTCGACCGCTACTCCTATTGGATCCTCGTCCGCTCTGAGGATGACATCACCTACTCAGAATCTTCAACACTGGGTCTTGAATGCATTGGTGAGAGAATACTATCATCATAGTACCATCCCAACACTGGAGGCCACTCGATAAGCCCTCTAAGTTAACAACTCACCCTGGTTGTCTGGACAACGACGAAGAGTGGTCAAGAAGCAGGCGGTGCTAACCACCGTCTCCAACAATTTCAGGTCATTATCCCCAGAACTCAACAACCAGTACCTCCCATATTATAGGGAGGTTAATGAAGAGGTCACTCGAGGCCTCAGTTCAAGAAGATAGGAGTCCTTCCTAAGGACTCCCACCAACAATCACCGCCAAACTCGTGCGGTAGTGCACCCTCAACATGATGAGGGTATCACTTCTAGGATTTCAGCTCAGGTTCCTCAGACCCAAGCACGCAAGACGAACCATCAAAGGAAAGATTAGGCCCATAGGGTGCAGGTTCTTACCTCTACCCCCTACGAAGAAGTCCATCAACCTAACTTGATGGCAATCAATGAGCGGGCACACACACCCATCCGTTCTAATCCCGCTGTCCAGCAGACTCATCTGGAAGCAACCCGCCAATCCATCTAGGAAATTCCGACGAATTACTATAGCCAGGAACATACACCTGTTTATAATTCATCATCCAGTCAGTAGGTTTTTCTGACTGTATCCAAAGAAGATCGCAAACCAAATGTGGTGACCACCTGTAAGCATGAACATACACCTATTTACAATCACCAATTCTGTCAGTAATCTCATCTGCCAGTATTGAAGGAAATCCATCAACCATACTTGATGAGGAATATCCATTAGGCACATACACCTGCCAATGTTCATCAAGTCTGCCAATAGTCTCGTTTGGTAGCACCCAGAGAAGTCAGTCGGAAAGCTCCGATGACAAACTTGGAGCAGACTCAACTCTCTGCCCCTATTCATAAGTACTGTCAATATCTGTTGACAAGAAAAGGAGGACAGGATCAGGAACATACACCTCCTCCAGACACAGAATGGATGTATATTCCCATTCCAGTAGCTGAAGTCACCAATCACATTCTGACAATGGTGAAAGAGCAGAATCAAATCCCTGCCCATATTCTGGATACCCGTCAGAATATTATAACAACTTCAACAACATCATAGGGAAAGAAACAAAAATCTATCCCTATCAGTGGAGTGACTCATCAACATGTCACCTCGGAGCAGATACACACATCTGTTCTAGTCTCGGAGGGTCGTGGGGCATACCCCCCATGTCATACGGACAATCAAGTCGGGCACATACACCCGATTTAAATGGAGATAGTCAGCCTAACCTAATCATTTATCCTGAGCGGGCACATAAACCTACCCATAATAACTACTTTCGTCAAAAAGTGGTTTCCAAAGTGAGTAAGAAGGCATCCAAGAAAAAGACCCATCCGGCATAGTTAAAAAATCAAGAGCCAATCTGCAATAAGGCCTTGCTTAATGCTAGAGTTCTTGAAGCCCTCAGACAATTATTTGATACAGCTCAAGATTCTACTCTATTATTTACAAATTTCGGAAGTAACAACAATAATTCCGAAGGTCTTCATCATACACTTCCTCATGAAGGCTTGCTTCATGGCAATTCGGTCAATCTCAAAGTATCATCTTCAGATGAGAGCCACAATAACCCTCTACGTGTCCATAATACCAAGGAGTAAAAGGTTTCATCTTTTGTTTTAACCCACCATGGTGGTCCTCCCCATGATGATGAATTTAGCTGAAGTCCTCTCCGCATAGTAATTCGCATTTCTTGGAAAATTCTTCAATGGACAATGCAGTAACGAGAAAACCCTCTTATCTTGAGGCACTTGCAAATGAGAAGCCAGTCATGTCTGATGCCTTACCGCTAGCAGGCGAAATACTTTCTCAATCAGACGATAGCTTAAGGTGTAGATCATTCTCCAAACCACCCCTGGGTCATTAATCTTCTAATTTAACAAATGAATTCTCTACCGATCTTGTTGAATATGATGAAGCAACAAAGAAGCACCAACTTTGGTCCAATAAGGTAGAAGAATCTTTATCAAATGACAAAGAGGAAGTGTTGAATATGAGAAGACAACTGGAGAAAGGTGAAATACTGGTCAAGTTTTGGCCTTTGGATGACTCTCAGTATGATATTCTAGAAACATTGACAGAATATTGTATTCAAGATATTCGTCTCAACATATGGAAAAATCTTTGTCACTTAAAAGAGAAAATATTATCTTATAATGAATATCAAAACCATGTCAAGATAATATAAGGCTTGCAATTCCAAATTGACTTGGCATCTCTCTCAGTTTCCCGACATCCAAAGGTTGAAAAGCAGCAGAGAACCCTTTAGCGTGCATGCCTTGGTGCATTAAAAAGGTTGCGCCAGCTAATTACCAATGCCCCATCTGGTATTCATATCAGGGGATGGGGTGTTCATGGAGAATTTAATTTCACTGTGATCTCTATCCAACAAAGCCCTCCAAAAGTGGTCTCATTCAATGTTATTGCCCATGGCTAGCCACATTTAACTGGTTTTGTGTGTAATCAAATCTTTTCTCAAGAACATACCTCAACTAGTTCTTCCCAAAGTCAGGAATATAAAGAAAAAGTTGTCGAATTACTCTTGAATCAAGAAAATGAGAATATCGAACATGCTTCTAATTTAGATCATGCACATCATCAAGTGACAAAGGTGTCAGAAATAATCCAACGGTCATCTAAGCCAGGTGATTTGAGTGGATGTCGGATGATGCATCAGGCCAATTTCCGGACTAAAATCCGCAAAATCAAGAGAGTTTTTAAGAAAGTTTTAGATGTAGCAGCTCAAGAGACACCTCAACTTGCCAGGCGGGAGACTCTTTTAATCCAACCCTCGGGATAAACAGACAGGAATCGAGGAGTTGAGCAGGAAAAATAGGAACAGCCCCAGTCCACCGGACTAAGGACTTTTTCAAATTCTCAATCTCTTCCTCAGTGAAAGTTAGTCTTCTCTTGATTAGGGAAGAAGCCACAAGAGGAACACAGAGCCAAATTATCAAGAAATTCCCTTCAAATTATGGTTTATCAAGAAGTTCCTGAGTGATCAACCAAAAAAAAAGGAAATGTCTCATAAAGGACATAGAAGAAGACAATATTGTAGAAACACTGACAAAAGGGATACAATGCGTTATGCATCGATAAATGTCATCAATTTCATTGTCACTGATCCCCCAGAACAAAAGGCTCACTCAGAGGAATCATATAAAGAAGTTCCAATTCAAGAAGCTGTATACACTGAAACAAATAAAGAAGGTGTGCTTACCAGAAATCAAAGGCTTACCCAAAATCTAGGTATTCCTTCAAATAACCAACTTCAACCTCTCCTAAAGGCATCTAACAAGAGGTAAGGAAAAAAGTCAGGTTACATTCCACCCTACCTCTAGATAAGGCCAATCACTCTCATTAGAGGAAAGGTTCGCACAACAAGAAGAAGAAATGAAGGAGTTAAGGAGGTTAAATGCAGAACTACTTCAAGGTAGTCTTCCTCCTAAGCATGCTGGAGTTAATAAATCAAGGTAATTTGTTACAGTTACTGGGATGGATCAATAATATCCCCCTTTACAAGTACAACCTCATAGGTCCAATCCTATGGGTCATAAGCGACAACAACTGGAAATACTACCATCAGTGACAGTACCGATCACTAAACCCGTCCAAACTTCAGTTATTGCACCTGCATAGAATCCAGTTCAACTAGATGTTTCTCAAACATTAATGACTAACATTGAGTCCTTAACAGCTCAGTTGGAAGCTATGGAAGAATGAAATGCACTAGTTCAATTGGAGAAGAAAGCTTACCCTAAATGGGTGGATGCAATCCCCCCCCCCCAATCAAATTTTGCGAGTACCATATTCCCAATTTTTAATGGTTCGGGAGATCCAAAACAACACTTAACACATTTTGTTTCTCATTGTGATCCTATGATGGGAACTCATCAACAAAAATAAGCAGTTAATCTTAGGTTTTTTGTGCAGTCATTACAAGGACATGCTTTTGTCTGGTATAAAAGTTTGCAATCTCGGTCAATTACTGGGTGGGAAGACCTTCGTAAAAAATTCCTTCTTCAATTTAGCTCAACATTGCCAATGAAAACACTTTTTGATCTTACCAATTGTAAGAAAAGGGAGAATGAAAGAGTTTTGTATTTCATTGCTTGTTGGAAGGGATTAACATATTCCTTAAGTTTAGCACTCCCTCAAGAAGAATTGTTGCCAATCTGTGTGGAAAATATGCGTGATGAATTACGAACACCGTTGATCCCTATGAAATACACAGGAGGGTTTAGAGACCTTACTTGAATCGCTCAGCAGATAGAAGACTCCATTATACAGACTAAGGCTAAAACTCATGTAATTCCATCAGTTCTGGGAAGGAGAATAGGGAAAGCAGAGACTGCTACAGTTACACTTAAACAAGCATCTGTACCTTCTTCTACTTCAAAACCTTCATCATATCAAAGGGCTCCACCTTATGAGTGTTAACAACAACAGCTGCCTCGTCAAGATGATCAAAGAGATCAAAGGAAGAAACAGTTTGAAGATTTTAAGAACACAATTTATTCTTTCCGGAATGAACAAGTTTCTGGATACTTCATCTCAACTTTGGAAAACAATCTGGTTCAGTTTCCAAGGCCCAAAAGTCCGAACAAGTAAGGAGATGAAGACCTCCCCAAATATTTCTTGTTTCATCAGATGTTGGGGCATCCCATTTATGAGTGTTTTGTCTTCAAATACCTCCTAAAAAATATGGTGGACTCTGGAAAAGTAAAATTGAAAGGTTCTTTAGCCCAGGTATCATGTGTTACTACTACTGATCCAGAGGAAGAAGGAGAATGACATGAAGTCAAAATTAAAAATGCGCAGAAATATAATGATTGGATGGTCAGGAAAACCATCAATCGAAATCATGCCATTTTACGAACACAATTGAATCAACCAATTGTGTCTTCTGCTATTAATGACACAACAAAATCCCCTTAATTAGAAGGAAAATCCTCAAAGAAGTAGCGTAGTTTGAATAAAGAAGAGATGTTAGAAGAAGACGAACTCATGTCAAAGCCTAAGTTGTCTTTGACTCTAGCAGATTTTATTTCGTTTGCTTCAAAAGCACAGGCCCTACCCCGCCAAATGGAACAACCTAAACTGGTTCATTAGGAAGAATATTCATTAGATAAAGAATTGATCTTTGGTTCTGTTAACATGATTAATTTAACAGATCCTTATGCCAATAACAGTTTCGATTATGACGAGCCTAAGTTCCCTATATCTAATAGAGAAATTAGAGGAAGAGACAGAGGTCTAGGATACAGGGGAATACATGGATATTCCAGAAGCCACTATTTCAATCCTACCCCTTCTAGAACTGCATATGCGGCAGAAACTCATAGAAAATCCCTTCAACGAGCTCAACAAGAACAAGAAAGTTCTTCCATGCATGACAGATTCGGTCCTGACACCGTTATTTTGGAAGACCGGTTAGAGGTCACCCATTCTTCTTCTCAGAAAATAGATAGACCTAGTCGGTCTAATCTACCGAAGCTAGGAGTATTTCCAACTCCTACCCCGTTATGGGATGCATCTACTTCCAAAGCATCAACTTCTAAGGCACCTGCAAAACCACATTTTCATGATGGGAAACGCAGACCTTTGGATCAAAATTATGATGTCTTGAAAAATTTAGCCCAAGTACCGACCAAGTTACCAATTCTGGATGCCTTGAATCTGACAAAAGATCTTTGGGAGGCACTTATTGAGGTTTTTTCAAGTCCTCAAGAATTCGAAACTGAAATTGCTGCGGCTGAGGTCTACCATATAGAGAATGATCCTACAGAATTCCATGTAGTGATATCTTTTACAGATGAAGATGAATATGATGTTGTACATGGACATATCAGACCTTTGTATCTATCTGGAAAAGTCAATGATATAGACAGCCAATGAGATTTCATTGATAATAGATCAGGAGTCAATCTCATTCCTATTCGTACACTTCGTCAATTGGGCCTCACCGAATCTGATTTATCTCCTTCTACTTTGATGTTGTAAGGATATGATAAAAATGAACAAGAACCTCTGGGCGAGATTACACTCAGAATTAAATTTGGAGACCTTGCGTCTAATTCATATTTTATGGTTGTTCGTCAGGACATAGCCTTCAACATTTTTCTTAGAAGACCCTGGCTACATCAACATGCGGCCATACCTTCGTCGTACCATCAGTGTCTCAAATATTATTTCAATGGTCAAATTTGGGACATTGTATGGTGAAAAGGACCCATTCAAAACATGTGAATCTCAATACATTGAGGCATAATTTTATCACATGGAGGGAAAAGAAAAATCCATAGCAAAGAAGGTCACTAAAATTAATGCTCCAAATGTTTTGGAAAAGATTCCAGTAAACCCATTCATACATGTGAGTACAGATTATGTGTTTCCTATCAATCAAATTGATAGGATAGACCTAAATCCAAACACACTTATAGAAACTTCCATAATGTCAATTACGACGATCAAGACAAACAACATGGGAGAAATTGTTGATTCACCAAGAAATGATGAAATATTAGATGGAGATGTCTTCATTTCATCCGCTAAAATTCCGCAATTCTATACTTCATCAACCAGGTCAGAAGAAGTTATAGAAATACCAGAGGAAAACAATGATTTCAATTCTCAATCCATCATCTCCTCTATATTACCCCAGGAAGACCCTTCATCATCAATAGGGTCAGAAATGGTAGCCTCTTCTCCAAGATGTTCAAATTTTAACTTCTCCTCTGACCATGGAAATTCTGCTTCATCATATACTATAAGAACCCAGCCTTATTACATACATAATCTTTAATTTAGTCAAGAAAAAAATTCCTTTTACATTGAGTATATTTTAAAGTTTAGTTCTTTAGAGAATTGGTACAAAATATTCATAACATTACACATTGTTACATAGTGGATACCATAAAAACAGTTTCCATTTTTATCAAAATATAAAACAATAAAACTTAAAACAAGACTCCTTGACAATTATTAAACATTTAACATGTCTTCCTTCCTTGTATTACACATCCATTAACCTATGAAAAATCATTTAAAAACTTTGTATGAGCACAAAAGCTCATCAAGGGGTGGAAAATAAGTAAAAATCACATTAGTCCATGAATACTCATAACGTATGAAAACATTTTCAAAAGACATGCTTTTCACCCATAAATACTTACTTCGTGTAACGTGAGATTTAAAAAATATCCACACAAACATGAGAACATAAATATAATCATAGAGGTATCTTGGTGAATTACTTATATAATCTTGTAACCATCTTGGCTACCTTAAAATTTGTAACCCTCACAACTACCTTACTTTGTGTAACCATCGCAGTTACACTTGGAGTAACCATACGGCTGACCTCCAACTTACTCATACCTAATGAATTGGAGGGAAATATAGGTCCCACCCTTTATAATAAACAATTAACAAGAACCAAAACATAATCATACAACATGAATAATATCATAAAAACATTGCTTTTGAATTCTGTAAAAACAGAATTTTAAAAGAGGATTTTAGAAGAAAAGTCCCTCATAAACATCATATACTTGAAGTGAGACTTAATAGAGTGGATGAAATATGTATATAATCTGTAAATAAACATTATTAAGCATATTATAATCATAATTCATCACACGAACAATTTAAATACCTCATAAATGATGAAGTAGAATGTTAATCCAAAGAATGAAAATCGGGTTAAGAATTCCCTTACCTTAGGCTTGTCTTACTTCAAACTTGTTTAAACCTCCTGTATAATGGTTAAAATAGTGTTATTATTATTTTATAGAAATTTTTTCATGTTTATAACATCTTATATGGCCATTTCATAACCTCATTTCACCCCTTAATTTTTAGTATTTTGTTCCTTGCATTATTTTGGGTGAGTTCTTTTATGATTTTCACGACCGGTTCATGATGAATCGTTCTTGTTGATTGGAAGTGAAACTACAGAATTGGAATGGAGTAGTATTTACATATTTCCAGTACCATAATTTATACCATATATCACTTTGATTCTTTATATGATAATTACTTATAAGTTAAAACATTAATGATGTTCGTTTAGATCATTTTAGTGGTTCTTTGATAATAACAACCTCATTTTGTCTTATAAATTAGAACCATGAGTAAAAAAGAATTCCAGAACCATATATGAGCCATAAAACATATATTATAACCTGTTTAAACCATATAAATGGTTTAATGACCAGACTTGAAAGAATTAATGGAAATTGAAAATACATCGTCCACGATGTCGGTAATTCGACACAAATGGACAATGTTTTTATTCTTTAAATAAGTGAAAGAGGATAAGAATACTGATGAGGAATTTTACATAAACATGAGAACATCCTGAATATACATGATTATGGAGATTTCATGCCTCTTGGATAAGAGGGAGTGAGGAAATAATAAAAAGGAATCATGAAATAAAAGAAAATCTTGAGAAATTTCTCACGAAAATTCGGCAGCCTAACGACGTCTCTTAAAATTTCACAAAAACAAGATTGATGAGAGGAATGGAATATCTCATCATTAATAAAAAATATGTACAATAAGGGGGAGTATTTAATGAAATATCCCAACAAAATACAAAGGTAATGGAAGAGAATAACATAAAATGAAATAAAAGAAAGAAAATAAAAGCGGATGTTTACCTCTTGATCTCTTCTCCTTGAGATCATCCTTAAGGGATTTGATTTGGTCTTTTGGTGATACCAACAGATCTAGGACGTGGGGAAGAAGATTGGGGAGAGAATTTTGAAAAAATTAGACAATTCTCAAGGCTTGAGAGGCGTGGGAGGAAGAGGGGAGTGAGGGTGGTATTTATAGTGGAGGAGGGGAGGTATTTTAGATTATTTTAATCATTATTATAATAATTTTATCAAGACTATGAATAATCTCAATGAAAGTGACCCTAATTAGTAATAATATCATGTGAGTTTGAACCAAGTGGCCTTGAATCACTTATGATGTCATAAATAGTGAATTTTACTGATAATTTGATTATACGGTATTTTATCATATTTCACTATTCACCGAAAATTCTTGAATTTCAGAAAATTCCCAAAAATTTACCCCTACCATTTTTCGATGAGTAGAATCCAAAAATGAACTCCATTTTTCAAAAATAATTTTCTAAATATTATTAATTTAATTTTTAAATAAAGGCATAGTTAATTCGAAAAATAACAATTTTAAGGCGCAATTAGTTTTATTTCATATTAAAAAATTAATTAAGATCTCATTATCTTATTACCTTAAGAAAATAAAATAATAATAAAATTTACTATTCATTAGGGTCATATCAATATTCATATTACTTTTCATAAGAGTATGTTACTATTCACCAAAAAAACAAGTTGGTTCCAATAGACTCCAAATAACATACTGAACACAATTATAGATGACAGTTTCTTGAAATTCAGAATATAGAAGTAGAAAAGTTGTGTTTTAAAGGCTAATTAAAAATATCTATTTAAAACAAAGTTCCATGCATTTCTATTTATCTTTAGAAAAACTTGGGGTGTTACATTATCCCCACCTTCTTGAAATTGCGTCCTTGCAATTTTATTTACTTATTAAACAACTGAGGGTACTTTTCTCTCATAGCATTTTCAGACTCCCATGTTGCTTCTTTAACCATGTGGTTTCTCCAAAAAACATTTACCTGGTGGATTACCTTATTCTGCAATACCTGTTCCCTTCGATCAAGAATCTGAACTAGTTTCTCTGCATAAGAAAGGTTCTCTTCCAGCTGAACTGCTTCTAGGTTTAAGACATGTGATGAATCTAGCACATAATTTCTCAACATCGAAACATGAAAAACATTGTGTACCTGAAAAAAACTCAGAGGAAAATCTACACAGTATGCAACTGTTCCAAATTTCTCCAAGATTTCAAAAGGACCGATGAACCATAGACTTAGTTTCCCTTTCTTACTGAAACACATAACACTTTTCTAAGGATAGATTTTAAGGAAAACAGGGTCACCTACCTTGAAAGAGAAGTCTTTCCTTCTGTTATCTGCATAACTTTTCTGCCTTCTCTGAGCTGTCCTCATGTGTTGCTGGATCATCCTCACTTTCTCAGCCACTGATTCAACTAATTCTATCCCCATAAAATTTCTTTCACCAACTTTATCCCAAAATGCTGGAGTCTGACACTACTTCACATACAAGGCCTCAAAAGGTGCCATATGAATACTGGAATGAAAACTGTTATTATAAGAAAACTCAACTAAATAAAGATGTTGATCCCAAATTCCCTGATAGTCCATTGAACAAGCTCGAAGCATGTCCTCGAAAGTCTGAATCGTTCGTTCTGACTGCCCATCTGCTTGAGGATGAAAAGATGTATTGAAATTTAACTCTGTGCCCAACAAATTCTGAAGTCCTTTCCAAAATTTAGAAGTGAACCTAGGATCTCAGTCAGATACAATGGAAAGAGGAACTCCATGTAACCTGACAATATCCTTGAGGTAAAATAGAGAAAGTTGATCCAAATTCATTGTATCTTGAATAGAAAGAAAATGTGCAGACTTTGTTAGCCGATCAACAATAACCCAAATTGCATTGTTACCTCGAGAAGTATTTGGTAGTCCCATCACAAAGTCCATGGATATATTCTACCATTTCCACTTTGGCACTGGAAAAGGCTGAAGCATCCCCTTCGGTAACTTCCACTCTGCTTTAACCTACTGACATGTCAAACATTTCATTATAAAATTAGCAATATCTCTTTTCATCCCATTCCACCAATAATACTCTCGAAGGTCTCTATACATCTTAGTACTTTCAGGATGAATAGAAAATGGATAACTATGAGCTTCACACAATAATTCTTTCTTCAACTGGGAATCACAAGGCACACAAAACCTTTTTACAAATCTTAAAACATAATATTTATAAAGATTAAATTCTGGAAACTTACCCATTTTAACCAATTATACCTTTTTCTGTAGCTCATAGTCTTCCCTCTACACTTTCTTAATTCTGTCTGACAACAAAGACTGCACTAAAACCTGAAACAAAACAAATATATTCTCTACAATAACAACTTCAAATCCAAAATTCATCAAATCGTTAATCAAGGGATCATGTTCCAAACATAGCATGGTTAATGATGCATGATGTTTCCGACTTAAGGCATCCACTACTTTGTTTGCTTTTCCAGGATGGTAATTGATCATGTAGTCACAATACTTTATCAGTTTTAGCCATCTTCTCTACCTCATGTTTAATTCCTTCTGAGTGAATATATACTTTAGACTTTTATGGTCAGTATATATTTGGAATTTGGTTCCGTATAGATGATGCCTCCATATTTTCAAAGAAAAAACCACAGCTACCAATTCCAAACATGTGTGGAATAATTTAGCTCCTAAGGTTTAATTTGTCTCGAAGCATAGGCAATTACCTGATCATTCTGCATCAAAACACAACCAAGTCCCTTCAAAGAATCATCACTGTAGATGAAAAACTCACCATTCTAGGAAGGTAAGGACAAAACTAGAGCATTCACCAATCTCTTTTTCAGTTCCTGAAAACAAACATCACATTCCTCTATCTAAACAAATTTAATCCCTTTCCATGTTAACTTAGTTATCGAGCTAGATAACCATGCAAAGTTCTTAACAAACCGTCGGTAATAACTTGTTAAGCCCAAAAAACTACGAATCTCTGTAACATTTGTGGGTCTTGGTCATTCATCAACTACTTTTATTTTGGCAGGATCAACTGTTATTCCATCCTTATTTACAATGTGCCCAAGAAAAGAAATCTGTTGCAACCAAAAATCACACTTGCTGAATTTTCCATATAGTTTCTTTTATTTTAAAGTTTGTAAAATAACACTTAGATATTTTTCATGATCCTATTTATTTTTAGAAAATACCAGAATGTCATCAATAAATACAACCACAAACTTATCCAAGAACTCATGATATACTTTATTCATAAGATTCATGAATACAGCAGGTGCATTAGTTAATCCAAATGGCATAACAACAAATTCATAATGCCCATATCAAGTATGAAAGGCTGTTTTTGGGATGTCATCCTCCTTCACCTTCAGTTGATGGTATCTGGATCTCAAGTCAATCTTGGAAAAATACTGAGCTCCCTGGAGCTGATCAAACAAGTCATCAATATGAGGCAAAGGATACTTGTTTTTAACAGTGATGTTTTTCAAAGCTCTATAATCAATGCAAAGTCTCATGGAACCATCTTTCTTTTTAACAAACAAAATAGGGGCTCCCCATGGTGAAGTTCTAGAACGAATTAAGACTTTGATAAGCAAATCCTGAAACTGATTTTTCAATTCAAGAAGTTCTATTGGAGCCATACGATATGGGGGTTTTGAAATTGTCTTAGCATCAGGAACTAAGTCAATTGTGAATTCGACTTCTCAATCAGGTATGGCACTGGGTAACTCATTAAGAAAAACATAAAGGTATTCATTTACCACTGGCACATCATTAATTTGAATAGTTCCCTTGTTTTCAAGAATATGAGAAAGATAATTTTCATTTCCATCTTTCAATAATTTCTCAGCTTCCTAATATGTTATCAATTGTATGGGTTCATTCTTTTATAAAAACTGAAACTCTTTCTGAAAAAAAACTTCTTTAGCTCTACAGTCAATCTTAGCATGATAATCAGAAAGCCAGTCCATCCCCAGAATAACATCAAACTCGACTAAGGGTAAAACAACAAGGTTTGCAGGTAAAGTCTTTCCATAGACCACGATAGAAAGATTTTTATAATTCCTATTTTCTATAACATTTCCACCTGGTGTTTTAACAACAAGTTCATGTCTCATTTTTTGAGGTGATATTTCCAATTTACCAGAAAATTTCTCAGAGATGAAGGAATGTGTAGGCCCCATATCAAACAAAACTTTAGAAAAATATGAGTAAACAAACAAAGTACATAATACAACTTCATTGGATGGCCCAACATCTATTGATGTAGTCGCAAAGGATCATAATAAACCTTTCTGCTTGTAGTCTGGCTTCTTTGCATCATTCAGATCTCTCTTTGGGCAGACATTTTCATAGTGACCCATCTCACCACATTTAAAACACTTTATAGTTTGCTTATCAGGATTAGTCTTTGGATCATTTTCATTGCAATCTCGAGCCATATGTCTAAACTTACCACATTTAAAACACTTCCCAGTTTTGCTAAGACATTCCCCAGGGTTCTTCTTGCCGTACTTTTCACAAACTGGAAATTGTATTTTCTTACCATCAGATTTCATTGGTTGATTATTTCCCATTGCTTTCCAACTGGATCTCTTCTTCTCTTTGTTTCCAAAATGCACATGATCATCAGAAAACTCCATCTCTAACCTCTCAGAACATCAGACAAGTTTCTCATAACTTTGGAATTCACAGGAGGCCAACGCCCTTCAATACCTTGGCTTCAATCCTGAGTAAAAGCTGTTGATTTTGCTATCGAGATACAGAATAAGATTTGGAGCATACCTTGCCAGTCGGGTGAAGTTCGCTTCATACATAGCCACTGAATCTTCCTCCTTCTGTTTCAATTCAATGAATTTCTTCTCCATTATAAGTTGCACCACCTTAGGAAAATATTTTTCAAAGAAAAGACTTTTTAATTCATCCCACTCTAAGGCATCAAAATCCTCTCTACCCCTGATATTCCTTACCATTGAACACCACTGATCAGCTTCCCCTTCAAAATGATAAATGGAAAGACTTACCTTTTGATTTTCTAAACATCCCATAACATCAAATATCTTTTCAAGGGATTTGATCCATCCTTTAGCTGCCATTGGGTCAGAAGATCCATTGAATGTAGGAGGATGTTGTCTCATAAAATGTTCCACCACTGTCATGTTTTGTTTTGGTACCTCTATTGGTCCTCTTACATGGATGCCACCACTATTTATTTCCTGTGTTAGCTGGTCCATTACTGTCACAAACTACTCGGTTCCAATCCCTACCATTCTGGGCTATAGATAAAAAAAGATGTCATTCTATCGGTGCCTCTCCTCTTAAGCATCCCTGTTCCTTCTAAGGACAACCATTCTGAACAAACATGTCTTAGATGAAGCAACATGTTAATATTTAAATTCTATAACATTTCAAATTAAACATAGAGTAAAAATCATTTATGGTATTCTATTAATATCACCCTAACCCCTAAAGTTATCTAAACCATCCTCTGATAAAAACTATAAGAACCCGGCCTTATTACATACATAATCTTGAATTTAGTCAAGAAAAAACTTCCTTTTACATTGAGGATCTTTTCAAGTTTAGAGATTTAGATAATTGGTACAAAATATTTATAACATTACACATTGTTACATAGTGTATACCATAAAAACAGTTTCCATTTTTCTCAACATATAAAACTTTAAAACTTAAAACAAGACTCCTTGAAAATTCTTCAACATTTAACGTGTCTTACTTCCTTGTATTACACATCCATTAACCTATGAAAAATAATTTTAAAACTTGGGATGAGCATAAAATCTCAGCAAGGGATGGAAAAGAAGGAAAAATCACATTAGTCCATGAATACTCATAACGTATGAAAACATTTTCAAAAGATATGCTTTTCACCCATAAATACTTACTTCGTGTAACATGAGATTTAAACAAGATCCACATAAACATGAGAACATAAATATAATCATAGAGGTATCTTGGGGCATTACTTACATAATCTTGTAACCATCTTGGCTACCTTAAAATTTGTAACCCTCACGACTACCTTACTTTGTGTAACCATCACAGTTACACTTGGATTAACCATACGTCCAACCTCTAACTTACTCATACCCAATGAATTGGAGGAAAATATAGGTCCCAAAATTCATCATAAAAAATTCCCAAGAACCAAAACATAATCATACAACATGAATAATAGCATAAAAATATTTCTTTTGAATTTTGTAAAAACAGAATTTTAAAAGAGGATTATAGAAGAAAAGTCCCTCATAAACATCATATACTTGAAGCGAGACTTAATAGAGTGGATTAAATATGTATGTACTCTATAAATAAAAATTATTAAGCATATTATAATCATAATTCATCACACAAATAATTTAAATACCTCATAAATGACGAAGTAGAATCTTAACCCAAAGAATGTAAATCGGGTTAAGAATTCCCTTACCTTAGGCTTGTCTTACTTAAAACTTGTTGAAAACTCTTTTATAATGGTTAAAATAGTGTTATTAGTATTTTAAAGAAAAAATTTCATGTTTATAACATCTTATATGGTCATTTCATAACCTCATTTCACCCCTTAATTGTTAGTATTTTGTTCCTTGCATTATTTTGGGTGAGTTCTTTTATGATTTTCACGATCAGTTCATGATGAATCGTTCTTGTTGATTGGAAGTGAAAATACAGAATTGGAATGGATTAGTATTTAAATATTTCCAATACCATAATTTATACCATTTATCACTTTGATTCTTTATATGATAATTAATTATAAGTTAAAACATTAATGATGTTCGTTTAGATCATTTTAGTGGTTCATTGATAATAACAACCTCATTTTGTCTTATAAATTAGAAACGTAAGTACTAAAGAATTACAGAACCATATATGAGTCATAAAACATATATTATAACCTGTTTCAACAATATAAATGGTTTCATGACCAGAATTGAAAGAATTAATGGAAATTGAAAATACATCGTCCACGATGTCGATAATTCGACACAAATGGACAATGTTTTTATTCTTTAAATAAGTGAAAGAGGATAAGAATACTGATGAGGAATTTTACATAAACATGAGAACATCCTGAATATACATGATTATGGAGATTTCATGCCTCTTGGATAAGAGGGAGTGAGGAAATAATAAAAAGGAATCATGAAATAAAAGAAAATCTTGAGAAATTTCTCACGAAAATTCGGCAGCCTAACGACGTCTCTTAAAATTTCATAAAAACAAGATTGATGAGAGGAATGGAATATCTCATAATTCATACAAAATATGGATAGTAAGGGGGAATATTTAATGAAATATCCCAACAAAAGACAAAGGTAATATAAGAGAATAACATAAAATGAAAGAAAAGAAAGAAAATAAAAGAGGATGTTTACCTCTTGATCTCTTCTCCTTGAGATCCTCCTTAAGGGCTTTGATTTTGGTCTTTTGGTGAGACAAACAGCTCTAGGACGTGGGGAAGAATATTGGGGAGGGAATTTGGCAGAAAGTATACAATGCTCAAGGCTTGATAGGTGTTGGAGGAAGAGGAGATTGAGGGTGGTATTTATAGTGGAGGAGGGGAGGTATTTTAGATTATTTTAATCATTATTATAATAATTTTATCAAGACTATGAATAATCTCAATTAAAGTGACCCTAAATAGTAATAATATCATGTGAGTTCGAACCAAGATGCCTTTCATCACTTATGATGTCATAAATAGTGAATTTTACTAATAATTTGATTATACGGTATTTTATCGTATTTCACTATTCACCGAAAATTCTTGAATTTTAGAAAATTCCCAAAAATTTACCCCTACCATTTTTTTATGTGTAGAATTCAAAAAATTAACTCCATTTTTCAAAAATAATTTTCTAAATATTGTTAATTTAATTTTTAAATAAAGGCATAGTTAATTAAAAAAAACAATTTTAAGGCGTAATTAGTTTTATTTCATATTAAATAATTAATTAAGATCTCATTATCTTATTTCCTTAAGAAAATAATATAATAATAAAATTTAATATTCATTAAGGTCAAATCACTATTCATATTACTATTCATAAGGGTATGTTACTATTCACAAAAAAAAACAAGTTGGTTCCAATAGACTCCAAATAACATACTGAACACAATTGTAGATGATAGTTTCTTGAAATTTAGAATATAGAAGTAGAAAAGTTAAGTTTTAAAGGCTAATTAAAAATATCTATTTAAAATAAAGTTCCATTCATTTCTATTTATCTTTAGAAAAACTTGGGGTGTTACATTTAATATGCAAGTAGAAACAGAAGAAGCAACACATATTGAAGAAGAAGAAGAAGATCTCAGGGATGCTCCTCCAGCATTTGAAGAGGGTATCTCTACCACTGTGGATGAACTTAGAGAGATAAATCTAGGTACAAAAGAAGATCCATGCCCCACTTTAATTAGTGTGGCCATGAATCTTGAAGATAAAGAAATGTATACTTTATTTCTAAATCAAAATCGAGATGTATTTGCTTGGAATTATACAAAAATACCAGGTCTTGATCCTGATGTTGCCACTCATCAGTTGGGTTTTCCAGAAGAACATTGAGGATTCAAGCAAGCATCAAGAAGAACACACCCAACATATGCCTCCAAAATTGAAGCTAAAGTTGATAAGCTTATCAAATCTAACTTCGTCAGAGAAGTTAAGTATCCCAAATGGATGGACAATATTGTCCCTGTGAAAAAGAAGAATGGAAAAATTAGAGTTTGCATTGATTTCAAAGATCTTAATTGGCATTGTCCCAAGGATGATTTTCCAGTTCTGATCACAGAACTCTTAATTGATGCAATAACTTGATATGAAGATCTTTCCTTCATGGATGGTTATTCTAGGTACAATAAAATACGAATGGCCCCAGAAGATGAAGATTCTACAGCCTTCAGATCTCCTCAAGGTGTGTTTTGATATCGAGTAATTCTCTTTGGCCCGAAGAATGCAGGTCCAACGTATCAATGTGCCATACACCATATCTTCAAACCCTTTTTAGGGAAATTTGTTGAATGTTATGTGGATGATTTAGTGGTTAAATCTAGACAATGTTCTGATCACTTAGCCGATCTGGAAATCATATTCAACAAACTCCGACAACACAATTTGAAGATGAACCCCTTAAAATGTGTTTTCGGGGTAACCTCAAGAAAATTTATCGGCTTTGTTGTATGCCATCGTAGTATTTAAGTTGATCCTAAGAAGAGAAAATCAATCCTTGGCATGTCACCTCATAGAAATTTGAAGGAATTAAGGGGACTTCAAGGACACTTGGCCTATATTCGGCGTTTCATTGCCAATTTGGCCGGAAAGTGTTTACCCTTCAACAGATTTATGAAGAAGGGAGTCACCTACCAGTGGACTGAAGAATGTCAAGAAGCATTCGATATCCTCAAGAAATATCTCTTGAGTCCACTGATATTAATGCCACTCGTTGAAGGAAGACCACTTATTCTCTATGTGATAGCTTTAGAGCGATCATTGGGTGCCTTCCTTGCACAAAAAATGATATTGGGAATAAAAACTGCCTTTACTATCTCAGTCGAACTATGCTTGAGGTAGAAACTTGATATTCAAGTATTGAAAAGTGCTGCCTAGTATTAATATTTGCAGTTCAGAAATTGAGACACTACCTACAACATCATGAGGTCCAATTGGTATCTTGCAATAACCCGATCAAATTTATCCTTAGTCGTCCAATGCTTACAGGATGTCTGGAAAGGTGGGCCGTTATTTTACAGCAGTTTGATATCCAGTACATGTCTCAAAAGGCAATAAAGGGCCAAGATCTATCCGATTTCCTTGCTGAACACCCATCCATAGAAGATACATCTTTAAATATTGAACTTCCTAATGAGGAAGTCTTCTCTATTCAAGATAATCCTTAAACATGGGAAATGTACTTTGATGGTGCCTCTAGAAATCCTACAGGGAAGAAAATGGAATATCCTAAATTCAACAAATTTGGGTTAGGAATCGTGCTTATTTCCCCAGAAAAGGCAGTTCTACCCTATTACTTCTTATTATTGGAAGGCGATACAAACAATGAAGCAGAATATCAAGCTCTCATTACAGGCTTGGAATTGGCACTTCAAGCATAGGTGAATCATTTGAAGGTAAAATGTGATTCATATTTGGTAATCAAACAAATCAATGGGGATTATTCCATCATAAAGGAAGAGTTAATCCCTTTATGTGATTACGTTAGAGAATTAATAGCAGAATTTCCTTCAGAACTGACATTTTCTTATGTCCCACGATCACAAAATGCCCAAGCTGATGCACTGGCTAATGTAGTCACAACCCTAGCAGATCCAAACTGGGATGAAACAATCATCAGTATTGCCCACTATCGTGTAGTTTCACCTTTTGTTCAAATCAGAACAGAGGAAATCAATGAAATTAGTCCCATTTATGAACCATATGGTCATACTACAAGATGGATGACACCTATCATGGAATACCTTCAGAATGGAACACTCTCACCTAATAGAACCAGGAAAGAACAAGTCCGGCGACGTGTGGTCAATTTTACTCTTTATGATAGCCCAGATCACCAAAAAATTCTCTACAAGCGAGGTTTTGATGGAATTCTCTTCAGATGTATTGATGGTGAAGAGACAATGGATGTCATGAGTGAAGTTCATGCAGGAGTTTGTGGTGCCCACCAGTCTGGACATAGACTTTCTGGTCAAATTCAAAGGCTTGGATACTTCTGGATTTCAATGGTGAAAGATTGTATTTATTTCACTAAAAAGTTTCATTCTTTCCAAATATGTGCCATCTTCATTCATCAACCCCCAGAGTTGCTTCATACAGCTAAATATTCATGGCCATTTGCCACATAGGGAATGGATTTAGTAGGACATTATCCTTCGGAGACATCCAAGCAGTTTAAGTATATTCTTACTTATACTGACTCCTTTTCCAAATGGGCAGAGGCAATACCTCTCAAAGAAGTTATTTCTAAAGGCGTTTTTAGCTTCATCAAGTCTAACATCATTACCAGATTTGGTATCCCTCATATTATTTTGACGGAAAATGGCACCAACTTTTGTTCATCTAAGGTGAGAAAGTTGTATCAATAATACAACATCAAATCCAACCATTCATCTCAGTATCATGTAGCGGCTAATTTCCAAATAGAGGCCTTCAATAAGAGTCTTTCAAACATACTGCAAAAAATAGTGGATAAAGATAATAAATCATGTCCTGATAAACTTTTTCATTCTTTATGGGCTTATCGGACTACCACCCGCACTGCTACATGATCAACTCCATATTCATTGGTATATGGAACGAAATAAGTCTTTCCCATTGATGTTTAATTACCTTCACTTAGAGTAGCCATTTGTGATCAGTCATCCATAGATGAAAAATATCAGAAGTTATTTGATAAATTGGAACGATTAGATGAAAAAAGATTGTGCACCCTACACCACTTGGAAGTCTATCAGAATCGAATAGCATGAGCTTTCAATAAAAAAATTCGTCTTCGTTCATTCATTCAAGGAGAATTGGTATTGGTCCTCATAACCCCACTGATACTGGGAAATAAGCCTGCAATGATTGTGCCAAATTGGGAAGGACCTTACTTAATACATAAGGTCTACTCCAATGGAGCTTATTATTTAATCTCAATGGATGGAGAACTCATTACAACTCCAACCAATGAAAGATTTTTGAAGAAGTATTTTGTATAACATAAATACACCCTTTGTCCTTGCTGTAAGACATTAAAATGCATAGCACTGGTCCATGCATATGACCTTAAACTATTTTTTTGTCTTTGATGCAATAAATTAAAATACATAGCACTGGTCCATGCATATGACTTTAAACTATCTTTTGTCCTTACTACAGGACATTAAACTACATAGACCTCATTCGTCCAATATGACGTTAAACTGTGTCCCCTTTGTCATCCAACATTACATTAAACTGTGCATTGTCCTACATGAAGTTAAACTGTGAAACAATCCCTTATACATCCTACATGACGTTAAAATGTACATTTTCATCCTACATGATGTTTAAACTATGAAAAAGTCCCTTAATACGTCCTACATGAAGTTAAACTATGCATTGTTATGGTTGTTTCTAAATCTTGTTTCTCACACTGAGCATGAATCACGTGAGATTAAAGTAAGCTTCAACCATAACACCCTCTCTGGGCCGCTAAGCACGCATAAGTACCAACACCATCTTTGGGTCATTGTCCTCAAGTACAACTCGATCACCAATTCATTCTCAATAAAACTATGGGGACTTTGATCCTTGCCTTCTAGGCTGGGTACGTAGGCAACCTCCCGAAGTTCAAGCCCAAAACCTATATCTTCACGTCAGTTCACCTCCATATCATATGATGTTGATCCGTGAACCCCCCCCCCCGAAACCAATATCTTCACATTGGTTCACCATCTTCCTACATGATCTTAAACTATGTAAATCCCTTTTTTCCCTACTACATGACACTAAACTGTGCAACACCATCATCCTTGCTATATGACGTTAAACTATACAGTCTCCCATTGTCCTCTCTACAAGACATTAAACTGCATAGCAATACGTCCTAGCTACATGACACTAAACTGTGTAGCACCGGTCCATGAATATGACCTTAAACTATTCTCACTTTTATCCTGTATGACATTAAACTACAACAATCTCTAAAACCCTCACCTGATAGGGAATCATTATTGACATTGATCTCCAATCATGTCATATTCCATGGACTACATGCATACATAGAAATGCCCGAACCTTTAATCTTGGGTCCAACCATCATTGCACTAAAGTCCCCTTTCACCCTTCACATGTACGAACCAAATTTTTATAGAGGATATTTCAAGAACTACGTATGGCTTGATTCCCATCTTTATGGGATATGTAGGAAAATTCGAGCATCCCTAGAATCTAGCCCCAAGTCTTTGGGCCTAACTCCAAACTCCACTTTCAGTCCCTTGGATGAAAAGTACCCCTTCAAGCACATGAATGTGGTATGAAAACCCTGGTCTTTATTCACATCAGGTTTATAACAAACACACAATGTGTCTCCCTCATTATGTTCCGATATCTATGACCCTAAACTAAGATCTCCTATGCTCTCATCCCACATAACGTTAAAATGTATTTCAAGAACTATGTATGGCTTGATTCTCATCCTAATGAGATATGTAGGTAATTCCAGTATCTCAATTCAGGACCCATCCACAACATGATTATGGTCAGCATTGGTCTATGTATCTCTTTCATGCATTGGAAAATACCCATTTTTATATGTCATACTTCTAACCTTAAATACTTCCAGATCTCCATAACCCTTTTCTTGACTTCTGGTCACAAAATGTCTGATACCCGGGAATTATTTTTCCTGACTATGCAACACATGCCCCTAGGTGGCCTTGCATAAATAGTTTACATAACAGACCTGTCATCCAAAAGATTCTATTATTTGACTATGTAGCTAATTCCCTTAGGTGGCCCTACATAATTCAACCCCCCTAACGGGTTTTTCAAATAGTGGTAACTTCATTCTTGGGGGTGGGGGAACCTATTTTATCCTTATTGGTATTAACGACGATATATAGGGATCCATAAAAAAAATAGCCATCCTTAACATATTTGTCCCATACTCTTTTTCATGATCTGAAAGTATTCAAGTCTATGGTTTATATTTCCCTTCCCTATGTTTGGGTCAGACCTTCTCAGGAGTGATATTCATTCAATTCTTTAACAATCTTGATTGGGAATATCCTCTCCATATTCAAGTACCTATCTCTATATAGCATAATCTATGCTTTGGGAAATTTAAATCTTAATAAACTTTCACTGGCTTTTAGCAATAGAAAATTAAAATTTCTAAGAGTTCTTTTGCCTGACTATTCAGCACGTGTCCTTAGGTGTCCTTGCATAAGTAGTCTACATAATGAACCTGTTAGCCAAAAGATGCTATTATTTGACTATGAAGCCAATTTCCTTAAGTGGATCTTCATAATTCAACCCCCTAATGGGTTTTTCAAGTAGTGGTAACTTCAATCTTAGGAAATACTTCCTCTAATGCCTTTTATCCCTTTTTTCATATCATCCCTTAGATTCAAAATTTCTTAAGTCATAGTTTACATGTTTTCCCCCATACTTTAATGTGGTAATATGTTTTCAAAAAAATTATCAAAGAATTGAGTCAATTTTAATCCATTCGGTTAATGCTATTTGACCTTAAACATTAGCCTTTTTATGTCCGACATGCATGACTTTAAACTGCCAACAAGAGACAGGGTACTCATTAAATTGGGAACATATAAAAGGAAATCTGAACAAAAGTCGAGTCCCATCTCGCTAAATGTACATTTTTTATGATTTAGACAATATTAATCGACAAAAAGATGCAAAGTTTGTGGGGTTGTTTGTATAATCCTAGAAAAAAAATCAAACTATGCTTACTAGGCCCATTGGCTTAGGTAAAAAAAATAAGTAGTTATCAAGAGAATGTAGGTACAAATGATTGAATATGAAATGACTTTTTCATTAATGTAAAAGATTATAAGAACATACACAGATTGAAGCATCTTCTCTTTTTCAATAATTACAAGAGGCTTTCAACATAACTTTTCATTTGATTTATGGCATCCCAAGGTTCATCAGCAGCCACTTGAAGTTCATTCACTCGACCAACATCACTCTTTTCAGCTTGATGGAGTGATTTCTTGGCATCTGTGATGCCTTTAATACTATCCGTTTGGACTCCTTCCAACGAATTGTTAAGATGTTCAAGTTCCCCAGTAATGACATCTAGCTGTTGCTGAAGGTGCATCTATTGGAAAACTTTCTCCGTGATCTTCTGCTTCAGCTCCTTTAGCTTTGCAGCATGATCAGCCTCAGCTCGGGACACCACAACCTTGAATTCACTGATATTGGTCAGTAGCCTCGCTCTGATCAGATCTTGATGACACTTTTTTCTCCTTCTCCCTCATTAAGATGACTTGTTTCACCGCGGTATGGATCTCTTGATATCCAAAATTGCCAAGTCCCAGCATGACGAATAAGGATGACAGTCGCGGGATCTTCGAAGACAGCTCTTCAAGAGGCACTTCAGATATGATCTTCCATATATTCTTCCATGCCTTGCGATGTGAGAATTGGAGCACCTTTTGCACCTCTGGGTCTAATTCAGCATCTCTATCACAGGGGGGAATACAGTCTTGGATTAATGCACTTAAGGAAGTGCCTTGTTCTGATCCTTCCCCCTGACCCTTGCTACTTCACTTTCTACTCCCGTTGGGGCTGAGGCTGAGGCTTCAACTTCGGATCTAGCCACTGAAGTTGAAAGCCCTACATAGTCAATTGAAAGCTTTGGTTAGTTTCAAAGGATAACAAAATTTGATTAGCTATATTTCAAATTAAGTACAGCCACAAATATTATCATATTTTTCCCAATGGTAGATTAACAGCATGAGAAGGCTCCTCCCCATCTTTCCTAGCTTCAACAGGATTTTCAGGATGGGTTTTAGGAAGCTCTGTCGGGTTAAGTTCCACTTGAGCTAGCGTCTCTGCAATGATAGGATTGTCTCTACCCCCTTCAGGCATCGGAAAATCATTAGCTTGTTCAGATGGAACTGCACATTTCAACCAATCATGGTCAGATATGTGATAGAAAATTTTTAACAGGACGAAGGATAACACTCACGTCCAAAATCTTCTAAATCACAGGGTAATTTAACATGATCTAAAATTTCTTCAAAAGTCACGCCAAGTTTCATCATTTCATCCAGTGATATCCAAGATTCCTAGTTAGTATCACCTGTGGGAGCACTTGACATGTCTTCTTGGTGACCCTCCTCCTGTGACCTTTGACCCCGGCTAGCTTCCTTAGAGAAAATTGCGGAGTCAGTTGCAGTGGTCGCTAAATGTTCTGGTGTAAGCTCTTCTCTCCTTGCAGCAGTAACATAAGCAGTATTGGGAATAGACGTTGTCTCTTCTTCTCTCATCGTTTCTTCAGGAGCAGCTGGGTCATCATGAATTTGTGATTGTTCACCAACACCCTCCATCATCCTCAAAGGAGGGTCAGTCTTCTCCCTCAAAAAAGAAATCGAAGAATCCCCTGCAATCCCAAGAAGTATAAGAAACCTTTTCACGAGTTAGGATTCATGACTATCCGAAGGACTTACCACTACTGATGAAGCATTTAGTTGTGGTCTAATTCCTTCTATGCCTTTGCTTCTTTAAATTTTTGGGTGTTTTGACATCGTCACCTCCAAATATAGGTATCTGAGAGTGTAAAGCCCTATCTAACTCCTCGTTCATGGCTTGTTGGCCTGGAGATACTTCGCCCAGCTCCCGAGGAGATTCAGTGGCTCCAAGAGCGGTGCCACCAGGGCTATACTTTGGTGAAGGGACCTTAGTAGTTCCTTCCTTAGCAAGCTACAGGATGAAGAAATTAATTTCCTTGAGTAACAAAGCTTTGAATGAAGTCAAGTTGAAAAGAAAATAAGGAAAGAAATTTACATCTTCAGGAGCCACGTAATCATGCCACTCCTCGTCTACTAAGAACCAATCCCCTCAGTGGTTCCATGATCCATCATTTCTTTCACCCGCTTGGTGATAGGAATGGAATCATCAGTGACATATATGATCATTTCCATCTCTCTGATGAAAGATCACACTTTATTGGGGTTATCCTCAAAGTGGATATCAGAAGAAGCCCAGAGATCTCCTACTCTGGGGATATGTAGCCCTTTACATAAGTCCATCCAGGCGGTTTCAGCTTCACAATATAAACTCCACCATGTCTGGACAGCCTCTAGTCATAAATATTCAGAATGTGCACCAAAAGGTTGTGAGAAAGGTCTTACAATATGAGACTTCAACTTCCTCCCATCTCCTGTAATCACAGATAAAGGATAATAAAATGAAACTTGTTTCTCTATAAAATAATAACGACTAAATTGTCTCAATGATATAACTCACCATGAGTGGATGAAGTAGGTCTCTTGACTCTGTCCGGAGGATTATATCTGGCACGAGGCCGTTTTGATGCATGTCATGCCTTATCATCCCCATCTTGGGAATCTGGTGAAGCAGCCCCGGGTGATGAACCCGGTGAACCAGCTCTGGGTTAGGAAGAGTCACCTTCCAAATGAAAGGTTTCTTTCCTGACACTTCTCTTTTTACTCCCCACCCAGGAGATAGGAAGATTCAATACCCCTGCCTGGTATGATGCTACCCAGTTCTCGACATACCATGTAGTCAATTTGTCACGACCCATCCTCAGGACCCATGCCGTGATTACCCCAAGCCCGCCTTCCATAGGCCAGGGGATGGAAACTAGCACCAAAGGTGTAATTCCCGATATAAGGGAAGGAATTTCCTTTATAAAAGAAAACAAACACCACAGAGTAAGCAAGCAGAAGTAAACACTAAGTAAACTGAGTACAATAGTAAGTGCGGAAAAGTAAGTGGGCCAGAATACAAACCCAAACTGAAAGTAATGTACAACTGAAAGGGAGTACAACAACAAAAAAGTAAAGCAGCGAGTTCGAGATGTCCTCTGGAAATCCCACCTGAAGGGTGGGTACAGATAGTCCCCTCTGCTCCTCGTCTCTAGCCGTCCGCTCTGAGCACGTCTTGTCCAGTGGTCCACCTCCAGGTACCGTCCAGCTCCACGAGCTCCTACCTCGATCAGCATTGTCCTTCGTCTGCATCCAACACAACGAAGTTCGGGCAAAGCCCGTGCAGGGGTGAGTATACGCTACTCAGTAGGGACCCCGAGACCCCCGTTGGTCTCCCAGAATCCACAAAGGAAAGATAAAATCATGAAGTATCAACCAACTCCACTTAGGTATATGCCCATACATATACCTAAGTCATCAATTCAGTTCTTCTCCAACTCACGAGCTCAAGTACAACCCAGTCCACACATGAAAGCACAATGTAATCCACACAGGATATCAAGTCAATCACATCGAAGATAATGATTGAAAGTAAAGACTCATCTCACACATGAATACTTCTTCATAATATGATATATATGATCAGATGTAGCCATCGATTCATCTAATCCGTCGGACCCACATAGGATACAAGACCAGCTAAGCTGTCGGACCCACAAAGGATACAAGACTAGCTACTCTACCGGACCCACGTAGGATACAAGTACAGAGTCAAATACTGCCAGACCCATGTAGGATACAATAACAGTAGTACTTCCGGACCTACATAGGATACAAGAACAATAGTCATCGCCGTCGAACCCATGGAGGATTTCAGTATGGTCTTCGTCACTGCCGAACCCACGGAGGATCCCAGTACTGTCGTCATAGTCGTCGTAGTTGCAGCCATCTCTATGGTTCCTGCACACAGCATGCTTGATTCCGGGAGGGTCTATTCCATGATCCAAGAGGGTTCAATACATCAACTGACACGTAGTCTGAAGTTGATGTATCCCAAAGTTCTGTCTCGACAAAAGGAACTCAACGCGACAGACGGCGCGTCAATCAGATGCCCGATCAGAGAGTTATTGGCCTTCTCATCCCAGGGGCCCGGTTGGTTTTTAAGTCAAAACCACCCCGGACGTACTCCAACTGCATCCAAACCTTGAGTATAATAATCCAAAAGAACCGTCTCACTAAGAGGAATCCAACAAAGTTGACGAAACATCAATCGGACGTCCCGAGCTCAAGTTATAAGTGTTTCCGCTCTGAAGGCCCGATTGGTTTCATGTTCAAACCAACCCGGCCATACCCAAAGTTCTTAGAAACCTTAAGTGTAATATACCTAATCGAACATCTCAATCCACAGATCGCTATGCAACTAACGGTGCGTCGATCGGAGGTCTGTAGCCCAAGTTATGGGCGTTTGAATGAAACTGTCTGAAAACAGGGGGGTTTGGGCCAGGTCCGACCTGACCCAATACCCCCTGGGTCGGCCCGAACCGATTAGACCCAACCCGGGTTCGGGTCCGGCCCAGTTGGGCAAGGCCCGACTCGGCTGGCGTGGCCCGACCCAGCCAGTGTGGCCCGACCCGCCGCTGGGGTCCGGCCCGACGCGGGCGTCCCGGCCCGGCACGCGCAGCCCGGCCCCGCACGGGCAGTCCGGCCCGGTGCGGCCGGTGTGACCTAGGCACCCGCGCGCTGAGCGGACATGGGGGGGGGGGTGCGCTGCCCCCTTGCTTCGAAATGGCGAACTCGAGGGTTCTCCCTATGTGCTGACCGGGGGTTCAATCCCCCGGTTTTCTCGGATCCGGCCGGCCATAACGGCCGACCGGTTGCGCCGCGCGGGACCGGTTGGTCTCGCCTCCTGAGCGCCGGCAGCTGGCAGTTCCGACCGCCCTCCCCTGCTCCCCTGCGGCCAAAGGCCGCGGTCTTGGTCCGAACGGCACCGCGCCCCTCCGCCGCGACCCGCCCCGGCCGCGGCCCTTCATGGTTCTCCGGCGCGGCGCGACAGTGCCATGCCCCTCTTCCGCTGCCACACTCTAGCCATGGCTTCTTTCGGCCTCAATGGTGCGGCGCGACAGCACCACGCCCCTTCACCGCGTTCCTCTTCATTTCCGCGCGGTGTTGTTGCACTGCGCCGCCTTCGTTCCAAAACCTGATGGAGAACATCAACAAAGGGGGAGGAGGATCGGCTGTGTTCATGCAGTCCGACCGCCTCCTGTTATTTTGATAACATGCGGCTAAGGAAAACAACAATGGACGGAAAAAGAATATTCACGAACACTAAAATTAAACCCCTACCTTGAAGTAGTTGTCGAAAGAAGATTGTCGCGGAAAACAACGTCACGAGGTAAAGCTCCTCACGTGATTGACAGAGAACGTCCGAGGTGGAGCGACATCTCACACCGGCTGCAGAGAGGTGAAGAAAGGCACGTTGATCACTCTTTGCGGTGACGGTGTTCTTCGTCGAGGTCTTGACGTTCTTCGTGTTCTTCAACGTGGAAGACGACATTCTTCAAGACTAGAGCCCTCCTCTCCAAAAATCTCCACACAACGATTCCACCATAATAAAATAAGGCCTTGCCTGATTTTATTACTCATGCCAACCTTTTTCAAAATTCCAACTGAATTCACCAAATTAATTAACTCATGTTGTCCAATTAATTAGGCGTTTTATTGGCATGTATTTTAAAGTGGAAGAGTGGAAGGGTCACAAAACGTAATTGCTAGGGGGGGGGGTTAATGGGGTGTTAGGGAAATTGAAGGATGTGGGGGATCATGTGGGACCCACCCTAACTTCCTCACATCTTCTTTTTCACAACACTTAAACCACCAGTAAAGAAATAAAAATAAAATTGTAAAACAATTATATTTTTATTCCTTACATTTCTAACATCTCCTCCCAAGCAAACGCAACTCCAGAAAAAGTCTTCCTAAGTAATTACCAGCGCTGCGGTTTCATCGGTGTCCTCGAATTTCGATTCCGAGCACCGATTCAAAATTTAGAAAAACCCGCTCACTCGTTCACTAAACGTACCTGAGTTAAACTTCAGAAATTGATTCCGGGCACACCGGGCCTCGAAATCAGGTTCCGTCAGAAACTGCGTACTCGTAAAATCCAAAAGGAATTAAAAAAAATTTCCTTGAAATTTACAGGTCTTTACATTACTTCCACCTCAGGAATTTATGTCCCCATAAAGATACATCACAAACTAGGGGAAAAAATGAGGGTACTGAGCATGCATCTGAGCCTCCCGTTCCCAAGTGCTCTCCTGGAGGTTCCCGTGCTGCCACCTGATGCGCACTAGAGGAATCGACCGCCCACATAGGACCCGATTCTGTCGATCCTCGATCTCCACCGGGACCTCCACAAAAGTCGCCCCGTCATCAATGTCCATCTCCTCATGGTCAATGATATGCATCGGGTCGTGCACGTACCTCCTCAGCTGAGATACGTGGAAGACGTCATGCACCCGGTGCAACTGAGGTGGTAGAGCTAGGTGATAATCCACCTCACCTATCATGCTGAGGAGCTGGAATGGTTCAATGAAGCATAGAGATAACTTTCTACCTTGACCAAATATTTGTAATCCACGTCGAGGTGAGACCTGCAAGAAAACGTGGTCACCATCCTCAAACTCTAATGGTCTCCACCTCCTGTTAGCATAAGACTTCTGTTGGATCTGAGCTGTCCTCATCTGCTCCTGGATAACCTGGACCTTCTCTGTCGTGGCCTGGACCATCTCCGGTCCCACAAGTGCTGACTCCCCAGGGTCTGTCCAGCACAGAGGTTACCTGCAAGGTCGGCCGTACAATGCCTCGTATGGTGTCATCCCGATGGTGGAGTGGTAGATGTTGTTGTATGAAAACTCCACCAATGGTAGGTGGTCCTCCCAGCTGTGACCAAAGTCGAGGACACATGCACGGAGCATGTCCTCGAGAGTCTGAATGGTCCTCTCCGTCTGACCATCCATCTGAGGGTGAAAGGCGGTGCTCAGACGTAGCTGCGTCCTGAATGCCTCCTGCAACCCCTTCCAAAGCCGGGAAGTAAAGCGAGCATCTCGGTCAGAGACGATAGATGATGGCACACCATGAATCTATACGATATCCTGAACGTAAAGGTGTCCTAAGCTCTCCACTAAGCCCTTCTCTCTGATGGGTAAAAGGTGGGCCGACTTGGTGAGTTGGTCGACAATCATCCAAATGGAGTCGTGACCTCTGGAAGTACGTGGAAGTCCAGTCACGAAATCCATATATATCACATCCCACTTCCACTCTGGGACCTCCAAGGGCTGTACCAAGATTGCTGGTACCTGGTGCTCCGCCTTCACCTACTGGCATGTGAGGAATCGAGAAACAAACTCTGCCACAACCTTCTTCATACCTAGCCACCAGTGCTGTCGTCTAAGATCTTGGTACATCTTCGCCACTCTTGGATGTACCGCTAGGTGAAGTGTGAAACTCTCCCAACACCTCCTCCTGTAAAGCAGCTAGTACCATGGTACGTCCTCTGAAAAGGACGTTGTGCTCTCCTCCTATAGAGAATCCTTCAGGTGCCTATCCTGAGGATATCTGTGCACAACACATCTCACAGTCAACGTCCCCACGCTGTGCCTCTCTGACCCGCTGTAGTAGTGGGGGAGTGACTGTGAGTGACTGCAGAAAGGCTGCTCCATCTCTATCCATGAAGGATATCTGCAAAGAGGCTAGCTTCTCTCTCTCCTCCCCAAGTTGTTGAATGCCCATACTCCTGCTGAGAGCATCGGTTACTACGTTCCCCTTTCCAGGATTATAGACTATCTCAAAGTCATAGTCCTGGAGGAACTCGATCCATCACCGCTGTCTCAGGTTCAGGTCCTTCTACTAGAAGATGTACATGATGCTCTGGTGGTCAGAATAGACTGTAAAGAACCCGTCCATCAGATAGTGCCGCCACATCTTTAGAGCAAAGACCACTACTACTAACTCCAAGTCATGGGTAGCGTAGTTCTGCTCGTACTGCCTCAACTGTCATGATCCATAGGTGATCACTAACCTCTTCTGCATCAGGACACACCCTAGTCCGGTCCCTGATGCATCACAGAAGACTATGTACCCTACTACCTCCTCTAGTAGCCTCAAGATAGGTGCACTGGTCAATCTCTGTCTCAGCTCCTAGAAGCTCTACTGACATCTATATGACCACACGAAGGGTTTCCCCTTCTTAGTCAAAGATGAAAGCGGTGCCGCAACTCTGGAGAAGTCTAGCACGAATCTCTGGTAGTACCCAGCCAAACCTAGGAAACTCCGCACCTCCGTCACACTCCTAGGTGGATCCCAAGCTAGCACTGCCTCGATCTTCGTAGGATCCACCGCAACTCCCACCTCATAGATGATGTGTCCTAAGAAGTGGACCTCACGTATCCAGAACTGACACTTAGAGAGCTTACCATAAAGCTGGTGCTCTCTGAGTGTGTCTAGTACAACCCATAAGTGGTAGGCGTGCTCCTCCTCAGTGGTTGAGTAAATCAATATGTCATCGATAAAGACCACGACAAATCGATTGAGGTATGGTTGAAAGATCTTGTTCATGAGACTCATGAACACTGATAGAGCATTGGTTACACCGAAAGGCATAACCAAGAACTCATAGTGGCCATACTGACATCTAAAGGCCATCTTCTGCACATCCTCGTCCTGAACTCTGAGCTGATGATAGCCTGACCTGAGGTCTATCTTTGAGAACCACCATGCCCCCTTGAGATGATCGAAGAGGTCGTCAATCCTTGGTAGCAGATACTTGTTCCTTACGGTCACCTGGTTTAGGCGATGGTAATCGAAACATAGTCACAAGCTTCCGTCCTCCTTCTTGGAAAACAATATCGGGGAAGCCCAGGATGAAACACTGGGTTAAATGAATCCCTTTCCTTGCAAGTCCTCCAGCTGTACCTGTAGCTCTCAAAGCTCAGCGAGAGCCATCCGATATGCTAGTGTAGATATCGGGGCTATCCTAGGGTATAGGTAAATATAAAAGTCTACCTCTCTGCGAGGAGGTAGTCCTGGAACGTCGTCAGGAAAAACGTCTGCATACTGATCCACCACTACAGGAAAACTCAGACTCCACACGTCAACTACTCCTAGGATGAGGCTAGCCAACTGGTGAGTGATGGGCTGTCCTCTCCTCTGCGTGAGTCCATCCTGTGCTGCAAAGGCTCTCTTATTGCCGATGAATGTGAACCTGCTCCCATCGGTGCGAACACATCGCAACTTGCGCCTAATACAGTCGATCTGAGAATGGACTGTAGATAACCAATCCATGCCCAAGATGATGTCGTAAGGCCTCGACGCTGCTACAAGAAGATCCCAGCCGAAGCTCTCGCCTCCTAGAGTATACTCACACTACCAGCACCAGTGCGTAATCGTCGAGTCTGCTCCCGTAAGTGTATCTAGCCGTAAGGATCGAGCCAACGGCTCCATCGGAACCTCCGAGCTCCGAACAAGGGTAACAAAAATGAAATAATGACTCACTCCTGTGTCTATAAGTACTGCAGCAAGGGTGGATTAGACACAGATAGTACCTCGAATCATCTCTGGTGTACCGTGGTCATAGGCCTCCGCTGCCTGAAGCTAAGCCTGCCTCTGCCTGCCAGCTCCCTGTGGACGGGGTGGACCTCCTAGTGGTGGTGGTGGTAAAGCCTCAAAGCGTTGCCCACCACCTGCTGCTCGGACAACTCCTCTGCCTCATCCGCCTATTCCCTGCGGACCACCACGGTCGACTCTCTGCCTCTTCCTGGGTGGTCCCTCAATGGACTGCTGCTCCTCTGCACGGCGGGTCAGGAAGTCACGAGCCAAGTGGCCCTGCCCGCCGCATGCGTAGCACTGTCTGCTCCTCGTATGACTGGCTCTGCGCCGTGTGCCCCACACCTCTGAGCCAGTGTCCTGAGGTCATCTTCCTGATGGTCTGGTCCGCCTGGACCCCTGTGACATCCGTCGACTACCTGCTATAGAAGACTCTACTATGTGTTGCCCTGTGGTAGGTCTCGCTGCTAGTGTAGGCTCACCAAGAAATCTCTCTATGATAAGGGCTCGCTCCAGTACTCCTGCCTGTGTTGGAATGCTGAGGGAGATCATCGATGCCCTGATCTCATGTCTCAATCCCTGCTCGAAGGTATGGTCCCGGAAGAATGGGTCCTGTACCATGTTCGTGGAATAATGCGAGAGATTGGAAAATCTCGCCGAGTACTGGGCTACCGTCATGCTACCCTGCCACAACTATAGTAGCTCTTGAATGTGCACCGCACGTAGGGTGGCTGGGACGAACTCTGAGCAGAAGAGGCTCTCAAAGTTCGTCCAGAGGAGAGATGCCTCGTCGTGCACCTGGAGCATCAGGCTCCACCATCTTCCTACTACCGCGTGCAGGAGACTCGTTGTAAGGATCACCATGAGGTCAAATGGTGTCCCCACTAACCTGAAAACTCATATAATAGCCTCCAGCCAATCCTCGGCTGCCTGAGGGTCCATCTCCCCATGGAACCTGGGTGGTCTCTGACACTGAAACTTGTGCAGTGCACTAAGACGATGTGCACTCTCAGTGGCTGGGGCCGGTGGCATCGATGGCTCGGTGGGTAGAGGTACCGACGGTGCCTCCACTGTAAAAGGGCCCTTCACCGAGGCCTCATCGCTCGGTGGGCTATCATCTCGCACAAAGCTCAGAACCCTAGATGACTGCCATTGTGGGGCCATCCTGAAAAGAATCAGGTGCACCATGGTCAAAACAGTATACCTGGTGAGCTGACACAAATTAATCACAAAGAAAACTTTTGAAACACACATGCAATCAATGTTTTCATACACTGAGTCGGGAATCAGAAGTCAGGGTCCTGGTGTATGGATACGTCAGCCGCCGCACCAACACTGGACTCCCTGGACTGATAACCACACTCAATACCCTTAACACTATTGCTTCACATAGAAGAAAGATCAAAGTCCTGAGTTCTGTGGTAGAACCGAACTCCTCTGATGCCAATTTGTCACGAACTGTCCTCAGGACCCGTGCCGTGACCACCCCAAGCCCGCCTTCCATAGGCCAGGGGCTGACGACTAGCACCAAAGGCTTAATTCCCGATATAAGGGAAGACATTGCCTTTATAAAAGAAAACAAACACCACAGAGTAAGCAAGCAGAAGTAAACACTAAGTAAACTGAGTACAATAGTAAGTGCAAAAAAGTAAGTGGTCCAGAATACAAACCCAAACTAAAAGTAAAGTACAACTGAAAGGGAGTACAACAAAAGAAAAGTAAAGTAGAAAGTCCGAGCCATCATCTGGAAATCTCACCTGAAGGGTGGGTACAGATAGTCCCCTCTGCTCCTCGGCTCCAGCAGTCCGCTCCGAGCACATCTTTTCCAGTGGTCCACCTCCAGGTATCGTCCAGCTCCATGAGCTCCTACCTCGATCAGCACTATCCCTCGTCTGCATCCAACACAATGAAGTGCGGGCAAAGCTCGTGCAAGGGTGAGTATACGCTACTCAGTAGGGACCCTGAGACCCTTGTTGGTCTCCCAGAATCCACAAAGGATAAACCAAAAAGGAAATATAAAATCACGAAGTATCAACCAACTCCACTTAGGTATATTCCCATACATATACCTAAGTCATAAATTCAGTTCTTCTTCAACTCACAAGCTCAAGTACAACCCAGTCAACACAGGAAAGCACAACGTAATCCACACAGGATATCAAGTCAATCACATCGAAGACAATGATTGAAAGTAAAGAATCAGCTCACACATGAATTCTTCTTCATAAGATGATAGAGATGATCAGATATAGCCACTGATTCATCTAAGCTGTCGGACCCACGTAGGATACAAGACTAGCTAAGATGTCAGACCCACAAAGGATACAAGACCAGCTACTCTACCGGACCCACATAGGATACAAGTACAGAGTCAAATACTGCCGGACCCACATAGGATACAAGAACATTAGTACTGTCGGACCCACATAAGATACAAGAACAGTAGTCATCGAACCCACGGAGGATTTCAGTACGGTCGTCGTCGTTGCCGAACCCACGGAGGGTCCCAGTACCGTCATCATCGTCGTCGTAGTCACAGCCAGATCTAGGGTTCCCGCACACAGCATGCTTGATTCCAGGAGGTTCCGCTCCATGAGCCAAGGGGGGTCGATACATCAACTGGCATGTAGTCCGGAGTTGATGTATCCCAAAGTTCCGTCTCAACAAAAGGAACTCAACGCGACAGAAGGCGCGTCAATCGGACGCCCGGTCTGAGAGTTATTGGCTTTTTCGTCCTAGGGGCCCGGTTGGTTTTTAAGTCAAAACCAACCCAAATGTACTCCAAATGCATCCAAAACTCGAGTGGAGTAATCCAAAATAACTGTCTCACTAAGAGGAATCCAACAAAGTCGACGACACGTCAATCAGACGTCCGGAGCTCAAGTTATAAGCGTTTCCGCTCCGAAGGCCCGGTTGGTTTCGTGTTCGAACCAACCCAGACATACCCAATGTTCTAAGAAACCTTGAGTGTAATATTCCGAAATGAACATCTTAATCCAAGGATCACTATGAAACTTACGGTGCGTCGATCAGAGGTCTTTAGCCCAAGTTATGGGAGTTTGAACGAAAGTGTCCAAAAACAGGGGGGTTTGGGCCCGGTCCGACCCGACCTAATATCCCCTGGGTCGGCCCGAATCGGGTCGACCCGACCCGAGTCTGGGTCCGGCCCAGTTGGGCATGGCCCAGCCCAACCGGTGCGGCCTGGCCCGACACTGGGGTCCGGCCCGGCGCGGGCGGCCCAGCCCAGCGCGGGTGGCCCGACCCGACGCGTGTGGCCCGGCCCGGCGCGGGTGGCCCGACCCGGTGCGGGTGGTCTGACCCGGTGTGGCCAGTCCGGCCTGGGCGCCCGCGCGCTCATCGGACGTGGGGGGGGGGGGGGGTCCGCTACCCCCTTGCTTCGAAACGGCGGACCCGAGGGTCCGCCCTGTGTGCTGACCGGGGTTCAATCCCCCGGTTGCGCCGTGTGGGACCGGTTGGTCCTGCCTCCTGAGCTCCGGTGGCCGGCGGTTCTGGCTGCCCTCCCCTTCTCTTCCGTGACCTGCCCCGGCCGCAGCCCTTCATGGTTCTCTGGCACGGCATGACGACGCCGCGCCCCTTCTCCGCGTTCCTCCTCATTCCCGCGCGGTGCCGTTGCACCGCGCCGCCTTCATTCCAAAACCTGATGGAAAACATCAACAAAGGGGGAGGAGGATCAGCCGTGTTCGTGCGGTCTGACCGCCTCCCGTTATTTTGATAAGAGGCAGCTAAGGAAAACAACAATGGACAGCAAAAGAATATTCACAAACACTAAAATTAAACCCCTACCTTGAAGTAGTTGTCGAAAGAAGATTATCGCGGAAAACGGCATCACGAGGTAAAGCTCCACACGTGCTTGATGGAGAACGTCCGAGGTGGAGTGGCGTCTCACACCAGCTGCGGAGAGGAGAATAAAGGCACGTCGATCACTCCTTGCGGTGACGACATTCTTCGTCGAGGTCTTGACGTTCTTCGCGTTCTTCAACGTGGAAGACGACTTTCTTCAAGACTAAAGCCCTCCTCTCCAAAAATCTCCACACAATGATTCCACCATAATAAAATAAGGCCTTGCCTGAATTTATTACTCATTCCAACCCTTTTCAAAATTCCAGTTGAATTCACCAAATTAATTAACTCGCGTTGTCCAATTAATTAGGCGTTTTATTGGCATGTATTTTAAAGTGGAAGAGTGGAAGGGTCACAAAATTTAATTTCTAGAGGGGGGGGGGGGTTAATGGGGTGTTAGGGAAATTGAAGGAGGTGGGGGATTATGTGGGCCCCACCCCAACTTCCTCACATCTTCCTTTCCACAACAATTAAACCATCAGTAAAGAAATAAAAATAAAATTGTAAAACAATTATATTTTTATTCCTTACATTTCTAACATCTCCTCCTGAGAAAACAAAACTCCAGAAAAAGTCTTCCTAAGAAATTACCGGTGCTGCGGTTTCATTGGTGTCCTCGAATTTCGATTCTGAGCACCGGTTCAAAAGTTAGAAAAACCCGCTCGCTCGTTCACTGAACGTACCCGAGCTAAACTTCAGAAATTGATTCCGTGCACACCGGGCCTCAGAATCATGTGCCGTCAGAAACTGCATACTCGTAAAATCTGAAAGAAATTAAAAAAAAATTCCTTGAAATTTACGGGTCTTTACACAATTGACTTGCTGCTCCAACAACTGGTAGATCAAACACTACCCCGATCTTCTCCATAGCTGTCAGCAACCATAGTTGTCAGGAAACCATTGGATGCTGCTCTGACCAAACGTGCACAAGAGGTAATACAACAATATTCTACAAACACTTGAATTGGAGTTCAAATCTATATGGATCATAGGCCTCACATATAATCTCTCCATCAATTCTGGTGTCCAATACACCATCTCTACAAGCTAGTATATATAACCTCAATTCTAGGCTAGCTGTTCCATCATCGAAAAACTGCCCGGTTGGCGGGTTTCCATAAGGAAAGAAATGAAATTCCATGAACATGCTCAGCCTCACTTTCAGATCATAGGAATTGAGGGAAAATGGAGAAATTTTGAAAAATGCCTGCACTGATGGCCTAAAAGAACTTCTAGGAACCTGTACTCCGCTCTGTACAACGTATGTCCTGAAGTGAGTGGCGATCCATCCCCACAAAACTTGGAATGGTCCCACTATTATCAAAGGAGACTTACCCATAAAGAAATGGAGTAAGCTCCTATGAATCTTCACCAAAACTGGAGTGGCCAACCCAACCATTTTTCTCTCAGCCAACTTGGATGCAACAACGAAGGTCCCTGGCCTGATTCCTCCCTTCGAATCCCTAACTAGCAGAAGATAAATGCTAAGACACAAGGCTAAGAAGCATGCCAGACGGATCTTCTCTGGGATTCTTTGATTCACTTCATAACCCCACTTTTCAAACTCTCCCGCTTCCAGAGTTGGCCAGAATGTGCCAAGAGAACCCCTCTTCTCTGCTCTGGGGCAGCTGGTAGGACGAGTACAGGTGGGACCCTTCTCCTCCTTCATGATGAGAAACATTTCCATCCACTCCTTTGGATGGATATCTTTTCTGGAGTGGGTTTTTGTGGTTTTGGTATTCTTAAGCTTGTAGAAAATTTTCAATAACTCTCGAGCCAAATACAGAGTCTTCTCCAAATCATTCCAAGTCACCTTGGGAGGGATGAACTCGTCATACATGTCTCCCAAAATTGGAGCCCCTGAGATCTTGTAGAAAACCCACAAGCTAATTCCTACTTCTCCATAAGTAAGATGGAAAATACTGGTTTCTGGGCTCCCATGGCTGATTAGCTTCGACAAAAAATCATCATTCCTGTAGACATATGTTTTCCCAAGCCAAATAGATTCATATATTTCAGCTCTATTCAGATCCTTGACAAAATCTGAATAGGTTTGTCATACCCAATATACCCGCATCCAAGTCGACTTCACACCTCCTCCAGGATGGAAATCCCAAATCTTTTTCCATACCTTGGATTGGTCCATCTGAGAATTTAAGAAAATAGAGGGATAGCAATTTGGAAGCAGCTCAGGCTTGCGAGGCTTCAGATCTGGAGCACATGGGATATGATACATTATGAATGCCTTCTCCACTGTTCCAGAATTGAAAATGATCCTACAATTGAGACATTTGTCGAAGAGAAATTGGTGTAAGTCTAAAACCAGGAATGAGGAATATAATTCTTTGCCTCTAGAACATTGACTCCTTGCAGATGACCATGGCCATATAAAGGCAAGTAAATGATCTGTGGGAAATTGGAATGATATTTCTTCAATTACTTAGCCAAATCCAAGAGAGTGATATTGTAGATAACATAATAATCATGGACAAAAATGTTCATCATGTCATCTATTCTCTTGTTGGCCAACTCATCAGTCGATCCAATCTTCCTTGGAGCCATTGAATCTGCACAAAGATCAAACAGTTAACTTTTAAGTAAGTCTGTTTTTATGAAATATTTGTGAAGAAAAAAAAATGTCCAAGGCATTAAGGCAAGAAAGTGTTGCCGTGCAAGTGTTTCCATGCAAGTTTTTCCGCGCAAGAGTTGCCGCGCAAGTCAAAATATTCACTGGAGAAGCACAACAGAAAGAAGATCGATCGACCGAGAAAGAAAAACACTTGCGCGAGGAGAGCTCAAAAGCATTGGAGGCAGGATGGTTTTCATGAAGTGATGCCCATATATATAGGTGATCCTGCAACCCTGCGTGTCGGAACCTGTGCACCTAAAACCTGCGCACCACTGAACCCTTGTTTCTCATTTTCCTCAAAGTCAAATCCTCTTTCCTTTTTCAGATCCAACTATGAGGGGGGACTTTTGTTGATACTCCTTTCTGTCATAGAGTCCAACAAATGGAAAAGGGTAATACCTTAAGTACAATGAGGTTCACCCTTTGAAGAACATCAAAAATTGACAAAGGCATGGACCCGGAACCCGTTTGGGGGGAGTCGCGCAAGTTTATTGTGCACCGCGAAAGTCACTTGTGTGCCACTTATGGGTTACGCAAGTCACTTGTGCGCCCTATTCTTTTTTCTACCAAGGTTCCCAGTGGCCTATAAATAGCCCCTGCGAGTCCCCCATTTCATGGAAGAATTTTCCAAAACTCAGATTCAAGCTCTGGTCACCCATGTTTTTGTCTGAAATCTTCCGAACACTTATAAGGTAATTATTTACCTAGAATGGAAGCTCTAAATAGGAAGAATAAGGCCTAAGTGTTAGAAATCATCAACACTTGCACACCTAAGTATCTACCCCTTAAGGTAAATGAATACACTTGCGCGCCACCTTTCCCTCTCAAGGGAACTTGCGTGCCACCCTTCTGGAATCCTCTAGGGATGATACTAAGGGCTTGAGTTCAAAGTCTCACAAGTATTACCCTATGGATTCTTTGTATCCCAAGGTGACTCATGTTGTGCAAGTCTACTTGCACGACCAGGACTTGCGTTCCAGAACGATACTTGTGCACCACCTTCCTAGTCACCTCCTTTCCTCAAATCCACCTCTCCTATTCAAGATATAGCCTTCAAAACCCTCTTCAAATCTATTTATGGAATGGTTCCTTTTTTGTCTTCCTTATATGAAAGGAATTCTATGGGAACCTCTCCCAAAACCTCGTGACTTACAAGCTTTATGTCACTATGGTTAGAGGTTTCCTCCATAACCTAATCCTTTAAGTTGATAAGATATTTTGATACAGGGCCTCCTTCTCAGGAGTAAGCCCCAGTCAGAAGTCTCCTTAACCTAGGCCTCCTTCTTAGGAGTAAGCCCCAGTCAGAAGTTCCCTTAACCTGGGCCTCCTTCTCAAGAGGAATCCCCAGTCAGAAGTTCCCTTAACCTAGGCCTCCTTATCACGAGTAATCCCTAGCCACAAGTCTCCTTAACCTAGGCCTCCTTCTCAGGAGTAAGTCCCAGTCATGAGTTCCCTTAACCAGGGCCTCCTTCTCAGGAGTAATCCCCAGTCATGGTTTCCTTAAACATTGGGCATCCTCCTCAGGAGTAAGCCCCAATATTAATTTCTTTTGATTTGGGATTCCTTCTCAAAAATAAAACCCAATCATAAGTCCCTCTTAATTTGGGATTCCTTTTCAGGATTAATTCTTGGGTTAAAATTCCAAATCTCCATAAAGTACAAATACCTTTATAGACCCTACTCTTGGGCTTCTTTACTAAGTCTTGGTCTTCATTTACTTGGGCAGTCATACATACGTAAGCCCCACTTCATTTCTCATGACTGCATCATTCATGGAACCATCGTCAAGTTTACTGATACCTCTTGTTTATCACAGAAAGCATGACTCACATGAGCTTAGAGTGTGAAAGTAATCACAACATCTATTTTTGGGCCATTAACCATGCATAAACCCCAAATTTCTTTACCCGAACTACGTAGACTTTGATCTCTGCCTTAAAAGTAGAGTATGAAGGAAGCCTTTCCAAGGTTCAAGCCCATCATTCATTAATTCTTTTATGTCCCATATGATGTTAAACTATATACTTCTTATCGAACTACATGGTTTATGATTCCTTTTTTATCAAGGATACATAGGTATCTCATCTGCGGGTATGATCCCAACTCTAAAATAATCTCTGTCTTTTTGAATGAAAATAAACTTCAAGTGCCCCACTGAGTGGATTTAAAACCAGTATGGTCATCATAATGACTAAGATATTTCTATATAATGTATTGAAAAATACCATTGAATTAGGATATCTAATACATACAGACGATTCTCCATCGATGAATAACCTCAAATACATATAAAAGATTCTCTAAATCCCATACATATCAATCATCGATTGCCACATCTAAAGGAAAACTCATTTTCATACTTGGTGAATTAATAAGGATTCGTGAACATAATTTAAATCTATAAGAGTGTCCCGGAGTAGGTAATAATCCCCCCCAAAAGGGTGTGATGAGCCTAACCTCCCATACTCTAGACCAATGCAAATTCTTAAGCCTCATTGGTCTGCAACTAATGAGAACCTACCTATGGAAAGTAGGTCCAAATGGATATAGAATCATTGGATGTTTCCGGTTCTACAAATACACTTGTTAGAAACCGATTTAAAAGTTTGAACCTTAAACAAACAAGGCCATCCCCATTTCCAAAAGAAACAACAGATCGCCTCCCCAACACTCCATGTCTGTCCGTCTCCTCCATGTTCCGACTCATCATAAGGTCTACCTCCGGGCACTTTCCATTCCTAGTACTCTCAGCCTCAGTCAGTACTATCTGTCGTCTGCACTAAACACAATGAAGTGCTGGCATAGACCATGTAGGGGTGAGTATAACGATACTCAGTAGGGATCCCGAGACCCTCAAGGTCTCAAAAAAACCACCTAGGATAAACCACAAAGTATGAAATCAACAGATAACCCTACTTAGGTATATTCCCATACATATACCTAAGTAATCAAGTAATCCACCTCAATTATGAGGAAAACACAGAGATAATGACTCAGATCACACCAGGATTTATTCTAGGGGTAGTAATAAGTAACATCCCAAGTCACATTGTTAAACACCTCAGCTGCTGGAGGTCCTCTCCTCTTTCGAGTATAGTGGGCCTACCGCTTCATATAGAGCCACTTCCCACTAATCTTGGAATGCTGAGGTACTCCTTCTATCGAGTACCATGGATCTACCACGTCACACAGAGGCACTCCCCACCATGGGTTTTCCACATCACAAAGAGGATCTCCCCCTTGTGACTTACTGAGGTACTCCTTCTATTGAGTACCGTGGGTCTACTGCGTCACATAGAGGCACTCCCCACCGTGGCCTGCTGAGGTACTCCTCCTATTGTGTACCATGGGTCTGCTGCATCACACAAAGGTGATCCCCACCATGGGTCTGCTACGTCACACAGAGGAACACCCCACTGGGCCTATCATGTCACTCCAAGTTGAAAAGGTCAGCAGTCGTCAAGTCTCAGCAAGCTACTGGGTTCCTGCACTACGCTCACTCATCTCTGATAGGATCTGCTCCATGAGCTACTAGTCGATACTCCAATTGCCAAGAAGTCCCATGAAGAATCATCTCAAAGGTCTTCCACGTCATAGGGGTCTCAATTCAACAGACAGTGCATCAATCGTATGCCCGGTCTATGAGTTATTAGCCTTTTAGTCCCGGGGTCCCGGTTGGATTCATGCTCAATCCAACCTAACCGTTATCCATATTAATCCAAAACTTCAGTGGGATATACTCAAAGGTACAGTCTCACTTCAATATTTCCAGCGCCACTGACGGTTCATTAAACAGACATCCGGTGCCAAAGTAATGGCCAAAAGAGTGTAAATGGGTCGTAGTGGGCCTGGGTCAGGTCCGACCCAATCAGACCAACCCGTCCCGACCCGCTGGGTCCGGATTGGCCCGCTAGGTAGCTCGGCCTGTTGGGTTTGGGCCGGCAGGCCGTGAGGGGCCGCAGAGGGTTGCGGGTTGCCGCGAGGCTGTGGAGGGTGCCGCAAGGGTGCGAGTTTTTAAACCTTAGAGGGTTGGCATAATTAGGGTGGAATAAGTCAAAGGGTTCCTCCACATTAAGAAGGGATTTGAGAGGTTTCCTCCCCCCATTATGTGGAAGTTCAAGGGGTTCAAGAGGTTTTAAACCTCAGGTGGTCCCCACCACCATAACCTCTCATGGGAGGTTAAGCTCGGTGGTCCCCACCTCCATAACCTCTCATGGGTGGTTTAAGTTTGGTGGTCCCCACTTCCAACATTCACATGGGTGTTTCAAATAAAAATAAAAATAAAAATGTTACACACTTTATTTTTATTTTATTCTTTCATGAAAAACCCAAAAACTAACTTTCACCATCAACCAACTACTGTTGAGGTGAAGGTCTCCTTAAGCTAATACCGGCACTGCAAGTTCAATGATGCCCTCAGATTTCAATTCCGAGCACTGATTCAAAAGTTATAAAAACCCGCTCGTATGTTTACTGAATGTACCCAAAAAAAGTTCATAAATTTATTCCGGGCACTTCAGGCCTCAGAATCACGCGCCGTCAATTTTCATGGACTCGTAAAATTTCCATTTATTTTAAAAAAAATTACATAGAAATCACGGGTCTTTACATTCTCCCACCTCAGGGATCTACCTCCCCATAATCCATAACTCAAAATAGGTAAACAAGTGGGGGTACTGAGCATGCATCTGAGCCTCCCGCTCCTATGTGATCTCCAGGAGGTTCCCGTGCTGCTAGTGAATGCGCACCAGAGGTATCAACCATCCACAAAGGACCCACTCCTATTATAATGACCCGAATCTGGAGCCCCTCCACTGGTTCCCCATACCTGGTTCACCACATGACCTCAAGCGCGTTTCCCCAAACACCAGAGGCTTCCGACTAGCAGCGAGGGACTTGGTGAGTCGGTGGGGAAACCATGCCCTTATTTGGTAAAGTATACAGTGGAAAAAAAACCAGACACAATAACAGAAACAATAAACAGCATAACACAACTGAACTGAACAACATAAGAAATGTATAAAATAATAATGATGCAACATGGTACATATGTCTATGGAAAGTAGTAAACAAACCAACATGCTGAAGTACAACTAAAAAACAAAGTGAAAAAGAAAACAAGTAAACTCCTCAGCATCGTAAGCCACGGCTCAGTCCCATGCTCTCCAACTCTAGTGCAATCAAGAACCTAAAGTAGAAGGGTGCTTGCCCTTATCTATCCCTACAACAACATAATCTACTTGGGCCCAAAATCATGGCCCAAACAGGATGTGATACAAAGTCCCAGTAGGCAACCACCCAAAGATTTGTGCCTAACAGTGAATGAATACATGGAAAGTAAAAGTATAGGAACAGTAAACAGGAAAATACACAGTAGTCACAGTCCACAGTTCTAGCATATAAAGTGCACAAGTAAACAACCAGTAAAAAGAAGAAAACAGGTAACCCTCTGGGTAGCTCTCACAGCCTAACCCCTATGGTTCAACCTACAAGTACTAGAAACCCTCTAGGAGGAACACACAGTCTCACCCCTCTGGTTCAGCTAAGAAAATAGACTCTCTGATGAAGCAATCACTGTCAATTCCTCCTATAGTCTCGTATCGTGCTAAAGGATCTCTAGGGAAGCACTCAACGTCTCATTCCCCCTGTGGCCCACGTTGAGGAACTAAAGACTCTCTGAGGAAGCACTCATCATCAATTCCCCCTGTGGTCTCGCATTGTATTAAAAGACACTCTAGAGAAGCCCTTACGTCTATTATCCCTGTGGTCTACTACACTAGGTTCTCACAGTACTGTGTGAAGCTAACATGCTCATCACACGTGTATTGTCCAAGTAAAACTCAAGAACTACTTGGCTATCATTCTAAGGCTTAGCAGCATAACAAAGCAACAGTTCCACTATCCTACAACTAGGCATGGCAACCGGAAAAATTCCAAACAAGCAAAAAAAGCATGGAAAACATCCAGAGTACAGTAAAAACTACCATAATCACAGGCAAAACATCTACTCTAGCAATTAAGAAAAACAGGCAATACAATAAGGGCAAAATAGGAACACGCAATACCCCATTCAAGGGTATTGGTGGAATTTTCACAAAATACTCATCTACTTCCTACAGAAAGCACAAACCACCTACCTTGATCCTAGGAGAATGTTATACTTGAACTATGACGAATGATTCTACCTATAATGTCATAGATCTGAGAAAACGCACAAAACGTTCAACCTTAGATAACTTGAGCAGGAGGAAGAATTGGAAAACAAGGCTCAAGAAGAAGGAAGAACTCACATCTGTGCTTCCAACACAATCGACCGTGCTTGAATCGGAGAACGGACAGAGAGGCGGGGGCTTGGGAAAGATCCGGCCGTACGGGTTGCTCTTGGATGAAGAACCTAGAGAAGGGGTGTGTTTTGTCCGCTAGGCATGACCCCTATGCGTTTAGTGAAAAAAAAGAAAAGTACATGGCGTGTAATAGGTTTTTCCGTACTCCACAAAAATCGGCCTCCATGTCACCCCTAAACACCATGTGTGTGGCCCGGGCATGGCCAACACATGACTTCGAGCCAGAGATGAGTACACGGCGTGTGCTTTGAAATTTTCCAGAAACTCCATTTTTCTTAAAAACTCCATAAAAAGGAAAGGCGTACCTGAAACGAAGATCTGGGTTCTTACAAACTTCCCCCCTTAAAGAAATTCGTCCTTGAATTTCCCTAGTGAGGCGTAGAAGAAGAAGCCCTGAACAACTCCAACCACTGCGATCATACATTGGCCCGCCTCTCCCAGGTCTCATCATGTACTCTCCCATGCTACCATAGCACCCGTACAAGAGGGACATACCACCCACAGAGAACCTTCGTACTGCGAACGACAATCCGGATGGGATACTCCTCAAACGATGCATCCGCTTCGAGCTCAACCTCCTCGGACTGAAAGACATGAGATGGGTCTGAAAAGTAACATCAGATCTGAGAGATGTGGAAGACATCGTGCATGGATTAGTACCTCTGAGGTAGCTGCAACCGATAGGTGACCGACCCAACTCTCTTCAAAACCTCAAACGGCCTGACGTACTATGGTGAAAGCTTACCCTGTCTCCAAATCCTCTTGTGTCCCAGCCTCAGTGTGACACGCAGGAAAACCTGATCCCCGACCTCGAACTCCAGAGGTCATCTCTTCTGATTAGCATAAGACTCCTGTCAAGACTGTGATGTATCCATCCTATTTCGAATCAACTCTATCTGCTCAGAGGTCTCCAGAACAAGACGAGGTCCCAACAAAGCTGCCTCTCCTACCTCCAGCCAGCATAAGGGTGATCGACATGGCCTACCGTACAAAGTATCGTATGGTGCGATCTGAATGGTTGCTTGAAAACTGTTGTTATAGGAGAACTCCACAAGAGGGATATACTTCTCCCAAAAACCGCCAAAGTCTAGGATGCAAGCTCGGAGCATATCCTCAAGCACCTGGATCATGCGCTCGGACTGGCCATCAGTCTGGGGATGGTATGCTGTACTCAAAAGTACTTGTGTACCCAACGCCTTCTGAAGTCCCTTCCAGAACCGAGAGGTGAAGCGTGCATCTCTGTCTGAAACAATAGAGTGTGTAACTCCATACAGATGAACGATCTCTCTGATGTAAAGTCATCCCAGATCATCGACACTGAAGGTCTCCTTGATCGGCAATAAGTGATCAACCATCATGAGCCTGTCGATGACAACCCAAACAAAATCGTTCCCTCGAGCCGACCTCGACAACTCAGTCACGAATTCCATCGCAACATCATTCCACTTCCACTCTGGAATAGGTGACTGCTATAAAAGGCCTGCTGGTCAGTGATGCTCCACCTTTACCTGCTGGCAAGTGGAGCATCTCATGAAAAAACTAGCAACATCTTTCTTCATACCTGGCCACCAATACTAGTGATGAAGATCCCGATACATCTTGGTGATGCCAGGATGAACTTCCCAAAATGAGGAATGAAAATCCCACATCAGCTCCTCGCATATGTATGCTAGAACCCATACACATCCCTGGAAACACAAGATCTCATCATCACCCACTATCCATCCAGGAAGAGGGTCCTCTCCTGACACACTCTCCCGCAGGACTAAGAATTCTGAGTCTGATAGATGCCTCATCCACAGCCAATCAAGTTGTGTCGAGGTGACAGCTACAGAAGATAGAAAAGTCTGTCCCTGCCTGTCGTGCACCTCTAGATGAATCTCAGAGAACAGATCCATCAGCTGCCACTCACTGTTGGCCTCCTGAACTACCTAAATCTGAGTTTACCTGCTCAACGCATCTACCACCGCGTTTCCCTTTCCCGGCGTATAGGCAAGCTCGAAATCAAAAGATTGAAGATAATCGACCCACCTGCACTGTCTCAAATTCAGATCACGCCGAGTGAAGATATACTTGAGACTCTTGTGGTCAGTAAAGACCACAAAGTGCTCTCTCAAAAGATAGTTTCTCCAATAGCGTAAGGCATGAACAACAACTGCCAACTCCAGATCATGCGTAGGGTAGTTCCTCTCATGTGGCCTCAACTGTCGAGACCCGTACGCAACGAATCCATCTCCCTACATTTTCACAATGCTTAGTTTGATACCCAAAGCATCACAATAAACAGTGTAGCTCTTACCTGGCTCTGGCAAGACTAGTATTGGTGCCAACGTCAGTCTTCCTTTCAGCTCCTAGAAGGCTGTCTCAAAAGAATCTGACCATAAGAACTTCGCCCCCTTCTTGGTCAGACCTTTAAAAGGTGCTTCTAGGTGTGAGAAGTCCTGAATGAAGCGTCTGTAGTATCCATCCATCCCTAGGAAACTCCATACCTCAAAAACATTCTTCGGCTTCTCCCAGGAAACTACAAATCTTACCTTCTCTAGGTCCACAGATACTCCTGCCTCTGAGATGACATGACCCAAGAAGTGAATTTGATCCATCCAAAAGTGTCACTTAGAGAGTTTAGCATAGAGTCGATGCTCTCTTAGTGTACTCAGAACGATCTCAAGATGTGTGGCATGGTCGTGTCGAGTGTGAGAGTATACCAAGATATCATCCACGAAGACCACGACGAAGGAATCCAAGTAAGGATGGAACACTCGGTTCATCAGTGCCATCAAAACTGCAGGTGTGTTCGTGAGACCGAACGACATGTCTGTATACTTGTATAGACCATACCTACTCCTAAAGGTGGTCAGAGGTATATCTGATGGTCTAATGCACAACTGATGATAACCGGACCTCAAGTCGATCTTTGAGAACACCCGGGATCCTTGAAGCTGATCAAAGAGGTCATCGATCCTTGGAAAGGGATGTCGGTTCTTAACCGTCAACTGGTTTAGCTTCCGATAATCCACACAAAGCCGAAGGGTACCGTCTGCCTTCTTCGCAAATAGGACAGACGAACCCCAAGGAGAAGTACTGGGTTGGATGAAACCCTTTGCCTGCAACTCCTCCAACTGCTTCTTGAGATCCTGTAACTCAGGTGTGGCCATCCTATAAGGAGGAATGGACACCGATGCTGCTCCTGGCATGAGCTCAATAGAAAAGTCTACCTCACGCTTCAGAGGCAAACCCGAAAAGTCCTCTGGAAAGACGCCCCTGAAACGATCCACCACTGAAGGAAAGTACAACTACGAAGTCCCCTGATCATCCAGATAAAGACTAGAAATCTAGGCCATCACCCTTCCTAGCCCATGATGCTCAAGTCCTGATCGACTCTCCTAAACATCCCATTCACCTCTATGAAGAAAAGATTCACCCTCTGGTGAAACGAAACTCACTCTGCTGCGATAACAGTCGATGACTGCCTGGAAGGGAACCAAGTAGTCCATCCTGAGAATTACATCATAGCCTGTCATCTCTAGGACATAGAGATCCCATAAGAAATGATACCCTTCAACCTCAAGAGGGCACTCTCTACACTGGCGCACACTGGACGTCCTTGTCCCCAAAGGTGTGTCTAGTGTCAACGAGTCGACATAAGAAAATACACAGAGCCCAATGCTATCTACAGCAGCAATAGAGATGAAACTATGCATAACACCGGTATCAAAAAGGGATGAAGATAAGACTGAGGCTAATAAAACCGTACCTCGAACTGTAGAAGGGCTGGGATCCTACTCCTGATAGGTCTGCTCCACAGTGAAAGACTGGCCTGCACCGCGGCCATGCGCCCCTGGATGACCACTCTGAGCTGATCCACCTTGCTGGTGCTGAGGGATTGGTGGCTGACCACCATGGCCTTGACCTCCACCTCGGCCAGAACGACCGGAAGAACTCCAGTTCCCCAACTGGTGAGAAACTGGTGGTGCTTCTCCTGAACGAGGAGTCATGGAAGAACCCCAGTCACCCGCTGCTAGTGAGAAAACTTGGCAGAAACACTGAAGGTGACCCATATTGCTGCAAGATCATCACTCCATGGGGTCTCTCTGGAATTGCGGCCTCATGTGCCCTGACCGGCCACACTGGTAGCATACCACCTGGCTTCCTGACGATGCATCACGCTTCCTCGGATCACTGTGCGTAGACTCTCTACGACACTTATTGCTATCATCAGGAGGAAAACTAGCTCTGGAAGCAGAACCACCCTGGCTCACAGCTCCGAAGTCTCTCAGATTTCACTCCGCAATCAGTGCCTGATTGACTATGGAAGTGATGGAAGTCAACTGGAAGATATTCACCTGTGAGAGGATCTCCCGCCTGAGACCATCCTCGAACTTCCTTGCTAAGAACACCCCACTCCCATCCCGTAGGGGTGTGAAATGCTGCATCTTGGTGAAACGAGAGGAATAATCTATGACAGAAAGAATACCCTGCTCTAAGCTCATGAACTCCCAGGCTTGATCGGCCCTCAGGGTCTCCAGGTAGAAGTAGTCATAAAAGACGTGCTGAAACTCCTCCCAAGCCGTGACCTACTGGTGACCCACCTATGAGATCACGTACCACCACCTCTTGGTGGAGTCTCAGAGCATGTAGGTATCGAGATTGACCCGCCTCTCTGGAGGCATCTCTAAAGGCTCAAATACAGTCAGCATGGTTTCTAGCCATGACTCTGGAGCCTGAGGTCCTCCTTCCCCTGAGAACGTAGGAGGATGCTGCTGCTGGAAAACCCGCGTCAAGTCTGCCATAGTCATGGAAGGAGGCGGTGCTCCCTGAAAGGTCTTCATCATCCTCAGAAAACCTTCCCTGAACTGTGCATCAACGCTTGCAACTGGTATAACAGCCGATGCCAAGGCTGGCTTGACTAGAGGGTCGGCAGGAAGTCTCTGATCAGCCATATCTGGCGTCTGATCAATGCCTGACGATAGATGTACAACCAGAGGATGTCTCAGAGGCATAGATCTGAAAGATCAAAAGCACACCTTAGATTATAAAACAAGGCCAGGAAACACAAGAGTACAAAATAGGAACAGGGGAAAGAAAACACACAAGTTTACAAAACATGACTACACGGCGTGTATAAAACTACACGGCATGTCTTCTTAAGCCACTGACATGGGCGTGTACCCCTTCCCTACAGTTTGTGTAACACCTCAAACTACACGGCGTGTTGACCCAATAAACGGCGTGTACTTGAAAACTATTCCCCTGCCCGAGTCTCCTTACACGGCTAACCCACACGGTCTGACTTATCCCGAGACTACACAGTGTGTTCTGAACAAACACGGTGTGTACTAGATGAGGATTCGGTGGCCTGTGTTGTTAAATACAAGGCCGTCTAAATGGATGGACCTTACACGGTGTGTTCTGAACAAACACGGCGTGTATAGGTGAAGGTGACATCGTCCCATGTTGTTCGTGACACAGCCGGGTACCTGATCAAGACTACACGGCGTGTTCCAAAAACAACACGGCGTGTCTAAGAGAAGGTGACGCCGACCCGTGTTGTTCGTGACATGGCCAGGTACCTAGACAGGACTACACATCGTGTTCCTTTATAACATGACGTGTTCTACTCGAGCTTCCCGGACCCGTGTTGTTAGTGACACAGCCGGGTACACGGCTCCGAACTACTCGGCATGTACCTACCGTACATGGCGTGTTCCTGAAGTTACTCTAACGACACCGTGTTTCTGCTCACACGGTCAGTGACACGGCCTGAAAACTACACAATGTGTAGTCAAAAGTACATGCTGTGTATTCTGGCTTTTTCTAGGCAGTAGCTCAAAAACTGCACAGAAGTCCAGAAACACAGAAAACAAGGCAAGGAGGTACCAATTTCTGATTCGTGAGGGCCCATAACACCTCAAGAATAGAAATTTGGCATTCATTTAAGCAAATTAAGAAACAAAAAATCATCTAACAAGGCAGCAGAGATTCTATCAAGCATCTATCACAACAACATGTATAATCTACCCAAAGTCTATCACAACAGCATGCAATCGTTAATGCACCCTAGATGACATGGAAAGAATGCATGACATGTGATTTCTAAAAGTGCCTATATGATGCATGAAATGGAATACCCTAATCTCATCAGGTTTCCACATAAATAAAACCACAATAGTCAAGACAATAATAACACAAAGCATGTGAATCACTCTAGGTGAAATCATATCAACCATAAAATATCAAAACTAGAAAACTGCAATTAACGAGGTAGTATATATTTTCCCTAGATATGGGTTAGCTACTCCCAAGAACAACTTAATACCAAGTACCGAATCCATCCTATCTCTGGATAAAGTCTCCAAATAGTAAAGCAAAAGAAAAGAACTCCTCTGATACCACTTTGTAATGACCCGAATCCAGAGCCCCTCCACTGGTGCCTCGTACCCGGTTCGCCACATGACCTCAATCACGTTTCCCCAAATGCTAGAGTCTGCCAACTAGCAGCGAGGGCCTTGGTGAGTTAGTGGGGAAACTATGCCCTCATTTGGTAAAGTATACAGCGAAAAAACAACCAGACACAATAATAAAAACAATAAATAGCATACCACAACTGAACTGAACAGCAGAAACAATGTATAAAATAATAATGATGCAACATGGTACATATGTCTATGGAAAGCAGTAAAAAAACCAATGTGCTGAAGTACAACTAAAAAACAAAGTGAAAAAGAAAACAAGTAAACTCCTCAGCATCATAAGACACGGCTCGGTCCCATGCTCTCCAACTCCAGTGCAATCAAGAACCTGAAGTAGAAGGGCGCTTGACCTTATCTATCCATGCAACAACATAATCTTCTTGGTCCCAAAATCATGGTCCAAACAGGGTGTGAGAAAAAGTCCCTGTAGGCAACCACCCAAATATTTGTGCCTAACAGTCAATGAATACATGGAAAGTAAAAGTACAGGAACAGTAAACAGGAAAATACACAGCAGTCACAGTCCACAGTTTTAGAATATAAAGTGCACAAGTAAACAACCAGTAACAAGAAGAAAATAAGTAACCCTCTGGGTAGATCTCATAGTCTAACCCCTATGGTTCAACCTACAAGTACTAGCAACCCTCTAGGAGGCACACACAGTCTCACCCCTCTGGTTCAGCTAAGAAAATAGACTATCTGAGGAAGAACTCACTGTCAATTCCCCCTATAGTCTCGTGTAGTGCTAAAGGCCCTCTAGGGAAGCACTCAACATCTCATTACCCCTATGGCCCACGTTGAGTAACTACAGACTCTCTGAGGAAGCACTCGTCATCAATTCCCCCTATGGTCTCACATCGTATTAAAAGACACTCTGGAGAAGCCCTTACATCTATTCTCCCTGTGGTCTACTACACTAGGTTCTCACAGTCCTGTGTGAAGCTAACATGCTCAACGCGTGTGTATCATCCAAGTAAACCTCAAGAACTACTTGTCTATCATTATAAGGCTCAGCAACATAACAAAGCAATAGTTCCACTATCCTAAAACTAGGCATGGAAACCGACAAAACGCCAAACAAGAAAAACAAGCATGGAAAACATCTAGAGTATAGTAAAAACTACCATAATCACAGACAAAACATCTACTCTATCAATCAAGCAAACCAGGCAATAAAACAAGGGAAAAACAGGAACACGCAATACCCCATTCAAGGGTATTGGTGTAATTTTCACAAAATACTCATTGACTTCCAACATAAAGGCACAAACCACCTACCTTGATCATAGGAGAACGTTATACTTGAACCACGACGACTGATTCTCCTTATAAAATCGTAGATCTGAGAAAACACCCAAAACGTTCAACCTTAGATAACTTGAGGAGGAGTAAGAATTGGAAAACAAGGCTTAATAATAAGTAAGAACTCATAGCTGCGCTTCCAACGCAATCGACCGTGCTCGAATCGGAGAACGGACAGAGAAGCGGGGGCTCGGGAAAGATCCGATCGTATGGGTCGCTCTTCGACGAAGAACCTGGAGAAGGGGTGTGTTCTATCCATTAGGCGTGACCTCAGTGCGTTTAGTGAAAAAAAATAAAATTACACGGCGTGTACTTTTAGAGTACACGGTGTGTACTAGGTTTTTCCATACTCTTCCAAAATCGGCTTCCACGTCACCCCTACACACCTTGTGTATGGCCCGGGCACATCCAGCACACGACTTCGAGCTAGAGATGAGTACACGGTGTGTAATCAGAAAGTACACGGCGTGTACTTCGAAATTTTCCAGAAACTCCATTTTTCTTAAAAACACCAGAAAAAGGAAAGGCGTGCCTGAAATGAAGATCCGGGTTCTTACACCTGTCGATCCTCAATATCTATTGGAACCTACGTAAAAGTCACCCCATCATTGACATCCAGCTCGCCATGGTCGATGATATGAGAAGGGTCATGCACGTATCTCCTTAGCTGGGATACGTAGAAGACGTCGTGCACCCGGTGCAACTGAGGTGGAAGAGCTAAGTGGTATGCCACCTAGACAACTCTACCGAGGACCTGAAAAGGTCCGATGAATCTCAAAGATAACTTACCGCCTTGGCCAAATCTCCACAAACCTCGTTGGGGTGAGACCTTTAGAAAGATGTGGTCACCATCCTCGAACTCCAGAGGTCTCTTTCTCTTGTCAACATACGACTTCTGCCTACTCTGTGCAGTCTTCATCCACTCTTGGATGATCTGCACCTTATCTGCGGTAGCCCGTACCATCTCTAGTCCCACTAGTGCTGACTCCCCTAGGTCAGTCCAGCACAAAGGTGATCTGCAAGGTCACCCATACAATTCCTCAAAAGGTTCCATCCCTATGGTGGAGTGATAGATGTTGTTTTATGAAAACTCCACCAAAGGAAAGTGATCCTCCCAGCTGCAACCGAAGTCAAGGACATAGGCACGCAACATATCCTCAAGGGTCTGAATGGTTCGCTTAGTCTAGCCATCCATCTGAGGATGGAAGGTGGTGCTCAAATGAAGCTGTGTCTCGAAAGCCTCCTAAAAACTCTTCCATATCCGAGAAGTAAAATGTTCATCACGATCAGAGATAATCATCGATGGTACTCCATGAAATCTTACAATATCTAGCACATAGAGGCATCCCATGTTCTCTACTGAACCCTGCTCTATGATCGGTAGGAAGTGGGATGACTTGGTGAGTCAGTCGACAATCACCCAAATCGAGTCATCTCCCCTAGATATAAATGGAAGTCCTGTCACAAAGTCCATGGATATCCCATCCCACATCCACTCTGGGAACTCTAAAGGATGAACCAAGCCCGCTGGTACCTGATGCCCTGCCTTCACTTACTGACAAGTGAGGCACCGAGAGACAAACTCTGCTACTACATCCTTCATTCCCAGCCACCAGTACTGTTATCGGAGATCCTGGTACATCTTCACCACTCCTGGATATACTGCTATAGGGGAAGTGTAGAACTCCCTCAAAAATTCCTCCTGAAGTGACACTAGTACCATGGTACATCCTCTGAAGAGGATGACGTGCTCCCCACCTTTAGAAAATCCATCAGGTGCCTGTCCTGTGGATATCTGATCACGTCGTGCCTCGCAGTCAGCGTCCCCATGTTGCACCTCCCTGAATCGCTGAAGAAGTGGGGAATTGACTATAAGAGACTGAAGGAAATCTGCTCTATCTCTATCCACACATGATATCTGCAAAGTGGCTAGCTACTCCATCGCCTCGCCTAACAGCTGTATACCAGACCTCCTGCTGAGTGCATCTAATATAACGTTCCCCTTCCCAGAAGTATAGACTATCTCGAAGTCATAGTCCTAGAGGAACTCAATCCAATGTTGCTATCTCAGGTTCAGGTCCTTCTGAGAGAAGATATACCTGAGACTCTTGTGATTAGAGTACACCGTAAAACATTCACCCATCAGATAGTGTCGCCGAATCTTCAAGGAGAAGACCACTACTACTAACTACAGGTCATGGGTAGCATAGTTCTGATCATGATATCTCAGTTTTCAAGAACTATATGCGATCACTACTCACTCCTACATCAGGACACATCCGAGTCCGGTCCCTGATGCGTCGTAGTAAACTACGTACCCTACACCTTCCTCTGGAAGCCTCAAAATGGGGGCACTAGTCAGCCTCTACCTCAACTCCAAAAAAATCCACTGGAATTTCTCCTACCAAATGAAGGGATGCCCCTTCTTCCTCAACACTGATATTTGTGCTTAAACTCTGGAGAAGTCTGGCACAAATCTCCGGTGGTATCCAGCGAAACCCAGGAAACTCCTATAACATCCCAGTTCTGGAAGCCACCCAGAGGCGCCCCGTACCTGGTCGGTCACATGGCCTCAAGCGCATTTCCCCAAATTCCAGAGGCTGCCGACTAGCAGTGAGGGCCTTGGGTGTGATATTGGGGAAACTATGACCTCATTGGTAGAGTAACACAACGGCAGGGAAAACAAATACACAGTAGCGGAAGCATAAATACACAACAACAGTAAATAGCGGAAGACTGAATAATAAAAAACTGGAGCACATATATATAAAATGACGCATGATACATATGTCTAGGATAATATCCAAACAATTCACAATTCTAAACACAAACAGTACTAAACCAAAGTACAAAATAAACATATAAACAGCTCCTCAGCATCGCAAGCCTAAGCTTGGTCCCCTGCTCTTCAGCTCCATAGCAAGTCAAGTACCTGAAGTAGAAGGGCGCTTTCCCTTATCTATACCTGAAACAATATAATCTATTTGGGCCTAAAAGCATAGCCCAAATAGGGTGTGAGACTAAATACCAGTAGAAAACCACCCAAATATTTGTGCCTAATAGTTAGTGAATATATGACAGGTAAAATTATAGAAGCAGTAAACAAGAAAGTACTCAGCAGAAACAATTCCACATATAAAAAACAACTATTCAAGCATAGTAACCCTCTAGGAAGTGTACACAACCTATCCCCTCTGGTTCAGTTATAAGAATATATAAAGTCTCTCTGAGGAAGTGCTCACAGTCAATCCCCCTTATAGTCAAAGGTAAAAACAAGACTCTCTGAGGAAGCTCACACAGTCTATTCCCCTTATATTCTAAGGTAGTCAAGGACTCTCTGAGGAAGCTCACCCAGTCAATTCCCCTTACATCCCCAAGGTCAAGGACTCTCTGAGGAAGATCACTCGGTCAATTCCCCTCATATACTAAGTTGTTAAATTAAAACAAAGACTCTATGAGGAAGCTCACATGGTCAATTCCCCTTATAGTCTAAAGCAGTCAAGGACTCTATAAGGAAGCTCACTTGGTTAATTCCCCTCATAGCCTCAAGTGGTCCTAGGCTCTATGAGGAATCTCACTCGGTCAATCCCCCTTATAGCCTAAAGTGCTCAAAGACTCTCTGAGGAAGCTTACTCGGTCAATTCCACTTATAGTCTACTACACCAGGTACTCACGGCCATGTGTAGGTCAACGAGCATAGCAATGAAATATGGAAAAAGTAAACTTATAGAACTACTTGGATAACCAGTCTACAACATATCAAGCATGCCAGAATACAAACTCTCCACCCTACAGTAACAAGCATGGAGAACAGGCAAGGCGGCCAAAAGGCAAAGCAGGACCAAATGGTCGTAAATAGATCATGCGTGGACAAAAACATCCAAAGCATAGAAATCAACCCTATTCATATCCAATTAACTGCTACATAAACATACAAGCATGGAAGGTAATCAATAGGGGTAAAACGATAAACGCACAATACCCCGATTAAGGGTATTGGGAAAAATTGCACATATAACTCAAATAATTTAAACAGAAAGGCACAAAACACCTACCTCAGCATTATAAGATTGCTATATGTGAACCTTGAGGCTTGAATCACCTTTGAACGTTGAAGATCTACAGAAACTTTTAAAGTGTTCAACTACGGATAACTTGAGAAGAAGGAATCATGAAACGAAGCTCAAGTAGAAGAGAGAGCTTACCGAGATGATCCCAATGCAATCGACGATGGTTGAATCGGAGTTCAGATGCTCGGTCGGGGGATCAAAGGAAGATTGCGGCCATACGGGAGCTCTTGCCCGAACGAGACCTAAAAGGAGACATTCTCGGCGATTAGACGCGACCCCAGTACGTTTAATGAAAAAAAATAAAGTACACAACATGTAATTTTTAAGTACACGATGTTTACTCACCTTTTCCGTACTCTGCTTTAGGTGGCCTCTATGTCACCCCCCACATAGCCGTGTGTGTGGCCATGACACGGCCAACACACGGCCTCCTATGGTAAAGTAGTAGATGGAATGTACTCAAAAAGTACATGGTATGTACTTCAAAAATTTCCATAATTTCCCCTTTTTCTCAAAAACGGCCAGAAGAAGAAAACATACCTGAAAAAAAAGATCTGGGTTCTTAACTTCCCCCCATAAAGAAATTTATCCCTGAATTTTCCTAGCAAGGCGGTGTAGAAGAAGAAACCCTGAACAAATCCTGCCATTGTGCTCGTACATCGGCCTCCCTCTCCCATGTCTTGTCCTGTACCCGCCCGTACTGCCATAGCACTCATACCAGAGGAACAGACTGGCCACAGAGAACCTTTTTACTATAATCAACAATCTGGATAAGATGCTCCTCGAATGATGCATCCACTTCTAACTCAATCTCCTCTAGTTGAAAGACATGAGATAGGTCTGAAAAGTAATGTTGGAGCTGAGAAACGTGAAAAACGTCGTGCATAGATCGATACCTCTGGGGTAACTGCAACCGATAGGCAACTGGTCCAACTCTCTCCAACACCTCAAACGGCCCGACATACCTTGGCGAAAGATTACCCTATCTCCTAATCCTCATGTGTCCCAACCTCGGTGTAACACACAGAAAAACCTGATCCCTGACCTCGAACTCCAGAGGTCATCTCCGCTGATCAGCATAAGACTTCTGTCGAGACTGCACAGTAGACATCCTCTTTTGAATCAACTCTATCTACTCTGTGGTCTTTTGAACAAGATGAGGTCCCAACATAGCTGCCTCTCCTACCTCCAGCCAACATAAGGGTGATCGTCATGGCCTACCGTACTAATCCTCATAAGGTGCCATCTTAATAGTTGCTTGAAAACTATTGTTGTAAGAAAGCTCCACAAGAGGTATATTATTCTCTCAAGAACCTCCAAAATCTAGGATTCATGCTTGAAGAATATCCTTAAGCACCTGAATCATACACTCAGACTGGACATCTGTCTGTGGGTGGTAAGCTGTACTCAAAAAGTACCTATATAACCAAAGACTTCTAAAGCCCCTGCCAGACCCGAGAAGTAAAACATGCATCTCTGTCTGAAACAATGGAGTGTGGAACTCCATGTAAGCACATAATCTCATGGATGCACAACTACCCTAGCTCATCAACACTGAAGGTCTCCTTGATCGGAAAGAAGTGAGAAACCTTCATGAGTCTGTCAATGACAACCCAAACTGCATCCCTCTCTCGAGGCGAACTCGGAAAACCAGTCACGAAATCCATCGCGACATCATTTCACTTCCACTTGGGAATGGGTAACTACTGTAAAAGCCCTGCTAGTCGCTGATGCTCCACCTTCACCTACTGACAGGTGGAACACCTCATGAATACCAGCAACATCCCTATTCAAATCTAGCCACCAATACTGGTGGTGTAGATCATGATACATTTTGGTGACACCAATATGAACTTCCCAAACTGAATAGTGAAAGTACCGCATCAACTCCTCGGGTATGTCTTCTAGAACCCATACACACCCCTAGAAATGCAAGATCTCATTCTCGCCTACTGTCTATCTCAAAATAGGGTTCTCTCCTGAAACGCCTTCCCATGGGACTAGGCCTTCTAAATCTGACAACTGCCTCATTCTCACTTGATCAAGAAGAGTAGAGGTAATAGATACAGAAGAAATAAACTCTTGCACTTGTCTGTCGTGCACCTACAAATGCATATAAGAGAATAGATCCATAAGCTACCACTCACTACTGGCTTCCTGAACTGCCTGTATCTGAGTCCTCCTGCTCAACGCATCAGCTACTGTGTTGCCTTTCCCAAGCGTATAGGCAAGATCTAAATCAAAGGACTGAAGATACTCAACCCACATTCCTTGTATCAAATTTAGATCATGTTGAGTGAAAATGTACTTGAGACTTTTGTGGTTTGTGAAAACCACAAAATGCTCTCCCAGTAGATAATGTATCCAATAGTGTAAAGCATGAGAAATTGTTGCCAACTCGAGATCATGTGTTGGGTAATTCCTCTCATGTGGCCTCAACTACCGAGACCCGTACGCAATGACTCCTTCTCCCTGCATAAGCATAACTCCCAACCCGATACCGGATGCATCATAGTAAACAGTATAGCTCTTGCCTGGCTCTGGAAATACTAGTATCAGTGCTGAAGTTAGTCTCCCTTTCAGTTCCTAAAAGGATGACTCATAAGAATCTAACCACAAGAACTTTGCACCCTTCTTAGTCAAACCCGTGAGTGGTGTTTCTATGCATGAAAAGTCTTGTATGAAACGTCTGTAGTATCCATACAGCCCAATAAAACTTCGTACCTCAAAGACGTTCTTCAAATGATCCTAGGAAACTACTGCTCTCACTTTCTCTGGGTCGACTGAAACTCCTAACTCTAAGATAATATGACCCAAGAAGTGAATATGATCCATCCAAAAGTCTCATTTTGAGACCTTATCATATAACTGATGATCTCTCAGTGTACTCAGAACGATCTCAATATAGGTATCATGGTCGTGTCGAGTGTGAGAGTACACCAAGATATCATCCACAAAGACCACTATGAAAGAATCCAAGTATGGATGGAACACTCGGTTCATCAGTGCCATGAAAAATATAGGCACGTTCATGAGACCGAACGACATAACTGTTGAAATAGTGGGTGCCCTAGACCCAACTATGTAGTACTTTTGATTACTGTATCAGGTGTACAGTTAGATATGCATGATGATATCTTACCCTTATAGTGCAGACTTTTCTACATCCACTATAATAATGGTAATGTCCAAAGGTTAATTGTCGTGTCAAGAGGTTATAGCAGATCCCAGGCTATAATGAGAACCTCGAGATACAATGACATTGATCATAAATATATGTTCTATAGTCTAGATACATCTTACTGACTGGACACAATAGATGTCTGACTATCAAGTGCTGGGGGGCTCATAATCATTGAGACTTCTTCTCATGAAGTTCGTACTTGGTGATCTCTAGTAGTGAGATCATGAGGACAGACCCGTTAATAGGAACACTACATGTTTTGGGTGTCATTGGTTGTTTCTATCTACGGACATGTGTATTGGTCTCCTGACTTGAGACCATTACCAATGTATATCATTTAATTACGTACTTTGATGCAAGGCGAAAACCATGGCAGTAATGTCATGGTGAGGTAGTTTATTTTAAGTGCGTCGTTGGAGGTATGACGTTGGTTGAATGGTCAAGAAAGGATTTTTCTCTTCCAAGTTTAGAAAGTTTTATATCTCAGGCCTGGTTGAACAGGATGGTGCTGCCTTCAAAAGTCTTTGGCCAAAGTAGTAGAAAGGAAAATCCATCCAGATAGATCAACAAAAAATAAATAAAGATAAGGATGGTGACACAAAGGTGCGTCCTGCTTTATGAGATATTTAATGACAAATATACTATAATACACAGTTAGTGTTCGTAGGTTGGTAGTCATTGCAATGACTATCCTTATCTCTTTAGGGGCCATGATAGGTTTCTAGACCCCACTCTTGGTCTGTGGATTTTATTCACTACTATTGAGATAAGGGCCTAGAGGGTCACACACAATAGCGTATTCAAGAATCCTCCCTATTCAGTTGAATAGGTATATGGACATAGTGGGTCCTGCCATGGGGTCCGACCGTTGTCCATGTTGTCGATCACCAAAATAATTAAATAAATTCATTAATATTCAAGTTACGAATATTTGGGATTGAATTTATTTAATGTATTTACGAGTTCAGAAAATACGAGAAAATATTAATCGAATGAATAATATTTTAATATTCAAGGTTCATTTAATATTAAGCAGGACGATGAGTCGAGTTAAATGGCTCGTATTTTATCACGTAATATATTTTACAAGTATGTGATAAAATAAATAAATAATATTGATGCAGTTTTAACTCGTCATAGTTATTTATTTAGTGGATGTGGAATTAACGGGGGACGGGGAACCCAACCGGGTAATTTCCATTATCCACTATAAATAGAGGAGAGGGGATCAAGCACAAGAACTATTAATGTCAATTTTTCTAGAGCCTCTCTCTTCTCCAGCTCTCTAGAGAGAGAAGCTCTCGATCCAAGCTCGGTTCGAGTTTCTCCTCAAGCATCGCAAGATCAACGATGCAGTGATCGTCAGAACATCGAATATATCATCGGATCGCCGCGCTAGCACCCGGAGATCGACGATCGGCGTTCCTACGGATTTCTGAAGTGTGTATGGATGATCTAGAGGGATCCTGCTATGGATCCTTCATGCAACGATCGCTGGAGACAAGTTGCAGTCGACAATGGATTTGGATTTGAAACAGGTAAGGTTTCCTTTTAATTTTTTTCTCTTTAAAATATACATGAGATCCTCGGATCTCTCCGGGGCTCGGATCGTCGGAGATGACAAGTTCCATCGTCTCACAGACGATTTTTTTTAAATCCCCGACCCACCGGCTTCCGCTGAGGGCCCCAGATACTTAACAGTGGTATCAGAGCAATTCGCGTAGATTTTCTGAGCGAAATAAAATTAATTTGCATAAAAATTAAGTAAAGGGTACAAAATCGGTCACAACCGTTCAAACCGCTAGCCGATCCGATTTCAAATGGCCAAGATATGGTCATTTGAAATTTTAAGAAAGGATCGCGTTTTCGGTACAAACATGGGTATTAAAATTTCAAATATTATTATAATTATTATAATTAATATTATTATAATCATGTAATTATAATAATATAATTATAATAATTTAATTATAATAATATAATTATAATAATAATAAATTTATTATAGTATTATAATAATTTATTATTATATAAAAAGGCTAATTATAGCCTTTAGAAATGTTATAAAAAAAAATAAATAATAAAGGAAGACCCCAAAGGGGGTCTTCTCGCATGGAGAACCAAAAGAAAGACCCTTGGGTCTTGCTGCGATTTAATAAAAAAGAGAGAGCCTAGGGGCGGCCCGTGGAAACAGAGAAAAAAAAAAGAAACAAAAAAAAAGGAAAACTAGGGGTCGGCGGACCCCTAACCTCTCCTCCTTGGGACGCCACATAGGAGGGCACACGCCCCCCATACAGACCCACTGGTCTCCCGCAGAACTGTCGCAAAACCCTACCATCACCGCACCTCTAAGTGCTAGCCCCAGACGACCCTCGCCCTATCTCCTGCCTTAGCTAGAATGCGCCCCAGGCCAGCCGACCCGCTCCTCCTTCTGCGCGGCGCACAACTGGCCCTCCGCGCGACTCGACCTACAGTGCCGGCCGCACCCACCTCTTCTCCAAGCCGTTCGGGCCTACTCTCAGCCACCGACGGCCCACTGGCCAGCACCCTGGCCACTGCATGTGGCCTGCAGCACCTTCCCGCGTAGCAGCCGCAGCGAAGGCACGCAGGCTCAGTAGTTCCCGGCCGCCTCCTTGGGGCCACCATGCTCCTGCATTGCTGCCCCGGCCTGGACCTCATTGAATCAAGGCCTCCCCTGGATTCCCCTTTCCATGACCTTCTAACCTCTAGTAGCCCCACTTCCGGAGCCCTCTCCGAGCGCCGCACCTCACGATGTCCTCCGTGGAGCTCCTCCACCTGCTGTAGCGCACCAGGCCGCGCCGGCCTCCTCCTCTGTCGGCCAATCCAGGGCCGCCGCACTTTCCGCTCCGGCCTCACCACTACTCGGCCTGCTCTCACCAGGGGCACTCTTGTTGGACTCTCCAGATCCCCACCACATTAAGGCAGTGCCCTGGCCGGCCCTCCTTGGACCCGCGCGCGAACCTGCCTAGCGCAAACACAGGAAGCACCTCTAAACGGGTCCATTGTCCCGGTTCCATGTGCGCAGGCATCGTAGCCGCAACCGGCCGCTTGCCTCGGCTCCTCCCCAGGAGCACCCTGACCAAGCTTACCCAGCCGCCGCCCGGTCCTCCTAGCGGCCAAGTAACCCCTAACTCGGGTTATGTTAAATCAATTAATATAATCAATTAATTTAATTTAATTAAATTAATTAATATAATAATTGTGGTGAAAATAAATTTTAATACCCGAGGTTAAAATTAATTTATTTTTTGAAATTAAATTAATTAATGGACCGATAATTAATTAAATTATTTGAATTTATTAATTCATCTAATTTAATTAAATCACCCTCATACTTAATTATTGCATTTTAATTTTTATCGCGCATAATTTTACCCGTCTGCTGGTCTTGAGCATCGGCCCGTGTATGTCTGTGTTTAATTATTTATTTAATTAATTATATAAATGCATGTTATGCTTGTAAATTAATTAAATAGATGGTCTGTATATAATCTTTATTTTTCGGTTAAAATGTATAAGTACCTGCGTGTCCAATTGATTTGATGTACATTTATACCCCAGTTCCCCTCGCCTGCGTGCGAGTATCTTTGTACTTCAGACGAATACGACAAGCGACATAGACCCCACCAAGATGAGGCGGTGTACTATCGTGCAATAAGACACATGGATTCCACCAAGATGAGGCGGTACTCCAAGATGTGATGTCGACCCCGCCAAGACATGGTGATACTGCAGCAGACCAACGAACATACATGATAGGGAAAGCTGCATCAAGAGTTAAGAATACGACTTAGGTACGATGCGCTTAGGTCATTTAGATGCTCAAGACCAGTCGGGTAGTAGTTTTACCTTTATACATTTATTTATTATTTTATGCATTTTAGAACAGCGGGAAAATACATAAAATGATAAATAATAAAAGGCATAAAGAAGCGACGTTTGATTTCTATTGATGTTCAGCTGTGAGCACGACAACGTAGATGAACAAGATTAATATAAATGAATTACATTCATCGAGAGAAAACCAATAAAACCCTCAAATAAAATATTAAGTCACAAAAAAACTTCCATCATTCAAGTTTGAACAAAACTGGGTGTTCGAGGTGCTGGTTCATGCCTCAGCTGAGGGTGCCTCTTACTACCAGGGAGTTCTTATTCGTGTGGTGGGTCGACTTAACTAAAATTGCAGCAATGGAATAGCCTTATCTAGCTTGTTGTAATTTTAGAGGCAAGCATTGAGTAAATCATTAAATGATTTTTGAAGCTGGTACTTCATTCAACAGATCAAGGAACCGCGAGCTAATGTGGTTGTCTAGTCAAAATCCTACCTTGGACCCTCCGAGTAGTGGCGTAGCCCTAGCTTGTAGACTATGAGGGAGGTTCAGGGATCCTTTCCACTAGAATACTCAAGAGTATTCTGATTCTAGTACATAGGGTTCCTAGAATTCGAAAAATTAGTGGGATACATTTAATGATTAAATAATCAGTAATGTCACATTAGCTAATCACATAAAATTACAATATGCTAAAGTATATTTGTAGATAATGGAAATAAATACCATAATAAAACTATGATAAACGATGGACAAAGTTAATGTCCAAACAAAAACAAAATTCCAAGTGTAGTATAGGCGCTTGCGCACATTACTACCATAATGGAAATTCAAGGTGCTTGTGTCCCAACCTGTTAAGCCACCTCAGGAAGCGAGGGTGTAAAATTGCTTTCAGGAGACTCATGAATAAAACATATGATGGTTCTGTCATAATGTTATCATCAAATTCTGATGTTAGTTGTGGTTGCTACATCAAGACTTGGATGATTATCACATGTAGTCTCATCTCCAAGATCCTTTCGAGGAGAAAGAAAAGAAAGATTTGAATGTGATGGTTGCACTAGGTTTGTGTAAAGTGAAAGACAGTTCAAAATATTTCATGCCATCCCATTTCTTATACCCTTTTTCACTCAATTACTCTATTTTTGTTTAAGGTACAAACAAACGTCATAGAGTAAGCGCTTCATTACCATTAAGGTAACATTCTCCATGTAATAAGAATATTGGAGATAACACCATATTTTATTCTTATGGAGAATACATTGAATGACAATGAGAAAAGGCTTATGGAAAGTTACACCAAATACATCTTTGTAATTTCCTTCAATGAAAGGTGGTTGGATATTTAACAAGAGGTTATTTGCATCACATATTTAAATAAATTTATGGAAGTTTAAAAAACTGAAATACAAGAAGCAAGTACCCGCTTCTCGTTCAGTTTATATTCATCAAATAAAAGTATTTTTTTCTCTAATAATTCTTGGGTATTAAAATAAAACATGTTTTTCACATATATGTATTGAAATAAAATAACCAAGTAAGTAGAGAAACATTACTAGAAGTAAAGTGTCTTCTCCAAGCAGCCGAGAAAGGGTGATTCCTAAGTCAGCAGTGAGAAACACATAACTTCTAATTTCCAAGTGATTGATTCAAATTGAACAAGTTGTGGAGTATAACCAAAAAATTTTATCTCATGTGACTATTTGGACAGGATGATACATTATTCCATATTTTGGAATGAATGTTGTTTCTGGTAACATACTCAACAAATAGTTCACTGCTATTTGAATCAGTGGCAATATGTGATGAATATAAAATATAAGACCTACCCAGTTGTGGAAATGTGATTCTTTGTCAAGTAAAACTAAAAGCAGATGTCAAATATATACCCAGTATGGTATTTAGGCTCAGAACAGCTAAAAACCTATGGTATTATTGACACTCTTAGTTTAGACAAAGAAACCTTTAGAAATAAAGGCATGACACAAAGCTTCGGAGGTTTGTTCAACACAAGAGTGTGAACTGTTCCAAAGATATCTAGAGGTAAATATACTTCCTAAGATTCCTTTAAGTCATTAAGGAATGTACCAATGAAGTGTAAGCTTGGTCAGAAGATATGAGTTGCTTCGGATCGGAAGGCTGAAGAATATATTGACTAAGCAATCATTGATCATAATAATGTAGCGTGGATTAATTCCTAAACGCATGTTACCTTATCTACATCACCACGTTGATGTTCATAAGGAGGATCAATGATAAAGTATTACATATTAACATTGGTCAACAAACATGTAGCATGGAGAAATTCCTAAATGCATATGTTACACATCAAAGTTATGATGTAAGTTGTATCAATGTTACAACCTGCAGAAAATTCCATTATATTTCATGATGTGCTTTGAAAATAACAGCTTAAACCCATAACCAATATTCCAACTAAAATAACAAATGGATATCATACGAGTCATAGTATGATGGAAAATCTTTTATGTCATAGGAAGTGTTTAGATGCAAAGTGTTTGTTAGGATTTAAACAAAACCTGCATCAAGTTAAACATGTTGTTCATCCAAGTTAATTATCCTAATGGTTGCTTAAGATATTACCTAAATCCCTAAGATAGAAAAGATGTAGTCAAGTATTAGACTACATTTCTATACAAGGGTGCACATATCTATTAGAGATAGTGGGATTTGAATTGACTTGGACTTAGTCAATGCTCAAGATGCACAAAAGGTTGGCATAAGGAATAAGTTCCACAAGTACATGTGGAATTGGCATGTTCCAGAGACACATACTGTGTAGGAAGAATGAAACCATTGTGATGGTTTTATATTCATCGTGGCCGGTAATATATTATTCATTAAGAATAATAAATCCTATAAGTAAGCAGTATAAGGCAACGTGCTAATATTGACAAGATCAACTAAAATTCAATAATGGATTCCATGTATCAAATTACAAAGGGGATTATAAATTGAATACTACGGTGGGTATTCAAATAAAATGATACATGGATGGTAAAAGTATGGTACCAACAAGGCTCGATTGGTTATACCAAGTCGGTATGCCTAAATCTATTAGAATTTTACTTGTCATAGCTAAACTTTGAAGATATTTTTATTTTTAATTGGATGTCAAGATCATTTTTCATGGAAGGTGTTTATACGACGCAACCAGAAAAAAATGATGACATCAAATGATGCCAATAAGGGTTTAAAGTTACTAAAATCCAATTCTAGATTAAAGTAAGCAACAAGATCTTAGAGCATTCATTATAAAAGAATCTTTGCCTTGTTTCTAACAAAGGTTAGTGGGAGAACCAATGTTTTTCCAAGTGAAATATGTTCAGCAATATATGGAAAACAAATTTTGATCTTACAGTTAGATAAGATCAGGTTAAAAGAAATTCTCTAATGATTGACTTCAAGTAGAAACCTAAGTTCTAGGGAATAGGATCCAGTGAGGTAGATCTAAAGGTTGCTCGGTCTTAGTCAATTTTACATAGAGTGACATTGTATTGAAAAATATAAGTTGAAACAATTCAAGTTCAGGATTGTTGTCAATGTCAAATGGTTTAATCTCTTCAAGTTAACATGTTTGGAGCATGTGTGGAGATTAAAGTTGTGAATTGATACCATATGATTTAGCGATGGATCAATCACATATTCCATAATATGTAAAATAATTGATACTTCCAGGATATAATTTATTATAGTCAGATGTATATTATATCCAAGAGCACTACAAGTAATGCAGTAAAAACTATCATCTTGTACTTCAGCAAGTACATATGATATGTACCAGGAATAAGAAGAGGAAGGTATACTAGTTATGGTCGGATACATACTAGTAATCCTTAGATCAATTTGATCTAGTATCATAGTTAGGCAAAGGAGATGAGCGAGTTAATCTCATAAAAGCTAGTGGTATCCATACCTACAAATATCGAGTACGTTGCAGCTTCTAAGGTAGCTAAGAAGCAGTTATAAATTGAAATGATTTGTTCCAATTCTTAGATTCACACCTAGTGAGAAAAGTATTATCATAATGAGAATTATGATATTCTTACTAGCCAAGTTGTCAAGTTATGACAATGGAAAAAAGTAATATACTCAGAGATACCTTATCTTTAGAAGTTTTACTCAAGTCGTTGAGGTCGCATATAGGAGATATGCCACGTGGAGAAAACGTGATAGGCCCAGTAGTTAAATCCATTACTCAACAAAAGCATGGTATTTATCATATAAGTAGCTAAAAAGTTTAGTTAGAAAGTTGGCTCTAGTGAAAGTGGGAGTGTTGAAATAGTGGGTGCCCTAAACCCAACTAAGTAGTACTTTTGATTACCGTATCATGTGTACAGTTAGATATGCATGATGATATCTTACCATTATAGTGTAGAATTTTCTGCGTCCACTATAATAATGGTAATTTCCAAAGGTTAATTATTGTGTGAAGAGGTTATAGCATATCCCAGGCTATAATGAGAACCTCGAGATATAATGAAATTGATCATAAATATATGTTCTATAGTCTAGATACATATTACTAACTGGACACAGTATATGTATGACTATCAGGTGCTGGGGGGCTCATAAGAATTGAGACTTATTCTCATGAAGTTTGCACTTGGTGATCTCTAGTATTGAGATCATGAGGATAGACCCGTCAATAGAAACACCACATGTTTTGGGTGTCATTGGTTGTTCCTATCTACAGACATGTGTATTGGTCTCCTGACTTGAGACCATTACCAATTTATATCATTTAATTATGTACTTAAATTCAAGGTGTAAACCAAGGCAGTAATGTCGTGGAGAGGTAGTTTGTGTTGAGTGCATCGTTGGTGGTATGACATTGGTTGAATGGTCAAGAAAGGATTTGTCGCTTCCAAGTTTAGGAAGTTTTATATCTCAGGCCTAGTTGATCAGGATGGTGCCACATTTATAAGTCTTTGGCCAAAGAAGTAGAAAGTAAAATCCATCCAGATATATCAACAAAAAATAAATAAAAATAAGGATGATGACACAAAGGTGCGTCCTACTTTATGAGATATTTAATGACAAAGAGACTATAGTACACAGTCAGTGTTCGTAGGTTGGTAGTCATTGCAATGACTATCCTTATCTCTTTAGGGGCCAGGACGGGTTGCTAGACCCCACTCTTGGTCTGTGGATTTTATTCACTACTATTGAGATAAGGGCCTAGAGGGTCACACACAATAGCGTATTTAAGAATCTACCCTATTCAGTTGAATAGGTATATGGACATAGTGGGCCCCGCCATGGGGTCTGAGCGTTTTCCATGTTGTTGATCACTAAAAGAATTAAATAAATTCATTAATATTCAAGTTATGAATATTTGGGATTGAATTTATTTAATGTATTTATGATTTCAATAAATACGATAAAATATTAATCGAACGAATATTATTTTAATATTCAAGGTTTGTTTAATATTAAGCGGGACAAAGAGTCAAGTTAAATGGCTCAGATTTTATCACGTAATATATTTTACAAGTATGTGATAAAATAAATAAATAATATTGATGCAGTTTTAAGTCATCATAGTTATTTATTTAGTGGACGTGGAATTAACGGAGGTCGGGGAACCCAACTGGGTAATTTCCATGATCCGCTATAAATAGAGGAGAGGGGCTCAAGCACAAGAACTATTCATGTCAATTTTCATAGAGCCTCCCTATCCTCCCACTCTCTATAGAGAGAAGCTCTTGATTTGAGCTCGGATCGAGTTTCTCCTCATGCATTGCAAGATCGATGATGTAGTGATCGTCAGAACGTCGAATATATCGTCGGATCACCACTCTAGCAACTGGAGTTCGACGATCGACATTCCTGCGGATTTCTGAAGTATGTGTGGATGATATAGAGGGATCCAGCTATGGATACTTTGTACAATGATCACCAGCGACAATTTGCAGTCGACAACAACTTCGGATTTGAAATAGGTAAGTTTTATTTTTAATTTTGTTCTCTTTACAATCTACACAAGATCCTAGGACCTCTCCGGGGCTCGGATAATCAGCGACGACCAGTTCCATCATCTCACTGACGATTTTTTTTTAAAATCCCAGGCCCATCGGCTTCCGCTGCGGGCCCCAGATACTTAACAATAACCATATTCTTGTATAGACCATACTTATTCTGGAAGGCTATGAGAGGTATATCAGATGGTCTAACGCGCAACTGATGATAAACAGACCTCAATTCAATCTTTGAGAACACCCGAGATCCTCGAAGATGATCAAAGAGATCATCAATCCTTGGTAAAGGATATCAGTTCTTGGCCATCAACTGGTTCAACTTCAGATAATCTACACAAATCCTAAGGGTACCGTCTGACTTCTTTGCAAACAGAACAGGTGAACCCCAAGGAGAAGTACTGGGTCGGATGAAACCCTTTTCCTGCAACTCCTACAACTACTTCTTGAGCTCCTTCAATTCTGGTGTAGCCATCCTGTAAGGAGGAATGGGCACCATTGACACTCCTTTCACAAGCTCAATATAAAATTCTACCTCACGCTCTGGAGGAAAACCTAAAAAGTCTTCTGGAAAGACATCTCTGAAACAATCCACCACTAGAGGAAAATCTAACTGTGAAGTCCCCTGGTCATCCAAATATAGATTGGAAATATGGGATGTAACTCCTCCCAACCCATGATGCTCTAGTCTCACTTTTCTTTCATAGACATCCCATTCGCCCTTATGAAGAAATGATATGCCCTCTGGTGACATGAAACTCACCCTGCGACGATAATAGTCGACGAATGCTTGGAAAGGAACTAACTAGTCCATCCCGAGAATGAAATAATATCATGTCATCTATAGGACATAGAGGTCCCATAAAAAGTGACACCCACATACCTCTAGAGGGCACTCCTTGCATTGACGCACACTCGCTATTCTAGTCCCCAACAAAGTGTCTATCATCAAAATATCAACAGAAGAAAAGATACAAAGCCCAAGGCTCTCCACAACAGCAAAAAATATAAATCTATGGGAAAATCCTGTATAAAAAAGAGCAGAAGCTAAAATAGAGGCTACTAAGATCGTACCTCAAACTGTAGAAGGTCCAGGATCCTGCTCCTACTAGGTCCGCTCTACTGCAATATTATGGCCTACACTGCGGCCCTGTGACCCTGCCTCACCACTCTGAGATGATCCACCCTACTGTCGTTGAAAACTGGGCGACTGGATACCCTATCCAAGACCTCCACCTCAGCCTGAATGACCAGAAGAACTCCAGTTTCTTGACTAATGAGAAACTGGCAGTGATACTCCTGAACAAGGAGTCATAGAAGAACCCCTGTCACCAGCTGCTGGTGAGAAGATCTGATAGAAGAGCTGAAGATGACCCATATTGCCACATGATTGGAACTCTATGGGGTCTCTCAGGAAATGTGGACTCATATTCCCACTCCTCCTACACTGGTAGCATACCACCTGGATACCTGAAGATGCATCCCGCCCACTCTGATCTCCTCATGAAAGCTCCCTGCAACACTTCCTGCTATTAGTAGGAGGAATACTAACTCTGGATGTCAAACTTCCCTATCTCACTGCTCTAGAATCCCTTATGTTATTCTTTGTAATCAGTTTCTGGTTTACTATAGAGGATATCGAAGTCAACCAGAAGATGTTCACTTGATATCGGATGTCGTGCCTCAGACCATACTTAAACTTCCATGCAAGGAACAACTTTTCACCTCCTGGAATAGGCCTGAAACACTGCAACTCTATGAAGTGAGAGAAATAATCCATAACAGAAAGATTACCTTGCTCCAGACTCATGAACTCTCAGGCTTGATCATCCCTCAAGGTCTCTGGATAGAAGTAATCGTAGAAGATGCGCCAAAACTCATCCTAAGACATACCCTGCTGGCGTCCTGCCTATGAGATCACAACCCACCACATCTTGGAAGAGTCTCAAAGCATGTAGGTAGTAAGATTCAACCTCTTCTCTGGAGGTATCTCTAGATGCTCTAAAATTGTCAGCATGGCTTCCAGCCATGACTCTACAGCCTGGGGTCCTCCATCCTTTGAAAAAGTGGGAGGATGCTGCTGCTGAAAGACCCACGTTAATTCTGCCATCGACGGGGTAGGAGGCGGAGCTCCCTGAAAGGTATGAATCATCCTCAAAAATTCCTATCTAAATTGTGAATCAGCACCTATGTCTGGTATAATTCCTGGTTCCAAGACTGACACGACAGGAGGATCTGCAGGTAGTCCTTGATCAACCATATCCGGTGTCTGATCACCATCTGGAAACTGGCGTACAACTGGAGGACATCTCAGTGGAATTACTATGCAAGGTCAAGTTCACACCTTAGATCAAGATTATCAAGGACTGAAAATTATAATTGTAGGAAGGGAACAAGAAAAATAAAGCACTCAAGATTTATAAAACAAGATTACACGACATGTACGATTCCTACACAGCATGTTCCCTTAAGTCATTTACATGGGCATGTACTCATGCCTAAACTGGTCATGTAACACCCCAAACACCCGACGTGTTGTCTTAACACATGACGTGTACTTGAATCCTCTTTCCCTTCCCGAGTCCTTCTACACGGTTAAGCCACAAAGCTCTCCTAATACAAGACTACACTGCGTGTTCAAGATAGACACGACGTTTACTAGACAAGATTCACCGGACCCGTGTTATTAGTGACATAGCCTAACAAATAGATCACACCACATGGCATGTTCTAGATGAACACAGTGTGTACGAGGAAGGATAACACCGACTCGTGTTGTTAGTGACACGACCGGGTACCTGGGTCAGACTACATGGCGTGTACAAATGGAACACAGTGTTTTCACGTAAAAAAAATCCCTATCCCGTGTCTCTACCCACATGACCTATGACATGGTTAGAGACTACATAGTGTGTATTTAGAGTACACAGAGTGTACTTAAGAAAAGCTATTTCTTCCCAAACAGAAGAACACATGGTGTGTTGTCAAAACTACACGGCGTGTATTCTGGGTTTTTCCGGACAGTAAGCCTCATAAACTACTCCAGAGCCCAAAAAAACACTGAAACGAACATTAAAGTGCCAAATTATGATCCATGAGGGCACATACTCCCTACGAATCAAATCTTGGCATCATATACAGGTTATAATAAGAAAAACATGGCAATTATCCACCAAATTCCGATCTATGAGGGCCCATAATACCTCAAGAACCAAAGTTTGGCATTAATTTAAACAAAAATTTACACAAAAAATACCCTATCAAGCAACATATATTTTATCAAGGCCTCTATCACAACAACATGAATATTCTACAAAACATATATCTCAACAACATGAAATCACTAATACATCCTAGATGACATGGAAAGAATGCATGACATGTTATTTCTAGCAAGTGACTATATGATGCATGAGATAGCATACCCTCATCTTATTGGGTTGTGACAGAAATAGAACCTCAATAACATCAATAGTAATAGTAAAAAACATGTGAGTCACCCAATGGTGAAAATCAAATCAATTGTAAAATTGCAAACTGGAAAAATTGCAATAAACGAGGTAGATTGGCTTTTCTCTGCACACAGGTTAGCTACTCCCAAGAAAAACTTATTACCAAGTACCTATTCCATCCTATCCATGGCTAAAGGCTCCAAATAGTAAGTCATGAGAAAATAAACTCTTTGATACCACTTTGTAACATATTGGTTCCAGAAGCCACCTAGAGGCACCCCATACCCGGTCGGTCACATGGCCTCAAACGCATTTTACCAAATGCCAGAGACTGCTGAATAGCAGCGAGGGCCTTGGGTGTGATAGTGGGGAAACTATGCCCTCATTGGAAGAGTAACACAGCGGTAGGGAAAACAGTAGTGGAAGCAGTAAATACCCAACAACAGTAAATGACAGAAGAATAAATAATAAACAACTGGAGCACATATATATAAAATGATGCATGATAGATATGTTTAGGAAAATAACTAAACAAGTCACAATGCTGAATATAAATAGTACTAAACCAAAGTACAAAAGAAATAGATAAATATATCTTTATCATCGCAAGACTAATCTTGGTCCCATGCTCTTCATCTCCACAACAATTCAAGTACATAAAGTAGAAAGGCCCTTACCCTTATCTATACCTTCAACAATATAATCTATTTGGGCCCAAAACCATGGCCCAAACAGGGTGTGAGGGTAAATCCCAATATGGTACCACCCAAAGATCTGTGCCTAACCGTCAGTGAATATATGGTAGGTAAAATTACAGAAGCAGTAAACAAGAAATTACTCATCAAAAACAATTCCACATATCAAAAACAACTATTAAAGCACAGTAACCCTCTAGGAAGTGCACACAACCTATCCCCTCTGGTTCATTTATAAGAATATATAAAGACTCTCTGAGGAATTTCTCACAGTCAATTAACCTTATATTCAAAGGTAAAAAAAGACTCTTTGAGGAAACTCATACAATCTATTCCCTTTATATTCTAAGGTAGTCAAGGAATATCTGAGGAATCTCACTTGGTCAATTCCCCTCATATCCCAAGTCATTAAATTAAAACAAATACTCTCTGAGGAAGATCAATCTATCAATTCTCCTTATAGTCTAAAGCAGTTAAGGAATATTTGAGGAAGCTCACTCGGTCAATTCCCCTCATATCCCCAAGTGGTCCTAGGCTCTTTGAGGAAGCTCACTCGGTAAATCCTCCTTATATCCTAATGTGCTCAAAGACTCTCTGAGGAAGCTTACTCGGTCAATTCCCCTTATAGTCTACTACACCAGGTTATCACGGCCCTGTGCAGGTCAACGAGCATAGAAATGCAATATGGACAAAGTAAATCTACATAACTACTTGGATAACCAGTCTACAACATATCAACCATGTCAGAATACAAAATCTACACCCTACAGCAACAGATATGGAAAACATGCAAGGCTTCCAAAAGGCTAAGCAGGACCAAACAGTCGTAAACATATCATGCGTGGTAAAAAACATCCAAAGCACATCAATCAACCCTATTCATATCCAGTTAACCTCTACACAAACATAAAAGCATGGAAGGAAATCAATAGGGGTAAAACGGTAAACACACAATACCCCGATTAAGGGTATTGGGAACAATTGCACATATAACTCAAAGACTTTCAACAGAAAGGCACAAACCACCTACCTCGGCATTAGAAGATTTCTATATGTGAACATCGAGGCTTGAATCACCTTAGAATGTCAAAGATCTACAAAAACATCTAAAATGTTCAACCGAGGATAACTTGAGAAGGATGAGGAATCATGAAATGAAGCTCAAGCTAAAGAGAGATCTTACCGAGAAGATCCCAACACAACTGACGGTGGTCGAATCGGAGTTCAGATGCTTGGTCGGGGGCTCAGAGTAAGATCACGGCCATACGGGAGCTCTCGGACGAATGAGACATATAAACAGACGTTCTTGGAGATTAGATGCGACCTCGATACGTTTAATGAAAAAAAAGAAAGTACACAGCGTGTACTTTTTAAGTACACAATGTGTACTCACCTTTTCCGTACTCTACTTTAGGCGTCCTCCATGTCACCCCCCACACAGCCATGTGTGTGTCCATGATGCATCCAGCACACAACCTCCTGTGTTAAAGTAGTACACAGTGTGTACTCATAAAGTACATGACATGTACTTAAAAAATTTCCATAATTTCCCCTTTTTCTAAAAAATAGCCAGAAGAAGAAAACATACCTGAAAAATAAGAATCGGGTTCTTACAACTCCGTACCTTCGTCACACTCCTGGGTGGCTCCCAAGCAAGTACCTCCTCAATATTCACTAGATCCACTGCAACTCCAGCCTCTGATATGACATCTCCCAGAATGTGAACCTCTTGGATCCAGAACTATCACTTTGAGAGCTTACCATAAAGCTGGTGCCCTCGGAGTGTGTCTAGTACTACCTGTAAATGATAGGTATGCTCCTCCTCAGTAGCCGAGTAGATCAAAATGTCGTCGATGAATATTACTAAAAAGAAATCAAGGTATGGATGAAATACCCTGTTCATGAGTCCCATGAACACTGCTAGAGCATTGGTTACACCAAATGGCATAACTAAGAACTCGTAATGGCCATACCGACATCTGAAGGCCGTCTTCTGCACATCCTCGTCTCGCACTTTTAGTTGATGATAGCCTGATCTAAGGTCTATCTTTGAGAACCACCGTGCTCCCTTCAACTAATCAAAGAGGTATTTAATCCTCGAGAGTGGGTACTTATTCTTCACAGTCACCTAGTCCAGGAACCTATAGTCGAGACAAAGTCTCAAGCTCCCATACGCCTTCTTGACGAACAAAATCGTGGCTGCCCGTGGAGAAACACTTGGCCGAATGAATCCCTTCCCCTGCAAGTCATCCAGCTGTACCCATAGCTCACGAAGCTCAGCGAGAGCCATCCGATATGATGGTGTAGATATCAGTGCCATCATAGGGTACAAGTCAATGTAAAAGTACACCTCTCTATGAGGAGGTATAACTAGAACATCATCAGGGAAGACATCTGCGTACTGGTCCACCACTACAGGATAACTCGGACTCTCCACATCAACCACTCCAAGGGTAAGGCTAGCCAACTAATGAGTGATCAGCTGCACTCTCCTCTGGGTAAGTCCATCTTGCACTACAAAGGATCCCTTCCCGCCGGTGAAGGTAAACCCAGTCCCATCCGTGCGGACACACCACACTTTGTGCCTAATATAGTCTATCTGAGCATAGAATATAGATAACCAGTCCATACCTAAGATGACATCATAAGGCCTCGATACCGCTACTAGAAGATCCTATACGAAGCTCTCACCTCCTAGAGTAAGCTCACACTATCGAAACCAGTGCGTAATCGTCGAATCTTCTCCCGTAAGAGTCTCTACCTGTAAGGATCGAGCCAACGGCTCCGTCGGAATCTCCGAGCTCCAAACAAGGGCAGTGATAACAAAAGAATGATTGGCACCTGTGTCTATAAGTACTGCAGCTAAGGTGGAGTAGACACAAATCGTACCTCATATCATTTCTGGAGTACTGTGATTGTAAGCCTCAACTTCCTCGAGCTGAGCTATCCCCTTTCCACTTGCTCCCTATAGTTGGGGTGGACCTCCTAATGGTGGTGGAGATAACTTCTTGAATCTTCGCCCACCGCCAGCTGCACGACCAGCTCCTCTGCCACATCTACCTGCTCCCTGAGGACCTCCTTGGTCAAAAATCTATCTCTTCCTAGGCGGTATTTAGACCGTATGCTGATCATCTGTAAGATGGGTCAGACAGTCATGAGCCATGTGACTCTGCCCGCCGCATGAGAAACACTGCCCGCTCCTGGTATAACTGGATCCACCTCATGTGCCCCACACAACTAATCCTGAGTCATGTAGTCGTCCACCTGTAGGTATGGTCCTCTTGGACCTCTGTGTCATCTGTCTGCTGCTAGCTACAAAAGACTCTGCCACGTGATGACTAGTGGTGGGTCTCGCTGCTGGTGACTGCTCAGTAAGGAAAATATCCACTAAGAGGGCTCTCTCTAACACCCCTGCCTACGTCGGGATGCTGAGTGAGATCATATAATCCCTAATCTCTCACCTGAGCCCCTGCTCAAAGGTCTGGGACCTGAATAATGGGTCCCACACCATATTTGTGGAGTAGCATGAGAGATAAATGAACCTCACTGAGTACTGAGCCACAGTCATGCTGTGCTGTTGCAGATGGAGTAGCTCCTGTATGCGCACTGCGCAAAGATTTGGTGGGACAAACTCTACCCAAAACAGGCTCTCAAAGTCTACCCAGATAAGCGTCACCTCATCGTGAACCTAGAGCATCAAGCTCCATGATCTGTCTACTGTTTCCTGTAGAAGGCCGACGGTAAGGATCACCATGAGATCGGCTGGTGTCCCTACGATTCGGAAAACTCTCACTATAGCTTCCATCCAATCCTTAGTCGCCTGTGGGTCCATCTCTCCCCTGAACCTGGGTGGACTCTTATGATGGAACTCATAAAACACGCTCAAGTGGCATGCACCATCTGCTGTTAGGGCTGGTGGAATCAGTAGCCCAACGGGGAGTGGTACTGCTGGTGCCTCCGCTAGTGCCTCTACTAGAAAAGGGCCCTACACCAAGGCCTTATCACTCAGTAGGATATCAGTGCGTACGAATCTCGAAACCCTAGTTGGCTGTTTACGTAGAGGCATCCTAAAAAGAAACAGGTGATCCGCAGTCAGTAAGTTATACCTGGTGATCTGACTCAAAGAGATCATAAATAAAACTCTTGAAAACACATACACAATCAGTGTTTTCGTGCACTGAGTCAGAAGTCAGGAGTTAGGGTCCTGGTGTATGGATACGTCAGCCGCCACACCAACACTGGACTCCCTGAACTGAAAACCTCACTCACTACACTTAACACTATTTCCATTAAAAAGAAAGATCAGAGTCCCAGTTCTTCAGTAGAACCGAATCCTATGATACCAATTTGTCACGACCCGTCCCCCGGGGCCCGTTCCGTGACTACCCCAATCCTGCCTTCCATAGGCCAGGGGCTGGAGACTAGCACCGAAAGGCATATTCTCTAAAACTGGTAAGGCATTGAATTTATAACATTTAAACACACTCAATCAAGCACAAATCAAGATATGAACAACAAGTCAACTATATAACAAAAAGAGTGCTGAAAGTAAAGGGGCTAGAATATAAGCCCAACAATAAAGGTACAGGAAACTGAATGTAATAGTACAACTAAATAAAAAGGAAAAAAAACTACTGGGTCATCCTTCGAGGTTCCTACCCGAAGGGTAGGTACCGATCACCTCTTTAGCACTCCATGTCCGTCCGTCTCCTCCGTGTACTGACTCATTGTAAGGTCCACCTACGGGCACCATCCAGTCCTAGTACTCTCAGCCTCAGTTAGCACTGTCCGTCGTCTGCACCAAACACAATGAAGTGCATGCATAGATCGTGCATGGGTGAGTATAACAATACTCAGTAAGGACTCCAAGACCCTCAAGGTCTCACAAAAACCACCAAGGATAAAACACAAAGTATGAAATCAACCGATAACCCTACTTAGGTATATACCCATACATATACCTAAGTTATCAAGTAATACATCTCAATCATGAGGAAAAAACATAGATACTGACTCAGATCACACCATGATTTATTCTAGGTGTAGTAACAAGTAACGTCCCCAGTCACATCGTCGAACACCTCAGCTGTTGGAGGTCCTCTCCTCTTTCGAGTATAGTGGGTCTGCCGCGTCACACAGAGGCGCTTCCTACTAATCTTGGACTGCTGAGGTACTCCTCCTGTCAAGTACTGTGGGTCTGCCGCATCACACAGAGGCACTCCCCACCATGGGTCTGCTGCGTCACATAGAGGCGCTCCCCACCATGGGTCTGCCGCGTCACACAGAGGTGCCCCCCTTTTGACTTGCTGAGGTAATCCTCCTGTAGAGTACCATGGGTCTGCCGTGTCACACAGAGGCACTCCCCACCGTGGCCTACCAAGGTACTCCTCCTTTCATGTACCATGGGTCTTCCACGTCAAACAGAGGCTCTCCCCACCGTGGGTCTGCCGCGTCACACAAAGGCACTCCCCACTGGTCCTTTCAAGTCACTCCAAGTTAAAAAGGTCAGCATTCGTCAAGTCTCAACCAACTACTGGGTTCCCGCACTACGCTCGCTCGTCTCTGGGAGGATCCACTCTACGAGATACTGGTCGATACTCCAATTTCCACAAATTCCCACGAAAAAGCATCTCAAATTTCCTCCATGTCATAGGGGTCTCAATACAACAGACGATACGTCATTTGGACACATGATCTATGAGTTATTAGCCTTTTAGTCCCGGGGGCCCGGTTGGATTCGTGCTCGATCCAACTTGACCATTACCCATATTAATCCAAAACTCTAGTGGGGTATACTCAAATGGACTGTCTCGCTCTAAGATTTCCAACGCCACAGATAGTTTTTCAAACGGACGTCTAGTGCCAAAGTTATGGCTAAAAGAGTGTAAATGGGTCGTAGTGGGCCCGGGTCCGGTTCGACCCGATCCGACCAACCCGACCTGACCTAGCCTGGTCCGACCCAATTTAGGTCGACCTGGCCTGACCCGCTGAGTCTTGCCTGGCCCGATGGGCGGCCCGACCTACTGGGTCTGACCCGACAGGCCGCGAGGGGCCGCAGAGGGCTGCGGGTGGCCGCGAGGCCGCGGGGGGTGCCGCAAGGGCGCGAGGATGACGGTTCGGCCACGGGGTGGCGGTCTGGCCGCGCGGTGGCAGTCTGGAAGCACAAGGCGGTGGTCCAGCCGTGGGGTGGCGATCTTGCCACGGGGTGGCGGTCCGGCCACGGGGCGGTGCCTCGGCTGTGGGGGGGGGGGGGGGGGGGCTCGGCCGTGGGGCGGTGCCTCGATCGTGGGGTGGCGGCGGTGGCCGTGAAGCAGCGCCGTCCGCTTCGTTGCAGCCGACGGTGGTGTCAGTCTCCATTCTCGTGCCCCAACCATGGATGGTTGCTATCCTCCTTTATCGCGAAGAACACCACAATATTTATAGAAGGGTCGGGCCATGTTGGTTTGGCCCGCACCCTCCGCATTAGTACGGTAGTAAGCAGCTCATCATAAAATGATTCAATGCGAGAGGAAATTGACATTGATCAATTTTTAAACACACCCCTACCTTGTATGGTTCGTTGACTCCGGTGAGGAGGGAAGAAGGTGAAGTTGTCAACATTCGTCTTGTCCGCCACACACCTCCAATCCCAAGCTCGTGCGTCGGTTCGTCGAAGTTAAAGACGTTCCTCCTTAAAGGGTGTCCTGTGGAAGAAGTATAAGTTGGCGTTATTTTTCGGTGGAACATTCTTCATTGGAGAGATTTCTCCCAAGTTCCTCCTCTCCCCAATTCCACTAAAAATAATTCATAGCCCAAAATAATAGATTATGTGTTCTATTATGTTTTTTGGCATAAATTCAAGTAGTTTAACTAATTAATTGATATGTTGGCTCAATTAATTAAGGGGGGGGGGGTTGGCATAATTAATGTGGAGGAATTAAAAAGGATCCTCTACATTAAGAAGGGAGTTGAGAGGTTTCCTCCCCCCATTATGAGGAAGTTCAAGGGGTTCAAGATGTATTAAACCTCAGGTGGTCCCCACCACCATAACCACTCATGGGTGGTTAGGCTCAGTGGTCCCCACCTCCATAACTTCTCATGGGAGGTTTAAGTATGGTGGTCCCCACTTCTAACTTCCACATGAGTGTTTCAAATAAAAATAAAAATAAAAATGTTACACACTTTATTTTTATTTTATTCTTTCATGAAAAACCCAAAAACTAACTTTCACCCTCGACCAACTGCGGTCGAGGTGAAGGTATCCTTAAGCTAATACCGGTGTTGCGAGTTCAATGGTGCCCTCAGATTTCAATTACGAGCACCAGTTCAAAATTTATAAAAAATTTCTTGTACGTTTACTGAATGTACCCAAAAAAAAGTTTAGAAATTCATTTCGGGCACTTCGGACCTTGGAATCACGCACCGTCAATTTTTCTAGACTCGTAAAATTCCAATTTATTTAATTTTCTTTTTCAAATTCTGGGTCTTTACAACCTGAATTTCTCTAATGAAAAGACAAAAATAATCAACTCTTTTTCATTGGTGGTGTAGTTGATTTGGGCATCATTTAAGGATTTGCTTGCATAATAAATGACATAATGAGTATTATTGCAATGTTTTCCTAACACAAATTCTACAACAAAGTCACTGGCATCACACATAAGTTCAAAAGGGAGGTTCCACTTTGGAGATTTCATAATGGGAGGAGAGGTGAGAGGGGATTTGAGGGTTGAGAATGAACCCTCACAGCTTTCTGTCCAAACAAATGGAGCATCCTTTACTAGGAGAGCACAAAGGGGACATGAGATTGAACTAAAGTCCTTGATGAATATTCTATAGAAAACAACATGTACTAATAAATACCTCACTTCCTTAATAGTTATGGGTTATGGAAGGTGACGAATGATGTCAAACTTTACTTTATCAACTTCAACCCCCCTACCCGAGACTATATGGCCAGGGACTAATCCCTATTTAACCATGAAATGGAATTTTTCCCAGTTTAGGACCATATTTTTTTCTTCACATCTTGAAAAGACTCTCTCCACATTCCTCAGAAATCCCTAAAATGTATCCCAAAATACTGAGAAGTCATCCATGAAGACCTCATGAAAATCCCCTACCATGTCTGAGAATATTCCCATCATGCACCGCTGGAAGGTTCCAGGGGCATTGCATAACCCAAAGGGAATGCATTTAAAAGAAAAGGTGCCAAATGGACATGTGAATGTAGTATTACCTTGATCCTCTAGGGAGACCTCAATTTGATTATACCCTGAGTACCCATATAAGAAACAGTAGAAGGCATGACCTTCCACTCTCTCAAGGACTTGGTCAATGAATGGTAAGTGGAAATGGTCCTTCTTGGTGAATGATTTTAGCTTCCTATAGTCAATGCAGACCCTCCATCCACTACTCAACCTAGTTGAAAGAATCTCTCCATCCTTATTGGTTATCACTGTGATTCCTGCCTTCTTGGGAACCATTTGGATTGGGCTGACCCACTCACTCTCAGATATGGGATATATGATACCATCTTTTAACAATTTCATAAGTTCTTTTCTCACTAATTCCATGAGATTAGTATTGAGTCATCGTTGAGGTTGACGACATGAATTTTAATCAGATTCCAAAACAATCCTATGAGTCCCAATAAGTGGGATAATCCTAGTAATATCAGACAGGGTCCAACCAGTGGATTTATTATGTTTCTAAAGCTCATCTAGAAGCATCCTCTCATTATTGGCTTCAAGAGAAGAAGAAATGACAATAGGATGTGTTTTATTGTCCCCTAGGAAGGCATACTTGAGTGAAGTGGGAAGTTCCTTCAATTCAAGATCAGGTTGGTTCAGAATTTTAGTAGAATATTGGGACATTGGATCAAGATCAATTTTTTTTCCTAGAGTTTTAGATAGAATTGATTCCCCACATGTATAAGTTTCAGCTACTAGATTGGCTTGATCAGATTTTTGGAAGGAAGTTGGAGTGGTCTCTATGAAAGTGGTTTCCTGAAAGGTTTCACTGATTGTTGGAGCTAAGACATCATCATAAGAGAAATTTGAAAATGATTCAATCCAAGGAGATAAACTTAATTCATGTGAAAAAAGGAAATCAATCTCATCCTGACTTAAACATCCATCAAATATTCCTTGATGTTCTATGGATTCATTATCAATGCTTCATATCATGTCTACTTGATGAATGTCCTCGCAATCCCCTATTTGTGAGCTTGAATTATAGATGTTCAAGTCTATACTCATGTTTCAAAAGGTGATGGTCATGTTCTCGTTTCGAACTCGGATAACATATTTGATTGTTGCAAGAAAAGTATAACCAATGATGATTGGGGTTTGTTTCTTATTTCTTAAGTTTGGATGGTTGTCAAGGACAATGAAGCCAGAAGGGTAGATAAAGTTTTCAACCTTTACCAAAACATCTTTTAAAATCCCTTTTGGAACCCTAATACTACGATCAACAGGTTGAAGTGTGACAGATGTGGGTTGGATCTCTTCTAGGCCTAACTGGTAGTACACAACATAGGGAATGAGATTGACACTAGCACCTAGGTCACACAAGGCCTTGATAACTTTTCTCTCTCCTAGTTCAACATTGATGTAAGAGAAACCCAAGTCTTTCAACTTAGAAGTAATGGTCCCTTGAATGGTGGTACTCAAATTAGCATCCAAAAGCACTTGGTTTTTAGGTGAAAATTTTATTTTAAAAGTGCACATGTCCTTAGGATACTTTGAGTAGGCAGGTATGGTTTGGATTACATCGAGAAGAGGAATTCTAAAATTGAATTGTGAGAAGATTTCCCTTAATGTTTCACTCAATTCAGGCTTGCTTTCCCCCCTCATGCATTGAGGAAATGGTGTAAATTGTGGGGTTGTTTGTTAAATAGTTGTTTCTTTGACAATGTTATCGTGTTTTTCAGTTTGATCATTTGGTTTATTTGAATTTTCATTCAAGTTTGAATCTTCATATGGGTTCTGAATTAGTTTTTTAGGTTTCTCATTTGATTTCCCACTTCTTATAACAAACAAAAACTTTAGTTGTTCATGAGTTGTTTGAGTACATCTTTACTCTCCCATTAAATTTGAGGATGGTACCACCTGAGTAGGCATGGGTGCCTTTCTAGTTTTAATGGTTTGAAGTTCTTGTTTAAGGGAAGAGACTTCTGAGTTCATCCTTTCCATTTGTTTTCATAGTTGTTCTAGTAGGATTTTTGGAACATTTTGGGTTGGTGCTTGAGAAGATTGGTTTATCCTAGGGGGATATTTTGGAGGTGGGATGGTTTGTTGAAAATGGACCGGTGGCTATTGGTATTGGATAGGTTGGGTTTGGAACTGGTTATGGGTTTGGTAGTTCTGATGGGGGTAAAGATTTTGTCCCTGTGGTTGGATAGGTTGTTGGTTATCTTTCCAGTGGAAGCCTGGGTGGTCATTATACCTTGGGTTGAAGTTGTTTTGGTATTGAGGATTTTGAAAGTTCAAAGCATTTACTTCTATTGGGGGTCCTCCTAAAAGAACATACTTGGTGGATGGAATGGTTGGGCAGTTGTCTATCTTATGGTCATGTTTGTCACAAATTGTGAAAATAGGGTCTATAGTTTGGATTTCATGGACTTTCCAAAGGTATATCTCTTCAACCTTCCTAGAGAGTGCTGCGAGTTTAGCCCTAAGGATTTATTCTTCTCTAAGTGTATGAATTCCAGTAGTTCTTTGTGGCTTTTCAGAATAAGGTGAAGTTCCCCATGTTTGGTGTTGTTCAGAAAGGATTTCCAGATACCCGTAAGCATCATTTGGGGCTTTGTTTTTTAAGGTTCCATTACACATCATGTCAATGAATTGTTTGTTCCCTGAACCCAACCCTTCATAGAAAATTCTCACTTGTTCAGGAATAGAAAAACCATGGTGTGGAACCATGTTTAGAGTGTTTTTGAACCTCTCCCATGTTTCATAGAATGACTCTCCCTCTTTTTCAAAAAGGTTTTGGATACTCTTTTTAAGTGTAATTATTTTGTGGTGGGGAAAATATTTTTTTTGTAGAATTCTCTTTGTAGTTGGTACCAAGAGTTAATGGATGATGGTCACAAATTGTTTAGCTAATTTTTAGCTCGATCCTTTAATGAAAAATTAAATAACCTCAACTTAGCTGATTCTAGTTGATGTGGGGGACACATGGTTTCTACAATGTCATTAAACTCCTTAACGTGAAGCTAGGGCATCTCGGACTCCATTCCATAGAATATGGGAAGGTGGTTTAGGACATTTGGTTTAAAGATGTAGTTGGAATATCCTAAGGAATTGTGTCTAATTCATGAGGGGGCATTGGTCCAGGCAGGTATGAGGTAGTCATTCATGGTTTGATCGACTGCATTCCCCAAGTTTGGGGCTACCTCATTTGGATTTCCATTTTGGTTTTCACCCCAGTTTATGAGTTGATTTCTTTGAAGACCTTCCATTGAAATGAGATCAATTTTGGACTCTAGATTATCAAGAGGATTGGAATCTAATGGAAACAATCCCCTAGTTTCACTTGAATCCCCAACCCTAGGACTTTCTACCCTAATTAGACAGTTTGATTGATCGCAGGTGTAGGCGGACATGCGCCAAAAGAAAAAAATGAGAAAGGGATAGGATAAGAGATCTTGGATGAGAATAGAAGAAATGGGGGAGAATAGAATGATTGTTTTGATGAATTACTTGGGTCCCCTACAACAGTGGAAAAATTTGATTCATGCTCAAATTTACCCAAGAGAAGAAGGTAGAACGGTCCTTGTAGTATAGCTTGGGTTATCGAATCCTCAGAGACCTAAGAAGTAACCTAGAGACACGTAAATTATATGGATTGTTTTTTGCTATGAAGTGGCCAAATTGAGTTTATTTAAGATAGTTTTAAATGAAATTTAAGTGACTTAAGTGAATTCAATTTTAAAGAATGAGTTGATTCTTGGTTATCACTTGGGGTGGATTGGACGTATTCCCTTTTCAATTATTTCAATTTCTTATATTTGAGATTAGTTCATTTAAGGAGATCAAACAACTTCATCACTTACTGATTATATACCAACACACCATAATAATAATCACCTATACTCTTGGAGGATCAAATTTATGATCACTCCAAGGTAAAGGTTTGTATTAGCACTTGAAGTATGAGTCCTTAAAATTCAACAAGGACGAAGATGTTTTAAAATCATCAAATAAAAATATCAATTAAAATAAGTGATTATAAATTAATGGGGTGATAAATAACATCCAATATAGACCCTTTATACTCCCTTGGATCAACCCATAAGTGGGTTATCCCTCCCTTGATTATATGGTTTCAATGGAAGTGGGAAGTAGACTCATGAGGGGGGAAATGGAGAAGTAAAAAAAACAATGAAATAACGATCACTCCACCATTGTGTGATAATTTCACAAGGTTTGGTGTGAATAAATTCACACATTTAACCAAAGGTATCAAAGTGATATTAAGAACAATAGAATAAGATGAGAAGAAGAATTTTTATTAAGAAACTAAAGTGAATTGAACAACTTACATGTGAAAGACAAACATGAGACAAAAAAATCGCAGCATAACATTACAATGAAAGGAAGATCAAAAGATGATAAACTCTCCCAACACCACTACCTTAAATAGAAATTTAAAGAGGCTTGGGTCGAGCTCCAAACAGTACAAAAGATCCCACTTGATTATGGTAGGCCTAGGGTGGTGGAAAGTAAGGGAGAGGAGACTTTTCCACCCTTGACCTGAAGTTGCAGTCAGCTTTCTTCCACTGAACAGAGGCACCTGGAAGACATTCTAGATGGCCTAATTGGAGTTGTACATAGAAGAAAAAAATGAATCTTCGGATTTCCTATCGCTCTCTATAAAAGTTTAGCCCGAATGAATATGTGGTTTTAGAGATATGATTAAATTAGTGGGATGATTTTATGGGCATCAGAATCTGGCCCATAATTTTATCTCCAAATTGGACCACCTTAATAACCACCATGGATGCTGAATTAGCACTAGCTCTTGAAGAATGATTTGTTCCTCTATATGTATTCTAGCATCCCCCTAAATTTGGGCTTCATTGGTCCTGTATGTTGGGCCCCACATTCTCATCAGTGGGATGATGTCCAATATGCCATCTCCAGAATTGTTTGCATGAAATCATATTTTGGTGGTCTTCCAATGTGAATCTTACAACACTATACAGGTATTAATTATTCCCAATATAATTAGAAACCTGGTCTCGCTTGTCGTTGGTTGAAGTTATATGCGTCCCAAATTAATTACCTGTTCTTAAAACTTTAGTATAGCATAAGTTTGGGGTCGATCCACAGGAAACAATGGTGTGCATAAATTCAATTGAGTTAATACTTAATTAGGTGAAGTATGCAGAATTTAGAGTTGATTGAGTTGATTTTGGTTTTTAATCGAAACTAAATTGTCTTACTTTGAATAAATTATTAACAGTTTTAAATAAAACAACGGGTAAATTTAAAGAGTTTAAAATAGGAAGAAAAAGAGTGTCGGGGCTGTGGTGATTAAGGAGTACTTTTGCAGGTTGTTTAAATGGTTGTGTTCATAATAATTCAATCATTCTGAATTTCATTTTGTTACAAGATTTCCTTGGTCTGGTTCCTCTTGTTTGGAATTAGAGAAATTGACTCCTTGGTCCGGTAGTCAGTGTTCTTAATTATTTATTAAGTTCAGTCCATTATTTGAATCGGTGAAATCCTTTCAATGGTCATGGATGCTTTCACTGTTACTTTTCTTTTGTATCACTGAGAATTATTTCCTTGGTCCGGCTAAGAATTCTCAGTTATATTAGACAGTGGTTTAAGAAGAGTAAGATGAATTACAATGATTCAAACACAACTATATAAAACAACATACAAATTATGATCCCATCATCCACATCCCCAACACAAGGGGTTTAGTTACACATAGAAAGTGGGAGAGAAATGACACACGTGATACCTGACAGATTCATCGTGTAGGGGTTGAGGTAGGGTGTCGGAAGGTGGAATGGCGGAGTGAAGACACCTTGGTAGCTTCAGGAATGGTGATAGCAGAGCTTCTCTCTCCTATAAAATGGTTCTGACTCTCAAATCCATAGGCCAAGGCCTCTTTTTACAAAAAAATAATGTACACAACATGTATAGAAAGTACATTCAGTGTACTTTTCTTCAACGCGCTTTGGCGCCAATTTCTCCACGGGTAGGTAGCCTAACACGCCGTCTTTGACTTTTGAACATGGTGCCGCCTGGTGGTTGGGTGTACACAGCGTGTTGCGCCGCCATACATGGCGTGTAGTGTCATAAGTTTGGCCGCCAACCCCTTCTAGAATAGAAGACATGATGTGTAGAAATTCAAACATGCCGTGTCTCCTTCAACAGCCACATGGGCGTGTAGACTTTTCTCAGCAACCACTGCTTCTAGAAAGTGGTACATGGTGTGTAACGCCACCTCAAACAGCGTGTATCTTCTGCCTGGTGACATGGGTGTGTACCCCCTTCTTCTGTCCGTGTCCTTGTCTGGATGTACACAGCGTGTATAAAAGTACATGCCGTGTAGTTTCAAAATTTTCACAGACTTCCCTTGATCTGTGTATATATCCAAAAAGCTCGTGAAAGTAAACATATTCACCAAAATCAAAGAATATGTTCATAAAGCAACATATATTTTCTGAAAACATGTTTTTACTGTCAAATATATATATGGAAATGTATACACAAATCGGGTGCATCAAATTCCCCCACACTTAGTCATTTTCTTACCCTCATGCAAAATCTCAACAACTAATTAAGAGAGCCTATACTTTAAAAGGAAGGCATTTAATTAATCAAACATATAACTGATAAAGTTACTTGAGGAAAAATTCTAAAAGGCACAAACACATTCAATTCATAAGATATTAAAATCATGCCTCATATATAATGCAATTAGCTACTCTCATCTTCTTTCAACAAATTTTTCAACTTTTAAAAAATAAGCATACCATTTGATGATTTACCTTACCAGTAAAAATCACACTCCACACTCAAGATATTTTTATTCAGAGTTATGATCAATCTAAGTTATATACACTCTATCCATAGGTTTTCAAGATATCCCATTCTCTACTTCAGAAAAATTGATTTACAAAAATCATGAGGGCTTTATCAATAAGGTTCAGATGTTTCTGTGGCTAAGGGTTGGTAGGTTCAGATGTGAAAATAAATTCTGAGGCTTGAAAAAGGAAGGATAATTCCTTTAAACAACATTGCATGATATTCAAATTAAAGCTCACTAAAAATACATCCTTCAAAATCTCAGTCAAATTCTTTTGTAATCGTCACCATCTTCCTTAGGCAAGTAGGGTTCATGGGCAAATAATCATAATGTTCCCTTGTTGTTTTTTTGTTTGTTTGTTTGTTTTTTACAATGAAACACAAGGGAAACACTTATGAATACAATGAGTGGATGTTTGGAACCCATTTTGCCCCAAATAATCAAGAGGCACTCCCCCACACTTTATTTCATGGTTGTGCACAAAATATACCATGTATTGACAACTCCCTCTTTAAAGATCAAATGAATAATCATGCAAAGTTTAAAAAGAAATAGGGTAGGAAGGGAAATAGGCTTGTAACGTGGCTTTCTATAAAGGCTGTTCATAGCTTCTATGGGTTTAACGAAGATTAAATGTAGGGTAGGTCTCAAGATAAAGGGGTTGAAACAATCTAATGCCTCAATCATTTTAATGTAATTCAAGAAATTTCTTCATGTTTTGAAAAGGAAACTTGAAAATTCTGGTAGTGATGCATATCCTAAGAATCTCTCAAGAAAGAGGGTATTAGAAAAGAAATATGAAAAAGGGTTTAGAATACCTCTCAGGAGTGGAAAAATAATAAAGGGACAATCAGGTCATGACATGCATATAAATGATTTGCCTAATCAATGTAATTTAATCAAGGATGAAAAGTTGCAATTGAAACTATATCAACAATCATTTTAAAATACTTAATAACTAAAATAAGCATGCAACATTTCCAAAAGTTCCTACTGATAACTCTAGCATTTATAAGAATGATTAACCAAAATTGCTTTACATTTTCAAATATAGAGTCTAATAATGATGTCTCCTAGATTAGTTTAAGGGAAAAGACTAAGGGGAAAGATATAGATGCTCCCCCACACTTAATACGGCTCATGGTCCATCAAGTGCAATATTACGGTAAAGGGTGGGAAATGGGGAGAAATGGGGGAAAGTAGTGGAAGAAGTAAATCCAAAAAGAAAGAAAATAGAAATGAAAAAATACTCCCCTTGTGAAAAAGTGATGCCCGAGGTGCTCCATGATACCTGTGACTGGTGAGGAAAAAGAAAACTGCAAACATGTAAAACATCACAGCACACAAAATGACAGAAGAGATATATAAGATAAAGAAAAATGTCACTATCATGGGGTCACCTCAGGGGAGGCATCATCCTGTATAGAATCGGCCGATAAAGATGGCTCAGGAGGCCCAGACTCTGCATCGGGAAGGGGAGCTGAAGAAGTAGGAGCCGCAGGTGCTGGACTCGTCGAAGGTAGCTCAGCAGCAGGCCCTGGCCTAACAGAAGTGGTAGCAGCAGGGCTCACCGTAGTCAGCAGAACAGAATCTGTGGCCTGTGCAGGAGATGGCGGTGGAGCAGCAGTAGAAGGGCTAGGAACGGAGGCAGATGCTGGTGACTGAGGCAGTGGAACAACAAGATGCTGAGCAATATGCACCAACAGATGCTCCATCCGGTCCTGGCAGCCGTCCAGACGAATCAAATGGTGTGCAATGGTGTCCTGGCGGCAGATGATACGAACTAACTTCTGCTCCATCATGGCTAGGCGTAGGGAAAGGGTCGGATCAACCAAGGGTTTGTGGGTAGGTGGTATGGGGGATGGGACAGAAGAAGGAAGGTCAAAAGAAGTGGGGTCAGTAGGATGTGGGTGAGGTGGAGAAGCTGGAGGGGGTGGGGAAGGAGGAGCGGGGTCAGCAGTTGGGGCAGGGGGTCAGCAGGTAGCGGAGCTCGAGCCTGAGCAAGGAAGTAGGTACCCCCTGCTTCCGGACCAATCCCATGCGAATGAGCCTGAGGAAGTCCATCTGCTGGGGTGAACCTATCAAGTCATGAGGTAATGAGGGATTGAATACCCCTAAATGGTGGGCAAGACAGGTGGTGTAAAACCCGCCATTCAGGTTGCCCTGATGGCCGGTAAACATGGAGTGGAAATAGGAGGTGGCAAGATAGGGGAGGTCCAGGTAGGCGTGCCAGATGACACAGGTAAGAAGCTTCATGTCACGGCCGGTCATGACCCCCATATCCTCATGGCGGGGGAAAAGGATGGCGCTGAAGTACCAGTGGGTGAAGCGAAGGACAAGGTCAGCTATAAGGGTGCTCTTCTGATAAGTGGGGGAGTACCGATGGTTAGGTCCAGTGATCTCCTGCCACATGGCAATGAGGTCAGAGCGCTCGGGCCGGGTCAAGTCAGAAACGAGGGGTGGGGTGGTAGGATGGGGGTAAAAGCCGCACCCTTGGCCAAACTCTGTCACCGTCAGAGAAAAACATTGGCTGCCTAGCCGAAATCGAACTACGGGAATCACATCGCCAAGTGTCTCTCGGTACTCTGTTCCATCGAACTCAAACGAGGACGAAAACTCCAAAAATAAATCACGAAACATAGGAGTGATGACCTGGAAAATATCGAGGAGTGCGGTCTGCCCGAGAAGCACCTCCAACACCTCCCAAATACCGAGCCGCTGCGGAATGCTGCTGTCAAGGTACTGGCCACTCAATGGTATCGACTGATGAGAGAAGCATCGGAACCTGTCGTATGCGAGGTCAGTGACCGGGAATACCATGCAGGGATAGGGAGCACCTGCAGGTCCCAGCCCAGGTGCCGGTGCAGCAGCAACGTCTGGATCTGGAGGTGGATCTGCCAAAGTAGAAGGTGGCTCGGTGGAAGGTGTGCTCGAAGAGGGACCAGCTGCTGAGGATGATAGTACAAGGAAAGTGGAAGCTGGTGCAGCAGAAGTAGGTCTGGCCTCATCTAAGAGAGTGAGTGGCGGCAGAATGGCCAATGGAGGGAGCTCAATGACCGGAGCATCGGGGTCCGATTGTGTAGGTGGCCGGAGTCGGATCCGACGATAACTGGACTCCTCGCCCTCAGTGGCGGAGGCTGGACGCTTCCCGTGCGAAGGATCATGATCTGCCATATCCTGAAATAGAAATAAATAGAAAACAAAACAAAAGAAAAAGAAAAAGGAAAGAAAAAAAAAGAAAATGTGAGAAAACTGGAAAAGAAAAGTACACGGCATGTACTCCAGAGTACACGACGTGTAGTAAAAAATGGAGAGTATCCCATGTTCTCTGGACAGACACACCGAGGGTGAAAAAAAGACCATGGAAAAGTACACGGCGTGTACCGAACATACATGCCGTGTTCACTCAAAGTGTTGGTGGTCATGTAGAACAAATGACACGACCATGTTTTAATCAGTTCATAGAAAACAATACACACCGTGTAAGTACAGGACACGACGTGGACTGCACACGAAGAACATGGCCGTGTAGAGGGTGAGACACGGGCCGGTCAAACATCACACAGACACGGCGTATACCGAACACACATGCCGTGTATAGGAATATAGGGTGAGAGGCCGTGTGGAGGGGGAACACGGGCCGACTACAGATATAAAGGTCACGGCGTGTACCAAACATACATGCCGTGTTCTGGAACATGGGGTGACAGGACATGTTATGTGCTACATACGGAGGGGCCAAGGGAAATGGTCTATACGGTGTGTACCGAACATACACACCGTGTATGAAAATGGTGGGTGAGGCCATGTGAAAAGGTGTACCCGGGCACAATGAAAAGGACACGGTGTGTACCGAACATACACACCGTGTATATTCAAATTTACAAATATTTTGTGTGTGGCCATGTATAGAAGTACATAGCGTGTGTTCTTCATTTTTTGGCCGTGTACTGCCAGAAGCTGAATGGTCGACCGATCTGGAAAACACCCTAAAAGAGACTAAAAACTTGAAACAGAGGGTGTAGAACGGTGTACCTGGATCGAATATCACAATGTGAGAGGAATCAGAACTTGAAACGCCCCAAATCGACGGATCTGGAGAAGGGGGGTTCGGGTGGCGTTAGGGAGAAGAAAAAGGGAAGAGGGGAGGAAATGGGGAGGCCGCGCGACACGACCTTAAGCCGGGTGGACCGCGGCTTATATAGCCGAGGTAAACGACATGTATGTATGGTACACGCTGTGTATCCTGATTTTTTAAGATTATATAAATAAATATAATTATTATAGTAAACTATATAATAATTATTAATAATTAAAATAAAATAGATATATCTACAAATTCTATTATAAATAAACCGATACACGATGTATATTGGGAAATACACGCCATGTATTTTAAAATGAGAAAAAGAGTAGTAAAACCTTTGGTCCGGTGCTTGGGGTGGGATTCGAACCGGCGATCGGCCGATTCGAACGGACGCCCTCACCCACTGGAGAAAAGGTTGTTCTGCTGTCCATATTTATATATATATATATATATTCTATACGGATTATACACAAGTAAAGAAAAAAATAATGACGTGTAGTTTTTATTTAGGAAAGGATGGGGGTGAAGCGGGGAGATTAGCGTGATTCGAAACCGGGTCTTTTGAACCAGGTTCCGAGACTCTGCCAATCCGCCAACTTCACCCGCATGTAATTTATTATTTTTAAAATGTTTTTAATTTATATTTGAAAAATTATGGTGCACACGGCGTATATCGGGATACACGTCGTGTGGTTTTATTAAAAGAACAAACGATAGAAATGGGACGGTTGTCTGGATTCGAACCCGGGTCTTTTGAAACCGAATTACGATTCTAGCCAACCAGTCCATCCCCATCATGGGTTTTATTAAACACATTTATATATATATATATATGGAAAATACCACACACGCTGTGTAAATAAAAGGAGGAACCCCGTGCCGAAGGTAGGTCAGGAGGATTCGAACCGAGGACGGCTCAAATAAACTCCAGTGACTTTGCCATCAGCACCGACATCATCCCTGGTTATTTATTTTTTATTCTAGAGATTTATATTATTAAGATTACAAATTAAAAAGATAAGTACACACCGTGTATATAAGGGGGACATGACGTGTAACCTCTGGGTTGCCTCCCATGAAGCGCCTTTGTTTTAGGTCGTTGGATCGACCTACTTACCTTGCTTACCCGAGGAGTATGGTGGACAACGTTCCCACCATGTTGTCTTAGGATGGTAAGCTTTCAATCGCTGCCCGTTTACCTTGAATGATTAACCATATTCTCCAGAAATTTCTACCACTCCATGATGGAATACGCGTACAATGTGGAAGGGTCCTGACCATCGTGACTTTAACTTCCATGGGAATAAGAAAAGATGATAATTTAAGAGAAGTACCAGATCACAGGGTTGGAAAGATTTTTGTGAAATAATCCGGTCGTGAATGGCTCTTGTCTTCTCCTTGTACAAATTGGCATTATCGTATGCCTCTAATAATATCTCATCTAGTTCCGACAGTTGGAACTTCATTTTTTCTTCAGCTGCCTTCAGATCATAATTTAGGACTTTGACGACCCAGTAGGCTTTGTGTTCTAATTCTACTGGAAATTGCAGGATTTTCCATAGGTGAGGCGGAATGGGGATATTCCCAGTGGTGTTTTGAAAATAGTCCGATAGGCCTACAAGGCATCATCTAACTTCTTGGACCAGTCCTTCTGCAAAGTGTTCACTGTTTTCTCCAGGATCTGCTTGAGCTCACGATTGGAGAGCTCTACCTGTCCCCTGGACTGGGGATGATATGGTGTCCCCATCTGATGATTTACTCCATACTTCGACAGTATTCATCTCATCAGTGTGTTGTCGAAGTGGGTCCCTCTATCGCTGATCAGTACTCATGGAACTCCAAACCTGCTAAAAATATTTTTCTTTAAGAAATTTATGACTACTTTGGCTGTGTCGTGAGCTGTAGCAGTGGATTCCACCCATTTGGAGATGTAGTCTACACAAACCAGGATGTAAATGTTCCTAAAATATGGGGGAAAGGGACCCATGAAATCTATGCCCCAGAAGTCAAAAATATCGACCTCCAGGATGGGGAATCTCAGCTCTACGTCCCATATTACCGGTCCTCTGGCACCGATCACAGCAGGAAATAAAGGCCCGGGAATCTTTGTGCATGGTGGGCCAGAAAAATCCAGACTTCATGATCTTAGCTATGGTAAGGTCTGACCCATGATGTCCTCCTACTGGTGAGGCATGACAGAAATCCAGGACACCGTGAACTTCATTCTCTGGGATGCAACGGCGGATCACTCCATCTGCACAGGATCAGAATAGCAGAGGATCCTCCCAGAAGTACCTTTTCACATCAGAGAAAAATCTTTTCCTTTGCTGGCAGGAGAGGTCGGGGTGAACGACACCTGTAACCAGAAAATTAGCGATATAAGCATAGCATAGCCTAGGTGTTTCATTGATCGAAAAGAGGTCCTCATCAGGGAAATCCTCCATGATCTCCCAATATTCTTCCTTCTCCAAATGAGGTAGCTCAAGGTGGGAGAGATGGTCATCAATGAAGTTCTCACTCCCTTTCTTATCTCGGATCTCAAGATCTAATTATTGTAAGAGGAGTACCCAAAAGATCAATCGAGGCTTCACATCTTTATTTTTGAGTAGGTAATTTAGTGCTGCATGGTTAGTATAAACAATAACTTTAGACAACACTAAGTAAGAAAAAAACCTGTCAAATGAGAAAACCACTGCAAGAATCTCCTTTTATGTGGTGGTTTAGTTGATCTGTGCCTCATTGAGTATCCTGTTGGCATAATAGATAGGTCAGAAAATCCAGTCAAGTCATTGTCCCAAGACTGCTCCCATGGCATAGTCGCTTGCATCGCACATCACCTCAAATTGTTCCTCCCAGTTGGGAGAAATCATAACTGGAGCTTCCACCAGGCGCTACTTTAAATGACCAAAAGATCTGACACATGTCCCATCAAACTCAAATATGGTATCGTTGGTTAGAATATTGGTGAGGGGCTGGGCTATTTTTGGAGAAGTCGCGGACAAACCACCTGTAAAAACCTGCATGCCCAAGGAAACTGCGGATGGCTCGGACGGAAGTCGGTATAGGTAGTCGTGAAATGACTTCGATCTTTGCCAAGTCCACCTCTATCCCCTTTGCTGAAATTATGTGGCCAAGGACTATGCCACTTTTCACCATGAAATGAAACTTTTCCCAGTTCAAGACTAGGTTAGTGTGCTCACATCGTTCCAAAACAAGTTCTAGGTGTTGTAAACAAATGGTGAATGATTTTCTGTAAACGGAAAAATCATCCATGAATACCTCCAGGATTCATTCCGCCATGTCATGGAAGATGGATAACATACAGCACTGGAAGGTGGTGGGGGAATTACATATGCCGAAAGACATCCTTAGATAAGAAAATGTGCTATAGGGGCAAGTGAATGTGATCTTTTCCTGATCCTCTGGAGCAATGGAGATTTGGTTATAGCCGAAAAAACTGTCGAGTAAGCAATAAAAGTTGTGCCCTCCTAGTCTCTCTAGCATTTGATCCATGAATGTTAAGGGGAAGTGATCCTTCCTTGTGGCATCATTTAACTTCTGGTAATCCACATAGACTTGCCAGCCTATGATAGTGCATGTAGGGATGAGCTCGTTCTTTTCATTTGAAATCACAGTGACACCCCCTTTTTGGGTACCACTTGGAGAGGACTCACCCACGGACTATCTGAGATGGGATAGATGATGCCTGCATCCAATAATTTGATCACCTCCTTTTTGACAACTTCCTTCATGGGAGGATTCAAGCGCCGTTGTGGTTGCCGAGATTGCTTGGCACCTTCTTCAAGTAGCACCTTGTGAGTGCAAATGGTAGGGATGATGCCCTTCAGATCAGCGACTGTCCACCCAATAGCATGCTTCCGCTGTTTGAGAACCTACAGAAGTGCATATTCCTGCTCCTGTGATAGTTCTACATTAAGTATAACAGGCAAAGTTTGATTGGGTCCTAAATACCCATACTTGAGAGAAGATAGAAGCGGTTTCAGTTCGAGTTCAGGCACCTTTAAAATCGAAGGCACAAGTGGCTGCACCTCGTCCCGTTCCAAACTATCAGGAACAACTACATGATACCAATAGTGGCCACCCTGGACTTCTATGAATTTCAAGTCTTCTGGAACTTCTTCTAATAGAATATCTGGAATAGTTAAATTATTCGAAATAAAATAACATCCCAAATCACCCCCTTGTTCGCTAAAATGATTAACCATGGTGGAAACTGCATTACAGTCCTTATGATCTGATAAGGAAGAATGTTTGATGGCTTTGAGGATGTTATAGGAAACTCTTTCATCACCTACCTGAAAAATAAGCTCCCCTTAGTGCACATCGATCAGTACCTTCCCAGTTTCCAAGAAATGTCTTCCAAGTATAAGAGGTGCCTTCTAGTCATCCCCCATGTCGAGGATGATGAAATCAGTAGGGAGAATCAGCCTACCCACTTTGACCAGTACGTCCTCTAGTAGTCCCTTTGGGTGTTTGATGGATCGATCAGTAAGTTGAAGGGCTATGCAGGTAGGCTTGAGCTCATTGAGCCCCAACTTCTTGAAAAATCTGAGGGGCATGAGGTTCACGCTAGCCTCTAAGTCACAGAGGGCCTTCCCAAACTCACAGGATCCAATCGTACAAGGAATGGTGAAACTACCTGGATCTTGGAGTTTGGGAGGAATGGAATGTTGAACCACCGCAGAGCACTCCTTTGTTACTGCAATAATGCCCAAATCCTCCATCTTCCTCTTATTCGAGAGGATTTACTTCATGAATTTAGAGTAGGTGGGCATCTGAGTCAGGGCCTCTGCAAATGGTATGTTGATGTGGATCTTCCTAAACACATCCATGAATTTTCTAAACTGGTGGTCTAGATTCCTCTGCTTCAATCTTTCCAGAAAAGGTAAGGCAGACTTGAATGGTTGGATTACTTCTTTTTCTTTATTCTGAAAATCCTCCTTCTGCAGGCTTTTGGATGAGGAGGGGTCAATATTGGTACCTTTTTCATAAACAATGGGTGTGGATGCACCTTGATATGCTGATTGGTTCTGTTGTATCTCTTTTCCACTCTGGACATGATAGCATTAGCCTCCTCCCTTGGGTTCTTTTCGGTGTTCCCCGGTAGTGTACCGGGCTGTCTCCCTGAAAGTTGGTTTTCCAGCTGGCCAATATGATTCTCCAAGCCTCGAATCGAAGCTTCTTGATTTTGGAACCGAGTCTAAATAGTAGATATGAATTTAGTCATCAGATCCTCTAACCTTGAGGTGTTATCCTGTTGAGGTGGTTGTTGAGCCGGTGGAGGAGGTGGCTGCCGTGGATGCTATGGATGAGGTTTTTGATACCCTTGTTGCTAATAAGGACCCTGCTGGGGTTGTTGCAGCCTTTGGTATTGGTTCTGGTATGGAGTCTAGTTGTAGCTGGGCGGTCGCTGGGGCGGAGGATTCTGCTGTTGTTGGCCCCAGCCTGTGTTCTGTTGATCTCGCCATGCCAGGTTCTGGTACTGCTGGTACTAGTTGGGCCCTCGATTCTGGGCAACATAACTCACCTCGCTCGTCGAAGGGCCTCCAGTCGAACCCGTACATTCTCCCATGATGTGTTTATCAACACAGTTTCCGCATGCTGGATGGTGCGCCGCATGAACTTGAGATGCTCCTTTGAGGTTCCATGCGTCGATTTTCTTGGACACAGTGTCCAACTGAGCAGCTAACATAGTGGTAGCGTCAATATTGTGCATACCTCGCTTTTGAGTCCCCCGCTCAGAGTGCCACTGGAAGCTGTTGGCAGACATGTCTTCCAGTAGTTCGAATAGTTCTTCGGGGGATTTCCTCATCACCATGCCTCTAGCAGCAGCGTCCACCACAGAATTGGTATTCGTGGTAAGTCCTCCATAGAAGGTCTAGACTTGCATCCAGAGTGGGAGTCCGTGGTGGGGGCATTTGCGTAACATTTCTTTGAAGCGTTCCCAGGACTCATACAATGACTCAGAGTCGTGCTGCTGGAAATTATGGATCTCATTCTGGAGTGTCACCGTCTTTGATGATGGAAAGTACTTGGACAGGAACGCCTGGGCTAGATCCTCCTAGGTGAGGATAGATCCTTATGGTAGCCCCTTGATCCAGTCTTTCTCCTTGTCCCGTAGAGAAAAGGGTAATATGCGAAGACGGATGGCGACTTCAGACACGCCGGTGTACCGAAAGGTGTCGCAGATCTCTAGGAAGTTGGAGAGATGAGCGTTCAGGTCCTCGCTGTCCAGGCCTCCAAATTGAACTGTGTTCTGGATCATCTGCATGATAACAGGCTTGATCTCGAAGTGTGGAGCCTGGATCGGGGGACGAACGATGCCCGTATCAGCTCCATGGATCGAAGGAAGACCGTAATCTATAAGGGTACGTCTTGGAGGTTGCTGCTGAAGGGGTGGAGCTTTCATGAACTGCTCTTAAGGGGAAAAGTATGGCCGTGGGAAGAGTTGCTGCGGAGGCCGTTGGTAATACCTTGGGAGGAATTCCATGAATTGTCCAGGAGGTTGCTCCGATAGAACAGCAGAGGGAGGTTGCTGATCCTGGTACTGATGCTCACTCGCAGCATATACGGCTGGTGCTCCCTCTTCCTTGTTCGCCATGGGTTGTGGTTGATGGTTGTGAGTTTCTATCCGTGTACGCCGAGGATGAAGCAAGGTCCGTTTGATTTCCGGGTCAATCAGAACTAATTCCGAAGATTCGACACTTTTGGATTGTGTAATACGTCTAAACATACAGTTTAAGCTCTGTACAACACAAAAACGAAAACCAGGCGTAAAAGGGAAAAACAAAAGAGAAAATTTGAAATTTGATTCGATAAGATATTTTTGATAATTCTTGATTTTTATTTTCACTTAAATAAATTATTAACACAATTAAAATCTTAGTACTAAAACCAAAGAAGTTCCCCGGCAAAGGCGCCAAAATTTGATCTCGCTTGTCGTTGGTTGAAGTTATATGCATCCCAAATTAATTACCCGTTCTTAAAACTTTAGTATAGCATAAGTTCGGGGTCGATCCACAGGGAACACTGGCGTGCGTAGATTCAATTGAGTTAATACTTAATTAGGTAAAGTATGTAGAATTTAGAGTTGATTGAGTTGAGTTTGGTTTTTAATCGAAACTAAATTTTCTTACTTTGAAGAAATGATTAATAGTTTTAAATAAAACAATGGGTAAATTTAAAGAGTTTAAAATAGAAAGAAAAAGAGTGTCAGGGCTGTGGTGATTAAGGAGTACTTTTTCAGGTTGTTTAAATGGTTGTGTTGTTCATAATAATTCAATCATTCTGAATTTCGTTTTGTTACAAGATTTTCTTGGTCTGGTTCCTCTTGTTTGGAATTAGAGCCGTTGACTCCTTGGTCCAGTTGTCAGTGTTCTAAATTCTTTATTAAGTTCAATCCATTATTTGAATCGGTGAAATCATTCCAATGGTCATGGATTCTTTCACCGTTACTTTTCTTTTGTATCGCTGAGAATTCTTTCCTTGGTCCGGTTAAGAATTCTCAGTTATATTAGACAGTGGTTTAAGAAGAGTAAGATGAATTAAAATGATTCAAACACAACTATATAAAAAAACATACAAATTATGATCCCATAATCCACAGCCCCAACACGAGTGGTTTAGTTACATATATAAAGTGGGAGAGAAACGACACACGTGATACCTGACAGATTCATCGTGTAGGCGTTGAGGTAGGGTGTCGGAAGGTGTAATAGCGGAGTGACGACACCTTGGTAGCTTCGGGAATGGTGATAGAAGATCTTCTATCTCCTCTAAAATGGTTCTGACTCCCAAATCCGTAGGCCAAGGCCTCTTTTTATAGAAAAATAAAGTACAAGGTGTGTATAAGAAGTACACACCTTGTACTTTTTGTCAACGCGCTTTGGTGCCAATTTCTCCATGGGTAGGCGGCCTAACAGGCTGTCTTTGACTTTTGAAAATGGAGCCGCCTAGTGGTTGGGTGTACACGGCGTGTAGTGCCGCCATACACGGTGTGTAGTGTCCTAAGTTTGGCTGCCAGCCCCTTCTAGAATAGCAGACATGGCGTGTAGAAATTCAAACACGCCGTGTCTCCTTCAACGGCCACATGGGCGTGTAGACTTTTCTCAGCAACCACCGCTTCTAGAAAGTGGTACACGGTGTGTAAAGCCGCCTCACACGACGTGTATCTTCTGCCTGGTGACATGGGCGTGTACTCCCTGCTTTGGTCTGTGTCCTTGTCTGGATGTACACGGTGTGTATAAAAGTACACGCCATGTAGTTTCAAAATTTTCACAGACTTCCATTGATCCGTGTATTTAGCCAGAAAGCTCCTGAAAGTAAACAGATTCACCAAAATCAAATAATATGTTTATAAAACAATAGATATTTTCTGAAAACATGTTTTTATTGTCAAATATATATATGGAAATGTATACACAAATTGGGTGCATCAAAACCTGAAAATTAAATATGAAAATAAAATCAAGATCATTGGGTACTTTAAATGATGTTAAAAAATGTACCACATAATAGTGCATTTTAAGAAGGAATTACAATCATAATGTGAAATGATGTTCAAAGTGTAAAATGCACTAAAATGGTGTTTATGAATAATAAAGAACATTAATATTATATATATTAACAATGAATATTATCCACATTTAGTGGCTAATTAGGACTAAAATAACATGAATATCATGTTTTGATGCATGTTTCTTTATATTGTATTCTACCTAAAAATGTATGACATACATTAACCATACTATGATTCTTCTTCAAATCCATATATAGTAAATTTATAGAAACATAAAAGTTTCCAATCAAGAATAATAATGTTTTAGTCATATTATGTGAATTAGATATTTTCTTCCCACCATCACTCATTGATATAATTTTCCACATGATGGTTCACTTGGTTAGAGAGGTTTAACTATGTGCTTCTATCAAATATTCAACCTTTTTTTTTCATTTTCTAGAGTCCGATTTAAGGGTTCCCGGTACCCAAACAACGCACATAAAACAACTGCATTACACTTTCAAAATCAAAAACACTTTCAAAATTCAAACACACCGCCATCCATGCCTTGATCCGTGAACCCCGCATCACGCCTCGAGCATTGAACCCATCACGTCTGACCAATGCCACCTCGATCCACGACCTGCCATGATAGACACATCACAGGCATCAACCAGACCACTGGAGTGTTCCACCGACGTCCATCACCACCATCACCATCAGTGTCCATCAACATAACCGCCATTCTAGGATCAAGATCAAAGATGACAACCGAGCATGCCAAAACAACCACCAAAACCACATCAAAGAACCCCAAACAAGCATCCCCAAAACATAGAAACCAGCCCTGCATCCAAACCCAAAGCACCAAAAAACAACACGAAACCCTACTCAAAGACGCATCATGAAATGGAAAATAGGAGAGCTCATCCTTCCTCCACCAGAGCATCAAAGCTAGTTCGAAACCACCAGATCCATCCAAAAAACGCTTCACAAAGTCACAAAAGTAGAAACCAGAAGCATGACGAAAGAAAGTAGAAAAACTGTAAACAGAGAACCGGAAAAGAACCCAACCAAAAACCAGATCTTGTTCCAAATCCCATCGCCACCAAATATATGACCCCTGGAGGTCATGCCCAACAACCAAGTTCCTGCATCTGAGAACGGAAAGACTCCCTCAACCCGCGAAATCTGGGACTCGGTCGCAGGATGACTGCGCTGCCATGAAACCCAAACCAGAGAGAGGGTTCAAGACAAGGAAGGCTGAATCAAGAGCAGCATCGTGACGACCGAGCCAAGGAAGCCGCCGCCATGAACAACAAACAAGGGGTCAAATGTTGACAACATCAATCTTCTAAATTCTCATCACAGTGGTTGTCTTATAGGTGAAGGTATTTATAGAAGAGAAGTTTTTAAAATTACCATCCAAGATTAGGAGAAAATACTAATTTATATTTTACTTAATTCTGAATATGTTGATCCGTATATTGAATACCAAAAAAAATTATTAGATATTTTAATACATTAATGGATAAAGGATGGATATCATATACACATAATAAAAAATTTATAGGATGGTTCTATCAAAAATTTTAGGTGTTATCTAAAAATATGAATTTAGTTGTTGAATGAATTTGATGGCTAGCCTAGGGACCAAATGAAAATGTTGTATATTACATTAGTTTTGTAATCAATGCTTATATGTTCTATATAATAGAACACAATTATGTAGTATCATGAAAAACACTAGAGTTTCTCATATGGAAGAAGTGATGCACATATCTGGTTCTAAGGATAGAAATCCAATTTATGAGAATATATCATATTTTGGCATTATCGAACAGATATATGAGTTAGATTATACACCATTTAAAGTGGTGATTTTTTTTGTAAATGGGTTGAAAATATGAGTGCAGTTAAAGTCAATGAAATGGGATTTATGAATGTGAATTTCAATATGGAAGGGGAAAAGGATGAGTCATTCAAAATGGTATCACTAGCAATGAAAGTATTCTATGTCTCAGATCCAATAAACATGAATTGGTCGATTGCCCTGCTAGAAACTAAAACAATTTTAGGTTCAGAAGAAAATTAAATTGAGGATGACCTTTTAATTGGGATATCACAATCAATTCACGAAGAACCTAAGTATAAAATGTTATGTACGTTAGAGGGACCACAAAATAGTGGATTTGGATTCTTGATAGAGGATCCAAATCCCTTAAATCTTAAAAAAAGGAAAAGAGTTTAATTATAAGGTATTTTCTTAATATACAATGATTTCCCCCATAATATTATATATTATCTACTATATTAACATAATCTAAATTAAATGTTTGGTTACTCATAAATATAATGTATTCAACACATGATGACGTTACCAATCCCGGGGAAGAATATACATTCGATAATGAAACTAAACAATTATTAAGGGATCAGTGGCATGTTGATGAAAAAACAAGAATGATGTAACATCTCAATGTTGAATAAAATTATCAAGGAAAGATTAAAGGGTATAAAATTTAAGGTTTCCTGAAATCAATGAGGCCAACATGTTGACCCCAATAAGTAAATGTTCATTAGTTCTATTGGGTTTACAATGATAATGATTTTTCTCTTTGGTTTAGATTCATACTGCCACATCCATCCTGTAATGAAGGAAACTCTATAGGAAGATATAAAGGTAATTCTATGATATGCTTTCTCTATTTTACCCAGAAATTATATAATGAAATATTGATTTAATTTTTATTATTACTTGAAGAGTTCATTTATTTAAGAATAATTACTTAAGAAATATGTCTTAATAGCAACTGTAAAATCCCATAGAGTCTTATGGACTCTTCTTACCATGTTACATCTTAGGGATGCTGAGGGTAAAGTAAACCCCCATCCACCAGTTAGTTATTCACACATTATGAAGTAGAAAACATGGAATGCCTTTATCAATTTTCATGTTGATAAATTATTTTCAGGTAAATTTTAGTTGATAATATATTATTTTAAATTATTTATTTTATCCAATTTGATTTTGAATTATAATTAACGAAACATAAAAAGAGTGCTGAAAATAAAGAATGTGCATAAAAACCATTGTACCCTTATCAAAAATCCAGGATAGGGTATGATTTAATAAGGAATAATATTGTATGTATTTTCAATCAAAAATAAAAGTTTTATGTGATATGAAACAATATATGTTCCTTTTTATATGTATATTGATGAATCAACATATGAAGAAACTTGTATCCCACGTTATGTGTTATGGAAGGAGGATCGCGTAAATAAGGAGGGAAAACTAGTTGATAAAAATGAAAAAGTATGGTAAACATTTGTAAATATGAAATAATTGTAATTAGTTATGTTTTATAATAGTATTATATAAAAATATCTATTTTTGTTCATATTATTTTTATAAGTTATATACACAAGAATTGGCAATAACCTTACCAGAATAAAAACCACTTTCAGTATCTTTGAAGCGGTAAGAACAATATGGTCATGTTAGAGGAGTAGGAATTAGAGTGTATCCTCGATTATATTTTGAGAAGAAAAACCATAAGAATATTCACATAATATTTTTAATGGAATGAAAACACAAATAAGTTTTTTTAAATATATTATTTTTCGGTCTAGATTGGCATACAAATATATGAGAATCAATCAAAGCGAACCGATGATTGAACAAATATTCACACATAAATAACCAAATGACCCCACTATAGTTGAGGCTAGTTATTCCCCTCAACAAAATACTTTACATAAGTGAATAAATTTTTTCATTACCCTTTATAATAAATGTGACTCAAACAACTTTTGATAACTTTATATCACTAAAATATATATGGTAAATTTTTATGTGTTTTTTATCTGTCAACTCCCACACACTACCTTGTTGTATGGGATACATTGTATAATATACTGAGAGAAAAGATACAAAATAAATAAATCTCAAAAGATCACATGAGAGTGGGGATTGAGGTAGCTTAGGATCCGACCATTGAGTTTCCTATTCTGCTTGATGATCCAGATATTACAACAGTAAATAATGTTCTTGGAACCTTAATAGCATGGATATAAAATCATATAAAGATACATATAGTATGTATTTAATTTTTTTTTCTTATGATAAACCTATAAAAGTTGATGAAAAAATTTCTTAAGTGGGGTATAGTATTACATATGGATAAACTGATGGGGAAATGGAAGGTCAGATCATGAAAATCTAGTGAATTGACCAAGAAATAAAAAACGACCTTCTCAGAGTACCTTCCCCCTACTAGTTCCACATAAAAATTTATTATAATTAAAAATTCATGTACAAACCATATTTAATGATTGAAATTTTTCTTACATTCTTTATGAAGAATAAATATATGGAAAATTTATTACAAACATAGTTGTCCTTGAGAGTAAAAATGAGATTCTCATGTTTGAATGACTAGGAGTCTCAATTGTAAATACATACATAAGGTACAATTTCATAAAATATTTATCCAAATAGTGATCTAATATGTTCATTATAGTTAATAAATATTCATATTTTCTTTAGTAATTTATATTACTACTATATAAATGGAAAATAATGAAAATCATGATTTATATTCATTATTCCCTATATCATTTCTATACAAGAAACCTCTTTAAAGAAGGAACAAATTGATAATAAGAAATATGCACTAAACGATGCATTTGAGAAAAAAATAATAGAACATATAACATTTTTTATGCCTATAGTGCATGGGGTAAAACTATATAATCTAATAACACAAAATATATTTTTATTTTTTTCATTATTTATTTGTTTTTTTAGGAAGTGTTGGATGTTGATCACACTCAATATAGATATCCAAAATATTTATTTGTTGCACCCAAGGCATTGATATCCATAAAACCAACCACCCATGATGTGTGTTATGAATTTTTAATACATTGAAATAAACTTTTATAGATAAACATTAAATTATATGTTTCATTCTATTTTTTAACAATAATTTTATTATGATTGTGAGGCCGCTAAATATAGGCTAAATCATGGAAGTAATTCGGGGACTGAACATAAAAAACATGTGGATTAATTCAAATGGAAATAGATTAATGTAATGAACTGAAATTTTGAATAAATCTTGTTTCCTAATTTTGTGTGTTATTTTATTTCATACTCAACAAAAATTTTTCATTTAATATAATGAGTATAATTAAAATGAGACTGTTGGGTTTTGACTATTATATGATCGTTAGTCAGTATGACCTTTGGAAACTAAATGTTGTGATTATTGTCTCTAAATACAAGTGATCTTGGTTAATTAATATAGAAATAAGATTCGATGGCCTCATCCAGTAGTCTCAGGCCAATTGAAGCCCATCTAATAGAACTTGGGAAGGAGGTAGCACCACTGAGCTTTACTCTGGAGCAAACCCAAGCCGAACTTCATCGTGTGAAGTTAGAATATAATCACCTTTGTGAGAAGTTCAAATTGATAGAAATTACTACTCATGCGATGTTGGCCGAGCCGCCCTTAGATTCTCTCACCTTAGCACACCTTACACTTAGGTCCTATGCTGGGGTTATAAGAGTCTATGTAAGGAGACCGTAACTGCCTTGTGTAATCCTTTGATTTAAATAAAAATTGTGATTTCTTCTTATGATGAAGTTTCTGAATTTTCAAATGTTCAGATAAATATAGTATGCATATTTTTGATGAATTCTAGAAAAAGGATATTTGAAAATATTTATGTAGACCTTAAATAATTAATTACGTGTAATGATTTTCAAAAAATGGTCTTCTACAATTATGTTCAGTAAGAAATTTAGAGTCTAATAATATCAACTTGATTTTTTATGAATAGTAAATTATGAATAGTGAATTTACGCTTAGGATTAGTAATGTGACCAAATGGATTAGTAATCTCACTTAAAGAAATTATTAATATAATCTAGGCACCTTGATTAAGTAATGTGATTCAATAAAATATGTAAATAAATGTTATAGAAATTATTAGTCAAGTATCAGTTTTTTTTCAGGTGAATAGTGTTTTTTAATTAAAAATTAAATTAAAAATATTTAGAAAAATATTTTTATAAAATGGAGTTCATTTTTGAACTCAGAGCATCGATATTATGTTAAGGTAATTTTTGGGGATTTTTTTTGAAAAAAATGAATTTTGGGTGAATAGTGTATTTATTTAAAAATTAAATTAAAAATATTTAGAAAATTATTTTTATAAAATGGAGTTCATTTTTGAAATCAGAGCATTGATATTTTGTTAAGGTGAAATTTTGGGATTTTTATGAGAGTTGAATTTTTGGTGAATAGTGAAAATACAGTTTTTAAGTTATGAGTGTTTAATGACATCATTAAATGATGTATTAAGAATGTAATCAATATGGTCGACTTAAAAATAGTAATATAAGGTATGAGGTGTCCCAAGTGGCCAATACCATGGGAAAATACCATGGGCAAGCCCATGGTTTTGCCAATACCACCAATGAGGTGTCCCTTGGCCATTAATGCCTTGTCCCCTCACTTCCCCTATAAATATCAAGCCATTCTCTCATCATTTCGATTCCAAAATTTCCTCAACGAAGTTCTGGTCTCCTTACCTCCCAAGAGGTCCTCCCAAGGTTCCCTCAATCCTCCCAAGGTCCCAAACTTCATGATTTTGAAGTTACTCTTCAAGGTAAGGGATCCTACCTCTCTCTTTCTTTCCAAGTACTCTCTTTTATGTCATATCTTTTATGCTCCATGTTCTTATGTTGGAGGATGTTCTTTTATATTCATCATACTATCCTTTTAATGTTCCTATTATTATATAACCCCTCTTTCTCTCATCAATTCATTTTAAGAATGTTTACGTGACGCCGTTAGGCTGTCGAATTTTTAAGGGATTCTTTCAGCCTTCTGGTTTTCAAGTTCTATTTTCATGTCAAGTATTTCATTTTACTTTTTATTATGTTGGGGTATGATATCTATATATACCACACTAATATTTTATGTTCATATTATGAGATACCCTATTTGATCTCGTTAATTCATTTTTTAAGTTTTAAGTGACATCGTTAGGCTGCCGAATTATCATAATAGAAATCTTATTTTTGTCTTCCTTCCATGTTTTTCATTTCATATGGTATGTCTTTAAAATTGCATTACCATGTTCTTATATCCTTTATATTATTTCACTCTACTATTTTATGGATCATTTATTATTGGGTGACCCATGTCCCATCTCTTTTCAATGTTTTCTAAAACCCTGCAACATAGCCGTTATGCTGCCGAATTTTCGTCTCAAAACGTCTCTCTATTTTTCTCAAATTATTTTATTTTATTAAGTGAATACTCAAAGATCTTTCTTATATATGGGTATTAACATATTTATATCAAAATTTTCTATTTTAATTCTGGGACATACATACATGAAGCCCTATTTCCTTTTTCGTGGGTTTAAAATGACATAAAGATCATGTCTTAAAAGCAGTTTTTAAAATATTATGATTATGAAATTAAACCCATTTATTTTATGTTATATGGGTTATTTATGAAATGTTTGATGATGATATATGTGTATCACATGATAATAAAGGAAAATTAAGTTTTCTCCCTAATAGCACTCCAATGCATTGGGTAATGATGTAACCACTAGAGATTACAACTTTAACGATACCTTGGTGAATAACCTTGGTAATTTCAAATGACACCTTGGGGATGGACCTTGGTGATATGTTCATGATTGTCTAAGTTAAATTTTGTAGCCACATATTAAAGTTATGAATCATGTTCTTTCCATTATGATATGACTCATGATATCTTTCTCATTCCTTAAAGCTATTTATCATGACTTTATTGATGTATCTCAAGTTCACATGTTAAATGTTTCCCCTTGTTTCCCTTACTGGGCCTTCTGATCACCCTTTCTTTTGATGTATGTCCCCAGGTTATGAGATGCAGTAATGAACCTACGATGAACATAAGGAGAATCCTTTCAAGTGTTTAAGAATAATGTTTTATGTTTTCATGTTTTAAGTTCCTCGTTTCCAAGACACTAAACCTTAAAGATCCTCGGTTTTGTAAAATGTAATGAAAAGTTATGTTATAAAAAGGCGGGATGCTATAGTTGGTATAAAAGGATGGTTTAGTTATTTGTGGAAATTATGATATGAAAACTTTAGGAATAACCCTATAGAAAAGTTTAAATATAGGAAATATTCCTGGTATTTTGGTGAGTACTGAGTAAGTGGTTTATCAAGAAAATACATCCCTGTTTGGATACGAGCAGGTTGAGGTGGCTCTGGCATAGATGTACATAGGGGTAAAACCCAAAAACACCACTTGATCTAGACTGAAATGGGAATTGGTACATGACAATGGGCCTTGCTGCACTCTTGGTTACGACACTCCTGGGGGATATGCTTTGGTAAATTTGTAAGCTTAGTATGAACCATTATTAAAAGAACAAAGATAAAATAAAATAAGATTCACATAAGAATATATGATCATGGATAACCTAGATTGTAACCTAGGGGATCACAAGTTAGGATATACTTTTCTTCTACAATTTTATCCTTCTATACTTAAAGTTTCCTTTTTATGATTATTGGCTAAGTATTTAAGCCCCTAATTATACTTTTTTTTCTTAGTTAATGGCGGGAAATAGAAGAACATGTCCCAATAACCAATGTGATAGGAAATGTGACAATTGCCCTATTAATGTGATAGAGATGATGAGAGATCAAGTTGAACATATTGTGATTATGCCAAACCAGCTATCAAAAATCACAATTAATAATTGGTACATAGTTGAATGCCCAAATTCATCAAGGAAGAGGAAGAAGAAGTCTCAAAGATGTTCATCTGATAAAGTTGATAAGGGAAAGAAGACCCAATTTCCTTTGTGCAAAAAGTGTGGAAAGGGGAACCAAAGAGAATGTCACAAAGGAACCGGGAGATGTTTTAAGTGTGGGGTGATAGGGCATAAAGTATCCAATTGCTTCAAAAAAATGGATAATGTGATGAATAGAGATAAGGTTTGATCTAATGTACCTTATACTTTTCAATGTCGTAAATGTGGAGAATTTGGACATTATCCAAGGCAATGCTCTCTTGGAAGGGATGATAATAATGATGAGCATCAACAATCTTCAAGGAAAATGGAACAATGCAAGTCCTATGCTGAGATGGATCATGATGACTAAAGTACATGAAACTTCTTCACAATAATTGTCTATGTCATGTTGTATTTTAATTCGTGCTCTATGAGCATATCTTTAATGTTTTCTAAGAACATTGAGTCACTACCTAAGATGGTTTTATATCATTAAAGAAAATATCTATTATTATGTACCACATGTTGATGTTGTGAATCTATTCTTCTTGATAAAAAAGATGATTAGGGGATTAAAAGATGATTATTATTTTAGAAGACGTTCATATGAATGAGGTAAATAGATTACTATGGTATTTTATTTGAGGAGTAAAGGTTGACTTATGTTTTTAAGAATTGATGAATTTAAGGTGAGCTTATAGTAATTTAGGAGATGATTAACCTATCTTGGGGAAAATATGTTTAGGTTAGTTAATTTTGTTATAAGATGTTAGGAGTGATTGATGTTGTTTGGAGATAAATGATAAAGTTTATCTTGGAAGACTATGTTATCAAATCCTTCTTATATTTGGGTTTCAATCTTAGTTTGGTTTATTTTGAAGAATTTTAAGGACAATTATTTATGGAATGGTCTATGATGAACTTTGGGTAGTATCGTGGAACTTTGAAGATTTAAAGTAGTTTCCCTTCTTATGGGGTTCTTTATTTTTGAAGAGTTGTTTTATCTTACCCTTTCTATTTTTGGGATAAATTTTTAAAGATAGATAGTTATTATTTTGTGGATTACATGATTCTCTAGAAGATGATTCTTGTGCTTTGATGAGACCAAGTAGTTTTGAATACTCATTTTTTGGAGAAAGGATTAGTCTTGGTGAAACTTATTAAGGGATGAAACTCTACTTGAAGGTAAATATATCTCCCTGTGTTCTTATTCTATGTAGTAAATGAATTCCTCAAAATTATTAAAAGGAACGTAAAACAAAAACGTTGTTGGTTTAAGTTTCCTACAGGGTAATCAAAGACCATTTAACCCATCACAAGTTTGTGATTTTCTAGTGGTTAACTTCCTCTTAGACATGTTTTCTATCACTCTCCCTCAGAACTTGACCCTTTGTTTTATCCTCCATATCCATGTTTTCCTACATGGAATCCTAGTATGGGTTAACTTGGGTGACCTTTGTACTTCATTTTCTTTCTTTTAAAGTAATAGTGTTACTGACTCTTTTTCCAATGTGGGACTTTCAATGAAATTTCCACACACAGTTTTAAAAATTGTGAGGACGCAATTTCTTAAGGGGGAAGATTGTAACGACCCGAAATTTTGAATAAATCTCGTTTCCTAATTTTGTGGGTTATTTTATTTCATACTAAACAAAACATTTTCATTTAATATAATGAGTATAAATAAAATGAGACTGTTGGGTTTCGACTATTATATGGCAGTTAGTCAGTATGGCCTTTAGAAACTAAATGTTGCGATTATTGTATCTAAATACAAGTGATCTTGGTTAATTAATATAGAAAGAAGATTTGATGGCCTCATCTAGTAGTCTCGGGCCAATCGAAGCCCATCGAATAGAACTTGGGAAAGGGGTAGCACCACAAGGATTTCCTCTCGACCAAACCCAAGCTGAACTTCATCGTGTGAAGCTAGAATAGAATCGCCTTCATGAGAAGTTCAAACTGATAGAAATTACTACTCGTACGATGTTAGCCGAGCCGCCCTCATATTCTCTCACCTTAACACACCTTACACTTAGGTCTTATGATGGGGTTCTAAGGGGCTATGTAAGGAGACCGTAACTGCCTTGTGTAATCCTTTGATTTAAATAAAAATTGTGATATCTTCTTATGATGAAGTTTGTGAATTTTCAAATGCCCGAATAAATACAATATGCATATTTTTGATGAATTCTAGAAAAAGGATATTTGAAAATATTTATTTAAACCTTAAATAGTTAATTATATGTAATGATTTTCAAAAAATGTTCTCCTACAATTATGTTCATTAAAATTTTTTGAGTCTAATAAGATCAACTTGATTTTTGATGAATAGTAAATTACGAATAGTGATTTTACACTTAGGATTAGTAATGTGACCAAATGGATTAGTAATCTCACTTAAAGAAAGTATTAATATAATCTAGGCACCTTGATTAAGTAATGTGATTCAATAAAATAGGTAAATAACAGTTTCAGAAATTATTAGTCAAGTATCAGTTTTTTTCAGGTGAATTGTGTTTTTTTAATTAAAAATTAAATAAAAAATATTTAGAAAATTATTTTTATAAAATGGAGTTCATTTTTGAACTCAGAGCATCGATATTATGTTAAGATAATTTTTGTGGATTTTTCTGAAAAAAATGAATTTTCTGTGAATAGTGTATTTATTTAAAAATTAAATTAAAAATATTTAGAAAATTATTTTTATAAAATGGAGTTCATTTTTGAAATCATAGTATCGATATTTGGTTAAGGTGAAATTTTGGGATTTTTCTGAGAAAGTTGAATTTTCAGTGAATAGTGAAAATATAGTTTTTAAGTTACAGGTGTTTAATGATATCATTAAATGATGTATTAAGTATGTAATCAATATGGTTGACTTATGAATAGTAATATAAGGAATGAGGTGTCCCAAGTGGGCAATACCATGAGAAAATACCATGGGCAAGCCCATGGTTTTGCCAAAATCACCAATGAGGTGTCCCTTGGCCATTAATGCCTTGTCCCCTCACTTCCCCTATAAATATCAAGACATTCTATCATCCTTTTGATTCCAAAATCCTCCTCAACAAAGTTCTGGTTTCCTTACCTCCGAAAGAGTCCTCCCAAGTTTCCTTCAAGCCTCCCAAGGTCCCAAAATTTAAGATTTTGAAGTTACTCCTCAAGGTAAGGGATCCTACCTCTCTCTTTCTTTCCAAGTACTCACTTTTATGTCATATCTTTTATGCTCTGTGTTATTATGTTGGAGGATGTTATTTTATATTCATCCTAAATTCCTTTTCATTTTCATATGATGAGATACCCCTTCTTTCTCTCATCAATTCATTTTAATAATGTTTAAGTGACGTCGTTAGGCTGCCGAATGTTTAAGGGATTCTTTCACCCTTCTCGTTTTCAAGTTCTATTTTCATATCAAGTCTTTAATATTACTTTTTATTATTTTGGGGTATGATATATATATATATTTATCATAATGATATTTTATTTTCATATGATTAGAGACCCTATTTGATCTTGTCAATTCATTTTTTTAAGTTTTAAGTGACGCCGTTAGGCTGTCGAATTTTCATAAGAGAAATCTTATTTTTGTCTTCCTTCCATGTTTTTCATTTCATATGGTATGTATTTTAAATTTCATTACCATGTTCTTATATCCTTTATATTCTGTCCCTCTACTGTTTTCTGGATCATTTATGAGTGGGTGATCCATGTCCCATCTCTTTTCAATGTTTTCTAAAACCCTGCAACATAGCCATTATGCTGCCGAATTTTCGTCTCAAAATGTCTCTATCTTTTTCTCAAATTATTTCATTTTATTAAGTGAATACTAAAAGATATTTATTCTATATGGGTATTCATATATTTATATCAAAATTTTCTATTTTAATTCTTGGAATTACATACATGAAACCCTGTTTCCTTTTTTGTGGTTTTAAAATGACATAAAGATCATGTCTTAAAAGCAGTTTTTAAAATGTTATAATTATGAAATGAAACCCATTTCTTTTATGATATATGGGTTATTTATGAAATTTTTGATGATTATATATGTGGATCACATGATAATAAAGGCAAATTAAGGGTGCGCCTTGATAGCGCTCTAATGTATTGGGTAATGATGTAACCACTAGAGATTACAATTTTAACGATACCTTGGTGAATAACCTTGGTAATTTCAAATGACACCTTGGGGATGGACCTTGGTGATATGTTCATGATTGTCTAAGTTAAATGTTGTAGCCACATATTAAAGTTATGAATCATGTTATTTCCATTATGATATGCCTCATTATCTCTTTCTCATTCCTTAAAGCTATTTATCATGACTTTATTGATGTATCTCAAGTTCACATGTTAAATGTTTACCCTTGTTTCCCTTACTGGGCCTTCTGCTCACCCTTTCTTTTGATGTATGTCCCCAGGTTATGAGATTCAGTAATGAACCTAGGATGAACATAAGGAGAATCCTTTCAAATGTTTAAGAAGAATGTTTTATGTTTTATTGTTTTAAGTTCTTGGTTTCCAAGACACTAAAACTTAAAGATCCTCGGTTTTATAAAATGTAATGAAAAGTTATGTTATAAAAAGGTAGGATTATATAGTTGGTATAAAAGGATGGTTTAGTTATTTTTGGAAATTAGGATATGAAAACTTTAGGAATAACCCTATATAAAAGTTTAAATATAGAAAATATTCCTGGTATTTTGGTGAGTACTGAGTAAGTGGTTTATCAAGAAAATACATCCCTGTCTGGATACGAGCAGGTAGAGGTGGATCTGGAACAGATATACATAAGGGTAAAACCTGAAAAAACCGCTTGAGATAGACTCAAAGGGGAATTGGTACACGACAATGGGCCTTGCTGCACTCTTGGTTACGACACTCTCGGGGGATATGCTTTGGTAAATTCATATGCTTAGTATGAACCATTATTAAAGGAACAAAGATAAAATAAAATAAATATTCACATAAGAATATATGGTCATGGATAAACTAGATTGGAACCTAGGGGATCACAAGTTAGGATATACTTTTCTTCTACAAGTTTATCCGTATATGCTTAAAGTTTCCTTTCATGATTATTGGATAAGTATTTAAGCCCCTAATTATACTTTCTTTTCTTAGTTAATGGCGGGAAATAGAAGAACATGTCCCAACAACCAATGTGATAGGAAATGTGACAATTTCCCTGTTAATGTGACAGAGATGACGAGAGATCAAGTTGAACATATTGTGATTATGCCAAAGCAGCTATCAAAAATCACAATTAATAATTGGTACCTAGTTGAATGCCTAAATTCATCAAGGAAGAGGAAGATGAAGTCTTAAGGATGTTCATCTGTTAAAGTTGATACGAGAAAGAAGACCCAATTTCCTTTGTGCAAAAAGTGTGGAAAGGGGCACCAAGGAGAATTTCACAAAGGAACCAGGAGATGTTTTAAGTGTGGGGTGATAGGGTATAAAGTATCCAATTGCTTCAAAAAAATGGATAATGTGATGAATAGAGATAAGGTTCGATCTAATGTACTTATACTTTTCAATGTCATAAATGTGGAGAATTTGGACATTATCCAAGGAAATGATCTCTTGTAAGGGATGAGAAGCATGATGATCATCAACAATCTTCAAGGACAAGGGAACAATGCAAGTCCTATGCTAAGATGGATCATGATGATTGAAGTACAAGAAACTTCTTCGCAATAATTGTCTATGTCATGTTATATTTTTGTTCATGCTCTATGAGAATATCTTTAATGTTTTCTAAGAACATTGAGTCACTACCTAAGATGGTTTTATATCATTAAGGAAAACATCTATTGTTATGTACCACATGTTGAAGTTGTGAAGTTGTTCTTCTTGAAAAAAAGATGATTATTATTTTAGAAGACTTTCATAAGATCGAGGTAAATAGATTTCTACGGTATTTTTTTTGAGGAGTAAAGGTTGAATTATATTTTGAATAATCGATGAATTTAAGGTGAACTTATAGTAATTTAGGAAATTATTAACCTATCTTGGGGAAAATATGTTTAGGTTAGTTACTTTTTTTATAATATGTTAGGAGTGATTGATGTTGTTTGGAGATGAATGATAAAGTTTATCTTAGAAGACTAGGTTATCAAATCCTTCTTATATTTGGGTTTCAATCTTAGTTTGGTTTATTTTGAGGAATTTTAAGGATAGTTATTTATGGAATAATCTATGATGAACTTTGGGTAGTACCGTGGAACTTTAAAGATTTAAAGTAGTTTCCCTTCCTATGGGGTTCTTTCTTTTTGAAGAGTTGTTTTATCTTACCCTTTCTATTTTTGGGATAAATGTTTAAAGATAGATAGTTATTCTTTTGCAGATTACGTGATTATCTAGAAGATGAATCTTGTGATTTGATGAGACCAAGTAGTTTTGAATTCTCATTGTTTAGAGAAAAGATTAGTCTTGGTGAAACTTATTAAGGGATGAAACTCTACTTGAAGGTAAATATATTTCCCAGTGTTTTTATTCTATGTAGTAAATTAATTCCTCAAAATTATTAAAAGGAATGTAAAACAAAATCATTGTTGGTTTAAGTTTCCTACTGGGTAATCAAAGACCGTTTAACCCATCACAAGTTTGTGATTTTATGGTAGTTAACTTCCTCTTAGACATGTTTTCTATCACTCTCTCTCAGAACTTGACCCTTTTTTCTCCTCCATATCCATATTTTCCTACATGGAATCCTATTATGGGTTAACTTGGGTGACCTTTGTACTTACTTTTCTTTCTTTTAAAGTAATAGTGTTACTGACTCTTTTTTTGATGTGGGACTTTCAATGAAATTTCCATGCCCAATTTTAAAAATTGCGAGGACGCAATTTCTTAAGGGGGGAAGATTGTAACGACCTGAAATTTTGAATAAATCTTGTTTCCTAATTTTTTGTGTTATTTTATTTCATACTCAACAAAACTTTTTCATTTAATATAATGAGTATAATTAAAATGAGACTATTGGGTTTTGACTATTATATGACCGTTAGTCAGTATGACCTTTGGAAACAAAATGTTGCGATTATTGTCTCTAAATACAAGTGATCTTGGTTAATTAATATAGAAAGAAGATTCGATGGCCTTATCCAGTAGTCTCGGGCCAATCGAATCCCATCTAATAGAACTTGGGAAAGAGGTATAACCACTGTGATTTCCTCTGGACCAAACCCAAGACGAACTTCATCGTGTGAAGCTAGAACAGAATTTCCTTTGCGAGAAGTTCAAACTGATAGAAATTACTACTCGTGCGATGTTGGCCGAGCCGCCCTCAGATTCTCTCACCTTATAACACCTTACACTTAGGTCTTATGCTGGGGTTATAAGGGGATATGTAAGGAGACCTTAATTGCCTTGTGTAATCCTTTGATTTAAATAAAAATTGTGATTTCTTCTTATGATGAAGTTTGTGAATTTTCAAATGTTCGGATAAATATAGTAGTCATATTTTTGATGAATTCTAGAAAACGTATATTTGAAAATATTTATGTAAACCATAAATAATTAATTATGTGTAATGATTTTCCAAAAACGGTCTTCTACAATTATGTTCAGTAAGAAATTTAGAGTCTAATAAGATAAACTTGATTTTTGATGAATAGTAAATTATGAATAGTGATTTTAATCTTAGGATTAGTAATGTGACCAAATGGATTAGTAATATCACTTAAAAAAAGTATTAATATAATCTAGGAACCTTGATTAAGTAATGTGATTCAATAAAATAGGTAAATAACTGTTTCAGAAATTATTAGTCAAGTATCAGTTTTTTCAAGTAAATAGTGTTTTTTAATTAAAAATTAAATTAAAAATATTTAGAAAATTATTTATATAAAATGGAGTTCATTTTTGAACTCAGAGCATCGATATTATGTTAAGGTAATTTTTGGGGATTTTTTCTGAAAAAAATGAATTTTCGGTGAATAGTGTATTTATTTAAAAATTAAATTAAAAATATTTAGAAAATTATTTTTTTAAAATGGAGTTCATTTTTGAAATCAGAGCATAGATATTTTGTTAAGGTGAAATTTTGGGATTTTTCTAAGAAAGTTGAATTTTTGGTGAATAGTGAAAATACAGTTTTTAAGTTACGGGTGTTTAATGACATCATTAAATGATGTATTAAGTATGTAATCAATATGTTCGACTTATTAATAGTAATATAAGTTATTAAGTGTCCCAAGTGGCCAATACCATGGAAAAATACCATGGGAAAGCCCATGGTTTTGCTAATACCACCAATGAGGCGTCCCTTGGCCATTAATGCCTTGTCCCCTCACTTCCCCTATAAATACCAAGCCATTATCTCATCCTTTCGATTCCAAAATCCCCCTCAAAGAAGTTATGGTCTCCTTACATCCTAATGAGTCCTCCCAAGGTTCCTTAAAGCCTCCCAAGGTCCCAAAGTTCATGATTTTGAAGTTACTCTTCAAGGTAAGGGTCCTACCTCTCTCTTTCTTTCTAAGTACTCTCTTTTATGTCATATCTTTTATGCTCCATGTTCTTATGTTGGAGGATGTTATTTTATATTCATCATAATGTCCGTTTCATGTTCATATTATGAGATACCCCCTCTTTCTCTCATCAATTCATTTTAAAAATGTTTAAGTGACGCCGTTAGACTGCCGAATTTTTAAGGGATTCTTTCACTCTTCTCATTTTCAAGTTCTATTTTCATGTAAAGTCTTTCATGTTATTTTATATTATGTTGGAGTATGATCTCTATATCTATAATAATTATATTTTTTTTTCATATGATGAGAAACATTATTTTAACTCATCAATTCATTTTTTTTAAGTTTTAAGTGACGCCGTTAGGCTACCGAATTTTCATAAGAGGAATCTTATTTTTGTCTTCCTTCCATGTTTTTCATTTCATATGGTATATCTTTAATATTTTATTAAAATTTTCTTATATCCTTTATATTATGTCCCTATACTATTTTATGGATCATTTATGAGTGGGTGACCCATTTCCCCTCTCTTTTCAATGTTTTCTAAAACCCTGCAACATAGCCGTCATGCTGTCAAATTTTCTTCTCCAAATGTCTCTCTCTTTTTCTCAAATTATTTTATTTTATTAAGTGAATACTCAAATATATTTCTTCTATATGGGTATTCAAATATTTATATCAAAATTTTATATTTTAATTCTGGGGCTTACATACATGAAACCCTCTTTCCTTTTCCGTGGGTTTAAAATGACATAAAGATCATATCTTAAAAGTAGTTTTTAAAATGTTATGATTATGAAATGAAACCCATTTATTTTATGCTATATGGGTTATTTATGAAATTTTTGATGATGATATATGTGTCTCACATGATAATAAATAAAAATTAAGGGTGTACCCGGATAGCGCTCCAATGCATTGGGTAATGATGTAACCACTAGAGATTACAATTTTAATGATACCTTGGTGAATAACCTTGGTAATTTCAAATGAAACCTTGGGGATGGATCTTGGTGATATGTTCATGATTGTCCAAGTAAAATGTTGTAGCCACATATTAAATTTATGAATCATGTTCTATCCATTATGATATGCCTCATGATCTCTTTCTCATTCCTTAGTGATATTTATCATGACTTTATTGATGTATCTCAAGTTCACATGTTAAATGTTTTCCCTTGTTTCCCTTACAGGGCCTTCTGCTCACCCTTTATTTTGATGTATGACCCCAGGTTATGAGATGCAGTAATGAACCTAGGATTAACATAAGGATAATCCTTTTAAGTGTTTAAGAATAATGTTTTATGTTTTCATGTTTTATGTTTCTGGTTTCCAAGACACTAAACCTTAATGATCCTCGGTTTTGTAAAATGTAATGAAAAGTTATGTTATAAAAAGGTGGGATGCTATAATTAAGGTATATATAGAACTATTTAACTACCAAAACATATTTCAAAACAATTTACATACTCTATTTAATGTCTCTGCAGTGTCTGAATCAAGACAATGGTAATGATTATGGATATTATGTTTGAAAATATATGAGAGATCATAAACCATGAAAAGACCAGCATCCCTAAATAGGTAATTTTAAAAGGTAATTAAAATTTTATTAAAAATATTTATTAATCATTTTTTTTCTACATTTTCATAGTACTTCCAATATAGCCAAGAACCTTCATACTCAAAATAAGAAGTAATTTTTTTTAGAGATGAGTGTGCATTATACATTGTGTTAGAATGTTTTATAATAATAGATTTAGGTCATTACCTGCTATGTTTGTGATCTACAATAGGATATGAACTTATAAATACATTTAGGATGTGAATAATTAGTATCATAATTCTTATATATTATTTTTTATCTGCTTTTCAATGATAAGTATAATATAGGAAATCATTTGTTTTGAAATTTGCAGAAAAAATGGTGTCAAAATGTATACATGCATCATGAAAAGGCGACTTACTATTAAATATTTAGGTAATTTTATCATAATTTTCTCTAATTTTTTTATGTTAATTCAATTATATTTTTTTTGAATAAAATTAGACTAATTTCTTTTTTAGGATTCTATCATGGGTGGTGGTAAATGATAGAAGAAAAGAAAAATACAGTGGTTTCACTTTGGTGGGTGGTGAAATTATTTTGGGCATTTGATCACCAATTATATGCATGATATAATATCCCAAATTATTTTGAAATCCACCCATGTAACACATAAAGTTTATATTAGTGAAATAGATTGACTAAAACGAATTATTTTGAATTTACTTGATGTGAAATTGAATCATCCCACAATTATATCATATAGAATCAAGAAATCATTACATGAGTATAGGTGATTTACTTATTTTTATTGTATATATAGATACTTTTTCACTAGATCTCCATCAAAAAATGCATCCATTGGTTCCTCACTAATATTCATGTCCTCATTAATTATGTAAAATGATCCATTTTCACATGGCCATTAATAAAAGGGCCATCATCACTCTCAAAAAAAAACATGAGAATAACGATGTTCCTATTTTGATGAAAAAATAATTATGAAGTTATATTAGATTTTATCATCACCCAGAATATTGAAAAGGATATACTAATCTATAGCACAATCCACAAAGACTTAATGTTTGTGCTAGATTTTAGTGTCATTTGGATATTATAAAGGGATATAATGATGTTTACAACTTTCAAAAGGGGTAAAAAATTTATAATGGAGTTCAGTGTCTTATAAAAATACATAATTGTTCTTTATAAAAAAATTCCATCGAAGAAGTTAAATATTTTATCATGGATTTTTTATATTCTTTGATGGTAAAAGGGAGAGGTAGATTTTATTATGCCCCACAAAAACTCAAATGTAAATAATTATTTTAGTTCAATCAATGAACACTAATAGGTTTACACAAATGGTTATTTTTTTATAGGAATAAATAAAGGGATACACTAATTTTTACTATAATCTTGGAATATATATTGTGTTATACTAGTTTTTTGTAGTAAATAAGAGTAAATTTTTATATGTGAATTTTATACCAATCCAAAATGATAATTTTTTTTTAAATTTTATATAATAAATGAATGTTATTTTATTGTAAAGTGGTTTGATATATCATGTTATTAGGAATGAGATTCTAAAATATCTCATATTTATCCACAATGGGTGAATTGAAAATGTTATAGTTTGGAATAGTAGTTTAAAATAATGGGACTAGAAATTCCAATTATCTTTGAAAAATAATTGTTATAATTTTATGTTGTGATGAAGGAAAATTATATTTCAATATATAATATGTATTGTGAAAAAAAAATCCTTTATAGTGATATTTATAGTTTATATACCTTAATAAAGAAATATAATATAGATAATAATCATCTATGCGGGATGGTATTTCATATAGTTTAAGGTCATATGGAAAGGACCACAATTATATGTTTAATTTCATATTATATGATCTAATGTATTTTTTTAGGGTCATTTCAGATTGACTAAATTCCTTATATTTTATTTTAATATGACCAAGAATAATTATATTATAGTTTTATTTTATATAACTATAAAAATTTCTTTTTAGTTGATTTTATCATTATTTTCCTACGTTTTTTAGTTAATTTCCTCATAATTTTTTATCTAATAATTATTTTGTTAATTTTCAAAGAGATCATGAATAAATGAATTAATTAACATGGATTATTCACTCTGGTACTATGATCATGCACTCAACAAGAATGATGCACTCATGATGATGTAATTTTCTTTTTATTCTCCAATGCATTCAACATTTTTAGTTATCAAACTGTAATATTTTTAGATGAAATAGAGTGTTGAATAAAATATAGGATAAAATGTCCTGATGGAATCAACCATACCTCAATACGATTCAAAGTGTACTCAGTATGACTCAAATTATGTGTTTACGATTTAAAATTAATATTTTATTAATTCATTATTTTATTTTTATATTTAATTAATTTATATATAGCCTTAATTAATTATTTTATTAATTCATTATTTTATAATTTAGGAAAATTATTCATTGTCATTTGTGATGTTTAAGAATTGCTATCATGTCAAACCAACACATGATGTGACTTATATGACTCAAAGTGCGTGTGTTTAGTTTAAAATTATATTTTAGTAAAAAACACATATGATATACTCAAAACTAAGAACACATATTCATATTATTTTAATACTTTAGTAAAATTATATATAAGTCACTTATGATATGTTGGAATCAGTCGCACCTCAATCTGATGAAGGGTGTGACCGGTATAACTCTAAGTGTGTCTTTTTTTTAAATTGACATTAATTTTAATACAAAAAGACTAGTGGCATAATGAAAACCTAAGAAAATGAATTTTTATTATTTTGAAATTTTAGGAAAATGATCCATAATTCATTTTTAACATGTGAGAATTATCCTCACCTCAATTTGATACTTGATGTTCCCGGTATGACTCAAAGTGTCTGTTATCAATTTACAATTAACATTTTAGTTTAAAAAGTTTCACTCAATGAAAAATAAGAAAGACAATTATATTGTCTTGATAATTTATGAAAATAATTCATAAGTTTTTTTGATGTTTAATAATTAGTCTCCCATTAACCCAACACACGATGTGGCTGGTATGATTCAAATTTTGTTCTTCCAATTTAAGATGACAATTTAGTAAAAAAGAAAAATGACATACTCAAAACTATTAAAACACATTTGTATTGTTTTTATACATTAGAAAAATGATCTATAAGTCATTTTTGATGTTCATAAATTAGAAGAACCTCAATACGATGCACGTTGTGACCGGTATGACTCCAAGTCTATCTTTTTATTTAAAATTTGCATTAATTTTAGTAAAAAGACAACTAATATACTTAAAAATAATAAAATTCATTTATATTATTTTATAATTTAGGAAAACTATTAATAAGTAATTTTTTATTTGTATTAATAATCAAAACATAAATCTAACACACGGTGTGGCTGGTTTGACTCCAAGTGTGTCTTTTTTATTTAAAATTGACATTAATATTAGTAAAAAAACACAACTAACATACTCAAAACCATGAAAATGCATTCATATTATTTTTATAAATTTTGAAAAAGATCCATAAACAATTTTTGATCTGTAAGAATCATCCTCACATCAATCTAATACATGATGCGCTTGGTATGACTCAAACTTTCTATTATTTGTTTAAAATTGAAATTATAGTTAAAAAAGTGTCACTTACTGAAAACTAAGAAAACACGATTTTATTGTCTTTATAATTTTATATAATGATTCATATTTTGTTTTTGATGTGTATAAATCATTCTCACATAAAACTGACACATTATGTGACCGATATGACTCAAAGTGCGTGTTTCCGATTTAAAATGGAATTTTAGTAAAAAACACAAGTGATATAATCAAAATGGAGAAAACACATTTGGATTGTTTTTATACTTTAGAAAAATGATACCTAAGTCATTTTTTTGATGTTTTTTAATCATAAACACCTCACTACGATGCACGGTGTGACCAGTATGACTCCAAGTGTGTCTTTTTATTTAAAATTGACATTAACTTTAGTAAAAAAAGGAAAGTGACATACTCAAAACCTTGGAAAACGAATTTGTATTGCTTTTATGATTTATAAAAAATAACCTTAATTCATTTATGATGTTTATAAACCAAAACCACCTCAATCCAATACACGAGGTACCTGTTATGACTCAAACTATCTGTTATCAGTTTAAAATTGGCATTTTAGTTCAAAAAGTTTCACTCACTAAAAACCGATAAAACACACTTGGATTGTCTTGATAATTTATAAAAACATGATTTTTATGTGTTGGATTCAGTGTCACATTAAAATGGAACAATATGTAATCTATATGACTCAATGTGCGTGTTTTTAATTTAAAATGAAATTTTAGTAAAAATGATAATTGACATACTCAAAACTGAGTAAATGAATTCAGATCATATCGATAATTAGTAAAATGATTCATAATTAATTTTTCATGTGTAGTAATTTTCTACACATCAATATCAAATGTGGTGTAACTATTATGAATCCAAGTGTGTATTTTTATTTAAATTTTACATTAATTTTATAAAAAAGTATTACTAACAAACTCAAAACCAAGAAAACCCTTTTGGATTATTTTCATACATTATGACAATGAAACATAAGTAATTTTTGATGTTTTGGAATTATCCACACCTCAATATGATCCACAGTGTAACCGGTATGACTCTAATTGTGTTATTTTATTTAAAATTGACATTAATTTTAGTAAAAAAGATAACTAACATACTCAAAATAAATAAAACACATTTGGATTTTATTGATACTTTAGTAAAATGATACATATTTCATTTGTAACATGTATGAATCAGTCGTAGCTCACTCTGATATATGATGTTCCTAGTATGATTCAAAGTGTCTCTTATTAGTTAAAATTGACATTTTAGTTCAAAAAGTGTCACTCAATTCAAATCGGTAAAAGGCAGTAAGATTTTCTTAATAATTTAGGAAAATGATTCATAAGTCATTAGCGACATGTAATATTTTTTCTCACATCATGGTGACACACTATAAGACCAGTATGACTCAAAGTCTGTGTTTCCTTGTTCAAAATGACATTTTATTAAAAAAGAAGAGTGACCTACAAAAAACTAAGAAATCACATTTAGATTATTTTGATAGTTTATCCAAATGATCCATAAGTCATTTGGTATGTGTAGTAATCATATTTTCCTCAATATAACACATGATTTGATAGGTATGACACCAAGTTCATGTTTTCAATATATAATTGTCATTTTCGTTTAAAACATGCATCTCATCACCGAAGCTAAGAAAATAAGCCTAGATTTTCCCTCATCATTCAATATGATATTAAATAATTAGTTTCTTTAGCATTTTTATCTTATTTTTATTTATTTAATTTTTACATAGATAATGCTTGAAGATGAATAATAAATGGTGTGATGTGCAAGAATCTACCACAACTAAATCTGATATAAAGTGTTCTAGGTATGACTCAATGTTTAGTTTAAAATTAAAACATTATGTTTAATTAATTTATTTATAGTATTACTAACATAAGAATTGTTTTCTTATATAGTTCCATTCTTTTTCGTGAGTAGGGGTGGTTTTTTCGGTAATAGCATGAGTCTGGGTATGGGTGTCACAAACCAAATCAGGTCTCCATCCAACCAACACCTAACCCGATCCACAGAAAGGAAAAAATGGAATTTCCAATCCCCAATGGATGGCATAAGTGCTCGAATATCAAAAATAAAACTTGGAAATGATTTACCCGAATAAATAAATATAAATAACCAAAAAAAATAAACCAAACCCAAAATAAAAGTCGCAACCAAACAAGCCTTTAACCAAACTAGAAAGTGAGTTACATATGTAAACTAAAAACCCAAAAAGAAACTACCACTAGGTAGGGTGACCAAGAAACAACTCAAAAACTGAAACTTGGTGAGAGGACACAACCTTCATACCATCTCCACAACACCATGCCCAGAAGTTAGCTAATAACCTGAACCACCACTCCCAAAAGCCTTAGCATTACCTGCATTAGACATAACCAAATATACTTACACCAAAGGGTGTAAGTAGGGTGTGAGATAACTCCCAATAGGATTCCACTAAGAAAATATTCCATGCATAAATATTAAATGAAAAATACAATTTCATGTTTAACAGATGAAAATAGATAAATGCTTAAACAATTTTAATGGGAAGAGTTTTAAGGCTAATTATTTTAAAGGAAACAACATGAGTTAAAACACACCCACACTTACTTTTATGATAACCTCAATGTCACACCGTGTGCCGATAGTTAGCATAAAGTAAACAAGAAGCACAAAATATGGGAGAGGCCCTATAGTTACTATCGAGAAGTGGGACCCTAGAACATTGTGTCTTGGTGAAAAGTAGTGCGGGTACCACAAAACATTCATGCTCAGGCACAAGCCACTAGTAGGGAACACTCCCATAACCTAGTGGTCTCCAATAATTATCCAAAAGTTTAGTTAGTGTTGTATTCTTCAATCCAGCTAAGTGAAACCGAGTCGATGCCACTTCTATGTCACTAACACACTAGTCCTAATCCACCCACTTAGTACCCAGGCTTCCCATTTGTACTCAAGATGTTAAAAGATAATGTCACATGTTATGTAAAAAGGACAAAATAAAAGAGACCCCAACTATACTTAATATAACACCTACACACACAAATTCTATCTTGAAAAATTATACACATGAAAAACCTTCGAAAAACCCATCTGCATCACTCACACAATTAAATAATATTTATTAAACAATTTTTCAGAATGTGACAGATGACTAAAATCCCAAAAATTCACTAAAAAATTCTATTATGACTCAACACGCATTTGTGCTACACAAAAACACAACCTTCACATTTTATCAAATGATAACAAACAATTTAACATGATTTTTTACAGAAAAACACACCAATATAGGATAAACATGCTACTAACAAAACAGTTGTACACTAAATCTCAAACAAAATAGTACCCACACCATGAAAACCAACTAATAAACATTCCAAATTGATTAAAAACACAACTAAATTCATCAATTAATAATTATATGCGGAACCTCCAACCTCGTCATAGAGAACCTCAACATTTCGGTGTAAAACTATCAATGCACGCCAATCACACTGCGAGCAACCTCAATTTTACTCTAATTCAAATATTTGAACCAAAATCATCAAAATAGACCCCCAAAACATCATGAAACCCCAACAAAAAAACTTTCCATCGGAAAAAGGACTTACTAAAGAGGGTTGCGTGCCAAGGGGGGTTCGTCGGGGGTTTGGTTGATAAGAGGTGGTTGCGATGAAAGGGGTTTCTCTAGAAGGACTCACCAACATGGATCCTACCGAGAGGATAGGGGGCATGAGAGGGCTGTGTGAGGGGTAGTGCAATGGGGCTATATGAGGGGGGCATGAGGGGGCTGGTTGGTTTCACCGGATAGAACCAAACAAGGATGCTGGATGGGTGGCCAAGGGGAGAAGAGATGGCATGATTAGGGTTAAAGGAGAGGGGACCTGCATAAAATAAACAAAGGGGGAAAGAAGAGGGTGAGGGAGAAAAAAAGAAAATAAAAAACGAAACGGAAATGAAAAGTAAGAATGAAATAATCCTAAAAAAATTTCTTGACCACTTAAAATTAATTATAATGATAATGTTAATAATTTTATAATTATTACAATACTTTTAATATATAAATATAATTAAAATATTAACTTAAATAATAATAATAATAATATTCCCAATATTATTATTATTATTATTATTATTAAAACAACTCTATTATTTTATTATTTTATTTTTTGATTTCTTAGTTTTCTCATTTGGTTAATTAAATGACCATGTGTCGGGTAGACCACACATTGATCTAGTGAACCCACATGGCCTCATCCATGCCCTGCCCATGCCCCAGACATTGGAAATCCAACACACTTGTTTATTAGAGAAAGTATAGTAACTCAAGTCGGGCCTGACCTGCACCTCAAAAATTTTTTTTTTAAAGCCAGATAATATTATAAAATAAAAGTAAAATTAAAATTCATTACCAAAGTGTGAAGTCTGAGTGTGATAATTCTCCCCACCATGAAAACTTTCCGCCATCAGAAAGTCAACTCGAAGCCTGATCAGATAATAAGGATGGGTACTCTTACTCAGCCCATGACTTCTGCTCCCAAGTCTCATGATAATAATTTCAATGATGCCAAAGAATACATACCAATGGAATGGATTTTCCATGAATGAATTTCTCTTGGAAATCCCCTATCTGCACTAGCCTCTCAAACACTGATAGATCAAGCTCTATTTCTAACTCTTCCCAGTTCAACACATGCGACGGGTCCAGATTATACTTTTTCAATAGGGAGACATGAAATATGCTGTGAATAGATGTCTATTGAGAAGGTAAAACTAACCTGTATGCCACCTTTCCAATCCGATCAGTAGTATCGAAGGGCCCAACATACTTCAACATCAGATTTCCCTTCTTTCCCAAGTGGTGGTGACCCAAGCGAGGGGGAACCTTAAAAAAACACCTAATCACCCATAGAAAATACAAGATCCCAACACCTCCGATAAACATAAGACTTATGGAGACACTGAGCTGTCAATAACTACTTCCTTATCAACTTGAAGCATAAAAATAAACCATGTAAACCATCAGGTTCTATAAAACTAACTCGTCGCCGATAGCAATCAATATGTGCTTGGGAGTGCCCTAACCAATACATGTTGAGGATCACATAAAAAGGGTCCATATCCATGACAAGTAAATACCATTCCATATCAACTCCTGATATAGAAAGCGTACACGATGGACACCTAAGGACTTGATTATTCTTCTTCACTAGTGGTGTTATCAACTCCATTGAAAAAGATTATAGTTCGGTTGGTAGGTTCAGCATATTCACAATACGGGATGATATAAAGGAAACTAAAGCACCGATATCAAATAAAACTACAACTATAGAAGATTCAATCAGAATGGTACCTAGAAAAATCAAAGGTCCTAAATCATATCCCGCTTGTGCCTGATACAAAGCATGCAGATGCCTGGACCCTTCCTTAGAAAGACCGCTCGAGTGTGGCTCTGCTCTGATTTGGATCTGCCTAGAAGGTGATCTGGTCCTGCTGCCATGACCACCAAACCGATATCATGTCTTCATGTTTGGCTCTAACTGAACTAACACTCCCCTAGAAGCCACAGAGCTAGTCCCACTATAGTAAGGGAATGTCAACCTGCAAAAGCGCTACACGTATCCCGTAACTCTACATCGATAACAAGTCCTGGGAGGGGAGGAACATGCATTTTGGCTGTGTCCTGCATTACCGTAAAAATGGAATACCACAGACCCTGCACTAGAAGCCCCAGATAAAGCCTTCCTGAGAGGATGTCCTGTGATGAAAACACCCTTACTCCCTTTCTCATCACGCTTCCTATTATTCTTGGATGTACTGCAACTACCAAACTCTGACATAGCCCCAAAGGAACCATACCTGCCTGTGCGGTCAATCTTCACCATACAAGATTGGTCAACCACATCATTATAAGTCTTCAGTATGAACAAGAATACCTGAGATTAGATCACTGGTCATAAACCCTTTTCAAACCTATGAGCCTTCATCTGTTCATTAGAGACTATTTCAAGTGCATACCACACTAGCTTGGTGAGGCAGTTGGAACAATACATCACTGACTAGTCCCCCCTGAAACAAGATCAATGAATTACTGGTATCTAGAATATATGTAGACTTTAGGGAAGTATTGATCATTGAATACTGCCTTGAATTCCTTCCAGCTCATTTTCTCATGCTTCCTAACCCAGAACACTAAGTCCCACCACCTTTAACTTGGACATTTTAGAAGAAACAAATCACATTTCACTCTGACCTATTTAGGAGGGTCCAGGACTTCGAACATGTGATCTAGCTTATCAATAAATTCTTCCTCTTCCTGAGGCTTCCTTCTACCTCGAAATGAAGGGTGTTTGTTCCTGATAAATTCATGGGATTTGTCATTTTTTGGATGAGATTACTCTTCTCTAAATGGAGCAGGAGCAGGCACAAGAGTCATTCCTTGTCCTAGAGCCTAAACAACCTATACTACAGATTCCACAACCTCTGATCAAGTGGTGAGGGAGAACTCTCTTCTTCTTCCTCCCATGGGTTCAAGTGAGCTCTATGAGGAGGAATGCTATTGCAAGAAGAAATAGTCACAAAAATAACATCATTAATACATCATGTTTGAAGAAAAATAAAATTTTAGTAAGAATAATAGTCATTAGTAAACCAAACATGTAGAAGTAACATCATGAAAAAACCACTTATCCCCCACATGATGTCCACACACAATCTGCATCCTACACGTACCACCTGGAGGAGAAGTCAAACAAGCATCCTGATATCCTATGGCGACTCAAGGTCTGTCACGAGGTGTGCTGGCCATGAAACCTACTCGCAACCAGAGCTCCAAGCCCTGACAGCCCAAGCTCCCATCTAACTAGACTCATCCAAAACTAAATAACCTAAAGATAATAAACTACACTAATACCATTTTGTCATGAACCAAATAGGGTCTCCATCCAACTGGTGCCTGACCTGGTCTGTGGAAAGGCTCAAAGGGCATTCCTGATCCCCATGGGATGGTACAGGTGCCTAGGTACCAAAAATAAAACTTGGGAATGATGTAACCAAATAAATAAATATAAAACAACTAGAAAAAATACACCAAACACAAACTAGAAGTTTCAACCAAACAATTCTTTATCCAAACAAGAAAGTGATTTACATATGTAAATTGAAAACCCAAACAAAAACCACCACTAGGTAGGGTGACCAAAATCCAACTCAAAAACCATCACCTGGAGAGAGGACACCACCCTCAATACATATCCACAACTTTGCACCCAAAATTTAGATAACAACCTAAACCACTACTCCAAAAAGCCTTACCTTTACCTGCATTAGACATAACGAAATCTACTTACACCCAAGGGTGTAATTAGGGTGTGAGATAATGCCCAATAGTATGCCATCGATAAAAGATTCCTCATATAAATATTAAATAAAAAATAAAGTTGCAAGTTTAATAGATGAAAATAAATAAATTATTAAATACTTTTAATGAAAATAGTTTTAAGGATAACAATTTGAAAGGAAACAACTTAAGTTAAAAAACACCCACACTTACTTTTATGATAACCTCAATGTCACACCGTTTGACGACGGTGAGTGTAAATTAAACAATCTGCATGAAATATGGGGGAGGCTCTATAGATACTAGCGAGAAGTGGGACCCTAGAACATCATGTCTCGTTGAAAAGTGGTGTGGGAACTACAACAACATGTGTTATCATACACGATCCACTAGTAGGGAACATGACCACAACCTAGTGGTCTCCAATCATCATCCAAAATTTTAGTTACTGTTTTAGTCGTCAATCAAGCTAAGTGAAACTAAGTTGATGTCACTTCTGTGTCACTAGTGCACTAGTCCTAGTCCACTCACATGGCATTGTACATGCCCTACTAATGTTACAGACATTGGAAATCCAACAAACTCATTTATCATCAAAAGCACAAGAACTCAAGTTTGGCCTGACCTACACCTCAACAAAACAATTTTTAAAGGAAAATAAAATTATAAAATAAAAATAAAATTGAAAGTCATTACTGAAGTGCGATGTCTGGGTGTGAAAATGGGGCCAAATAAAATAGAATATTGATGTTTTTTAATGTAATTGATAATTTTTACTTACTCATGTAATTGTATAAACTAATGTTTTAAATGAATATAATGTATTTCTTTCTTGGATTTGTTTTGTAAACATTATTTCATTTAAAATAATATTTTGTACCTATTTTTGGTGTTTTTTCTGGTGCTACGGGTGTTTTTTCTAATACTCTAGTGTGCGGCATCACATTACAATATTCCCATTTATCAGTGATTTTAGAAATTCTTATAAAGGGTCCCTTGATTAGTGTTAATAAATTCATTAATAAAGGTATCCTTATCAGTCCTTCTAAATGATCTGATGAAGGTTCCCATCATAAACAGATTTTTAGTACTTATAAAGGATCTCCTTTACTAGCACTGATGAATGAGGTACTTTAACAGTGCTTTTAAAAGTGTTCATAAAGGCACCCTTTAGTATCCCTTTTTTATTGCCGATAAAGGACCACTTTATCAATGGTTTTCCAGTGATGATAAAAGCACAGGTATTTTAATCCTTCTCCAATAATAAACACTTTTTTGGCATAGAAAAAGGAAAATTTTAGCCTGGTTAAAGTCTTATTTTGTATTAGTAAAGAAGCCACCATTGGTGGGTCGTTAGACCTTTAATATTCTAGGAATATGAACCATAGGTGATTTGGACCATATAAGGGCCTTAGTTTCATGTATTTCATAGTCTTATGTGAATCTAGTCTTACGTAACTTGTGATGGGTTCTCTATCAACCTAGATAAAAAATCATTTTTTGTTGCTTTATAAAAAATGGGGTTAGACCCCACAACTTGTTAAAAAATTGTATATGTTATGGTAGTTCCTTGACAATTTTATAAATAAAATTAATTTCTAAATAATTTGATAAAAAATACGTATTTATTTATTTAGTTTGTGATACCTTATATAAAAATACATGATACCATGTTGTTAAATTCTACTTAAAAATTTAACTCTGATAAAATTGGAAGAGTCATAGGATATAACTTATTTGATTCCACTAGATTCTATTGAAACATCCACCATAAATTATACTATCGCAATAAAGAAATAACTTAGTTATATCTGTCTATTAATAAAAATCATGTATGGAGAGAAGAAAACTATATATTGCAATAAAAAAGTTTGATTTTTGAAAATATTATTGATCAATGTATATAAATTAATATTAATGAGAATAAATAAGTTTTTTAAAGCATTAAATTTATATGAAAATGTACTTTCTAGTAGTGATTTATTATTACTGCATGATTCTAAAATCAAACCTTCTCAAAACCTTATAATGAATGAAATTGATGAATACACATATAAAATTTTAATTTTTATTCATAGAGATAGGAAATGTTGATTTTTAGGATTTTTATAAAATAATTATAGAAAAAATTCTAAAGTTTAGTATGAAAGGATATAGTGTATTCATTATTCCCGTATTCAAGGAAGATAAATTTGATATAGGCCAATCACAAAAAAAATTATTATATTAATAGAACTTGAAGAATGATTCACATGTTCCAATAATGGAAATGTTAAGTTATATTAGTTTTTTCACTCATTCATACTTAAGTATGGTAGTTGGATTATATAATAATCTAGTGTGTGTGTGTACCTTTACTATTATACATATTTATAAAATAAATCACTATTTTATTTTAATTATAAAATTATTTACTTGAGTATATATATTATTAATACATAAATCATATTCTCTACACCATAAAATAATAAAATTATTGCTTTGTAATGGAAGATTACAAATAAAAAATTCAGATTCATAATAATTTTTTAAAAAATATATGTGTAACAAATAAAAAATATCATGAGTATAAAATATAAGTATATTGGATCATAATCACCCAAAGTGATTATATATTGATATCCATGGTTGGAAGAAAGGATAAAAAACTGAATTGGGATAGAAATTTTCTAAACCATTAAGAGGGATATTGATGTAATAAAAGATTTTTTTTATGAGAGGGATGATAGAGAATTTCTAAAAATATAAATGGATGATATTATTATTATATAAATGTTTGAAGGTTAAATTAGTTATGATAAATACGATAGTCATAACAATAATATAATCTTGAGAATTGTGTTATGGTCTTCATGTGACCATTAATGGTAACATAGTTTTTATATGGTAAATACACTACAAAAGGAGATGGATTGATTTTTTAAAAACAAATAACAATTTTCATCCACCTTAGAGTATTAAAACTAATAGAAATAATTTTTTTGATAAACACATAAAAGAAAATAAAAAGAAACAAAGTAAATCAATTTAAACATTGACGTAATTAAACTAATAGCATTTCAAAACTACTTATGAAATTGATAAACATTAAATCATGTCATAAATAATAAAACATGAAGTACTTATTTATCAATAAAGTACCCTAAATAGATATTATTAAGAACCCCACATTTTTTCCAATTTTAATATGGAAAATAAACTCATTTCCAAGTTAATTGACTATAGACATGTACAAAGGTAATATATTCAATAAAAAATAATCTTGGATCTATTTTCCAATCCATAAGAATCCTTAAATCAATATGATAGGAAATTTCCCCTGCTTTTACAACAATATGCTAAGTATTCCTTCTTCTACAACCTGAAGCTTAATTCTTCCTTCAAATTATTAAATCTCTCAATATCAAATTATCATTTAAAAAATTTATTTTAAAAATAAATAAAATAATCTCTTACAATGAATCCTCACAAACATAAGATCTTAGAAAACATGTAAAAGTAAAATAATCATAAGATATAAAGTCAATAAGTTGTTAAATACTTCAAGTAATTGTTACCTTTAAAACTATTCTAAATGTATCTCTATAGGTTTATTATTAAATATTGAAGTCATGATCTATTTATAAATTCTCCTAAAATGGTTAGATTCTATAATTTTTTATTTTAGTTGTAATGACATTGATAACAGTTTACTGGCCCTCTTTTGATAGAATCATCGTCTCTTAGTATATTCAAGTTATCATTTTTCAAAAAAATAGACCATCAGGATTTTTAAATTCCTATGTCTGTAAAATTTTCTAAAATCCTTAAACAATCATTATTTCATAAAACATATGGTTATCATTATTATGATTGAACTATTTATTAATAAATATAAAACAACATACTTCATGTTAAACAAAATTATTACAGAAATATTTCTTGATTTAAAAAGAAAGAAAGATAAAGATAGTTTATAAATAAACATCCACTATAATACTTATTAAGAAATAGTAATATTGGATTTAATATTATTAAATAAGTTTTATTAATCCATAAATCATAATTTAATTTTACACATACACTTTATAACAATTATTATTTCATAATTATTTTCATAAAATCTCTCATGTTGAATGAAAGTGTTTAAATTCACAAAGAGTTATATTTAATATTTATATTTTTAATAATTAGACAATTATTTTCATAAAATTGATTTTAATTTTGGAATGAATATATAAATATTTGGTAAGGGTAATGTTTTAATATTTTTTATAAGTAGTAAAATATGAATGTGAATAGTGAAATATGGTATATAATTCAGTAAGTCAAGTTTATATTCAAAAACCACATGTATGATATAATAAATCATTGGGATAAAAACACATGTTTTTAACTATTAATAGTGAAAAAAATAATCACTACTATGAGTCTTAAAATTAAATATTTTTATTCAAGTTTACACATTTTTAAATAGAAAAAATCACTTTATTTCACTTATGAATACCCATATATTCACCCAATCATCCTCATATAAAATATAGTTTTCTCATTGATCATCCTACCGATATATCTCTTATTAAGACCCATTTGTAATTTTAAGTAATTTTTTTTATATTTTGAAGGTTTGGTTATATATATAATCTGGAAAGAAACATAAGGCTTTAAATTCTATATTTCTATTTCTTATTTGTAATTATTGTATACTATCACTTATAAATTTTAATTTCTTACTTATATATTGATATTTATAAAATATAATACTTTCTATTTAATGTATTATGAGTATGAATTTTCTATTCTCTATGAGTAAACATTTTTCACGAGTCCCTAATGAAATATATAATATTTCTTATTCATTATAAAACACCATTTTCAAATATTTTGATCTAAATCCATAAATATGTCATGAATTTATAGTATTATGTAAATAAAAAAAATCTAATAAAACATGTGTTGGAAAAATGAGCATTAAATATTAATATTTACATTTCTAAGAGTTTTATCTTGACAACTATTTTATCTCTAATGAAAATAATGTATATAAGTCACATACTTTTAAATTTTAGAGGGTATTTATCTATTACTTACTTTGTATATAATGATTTAAAATCCTAATATTAAAATATCCTAATATAATGTTGCATTCTATTATTCCATTAATAATCCCTTTCTAAATAAAAATTTAGTTAATGGATTATACTATTAACATTTAACATTCAATATAATTACCCTATTTTTTATTTGATACAAGCGTATTCATTTTGATATTCATATAACTATTTGGTGGGGTTTAAACCCATGTTTCTTTCTCATGGGTGATCCTTTATTATTAAATATTGAATATGAATTATTAATGTTATGTTCTCATGTAAGTATACATGTCAAGTAATTAAATGAATACAAAACATGTTTTATTATGGGTGATCTTAGAATTATATATCCCCCAAATACATTGGAAAATTTTACATATTTTAAGATACTATGTATGAGGAATAATTATGATAACAGAACATCAGTGAATAACCTTGTCATAAGAGACTATTTCAATATTTTTTCCTGGTGGGTAGTCTTATCATATATTCTTGTTAACACTTATTTATGATATTAAGTATTCATGAATTATTTTAAGCATGTTTTTTTAGATCCTTAAATTGTTTTATAATTTTTTATTTCATTATATTATGTTATATGGAAGAGAATTATGCAGCATTCTACAATTATTATTCAAAAATTTCTATTGTGTTTTTTATATCACCAATTTTAAAAAAACTCTTTACACATAGAATATTATTTAATTAATAAATATATTTATAAAATTATTTAAAAAAATGATAATACATTATTTATCATGTATTATGGTGCTAGATTCATAATACACTGAAATTTGTTTTGTATTGAGTGAAATTTATATTATATAATGAATATTGTAATATAATAATTCTTGATCTCGAATCATGGATCTAGGGAATCAAATATGTTAGTAAATAAAGGTTTTAGTAATTTTTATGAATTAGGATTAAAAAATGTTAGAGAAAAACCATGGGTGCAGAGAAAAGTTCAAACATTACTAGTATGAACACATAAGGATCAATTTCAAATTAAAATTTATTTTTTATGAGCTGTATTATGTTGGATAATTATTTTATCACCATTAATTTTATAATTTATTTAAACATTTTTAGGGGAATTATATTTAAAAATAAGAATAGTCATTGTATTTAAAATGGTAAATGTGACGATTTCCTTATTTTTAGCCAAATATCACGGGTATTAATGTTGAAAATATCATGAACATTTTATCTTAAATGATAGAGTTTATGGGTAAAAACCATAACCAAATATAAAATCCTACTAAAACACATTATATATCTTTAATGATTGAGAAAATCATAATAAAATTAATTTAGTCATTTAGTGTTTCAAGGATCCACTAGTGAATGAATGGTGATAATACTCACTAGATATGATACTTATTATGGTATAATGATTGAGTAGAAGAAGGAATTTCTTAAGTTTATCACTCGGAGGGAGAAAAAATATCAATGGTGGATTTCAACATATAATGAAAATAATATATAATAGGTTTAATATATTTTTCTGGTTAATTTTGAGAAGTTATTATTCGGGAAGTATTTTCCTCACATAATAAGGATCAAGAATGAGTAATGATTATTAGAGTTGTAAAAAAGGACGATGAATATAATATAATATATGGACCTAATATTACAAATTTATAAATGAATGTATTGGAATTTTTGAATGTCCCAAATAGAAATATCAACATATTTTATACTTTATTAAATTAAAATTTTCATAATCATTATCTATTTTTTAGTTTGATAGTTATGAACAAATATTTTGATGTATTCAAAAGTATAAAAAAGAGTTTCAAAATAACCAATAGAATAGTTAGGTATTTATAAAGAATAAAAGATTGTATCATTACCTTAAATGATCATCTGTAAAATAAAAAAATTGAATGAAGGTTCAATATACCACTAAGAAAAGATATAAAAGGAAGCACATAAGAAATTTTATACAAGGGTCTAGGAGTTTCTTTTAGTGTAATAAGGGTGGAAATAAAGATTTAAAAAGACACTATTGAGTTAATAAATGATTATTGAATAACTATATTGGGTGTAAAGAATATAAAAATAACGTTTATCAAAATTATTCAACCAGGGTTCAGTGCTTCAATTTCAATGATTTTTGGAATTAAGCTATTTTTTCCTAAGAAAAAGGTTAATAAAATTGAATCAATAACATAATCCACCTTATCAATGGGTTTAATATCATGAATACGATACCATGATAGATTATTGGGGCATATATAAATATTTTTTAATGGGTATTATATCCATTTTCTCAAAAAATATAATATTTCATATTTGATTATGGATAAAATCATTCATTTATATCATGTTTGTTGATAGTGAAAATGAATTCCCAAAATAAAACTATAGATATTCATTGTAACATCCCCAAATGATAAAGGGTTAAATGACTAAATGATATGACTCATGTCACCAAGGTGCACCTTCCTTTTCGGGAGCCTATCTGATTAGAACTCCACAGTTAAGCGTGCTTGGCCTGGAGTAGTGATCAGGATGGGTGACCTTCTGGGAAGTTTCCCAGGGTGTGTGTGAGTGAGGACAAAGCACACTGGAAAGGACAAGTGTTGGCCTATGGGGACTATCATTAGTCAGATGACCCGTTCAGGCATGTGGGTGGTCCCTGGGGTGGGCCCCACGTGTCTGCGGGGCAACTGGTGGTACCTGGTGGGTCAGGACCCGACGGCCATGTTAAGGCGGGGTGTCTGTGCTGTCACCGGGGCCCGGTTGTCACATTTGGTATCAGAGGAGGAACCCAGCCTTAAGTGCGGTGCACTGCCTGGGTTGAGATGTAGGGCCCACAACGAGGGCGTTGTGCCCTAAAGGGGGGGGGGTGATTGTAACATCCCCAAATGATAAAGGGTTAAATGACTAAATGATATGACTTATGTCAACAAGGTGGACCTTCCTTTTCGGGAGCCTACCTGATTAGAACTCCACAGTTAAGCGTGCTTGGCCTGGAGTAGTGATCAGGATGGGTGACCTCCTGGGAAGTTTCCCAGGGTGTGTGTGATGAGGACAAAGCACACTGGAAAGGACATGTGTTGGCCTGTGGGGACAATCATTAGTCAGATGACCAGTTCAGGCATGTGGGTGGACCCTAGGGTAGGCCCCACGTGTCTGCGGGGCAACCGGGGGTGCCTGGTGAGCCAGGACCCGACAACCATGTTAAGGCGGGGTGTCTGTGCTGTCACCGGGACCCGGTTGTCACATTCATTTAATTATATTAGTATAAAATATTGTATCATTATCCAAACATATATTTAAATATTTAATATTCATGATTTGTGGTAAAGTATTACCTTTAAATCTAGTATCTCTTTCCTCAGCTAAATTTCATAAAATTAAGGTCATGGATCGAAATTGTAACACCATGAGATTTTGTGAAATATTTTTTTTGAATAAATTTATCTTTTTTGATATTTTTCATTTCACATGACACTATATATATATATATATATATTAAAACACTAATTCAAACATTGCCTTCACATGCAACACCAACTTGGCTTGCACTACATGCAATACCGACTTGGCTTGCGCTACACACAATACTAAGTTTCTATAAATATATAAATAAATATATATATAATTATTTAAATGAGATAATTATAGCCTAAATATTAAACACACTTATATGAATAATAATAACTACTTTTTAAATATTCTTTATAATCAATTTATATAAATAAATCATATTGATAATGAAAGATAATATTTTTGGTAAAGTCATTTTATATTAAAAATACCGCTTTCTTGAATGAAGAAATTTTGACAATAAAATAAATTTTAGACACATTTATAAATTCAATTTTATAAAATAAACTTCATTTTTAAATTCAGAACAAAAAAATTATCCTACAGTGAATTTTTGGAATTGTTTTGAGAAGCTTCATTTTTTGATAAATAGTAAAAAATACTACATTTAGTAAAAAACTGCCTTTTTCTAATTAATTATTAATTATCAATAATATTATAATTTTTTTAATGAAAAATTAGATAAATATTACATATATTAATACAATTAAATTCATTATAATCAATTTCACTTTGAAACTGTATATAAAATCTTCACAAACTTTTGAACTTTTTCATACTTTAAAAATCCGCTATTTTGCCTCGTCTGTAGGATTAGTACTAATATTAATTTTTATACTTATGTGAATTTAATTTAAAAGATATGAAATAAGCCATTTTATTCATTCTAATATTTAGATTCTAATAATACGAAGTTAATTTTTATGACCAAAATGACTTGTAAAAGTGATTAAATTTAATCACAACAGTTAAGGCCAAATTATGCTTAAATAGGGACTAAACGTTAAAATTAATGGCCCAAATGACCTATATACTTAAAAAAACCTATTTTATGTCCATATTTCGACCATAAAGCTTCCATTCTTAAGTTTTTTTGGTTTGGTGTGTCTTTTTCAGGTAAGGACATGTGCACACCTAACTTGTTTCTAAAAATTCTAAGCGAGTCCTTTTTCTTCCCTATAGAAGGCCAACACCTCTACCCATTACTAACTTCTCTCAAACATCATGTGTTTGTTCAATACATGTCCAATAAACTCCCAAAAAATCATCCCTTCGACTGTGAAGCCTCACTTTTGTCAGAAATGCCCTTAAGGAAGCCTTTTGTCACAAACTAAAAAGTGTTACCTGATTAAGAGGCAACATCGTCTCTCAAACTCCTTTCCTTTATTTTCCCTCTTCACCCCTCCACTCTATTTATTCCATTATTGTGTGGAAAAAACATTATAATACATATTATTTGAATTTTTATGATAATATTTCGACCTACACTTACACAAACTTCCACATAATGGATATCGAACATACTGTTTATGTGTACGGTAAACTACTGCCTCATGAAACGATGATTGTTCATTTATACTTTTCCACCAATAATGGTGGCCATTATTATGAAAATAATATTTATATATGTCATATATTATATTTATTATGTATTTAATCTTCTATATTCCTTTTAAAAAACACATCTATTTACTTTCCATTTGGTGTTAATACGATAATCTTATTTGAGGAAGTGTGGACTACCACCCCCTCAAAGCGATGTGATTTGTTCACACACCACATGAGATGTATTAAGGATGAGTATAGTAAAATTATATGTTATATAGGTTATATTAATTCTAATTTAATAATGATATATATTTATATATACATATACACATATTTTATTTTCATACTTTCTTTCAATACGATAATAAAAACGGAAACAACATTCATGTGTATGTACAACTTACCGTCTCCATAAACGATGTATTCAATTTAAAACTTCTTTATTATATATATTATTATAATATAAATATTATGGATATAAATTATATTAATATCATTATTCACATTCTGTAATCATGATATAATTATAATAACCAATGATATAACAAATTAAGACACATGTGAAGAACAAAGAGAATATTAACTGAAGTTAAACCTTAACATAGGATCATTGAAAAGCAGGTAATATAAGGTAATAATAAAACCATATATGGTAATATATATAAGAATATTATTGTTTAAAATATTTATAACCAAATTATATTTATTATACAAGAATCTTGTATGAGTACAGAGAGAGTGAAGACAGAAGGTAAGAGGATTTCATCTCACTTTTAATTTCAATGAGATACAAGTTTTGTTCGTCACTATTTACTTTTGGGTGGTATATGTACTGAATGTAATTTTATTCTATGTACCTTATACTTAAATTAATGGGTATTAAAATATCTATTTTATGATCCTTCATTCATCGGGTTTATGTTTTAAAAGTTACTGAATCAATAAAACTGTTTTGTCTCAATTTTCTTTATTTGAGACTCATGTTTTGTTATGCACCTAAAATATATTTCAAAGTATATATACTTAAATTTTACATGTTATATCATGAATATAATTATATTAATCACATATTAAGATTCATTTAATTTTATTTTCTTACATGGAGAGTATGATCCCAAGTCACCAAGTTATAAGATTTTATTGAGACAATCTCATATCTTTTTGAGATTGTTTACATTTATGCTTACCTTGATGAAATATTATGATCCATATCTCAAGAACACTCATGAGTTTCTTTATCCTTTATTTTTTCAAGATATCCTCATGTGATAATACCATTTTCCCACTCATTGGTACTTAAGATAATATTTTTAAGTAAAATATGACTGTCTCTCTCTCTGGTCTGAAATCTATTATATTCAAAGACCATGTTGTTGAAAATGTTTTAAAAATTATTTCAAAATATACATGATGAAAAATTTTAAGGAATAAGGATTTTTTTATTGTTTTCAATGCTTACTTTATAATTTTTCAAAGCTACTTTCAAAGAAAATGGTTTTCAAAAGGTTTTATGTTATAAAAATAATTTTTCAAAGAAGAAAGAATATTCTCCTTAAGAAATGTTTCAAAATTATTTTCCATATAGGATGAAATCTTTTGATGTTACTCATACTTTTCTAGTAAATTATCTTAAGGTACCATTCATATTCTTTCTATGAATGGGTTATGCTAAAATCACTATTTTTATGAAGCCTATTTACCTTTCACAATTTACATGTTTAAGAAACCAGCTTCCTTTCACAGGTTATGCTTCGATGGAATGGTTATGAAACCTATATATTTTCCATAGGTTATGATGCGTTGAAATATTAATGATACCAATTACATTTCATGGGTTATGATATGATGTTTATAAAACCTATGACTTTTTATGGTTGATGATATGATGAATGTTTTATTATCTTGTGGCACATGTATGAATGATTTTATTATGAGATGGGTGGGAAATATATCACCCTCCAATGAATTGGGTAATTATGGATGACTCATGACTATAAATTTTATGTGTGAACCATATTAAATTTTCACAATGTTATGAATGGACCTGGTTTCACGTCCATAAGTTTATGCATGAACATGATTATATGTTCATTATAACAACCTTACTCTTTATTTCATATTAAATCATGATTTATTAAATATATTTTCTCTTAATAAAACTCATAATATAGATAGGTCTAGTGTATTTTGAAATCTGGAACATTACATAACAACTTAAAACATGAAATGCAACATCTTTATTGAAAATTTCGTTTACATGATCACCATATTCCTTGGTACTTAACACTGCATGGGACATCCTGAGGATGTAAATAAGAAAGGGGTGAGATATAAATCCCCGTAAGGTAATAAAAATGGAATAAAATGGGGATAACAATACATTTTATACAAGTAATATCAATGAGGCAAGAAGGAACAATAATATAAAGGCATGATATAGCATGATAATCATAACATGGAAATGTGGAAACAACATAAAACACTACATCATAAACAAAAAGAAATCAGGTAAACCCCTCTCCCAACATGGTGGAAAAATTTCCATAAAATAATCAAATAAAAACCTATCCCAACATAATGTATCATGATACTAAACATTATCCAATCCATTAGAACACTATCATGGCACACCCTTCATAATCATTTCAATCTCATGCTTAAGTGTGCCACATATATCATATAACATGGATTCATTGAACATCATAATTTATTACAACATAAAGGAATGTGGAATATATAAATGAATGTCCAAAATAAAAAAGTATATGTGAATAAAGGTGAATAACCTTGATAGAGTAATGAGTATGGTATTCACTACCATATTATTTTGCCATAGAAAATCGCTGTAGAATTTTGACAGCATAACGACATCATATAGAAATTCATAAAATGGGTTGATGAGAGAGAAAGGGGTATCTCATAATTTATACATGAAATAGAAATTAAGGGGATCATGGGACATAATATCTCAATGTAACGTCCCGGTTCCGGGTGCCACTCAACGGGTGCCCCGAACCTGGTTCGCCACATGACCTCAAGATCATTTCCCCAAATGCCAGAGGCTGCCGATTAGCAGCGAGGGCCCAGGTCTGATAGTGGGGAAACTATGCCCTCATTTTTCAAAGTGTAGCACAGCGGAATAAAAAATAAAACATAAAATGAACGGCGGAAGTGGTATAACATACAAAAATGAAATAAACAACATCAGTGCATACAACCAACCAGATAAATAGATATGATGCAACATGCCTCAAGTTCTAAGAAAACATCCAGAACATGTTATACATCAATACAGTATAACTAAAAGCAGAATGTAACAATACAAAGTAAAACAGCTGGCAGCGGCATCGTGAGCCTAGGCTCGGTCCCATGCCCTCCTACTCCTCAGCAGTAATCATGTACCTGTATAGGGACTCTTGTCCCTATCTACACCTACAGCAACGTAATCTGTTTGGGCTGAAAAGCGTGACCCAAACAGGGTGTGAGAAATATATCTCTATAGGCACTCACCAAAGGCCCATTCCCAACTATGTGTAAGCATGAAACAACAATGCAATAGTAAAATGAAATAAAGTAAGCAGTACTCACAAGTAACCAACTTAACAGTTAAATTTCCATTTTAATATTCATTTAATCTATTAAATATTAGAAATCACCACAATGCATTTCTAAGTAAAAAATCCACGTCCTCAGACAAGTAAACCCCTACCCTCAGGTAAGGAGTGTCCAACGCAAGAATCCGCCCTCAGGCATAACAGAATTTTCCCTCAGGCGTAGGTAGTGTCGCCCTCAGGCACGGAAGAAGTTGCCCTCAGGCTGAAATAACTACTGCCCTCGGGCTAAACAGTGCAGTGCCCATAGGCTAATCACAATAATGCCCTCAGGACAAACAGGTAACCAGGCCATTCCCAACGTGTAAACAAGCAGTAAACAAGCAATTCCTCTTGAGGCAATTCTACAATTACTACTTTAAAGGCATACCCTCAGGTATCCTGGCCAAATGGCTAAACAGTGGAACACACCCCTGGGGTTGTCTTGGATCCAAGAAATGATCCCAACCAGCATTTTAAGATCATAATTAAATACCTAATAAATTCTAGGTGTTTAATATAGCAACAAACTTAGCCACACGACACCCCAACATGGGTTCGTGACACAAAAATGCACAAAAAACTCAGTAGTTGGAAAACTAAACACCAAGCCACCTACCTTATACGCCAACGAGCGGTATACCCAAACGTCGACTCCAGAAATGACCAAGAACGACGTAGATCTGATGAATAACATAACCCTCTTAACCTCAAATAACTTTTATTAGGAGAATAATTGGTAATAAGCAGTCAAGGAGATGAAATCCCTTGCCCGTGCGGTTCCAACGAGATCGTCCGAGGTGGAAACCGATTCCAGACGAACACTCGGTGGATCTTCAAAGGTTCGGCCTCCTCCTTTGGCTCCAAAACGGATCAAATTCCTCCTCTACCAAATGAGGAGGCTACTGCCTGTTTTAAGACGAAAAAACAAAGTACACGGCATGTACTTCCGAGTACACGGTGTGTAATTCCCAAATTTTATACTGTTCCTCTAGAGGCTTCCCGCCAGCGCGATACTGTTCGCCTGCCGACAAGAGTACATGGCGTGTACTGCCGCACAGCTGGCAGCTACTCCACCGCCTTACTATTTTGGCCTGCCGACTGACTACACGGTGTGTAAAGGATCATTATACGGTGTGTAGTCAGTCCCTACACCCTTTGTCACCGACATGGATACACGCCCTGTGTACTCATCCTAACACGGCCAGAAGTACACGACATGTGGAAAATGTACATGGCGTGTAGTTCCAAAATTTAGGAATTTTCCCCATTTTCCATATTTTATTAAAACCACTTAAGGAATAGAGAAAAAAAAGATCGTACCTCAAAGAGAAGAACCAGGTTCTTACAAATTTCCCCCTTATAGCAATTCATCCCCGAATTACCCTTCCAAGGGTGGAGAAGATATAGTCGTGAACAACTCTGGCCACTGAGAACGTATGTCGGTTTCCCACTACTAGGTCTCATCCTGCACTCGGCCATGCTGCCATAGCACCCGTACGAGAGGAAATGACTGGCCTTGGAGAACCTTTGTGCTCCTGCCAACAATACGAATCAAATGCTCCTCAAAGGACGCATCTGCCTCCAGCTCAACCTCCTTGAGCTGAAAGACGTGAGACGGGTCTGAATGATAGCAGCAAAACTGAGATATGTGGAAGACGTCATGCATGTCTCGGTACTGCTACGGTAACCGCAACCGATAAGCAACCAAACCGACTCTCTCCAGAATCTCAAATGGTCCCACATACCGCTGTGAAAGTTTACCCTGTCTCCTAATCCGCTTGTGTCCCAGCCTCGGCGAAACATGCAAGAAAACCTGATCCCCGACCACGAATGCCAAAGGTCATCTGCGGTGATCATCATAAGACTTCTGACGAGACAGTGCGGTATCCATCCGCTTCTGTATCAACTGGACCTTCTCAGAAGTCTCCTGTACGAGACGTGGTCCCAGCAAAGCTACCTCACCTGCCTCTAACCAGCACAAAGTTGATCGGCATGACCTACCATATAAAGCCTCGTATGCTGCCATCTCAATAGTCTCCTAGAAGCTATTGTTATAGGCAAACTAGAATAAAGGTATATACTTCTCCCAAGAGCCCCCAAAGTCTAGGACACATGCTCGCAGCATGTCCTCTAGCACCTGTATCGTACGCTCTGACTGGCCATCGGTCTGAGGGTGGTAAGCTGTGCTCAGAAGCACCTGTGTACCCAGTGCCCTCTGAAAACTCTGCCAGAAACGAGACGTGAAGTGGGAATCCCTCTCAGAAATGATAGAATGAGGGACCCCATGAAGACGTACAATCTCTCGGATATACAGCCTTCCAATATCATCAACACCGAAAGTCTCCTTGATCGGCAAAAAGTGTTCTACCTTCATGAGTCTATCCACAATAACCCACACGACATCATTTCCATGAGGTGACCTCGGAAAACCAGTCACGAAATCCATCGCGACATCATCCCATTTCCACTCCAGAATGGGTAACTACCGTAACAGCCCAGCTGGTCTCTAATGCTTTGCCTTCACCTGCTGACAGGTGAAAAACCTCATTACAAAACAAGCTACATCTCTCTTCATACCCGGCCACCAGTACTGACGTCTCAAGTCACAGTACATCTTGGTAACGCCGGGATGAATTGCCCAAGATGAAGCATGAAAATCTCGCATCAGCTCATCGTGTATATTCCCTGGAACCCATACTCGTCCATAGAAATGCAAAACCTCATCATCGCCTATTTTCCACCCAGGAGAAGGGTCCCCACTTTCCACCGACACCCGTAGAACTAGGACTTCTGAATCAGATAGATGTCTCATCCTCACTCTATCCAGGAGGGTAGAAGTCACAACTAAAGATGAAAGATAAGTCTGCCCCTAACTGTCATGCACCTCCAAATGAATTTCAGAGAACAGGGACATTAGCTGCCACTCATCACTGGCCTCTTGCACTGCCTGTATCTGAGTCTTCCTGCTCAGTGCATCAACTACTGCATTACCTCTACCAGGTGTATAAGAAAGCTAAAAATCAAAGGACTGAAGGTATTCAACCCACCTTCATAGCATCAGATTCAAGTCACATTGAGTAAAGATATACTTGAGGCTTTTGTGGTTGGTGAAAACCCAAAAAATGCTCCCCCAATAGATAATGTCTCCAACAGTGCAACGCATGAACCACTGCTTCCAACTCGAGATCATGCGTCAGGTAATTCCTCTCTTGTGGCGTCAACTGCCGAGACCCGTACGCAACAACTCGATCACCCTCCATCAACACTACTCCCAACCCAATACCCGATGCATCATAGTAAACTATATAGCTCTTCCCCTGCTCTAAGAGTATCAGGATCGGTGCTAATGTCAACCTTCCTTTCAGGTCCTGAAAGGATGCCTCACAAGCTTCCGACCATATGAACTTCACAGTCTTCTTAGTTAATCCCATCAACGGCGCTGCTAAGTGGGAGAAGTCATATATAAAACGCCTGTAGTAACCATCCAGCCCTAAGAAACTCCGTATCTCAAACACGTTCTTAGGCTGCTCCCAGGAAACTACTTCTCTCACCTTCTTTGGGTCTACTGAAACTCCTGCCTCTGAGATGATATGACCCAAGAAGTGAATCTGGTCCATCCAAAAGTGGCACTTTGAGAGCTTAGAATATAGCCAATTCTCTCTCAGTGTACTCAATATGATCTCAAGATGGGTGGAATGGTCGTGTCGAGTGTGAGAGTACACCAATATGTCTTCCATCAATACTACCATAAAAGAATCAAGATACGGATGGAACACACGATTCATCAGAGCCATGAAAACTGCTGGCACATTCATGAGTCCGAACGGCATAACCGTATACTCATATAGACCATAACTACTCCTGAAATCCGTGAGAGGTATATCAGATGGTCTCACGCACAGCTGATGATATCCTGATCTCAGGTCAATCTTCGAGAACACTCGTGCTCCATGAAGCTGATCAAAAAGATCATCAATCCTCATTAAGGGATATCGGTTCTTAACTGTCAACTGGTTCAACTTCAGATAATCCACGCAAAGTCTGAGGGTACTGTCCGCCTTCTTCGTGAAAATGACTGGAGAACCCCAAGGAGAAGTACTGGGTCAGATGAAACCCTTCGCCTGTAACTCCTCTAACTACCTCTTGAGCTCTTGCAGATCAGGCGTAGCCATCATATAAGGAGTAATGGACACCGGTGCTGCTCCTGGTACAAGATAAATGGAGAAATACACCTCTCACTCCAGAGGTAGACCCGCAAAGTCGTTCGGGAAGACATCCCTGAAACGATCAAAAAGTGGAGGGAAATCCTCCTGACAAGTCTCCTGATCATCCAAATATAAACTCACAATATGGGCTGTGACTCCACCTTTCCCACGATGCTCTAGTCCAACTCGACTCGCCTGAACATCCCACTCGCCCTTGTATAGAAACTCTCCGCCCTCTGGTGACGTGAAACACACCCTACAATGATAGCAGTCTACAAAGTCTCGAAAGGGAACCAACCAGTCCATCCTGAGAATGACGTCATAAGCTGTCATCTCTAAGACATGGAGGTCCCAAAGAAAGTGACACCCACCAACCTCAAGGGGGCACTCCTTGCACTTACGCACACCAACCGTTCTAGTTCCCAACGGGGTGTATAGCATCATAATATCAGAAGAAGTAGAAACACAAAGCCCAAGGCTCTCCACAACAGGTACAGATATAAAACTATGCATAACACCCATATTGAAAAGCACTAAAGATAAGATAGAAGCTAATAGAATAGTACCTATGACTGTAGAAGGTCCGGGATCCTGCTCATGCTGGGTCTGTTGCACCGCATATGTCTGCCCAGTGCCACAGCCTTGCAACACAGCCTAGCTACCCTGAGCTGTCCCGCCCTACTGCCTCTGAGATCCTGGTGTCCGGATACCACGACCACAACCACCATCTCTACCTGCACGCCTTAACTTATTCCATTTCCCGACTGGTAAGAAGCCACTGGTCCTACTCCCACACGCGGAGTCTGAACATAACCCCTCTCACTAGCCACTGGTAAAAACACCCAGTAAAAGTGCTTCAGATGACCCATCTTTCCGCAAGCTTGACACTCCACTGGATCACATGGACACTATGGCCTCTTGTGCCCCTCTCTACCAAACTAGTAGCAAATGACCTGGCCACCTGAATCATTCTTCTGACTGGTACTGCCGCCCTGAGATAAGTCCACCTATCTCTTCCTCTTGCCAGCAGAAAAAGTAACAGTAATTGGTGCTGAACCGCCCTGGCCCACACCACTAGATTCTCGAAGTTTCCTCTCTATAATCAATGCCTGGTTCACAATAGCATGTACAGTAGTCAACCTGAAGACATTCACTAGTGCTTGGATGTCATACCGAAGACCATCCTTGAAGCGCCTGGCTCTCAATGTCTCATCACCCACCAGTACGGGTGAAAAACGCTGAAGCTCGGTGAAATGTGCAGAATAGTCCATCACTGACATAATGTCCTACTATAGATTCATGAACTCTCGAGCTCTATCTGCCCTCAGCATCTCGGGAAAGAAGAAGTCATAGAATACTGCCTGGAAATCTTCCCACACCACGTCCCTGTGATGCTCTGACTGGGTGGTAACATCCCACCACCTTTTGGCAGAATCACGCAACATGTATATCGCGAGCTTGACCCTCCACCCTGGAGGCATCTCAAGATGCTCCAAAATAGTCTGCATCGATCCTATCTAAGGCTCCACAGCCTGTGGTCTATCAAAAACTTAGGTGGATGCTGCTACTGGAAGATACGTGTCAGCTCGGCCATAGATGTGGCAACCTGCGGTGCTCCCTGAAAGGTTTGCATGAACCGCATAAAGCCTTCACGGAACTGCGCCTCCACGCCTGTGTCCGATATAGCAGCTGGTGCCGCATCTGGCTCTTCTAGAGGATCAACTTGTAGCCCATGTCCCACCATCTCCGAAGTATTCCTGTTTCCTCTCTCATGGCGAACAACGCATGATCGTCTAGGCGGCATGACACTACAAGGTCAAAAGCACATCTTAGATTCAATATTATTAAGGCTGAAATGAAGAAACCACAAAGGGAACAAGAGGGAGAAGGAATCTCAAAATTTACAAAACAAGACTACATGGCATGTATACTAACTACACAGCGTGTACTTGACTTACCTTCCCATGCCCGGGTCCTTCGACACAGCTAAGCCACATGGCTCCCGTTTAAACAAAACTACACGGCATGTATATAATCTACACGACGTGTATGGTGTTATTTTCCAACTTCCCGTGTCATTTGTGACATGGCCGACTACTCGGATTGAAACTACACGGTGTGTTACACCCGTATAAGACGTGTACACCACCCCGTTTCCCAGCGACACAGCTAAGTCCACACAGTCTTTCCTCGGACAAGACTACACGGCGTGTCCCCAAAGGTACACGACATGTTCAAGGATCGGTGACATCGACCCATGTTGTTAGTTACACGGTCGATTCCCTAGGTCACACTACACAACGTGTTCATAATTGACACAGTGTGTTCTGTAAAGGAGGTCACCGACTCGTGTTGTTAGTTACACGACCGGACTCCGGGTCACAACTACACGATGTGTATATCTGACACACGGCATGTTTTACCCAAGCTATTCCCTACCCTGTGTCGCCAACCACACAGTTTGTGACATGGGAAGAGACTACACGGTGTGTACTCATAGTACACGGCGTGTACTTAAAAAGTTAATTTTCCTTCCCGAACAGAAGGCCATACACGACATCTTTAAAATACTACACGGCGTGTATACTGGGTTTCTGGATAGTATGCCACAAAAACTTCTCTGAAACCCAGAAAGCACTGAAAAACAACACCTAAGTGCCAAATTCCGATCCGTGAGGGCCCATACTCCCCACGAATCAAAGTTTGATAGATTATCTATGTTATAACATAATAAACAGTCAATGATCCACCAAATTCTGGTCAATGGGGGCCCATACTCCCCAAAAACCAAAGTTTGGCGTCCATTCTATGAACAAATCACAGAAAAATTACCCTATCAAATAGAATGTATTTTATCAGTGCAGCTGTCACAACAACATGATTTTCTAGCACAACAACTTATCACAACAACATGCAATTTTCTAATGCTCCTACATGGCATGGAAACTATGCATGGCATGTGATTCTAGAATGTGAATAAATGATGCATGAGATGGCATACCCTCATCTCATCGGGTTGCAACTAATTAGTACCCACTGATAAAATATTAACAACACAATACTAGTGCGTCACCCAATGGTGAAATCATACCAACTTTAAAGTTTGCAAAATCAGAAAAATTTTAAAATACTAGGTATACTGGCTTTTCCCTGTATGCGGGTTAGCTATGCCCAGACACAACTTATTACCAACTACCGTTCATCCTATCGTTGACTACGGATTCAAATAGTAAGTCAAAGAAAAGAAACCGCCCTCTGATACCACTTTGTAATGTCCTTGTTCTGGGTGCCACTCATCGGGTTCCCCGAACCCGGTTTGCCACGTGACCTCAAGCGCATTTCTCCAAATGCCAGAGGCTGCCGACTACCAGTGAGGACCCATGTCTGATAGTGGGGAAAATATGCCCTAATTTTTCAAAGTGTAGCGCAACGGAATACAAAATAAAACATACAGAGAACGGCGGAAGCAGTATAACATACACAACTGAAATAAACAACAGCAGTGGATACAACCAACCAGATAAATAGATATGATGCAACATGCCTCAAGTTCTAAGAAAACAGCCAGAACATGTTATACATCAATACAGTACAACCAAAAGTAGAATGCAGCAATACAAAGTGAAACAGCTGGCAGCGGCATCACTAGCCTAGGCTCGGTCCCATGCCCTCCTACTCCTCAGTAGCAATCATGTACCTATATAGGGACTCTTTCCCCTATCCACACCTGCAACAACGTAATCTGTTTGGTCCGAAAAGCGTGACCCAAACAGGGTGTGAGAAATATATCTCAGTAGGTAACCAACAAAGGCCCGTGCCCAACTGTGTGTAAGCATTCAACAACAGTGCAATAGTAAAATGTAATAAAGTAATCAGTACTCACAAGTAACCAACTTAATAGTTAAATCTCCATTTTAATATTCATTTAATCCATTAAATATTAGAAATCAGCACAGTGCATTTCTAAGTAAACAATCCACGTCCTCAGACAAGTAAACCCCTACCCTCGGGTAAGGAGTGTCCAACACAAGAATCCACCCTCAGGAATAACAGAATTTGCCCTCAGGCGTAGGTAGTGTCGCCCTCAGGCACAAAATCAGCTGCCCTCAGGAATGGAAGAAGTTTCCCTCAAGCCGAAATAACTACTGCTCTCGGGCTAAATAGTGCAGTGCCCACAGGCTAATCACAACAACGCTCTCAGGCCAAACAGGTAACCGGGCCATGCCCAACATGTAAACAAGAAGTAAACAAGCAATTACACTCGAGGCAATTCTAAAATTACTACTTTAAAGGCATACCCTCAGGTATCCTGGCCAAATGGATAAACAGTGGAACACACCCTCAGGGTGGTCCCGGATCCAAGCAACGATCCCAACCAGCAATTTAATATCATAATTAAATACCTAATCAATTATAGTTGTTTAATATAGAAACGGCCTCAGCCACACGACACCCCAACATGGGTTCGTGGAACAAAAACACACACAACACACAGCAGTTGGAAAACTAAACACCAAGCCACCTACCTTATATGCCAACGAGCGGTATACCCGAACATCGACTCTAGAAATGCCCAAGAACGTCATAGATCTGACGAAGAACACAACCTTCTTAACCTCAAATAACTCTTATTAGGAGAATAATTGGTAAGAAGTAGTCAAGGAGATGGAATCCCTTACCCGTGTGGTTCCAACGAGATCGTCTGAGGCAGAAACCGATTCCAGACAAACACTCGGCAGATCATCAAAGGTTCGACCTCCTCCTTTGGCTCCAAAATGGCTAAAATGCCTCCTCTTCCAAATGAGGAGGATACTGCCTGTTTTAATCTGAAAAAACAAAGTACAAGGCATGTACTTCTGAGTACATGGTGTGTACTTCCCAAATTTTAAAATGTTCCTCTGGCGGCTTCCTGTCAGCGCGACACTGTTCACCTGCCGACAAGTGTACATGGCATGTACTCATGAGTACACGGCGTGTACTACTGCCAAGCTGGCGGCTGCTCCACCACCTTACTATTTTGGCCTGCCGACTAACTACACGATGTGTAAAGGACCACTACACGACGTGTAGTCGGTCCCTACACCCTTTTTCGCCGACATGGCTACACGCCCTGTGTACTCATCCCAACACGGCCAGAAGTACACGACGTGTAGTTCCAAAATTTGGGATTTTACCCATTTTCCATATTTTATTAAAACCACTTAAGGAAAAGAGAAAAAAAGAAGCCCGTACCTCAAAGAGAAGAACCGAGTTCTTACACTCAACATATGAAATGTATTTTAATATGCATAATATAAAAGAAGTGCTTTATTGAGAATGAGGAGAGAGAAATCCTTTACAGGATTTTGGCATGGTAATGGGTGTATATAAAAGATCATGAATGGATTAATGAGAGTGGAAGGAAGCTATCATTATTCATAAATCAAATGGATAGTAATGGTACTATGTATGAACATATCTCAACATATGAAAATGGAAATAAAAAGGCATATCACAAAAGGGGTTCTTGATAAAAGAGAAAAGTGAAAGATCCCTTATTTGGATGTGTGACTCCAAAGGCTTGATAGGGGATTCTTGGGAGCTTGTGGAACCTTGAGAGTACTATATGTAGTAGGGGTAAGAGGGTTTTTGAGCTTCAAAGTGTTTCAGTGAAGAGGAATGGAATCATGTGTGGGTTTATATAGGAAAGAAAGGAGATTTCTTTATTATTTTGGGTTTGGACACTACACAATAAAATATTCAAAAGCAAAAACCATTACATGTTTTTTGCCCATGGTTTCTAGAAAATGGGAGTGGACTTAATTATTTTATAAGGTAAATTTCCGATAATATTATGGTATTTCTCTTACATATGTGGAGGTGAGTCACAATTTTAAGGAAATGACTTTAAAATCTTAAAATATTTTATATGTTTTGGAGGATTCACTATGTATTTATAAAATAAATCAAATAAACCTAAAATTAAAATATTTTAAAGGGAAAAATATTTTTTTAATATACTTTTTATATTATTTATTACAACATTTTTGTTCCATTACGATGTTATAAAACACACAGTATATTTATACGGTATTTAATTTTTACCCAAAAATTTGACTATCTTAAATAATTATGAAGAATTAAGCATTAGATTATTCTAACATCCTAATTCAAAAAATAATATTAATTTAATCTAAATAATTTTCTAAATATGTCAATTTTCACATTTAAAATAAAAACTGACATTTATTTAAAATTGATAGGTTTTGACAAAAATAGTTTTTAAACCTTAATAAAAATTACTTTTGACTTTATTATATGATCATTTATATTTAATCAAATTAATTTAATAATATTATTTTTTCAAAAATATATTAATTCTTTAAAAAAATATTTCTTAATTGAATTTGAATATTAACCAAAAATACTATTTGTGCTTTAGAAATACATTAAAAATTAAAAATAGTAGAATGAAAATATATTAATTATTCTATAAAAAAATAATAATCAAAATGCTAGGGTCTTTTTACATATCCTTTTATTACACCAGCATACGCCCTAAGAGTAAGGTGTGTGATGGTGGAGCTTTTATGGGGACGTTCAGTAAACATAGTTTGGGTCATGATCTCGATGATCTTGAACTTATCTCGTAAATGGTTTCTCTCATGATTAAGTTATTGGATATTATATTGGTATTGTTCTAGGAAAAATCCTTGAAATGATATCTCCCTCGAATGCTATGGTAAATGGGCTTTATAGGGAATGATTCTACTGGTTTAGGCCATCACTTCCTTTGTTTGTACCAGAAGGATTTGTTAAAACCCTATATTTATACTAGTCATGTGATAACTGTTCAATGAATATATTATCAATGGTAATGATACTTAACAGTCATTTAATTTCACCTAGATATAATAAACAAAATAATATCATGTGTCTTATATATCCATAAGACATTTAATTGAATAAAAAGTGTAATTTTGTTCAAAAAATTTTTAGTCATTACAACATTTCCACGTTAAGAAAATTTTCCCTAAATTAATTTTATTCAACACTAAAACTGATAGGGGTAATTCTTATTCATCACCTCCTTTGGTTCCCATGATGGTTCTTCAAACTTGTGGTTTTTCTACAACACTATGGCGAGGGGAATTGTCTTAGTTCGTATAAATTTTTCACTATGATCTAAGATCTTCACTATCTTCTCCTCATATGAAAGGAAATTATCCAATGGTAACACATATGGATTGAGTACATGTGATGGGTCTAGGATGTAATTAATTAATAGGGATACATGGAATACATCATGCACTTTAGATAGGTTTGGTGGGAGTGCTAGTCGATAGACCACCACTTTGATGAGATCAAGGATCTAAAAATGGCTGATGTAACATGGAATAATATTTCCATTCTTCCCAAATCTCATCACTCTCTTCCATGGAGATATGAAGAGGAATACCATGTCTCTAAAATCAAACTCTAGGTTACATCGATGATTGTCAGCATAACTCTTTTGTCAACTCTGAGCAGCTTTGATGTTCTGATGGATGGTATTAACCTTCTCCACCATTTTTAGACCATTTCTAGACCTAGAAGTTTTCTTTCCCCAACATCATCCCAACATGTCAGTGTTTTGAACCTCTTCTCATAAAGGAATTTGTAGGTAGCCATTTGGATGCTCAAATGGAAACTATTGTTGTAAGATAACTCTACCAAAAGAAGATGTTGGTCCCATCTACCTTTAAAGTCAATTGAGAAAGCTCTAAAAATGTCACCATGTTTTTGGATAGTCCACTCATATTGGAAATCAGTTTGAGGGTGATAATCCATACTAAAATTTAGCTCTGGTTTTTAGAGCATGCTGGAGACTTTTCCAAAACATATAGATAAATCTTGGATCTCGATCAGACACAATCAATAGTGGTACTACATGCAGTCTTACCACTTCTCTAATGTATATACATTCCATTTGATCAAGTGATAAATCCTCTCGAACTGTAATGAAGTGTGAAGTATTTGTAAGATTATTCCCAACAACCCAAATAGTATCATTTCCTTTGGATTTCTTTGGAATCCTAGTGACAAATTCCATGATGATGTTTTCCCATTTCCATGTTGGTATGGGTAATGGTTTCATCATCCCCTTATAATTTTGTCATTTGTCCTTCACTTTATGACATACTAGAAACTTTGATGTATATTCTGTGATCTCATTCTTCATGTTATCCTACCAATAGTTCTCTTGGATATCTCGATACATCTTTGTGTTTCCTAGGTGAATGGAGAAAGTTGAACTATGTGAATCATCCAAAAGTTATATATTTAACCAAGGATTTTATGGAACACATATTCTTGAACCAAATATGAAAATTCCTTCTTCATTAACATTTAACTCTGAGGATTTCCCTTTTATTATAGTTTCCACTTTCTTTTTAATTCCCTAATCATGTATTTCAGCATCATTTAACATTTCCAAAAGTGATAGTTTATAAATAATTTGTGAAAGGATTAAAGATGTTCTATTCTTTATGATTCTAATTTATATCTTCATCAAATAGAAGAATATTATATCCTTTTCAATTCCGATCAATGATATAATTGTGGGGTTCTTTCCACTTAGATCATCTACCACCTTGTTCGGTTTCCCAAGATGGTAGTGGATCAAGAAGTCATAATCCTTGATGATCTCTAACCAAATTCATTGGTGCATATTTAGCTCTTTATGTGGGAATATATATTTGAGACTTTTGTGATCTTTATATATTTCAAACTTCTCCACAAAGAGATAATGACGCTATATTTTCAATGGAACGATCATAGATGCTAACTTCAGATCATGCGTAGGATAGTTTTTCTCATGAATTTTCAACTACCTTGAGGCTTAGGCAATGACTTTATCCTTTTTCATCAAAAAACATACCAATCCATTCTTTTAACCATCACTGAAGATTTTGAAAAGCTCCACAGTTGTGGGTAGTGTGATCATATGTGAATTGATAAGCCTCTTTTTCAACTCAATGAAGCTTTCTTCGCATTCATTATTCTAAAAAAACTCGACTCCCTTCTGAGTTATCTTGGAAAGAGGGTTTAATAATCATGTGAAATTTCTCACAAATCAGAGATAATATCCAGCTAACCTAAGAAAGCTATAGATATCCTTCACATATGTTGGCCTCGACGATCCCTCAATTTCCTTTATCTTAGAAGGATCCACATATATCCCATTGATTGTGATGATATGCCCTAGGATTGAGAATTCCATCAACCAAAACTCACACTTTCTATACTTTTCATAGAGGTTCTCCTTTCACAAGGTCTTTAGCATAGTGCTTAGATGCTCGTCATGCTCCTCCTTGGTTTTGGATTATATTAGAATTTCGTCTATAAATACTACCATAAATTTGTCAACATAATCTATAAAGACTCTATTCATAAAGTCCATGAATATTTTTAGAGCATCAGTGAGACCGAATGACATAAATATGAACTCATAATTCCCATAAATTGTACAAAAAATAATCTTGGGGATATCCTCCTTCTTCACCCTTACTTGGTAATATCCTGACCCCAGATCCACCTTGAAGAAGTATTGTTCTCCACTTAGCTAATCAAACAAGTCATCAATTTTGGGTAAAGGATACTTGTTTTTTATCATGATTTTTTTGATCTCATGAAAATCAATGCCAATGTGGATTGAATCATCATTCTTATTGCTGAAGAGGACCGGTGCACCCCATGGTAAAGCACTTGGGTGTATAAACCCTTTACCCATATTCTTTTTTAGTTGTTTCTTCAGTTACTAAAGTTCCACAATAGCCATTATATATGGAGTCTTGGATATTGGAAACGCCCCATGTATAAGATCCATCAAGAATTTGACATCTCTACTAGGAGGAAGACTAGGAAATTCTTCGGGAAACACACTAATGAATTCCCTCACAATAGGCATTTCTTAAAGGATGGATCATTCCTTAGACTCAATCGTCTAAGAAAGATACACATGATCATTGGGTAGTAATATCGATGCTTGGGATGATAGTGATGAGGAAGATTTATCCTCCTCTTTTCACTTGTACATAATTAGTGGTTGATTCACCATATAGATAGTTATTTCCCTCTTGCAGTAATTTATATTGGCTCTATATAGAGAAATCCAATCCATGCCCATAATTGCATAAAATTCCACCAAGGGAAGTATAACAAGGTTCATTGGAAAGTTCAATCCAAAAATGGTAATAGGGGAGGATTTATATTCTTTGGATTCAATTATTGATCCATTTTACATCTTAAACGACATCTCTACTTCTATTCTTTGTGGTGCTGTTTGGATTATTCTAATAAACTTTAGGGATATAATTGAATTTATAAAACTATAATAAAAATTACATTCTCTATTCTTAAATGAATAAATAGTTTACCTATCGTCACTTAGTTGTTGGGATTCACTTCAATAGTGATTTCAAAATCTCTCCCTTTCTACCTTGGAGGTTGTTGGTTGCCTCTGAAAAACCTTTTCTTAGAGAATTGGTTCACAAAGTACTCTAGTCCCTTGTAGTTGTAGCAATGAATAATGGGTTGAGGATAGACCAGAGTGTTCCTTTCCTCTTTCACATTGGTGGGTTTCTCCTACCGGTAACCATTGTCCAGGTTCCCTTCTCTTTCGTATCTAAATCATTTCCTCATTCCCCTTAGAAAATTTCTAGGGTACTTCTTTCTGTACCTTTGAAAAGCATCGTGATGGAATTTCTTAGCACCATTGGATTTATCCATCGGACTGTCAAAATTAAATTCCACTTTTTTGCTTCTTATCCCAATGATTCCCTTGAGATTCACCAATCTCTATGTCGATTTTGAGGGCACTTCAAAAAATTTCCTTGTATCTATCAAAATCACATATTGCCAAGGATTTTCGTAGGATAGGTTTTATCCCACCAAAGAAGTGGTCAACTTTGTATTTTGGGGTAACGACAAAACCAAAGACATATCATGAAAGTCTTGTGAATTTTTCTTCTTTCACCCCAATAGATTCATCTTCCTTTTTGTTGAGTTCATGGGAGTCTCTTTCCATATTAATATGGAAGGTGCGGGTAAAATATTTATCAAAAAACTTTTTCTAGAATTCCTTCAACTCCATTGATTCGATCTCTTAGTCATGATTTGTATTATTGATCAATTTCCACCACTGATTAGATTCAACCTCTATATGATAAACAACCACAATAACCTTCTCTTGTTTGTAACATTTAATGATAGAGAAGATCCTTTATATTGAATTGATCTACTGCACCGTGATTAAGGGATCATATGATCCATTGAATGTATGAGGCCTTTGTCACATGAAGCTCTCAACAATGGGTTATGATCTCTAGGTGGGTGTGGGGGGGGGGGAGAACCTCTTGATCCGGGTTTTAATTCATAACTTTATTTAAATGAGAGAGTAACATAACAAAGTTTTCGATTCCTTCTCCCATCGGGTTGGGAATCTCATTGGGGTAATCTTGACACTGCCCTTCGCATCGGTTGTTAACATGATTCCTCTTATTACCGGCCAATGGATAGAATAAAAGGAAAATTCAGGATGAGTATCTTAAAAAGTTAAACACATAAAGGGATTCCAATGACATTGAAGGGATAACTTATAAATTACATTTATCTCTTTAAATAATGAGTTTCTAGGATTCGGTATAATTTATCCATGATCTACTTAATAGCATATAATATTATGGGATTTTTTTGTTACCTTAATAATGTTTCATATTGAGATTATGAACTTAATAAATCATATCCTTTGGGAGTGTCAAACTAGGAGTGCAGCAAGACCCATTGTTGTGCACCAGTTCTTGTTTGAGTCTAGATCAAAGTGGTGTTTTTGTGTTTTACTCCTAGATACATATATGCCAGAGCCACATCCACTAGTTTGTATCTATAAGTGAATCAATAGTGGAAATGGAGACTTTCCCAACACTTTTATGCCAATGGTTTTATAAAACATTTGGTATAAGAGGAATACACCAACGGTTTGAACAAACTATGGTATACTGTTTTTACAATCAACCTTTACCAATGGTTTGAGTAAACCATTGGGAAATATATAATTTTTATAATTTATACCATCAATTTTTAAAGCCTTTGGGAATTTTTTCCCCAAATACAAAGTATATTCAGTTCCCCCCCATCCATGCGATTGCATCCCTAAACTGAAGCTCTCCTGAAGCTCTCTCTTTACCCTAGGCTGCAAAATGCATTCCACCTGATAGATCCATATTCAATCAAGAAATTTTTTATTTATACACTTAAAATATGTAAGTGGTGCCTTAGTTTTGATTTCATGCATCTATTTTTTGTCTTCTATTTTGATTTGGCCTAAATCAGAGATCTGTGTGGTTTGTGGCATGGTATACCCAATAAGTGCACTTTGATTTTTTTTTCTGTTTTTGTTCTACACTTCAAGTGTCATGATTGTGTGAATCACCTATATTTGAAGTCTTCATAGCCACTCCTTCTATGTAGAGTTAGTGAACCATATAAACTAATGGAGGTGCTGGTGAGATGTATCCCCACTCAAAGATGGTAAAGGGTTTGTTTAGTCATATTGTCTCGAGGTGGGTAATGGATATAAGGATGGTCCATGTTAATGGATTGGGGACGGTTGGGGTAGTGGTGTAGGTGGGTTTCCATTTTCTTAGTGGGGTGATATGGTAGTTTCTAGAGACTTTAGTTTAGTTCATAATTGTATTTGGATTTTGTATTTATATATTTTGTTCAAGGAATAATGGGAAGGGTAGTGATATTGAGGATGTATTGGATGTTGGTTGGGTGATGGATTGGGATTGTGATGTTATTTGGATTGGGTATAGGTAATTTTCATGGTATTATATGGGTATTTATTCCCCTGAACACCCCAACCCACCCCCTGGACAGACCCACCCCCTGGACACCCCCACCCCCAGGACAACCCCCACCACCCTGGACACCCCTTGTTGGACATCCCCCACCCCCTGAACACCCCCACCCCCTGGACACCCCCACCCCCTGGACACCCACCACTCGCTAGACACCCCACCCTCGGACACCCCACACCCCCTAGACACCCCAACCCACCCCCTGGACACCCCTCACCACCTATGGACAACCCCACCCCTAGACACCCCCACCCCCATGGAAACCCCACCCCCTCGACACCCCCACCCCCTGGACACCCCCACCCCCATGGACAAACCCCACCCCCTGAACAACCCCCACCCCCTAGACACCCCCACCCCCTTAGACAACCCACCTTGGACACAACCCACCTCCTGTACACCCCACCCCTTGGATATTCCCACCCCCTTGGACAACCCCCACCCCCTGGACAACCCCCTGGACACCACCCACCCCCTAGACACCCCCTCCCCCTAGACACCCCAAACCCCTTGGAAAACCCCCACCCCCTGGACAGCCCCCCACCCCCTAGACACCCCCACCCCCATGGACGGGCCCCACCCCCTAGATATCCCCCACCCCCTGGACACCCCCACACAATGAATACTTTGACTTTGGGTATTGGGTGTTATAAAATATTCTAACTTTTCAAAATATTTCTATTTTTTTAACATCAATAACTTATTTAAAAAAATCTATTTACACATTCTGTATCTTGGATTAAATGAATTAACATTTTAATATCTTGAACAATGTTCTATCAGGTCCAGGGTGTCCTCTTGTATGTGATAAATGAAAAAATATCAAAACACATTTCACCTAAAATTTAGGCACACATAACTGAATTAATATATCTTTACATTGTTTTAATAATAAGGTATCAACCCAGTAATAGTTCACTACATCAACTAAAAAACCCTTCTTTTATAGATATCTAAAATGGGGATAGATTATCTAATTTGGAAAATAAATTTCAATCTCATCATTCGAAATCTTCATGTATATGGAATCATGCTTCTTTTCCCCATGAAACCTTCATCTTATGACATCAAACACCTCTTAGTTCCATTTAATATTTCTTGGATCATGATTCACATGTATGAACATTATGTTTCAATCCCAATGAACCTTTTAACATAATTTTCAAATTATATTTTCCATTTATTCATAATATATATTATGAATATAAATCAAATAATCTACTAAAATATAAAATTTATTCAATCTTAAATTTACTTAACTCCTGAATAATTCTCCTCCAGAAGTGTACATGATCTAGTAAACTCATGTATAGTTCTTCAAAGATATTAAAAACCTTACTTGAACATTTTTTTTCTCAAAACACTCCAATGAAACGACTTATAATAATTTTTTTACATAATTGATAGAAGTTGGATGTATGGAATTGATCGGATCTCAAGTTATTTTCAAAACAATTTGGAGATATTTTTAGATTTTTCAATTCACAATGTTTCAAGTAGTGGTCACATACACTGCCCATGTTACAATTGTGTTGGAAGACCTTGGTTGAGCCATGAAGAAGTCAACTAACACATAACAAAATATGGTTTTCAAGAAAACTACTATGTGTGGTATCAAACTGGGGAGAAAATGAAATATCAAATTGATGATGATCCAAATGAGAGGATTGAATTGGATAATTTGTTATATAAATGGTTTTCATTTATTTATTATCATGAAAAAGAAAGGATTCCGACCCAATAATACTTAGATATTAGCACACATGATGCATATAATTAAAATGATGATGTTTTTAGGGTGTAAAAATTGAATGATGCTACCATGACTCCAGTATATTGACAATGCAGTAAAATGAAAAAGCTGGAATATTTAATCCAATTATTTCATGGGAAAACTATGTATGAGATTTCTAATACTGCCATCGATTACATTCTTACCTTCTTGAAAGAATTTATTTTAGATGATGCAAATATTCCCTCAAACCACTATATGGAATAGAAGTTAGTTGAGAAACTTGTATTTTCATGAAACAAAATTCATGCTTTCCTAAAAGAGTGCAATTTATTCTAGGAGGAAACTTCTGAATGAAATGATTGTATAAAATGTGGCACATCTTATTGGAAGCCAAAAGTTAATGTAACACCATCCTGTGTGCCACAGAAAGTAATGTGGAACATTCCATTGATCCCCAGACTCCAGAATATTTTTATGTCTGATGAAATATAAAAAAAATGCGATGGAATTATACCAAGAGAAAGAAGACTAACGATGAGTTGGTTCACCCTGCACATGGATTTTCATGGTAGATATTTGATGCTCGATATCTTGATTTTGCATCTGACTTGTGTAATGTGATGTTGGGTCTTTCATGTGATGGTTTTAATTTGTTTGGTAAGATACTTACTTCACACAACACATGGACGGTTTTTATACACATTTATAACCTTCCCCCATGGTTATGTATAAAAAAACCTACCACATTCATGAGTATAATCATATCTATACCTTCTGATCCCAACAATGATATAGATGTATACATGCAATCTTTAATGAAATAGTTGAAACTACTTTGGGATGTGGGTGTACGCACATACAATTCATGTTCGAAAGACATATTTCAGATGAATTCTATTCTTATGTGGACGATCAATGATTTTAATGCTTATTCAATGATGTATAGATAGATAATGAAGGGAAAACTATCATGTCCTATTTGTATGAATAATACAAGATCCATAAGACTAAAACATCGCAGTCATTTCAGTTTTATTGGACATCGACGATTTTTTCCAATGGACCATCCATATTGAAATAGTTTTCGAAGACTTTAGAATACCATGGAGACCGATGATCCACCTTAGTATATATCCATAAATGATGTGCTTAATGAATTTAAAGAATTAAAATTTTCATTTGGGAAGGGTCAAATAAAATATGGAAAGAGAAAGAATGTTTCCACTGAAACCTATACAATTGGAAGAAGAGGAGTATCTTCTTTGATTTTCCTTATTGGTCAACTAATTTTTTACATCATTTATAATATGTAATTCACATTGAAAAAAATATTTGTGAAATTTGTCTTTTGATTCTTATAAATGTTAAGGTAAAAAAAGATGATTTACGATCTCGACGTGACTTGGTGGATTGGGGCAGTAGACCAGAATTGCATCCTGTGCATATCTGTGAAAATAAATGGCAAGTTCCATGTGATTCTTATGTGATGACACCTAAAGAAAAAAGAAATTTCTAGAAGTACTAGAGACTACTAAATTTCTTGATGGGTATTCAAGAAACATATCTAAACGGGTCAACTGAAGAGAGTTAAAGCTAAAATATTTGAAGACTCTTGATTATCACATCCTTCTGCATGAGTTGATTCTAATAGAAATATGTCATCTTTTGTCCAATAATGTAAGGGTGTATGTTATTTGATTGTTCCATTTTTTTAGAGATCTTTGTGCTAAGAAGTTGTCCAAGTATTTCTTGAAAAAAATGTTGGAAAATGCCTGATTAATTTTTTTGTGAGTTAGAGAAAATATTTCCTCCACCATTTTTCACATGTATGCTACATCTGAATGTCCATATTCTAACCGAAATACTTCTTGGAGGACCTATTTTTTTCATTGTATGTATCCAACTGAAAGAAATATGTATACATTAAAGTATTATGTCTAAAACAAGAATCATTCCAAAGGTTCTATCGTGAATGGTTACTTGGATCAAGAATGTATGGATTTCTACTCTATGTATTTTTCTGATTTTACTACAAGAATGAACAGACCAATGAGAAATGAAGATATAAAGTATGAGAAAATTAAACCCAGTTTTCCATCACTTCTTCAAATATGAGGAATTTATAGATCATATACATTAACAACATTAGGCCTTGATGAGAGGAAGATGTCACATTGCACAGTTTTGTTCAACTGTGATTTGTTTTATGACTACATCAGGTAAGTAAATTTAATATGCATATCTTACATATATATCTATTAAACTATTCCTATTTTTATCTATAGGTAACATAAAACAATGATAAATAGAAAGCATCGTTCTTTGTCTTTGAGAATGAGAGAGACTTTGAATAGAAAAGAGTTTTCTTCTTGGTTAATATTGAAGGAAAAAATATTAATGTTTAAAATAAATAAATAAATATTTAATTAAGTTTAATATTCATTTATATTTTAGGTATTGATTTTTCCTTCTGGATCTGTCTCTGAGGAAATAAGAGCTTTGGATTTTGGTCCTAATACTTTGGTTCATGACTGTAAATCAATTGTTATCAATGGTTACAAATTTATTATTATAGAACAAGAAAATAACATGAGAACAAAACATGATGGTGTTTTGGTTACTACCACAAAAAACTATTATTCCAGTACATCAGATAGTAGACCAAAAATTGAGAATATAGGTTATTATGGAGTCATTGAAAAAATAATAATATTGGATTATTACTCTCATGGAGGAGTCATAATGATGAAATGCCAATGGTATGATTTGATGATGAGGCAGGGCGCATTTATTGATGATTGTGAATTTCGGGTAATTGATATGACTCACACTCTTGATACCGATGAACCATATGTATTGGAATCAATGGAAAAACCATTTTTTTAATGTCAAAGTCTATATTAAACCTGAATTTGGTGTCATTATTGAAGTAAATCCAAGACATATTTTTGATTATGGTGATTATATAATTGAAACCATCCCTACATCCATTGGAAACAATCCATTTATGACTCCAATAGCTTAATTATCAGAGTTGACTATGAAACTGAAGTTGTGGTGGGAAATATATAGAATCATCCATCCACGTTCTCAATTATTTTGGTTTAGCTCGACTTGGGTTGTTAAGGTTGTTACTATTCAAATTTATTTAATATTTATTACAAATATATTGTATCTGACTTGACCGTTATGTGAATTTTCAATGATTATTGGTTGTAATTTTATTTGAATTGAATTTTCTAAGTTAGAATTGAACTGTATTTAAACCTAAAAAACCAACATTTCTAACTTGGTGAACAATTAAATGATTTATTGACCATGTATAAAATTAGTATAACTCTAAGACCTCCCTTTATCATTTCACCAAATAATGAACATGATGGTTTTTCTTCTTCTGCAAAACATGTATATAAAATTGTATCATCTGCCTGGTCTAAAGAAATTGTTTCCTTAATTTAAACAAGTTCTTTACCCTTTATGAATCTGGTAGATATCTTATCTTTTTTCATAGTTTATATCATCATTTCCAACTATCTTAAGGGTTTAATCATTTATAATATATACCTTGCTGAATTTTCTAGAGGCGCAATTCAGTATGATCTCTCTCTTGGTTTTTGAGTGAAATAAACCCTTAGAATCAATGTTCCATGATTTTAATAGACTGGTGAAACTTAGTAAATAACCATCCAAATCAAAATTAAATTTCTTTATTAAATCTTTTAGGATTTATTGAAATCATTATATATCCATTCAAGCTCACCTAAAACAATGGATAGTTAAATTATCCATGATTCCCCCTATTCCCTCTCATATATTTTGGTTTTTGGGTTACACATTAGTTATCCTTTTCTAATTACTTCCATATTTGTTTTAAAATTCAAGAAATGGAACCAATTGAAGAGAGGCAATGAAAAAAGATGATGGAAAGTAATCATTGCATGGCTGAGATGGGTGTTCCACCACTAGTGTCTGTAGTGAGTATTTTATTTCAAAAAATATATATTTAAATAATATATGATGTAATGTGATTAATTTTGTTTTAAACATTTTATTAGGATCCAACTATTAGGAGACAATTATTTGATGAGTAGACTAGTAGTGGTCCCAGTACTTAGGTCGATGGTATGAGGGGGGTGGTACGAGAGCTAGGCGATTTGGTCAGTGTACCCGATTAGACCCTACCCCTCCCACTGGCATACCATCAATCCCACATTTTGATCTTGGTGTGTAATTAGGGAAACACAGTATATTTAAGACTCCCATTTTTTCACCACCCTTTACATATAACTCTCCTCACCAGTCTTTACCATATATGATGATGATTCCCACTCCCCATCCAGCATTTGGCTAGCCATCCATGCCATCTTCTTTTACTTCTAATTCCTTCTCTCCGAGCTTCTATATTCCATCTTCTTCAACTCTTGATCAACCAAAATCTATCCATATGGATCATACACTTGGACCCACTCCACCAGTACAGGGTATTCCTTCAGTTTTTTGGATATCCAGTGACACACATTGATCAAACTGTTGTAGGTATATTTATAGAACCCTAACATATTTTTATACCAATATTTATTTTCATTATAACATTTATTGATAAAATATTTGTTTTTATTTCATAACAGATACATATACTAATTGGTGGTAGGGGAGGGGGAATAAACTCATGAGTACGGTGTGTAACTGCCACATGAAATTGATGGTGGACTATAATTAAGACAATAAAATAATTGAAAAAATAGGGCAACATTGTCAGATTTTTTTGGCGATGCTTGCCAAATACTGCAACATCATTCCTATCATCTCACTCTCATAGAGATATTTTCCAAATAAAGTTAAGGATAATTCTTGGGAATAGATATGGGTATAGAAATCTATTGTATTTAATGAAATATATTATTATTTTTATTTATATGAATTAATATTTTTGTGTCAGCTTCAGTTTAATTTCCCCGATGGTGAGGGTGAACGACCATCACGTCTAAAGGATTTAGGTGAGATTTGGAGAGACTATAAGCAAGAGGTTTATATTGGATGGCATGCTATAGTTAGTATAGAGTTATAGGTAGTACCCATCATGGATGATTTTCTGATAGAACAATATTGGCAGATGATTTCTCATTGGACAACTATCTAGTTTAAGGTATTAATCACATTTGAGGTATTTAAAGGAAAATCTTCATATTTTTCATTAATACCATATTTTTTATTATTTAATTTTATTTAAGAATCATCCAAAAAAATAAAAAAAATGATTCTAAAAAATATCTCCACACATTAAGATGTACTACGATGTCTAATCACGAGAGGAAGCATGTATAATATTTGTTTATAATTTTTTTTATGACTTGCACTTTCTATTATTTTATCTATAATTTATTCGATTTATAAAGTTTTCATAATATTTTAGTAATAAAGTTAATTATTGGTAACCTATTTTTAATTATGGTCTCCTACATTCAATGTCATTGTTAAGGAAAACATTGAATATTGAAGGACGTGTGCCTCGAGTAAAACTATTTTGCTCGAGTAGAAGGAAAAAAGATAGAATTGCGGTTAACGAACCGACTTAGCAGTAGATTTTAATTTTTAATTTTTTGATATCAAATTTTAATATCTATTTTGTAACTTAATAATCTATTTATATTTGTAATAGGATTCTTTAGAGTCCCTTGATGTCTAGGAAACTAACAATTTTGGGCCAAATGATCACTTACATCAGGTGTTGGGAGATGAGCACCCTAGAAGAGTACCCTAACAACCTAGGAAGAGTATAGTCCCGAAGAGGTATTTACCCTACTCAGGTATGAGTTGTAGTGCCACCAAGTTCCATCAGGTTAAGGCACATTCAAAACAGGCTGAAAAAAGGGCCAAAAAGTTGGCAGAACAACCTTCTTGGGAAAACACTTCATTTCTAAAACTGATGGAAGTTTTACATCCAACGCTTCCACCAGAGTCCAAAACAGCCTGTGATGAATATATGTTGTCGATTCATTCAAAATATGGTGCAATAGGTGGAAGTTCTAGTGGTGGTCGAGACGATGTTGTTCCTAGCGATGACGATGGAGACGATGAGGCCAAGGAAGAGGAGGAGGGTGAGGAGGAGGCTGAGGTAGAAGAGGAGGACAAGGAGGAGTCCAAGGTGGATGAGGAGGGTGAGGAGGAGGGAGAGGAGGAGGATGAGGAAGAGTATAGGGGCGAGGATGAGGGTGTTGAGAAGTGAAGGGATGATGATGGGGATAATGATGAGTATGGGGATGAGGCTGATGATGATAGTGATGATAGTGATGGTGATGAGGGATAGATTGATTCATTACATTTTTAACTGATATTAGTGACATTTGATGTTTGATGTTTTGTTGTGCCTAAATATATGTGTGATTAGGCAGGTCAAACTATCTTTATTTCTTTATCTATAAATAATAAAACTTGACTTGATGATTTTCTGTGACTGATTCACCCCTCCCCTGGACACCCCCACCCACGTGGACACCCCACCCCCTGGAAAACCCCCCCATGCCCCCTGGACACCCCCACCCCTGTGGACACCCCCGTGGACATCCCCCACCACCCCTGGACACCCCAACCGCTGGACAACCCCATCCCCTTGGACACCCCCACACCCCCCAAACACCCCCACACCCTAGACACCCCACCCCTGTACATCCCCCCACCCCATGGACACCCCACCCCCTAGACACCCCCACCCCCTGGACACCCCCAACCCCATGGACACCACCCCACCCCCTAGACACCCCCACCCCCTAGACACCCCCACCCCCTTGGACAACCCCCACCCCCCGGGACAGCCCCCACCCCTTTGAAACCCCACCCTTGGACACCACCACCCCTAGATAGCCCCCACCCCCAGAAACCCCACCCCTTGGACCACCCCACCCTTGGAAATCCCCACCCCCTTGGACACCCCCACCCCCTTGGACAACCACCCCACACCCCTGGACAACCCCACCCCCTAGACACCCCCAACCCCTGGACACCTCCCCTAGACACCCCCTGGACACCCCCACCCCCTGGACACTCCCACCCCTGGACACCCCCACCCCCTGGATATCCCCCACCCCTAGACAGCCCCACCCCTGGACACCCAACCCCCTTGGACAACCCCCCACCCCATGGAAACCCCACCCCAGGACACACCACCCCCTGGAAACCCCACACCCTTGGACAAACCCCACCCCCTAGATACCCCCCTAGACACCACCCCACCCCCTGTACACCCCACCCCCTGGACACCCCCATCCCCCTTGGACAGCCCCCACACCCCCTAGACAATCCCCCTTGGACACCACCCTACCCCCTGGACACCCCCACCCCCTAGACACCCCCACCACCTTGAACATCCCCCACCCCCTGGACAGCCCCCACCTCCTGTACACCCCACCCCCTTGGACAGACCCACACCCCCTGGATAGTCCCCACCCCCTGGACACCCCACCACCTTAGATAGCCCCCACCCATGGAAAATAAAATTTTTGAATCCATTTATCGATTTTCATATATCTAATTACATGTGAAAAGTATTTTTCAATCTTCAATCACACTGATTTCATCGAAAATTATCAATGCCTATGAATTCAATTCTGAATTCATATTATGTATGCCATATTTTGTATGCCATATTAGTTATATACTATTTTGCATGTCATATTAGTCATTTATCCTTATTATGTATGCCATATTTTGAATTTAATTTTGTATGACATATTATATATGTGTTATACATAATTAAATTCTTTATGTAATGAATTCGGAATTGAATACACTATACATAATTCAAAATTCTGTATGTAGTTCATAATTCATTATGTATTTTTTATTCATTCATAATTAATAATTCAGTACATAATTTATTTTGTATGTATTCAATTGAGAATTTAATTCTTAATTCTATATTGCATAGGGTAATTGGGTTCTGAATTGAATTCTGAATTCAATTAAATTCTAAATTCTGTATTTAGTTCTGCATATACATGCTTATAATTGCAAGTGCATAGGGGATAACAGAGGAGGAGGGGGGTCAACCCACTGCTACAATTGCAGCAAGGCTATACCAAGGGTTGTAAACCGTTGGTATATGTGTGAAATGTGACTTTAGACCAACAATTTACATAAAACTATTGGTAAAAATATATACCAATGGTTACTAAGCCATTGGTATAGAACCTTTAATAAGTTTTTACCAATGGTTTTATGTAAACCATTGGTAAAAGATTATTCCAAATGTTTCAAAACTATTGGAATAGAACTGGAATTATTTAATTTTCAATGAGTATCAACTGTTGGTATAAAGTTATACCAATAGTTAGAAACCATTAGTATAATGTGAATTCCATAGCCATATATCAACGATTATACTATAATTGTTGGTATATATCTATCGCCATGGATAACTAGACAATGGTTTAAAACTATTGGTATAAACCATGTTCCCAATAGTGGATTTATTTTCTTGATAAACCAATTACTCTATACTCACAAAAATTTAGGTAAGTTTTTCTTATACTTAGTATTATACCTAAGGTGTTTCAATAGGTTTTTCTAATACCAATCCCAAAAATAACTAAACCTATCCTTTGATGCCAACTATAACAACCCTTATCTTTATTACAAATTTATATATGATTTATTACATATATTTTCACTTAATACAACTTAGATGATCAAGAGGTCTAGTGTCTTGGGAAATTAGAAATATTACATAATATCTTAAAATATGAAATACAACATATTTATTGAAAACTTCTTTTGCATTACCATAATATTCCTTTGTACTTAACATTGTACGGGATAACCAAAAAATGTACATAAGAAAGGGGTGAGTTATAAAGCCCAGTAAGGTAATAGTCATGAAATAACATGAGCATAACAATACATGTTAGACAAGGAATATGAATGAGGAATAAGGTAACAATAATATAAAGGAATGATATATCACGATAATCATAACATGGAAATGTGGAAATGACTTTAAACACTACATCATAAACAAAAAGGAATCAGGTAAACCCCTATCCTAACATGGTGGAAAAATTTCTCATAAAGTAATTAGGTAAAACCCTATTCCAACATGATGTATCATGATACTAAAAACTACCCAATTCATTAGAGAACTATGAGGCCACACCCTTCATAATCATTTCAATATCATGCTTAAGTGTGCCAAATAGATCATATAACATGGATTCATTCAACATAATTATTTATTCCATGGTCAAGGAATGTGGAATATATACATTAAAGTATTAAATATATAATTATATGTGCATAAAGGTTAATACCCTCTATATAGGAATGAGTATGGTATTCACTACATGATGATTTTGGCATTGAAAATCGTACTGCAATTTCGGTAGCATAAAGACGTTATATAAAAATTCATAAAATGGGTTGATGAGAGAGAAAGGGGTATATCATAATATATAAATGAAATGGAAAGTAATGGGAAAATGTAATATAATATCCCAACATATGAAATGTAATTTAAGATTCATAATATAAAAGAAGTTCTTTAATGGGAATGAAGAGAGAGAAACCCCTTACGAAATTTTAGTATGGTAACAGGTGTATATAAGGGATCATGAGTGACTTAATGAGAGTGTAAGGAATATCCCATTATTTATAAATCACATTCAAAATATGGTTAGTATGTATTAACATGTCCCAATATACTCAAATTTAAATTAAAATGCATATTATAATAGGAGTGCTTGATAAAAGAGGAAAGTGAAAGATTCCTTACTTGGATGTGTGACTCAAAAGTCTTGGGAGGGGATTCTTGGGTTCTTGGGGAACATCTAGAGGACTATAGAGAGTATGGGATAGATTTTGGTTGATCTTTAAATATTTTTAGTGAAGAGAAATGGAATTTTGGATGGGTTTATATAGGAATGGAGGGGGATTTCTGTATTATTTTGGTTTTGGGCACTACATAATAAAATATTCAAAACCAAAAACCATCCCATGGGGTTTTACCATGGTTTTGGGAAAGGGGAGTGGAATAAATTATTTTATAAGTTCAAGGTCCAAAGATATTAAAATATTCCCCTTTCTTATGTGGAGGTGAGTCACACTTTCGAGGAAATTATTTTCAAATCATAAAATATTTTATAAGTTTCGGAGGATTCACTATGGATTTTTAAAATAAATAAAATAAACTTATAATTACATTATATTAAAGTTAAATAAATATAATTGGCATAATATCCCTTTTATAGTATTTATTACATCATTTTTGGGCCATTATGATGTCATAAAACACACCGTATATTTATATGGTATTTAATTTTTACCCAAAAAGTCAACTATCTAAGAAAATTATAATAAATTCACCATTGAATAATTTCAAAGTCCTGATTAAAATAATAATATTAATTTTATCTAAATAATTTTATAACTAATTCATTTTTCACTTTTAAAATAAAAACAACAATTTATTGAAAATTGACGGTTTTCGATAAAAATAGTTTTTAAACCTTAATAAAAATTACTTTTGACTTCCTTATATGATTATTTATATTTAATAAATGTAATTTAATAATAATATTTTATTATAATATTATTTATTTCAAAAATAAATAAATAAATTAAAAATATATTTCTTAATTGAATTTAAATATCAACCAAAAATACTATTTTTTGCTTTAAAAATCATTTAAAAAGTAACAATAATAGAATGAAAGTTTATTAAATTTTCTATAAAAAAATAATAATCATAATGCCAGGGTATTTTTACATATCTTTTTATTACACCACCATACACCTTAAGAGTATGGTGTACGATGATGAGGCTTTCATGGGGTCGTTCGGTGAACATGGTTTGGGTTGTGATATCAATGAGTTTGAACTTCTCCCATAAAAGGTTTCGCCCATGCTTAATTTGTTGGATATCAGCTTGGGATTAGTTTAGAGAAAATCCCAAAAATTCTATATCCATTGAAAGCTCTGATAAATGGTCTTCATAGGGAATAATCTTATTGGTTGAGGCCATAACTTCCTTTTTCCATGCGAAAAGGACTTGTTAAAATCCTATATTTATACTAGTCATGAAATCACTATTCAATGACTATATTATCAATAGTAATGATACTTAACGGTCATTTAAATCCCACTGTATATAATAATCAAAATAAGTTCATGTGTTGTCTATATCTATAATACATTTAATTAAATCAAAAGGGTAATTTTATTCATAAAAAATTTGGGTTGTTATCTTACTAATGTTATGAGTGAACCTTATTACGTGTTCACAATATTATGCATGGACCTGGTTGCATGTCCATAAGTAAATGTGTGAACCTGATTACATGTTCACAATGTTATGTGTGAACATGATTACATGTTCACTATGTTATGGATGAACTTGGTTACATGTCCATTAGGTAATGCGTGAACCTGATTACATGTTCACAATATTATGCGTGGACTTCATTTCATGTCCATAGGGTAATGTATGAACTTGACTACACTTTCACAATGTTATGAATGAACTTGGTTTCATGTCCATAAGGTTAAGCGTTAACCTGATTACATTTCCACAATGTTATGTATGGACCTGGTTTAATGTATAGAAGTTGATGCTGGGGCCTAATTTCATGTCCTTAACTTAATGAGTGATCCTATTTCTACTTATACATGTTCACAATGTTATAAAACAACATGCATGCTAAATATTACATGTCTTTTCCTATGTTATGCTTCCTTGACCTATGTTATTTATTTCCTTATAATTTATGTCTTATGAACTATAATTCGTTATTATGTTATCTAATATACATGGCATGATCATTTAATGTTATGCTCAAGTTTCATACCCTTCGTTTATGTTATGAATTTAATTTATTTACCCTTACTGAGCATATAAGCTCAACCCTTTATTATGTTTCCTTTCCCTAGGGTATGAATAAGGGTTTTAGTTAGATGTACTAAAGGTGGAGATATTTATGGGAGATGTTGAAGATCTTTTACTAGGGTAGAAAATTTTGTTTCCATATTTCCAAAGACACTTAACTATTATAGTCCTCGGGTATTTATCTTTGTAATGTACTAAATATTTATCTAAAATGATGTAATATCCATATATTTTATGCCTGGGTCACTATAGTTGGTATCAAAGTAAAGGTTTAGTCAACCTTTGAAATATAGTATGATAAAACCTTAGTGAGATTCCTAGGTATATTTCTAAGGATATGTATAGGGATGTCTCTAAGGATAAGTATAAGGATGAGTTAAAGTTTTGCAAAATGTTTTGGATTTTATGGTAAAATATAGAGTGAGTGGTTTCCTAGAAATACATAACTTTCTAGATACTACAAGTTTTTGTGGCTTTGGAACAAATGTAACTAGGTAAACAACTCCAACAAGATGTTTCATGGTTGACTCGGGGTAATATGGTACATGAAAAAGGGCCTTACTACACACCTGTTTTGACACTCCCATGGGATATGCTTTGGGAATTCACAAACTCTTCACAAACCATCATGAAGTATTTAAATTAATGTCTTTTAGGAATAATATAGGATATACCTAAGGTTTTAGTGATTAAAGAAGTAGGATCCAATATTGGGCATCTTATAAGTACATTTTCATGATTATATGGTATCCCATTATGGTAAATGTTTATCACACTATGATTCCTTGTTTTAGTAAATGGAGAGAACTATAAGAAACATGGTTAACTTTGAATATTTCATATTTGGAATGTATGAGCATTATGAAAATATATTTCCCAAGTGGAAATCTCAAAAATATAATTTGGAAGGTGGTATGAGTATTGGTTATACTTATGAAGACAAAGAGACCACAAACTACATGTGAAAGGCATGTTATGATCTTCTAGTATTGTTTACATTAATCATAAGAGGCATGATTAGTTTGAGGTTGAGGAACCTTAATACATGGTTCATATTTCATATTCTAGGAAAGATGTATTAAAGAATTATTTGATGAAATCTAAGTAATGGTTAAAGAATAAGGTTTAACTAATAAAGTATTTATGTTTTCAAATTCAAATATTATTTAATATAAATCATGAAATTTATAAGTATTTTTTGTAGAATTTTTCATTATGGTCTGAAAAGGACACTTTGAATGGTGATGAAGACAGATAAAAGTGATTTCATGGGATGGTGATATTTTGATTTAAGGGAAGGTAACCCTTAATTAATTTCTTGTATTGAGATAATGATGTTTAGATAAAGATATAAAAAATATGAGTAAGTAAATTGGATGGTACATATTACCATAGAACTGATTATTGAAAAAGTGTTCTATGTCAATAAGAAAGATGTTTATAACTTCTTGGATTTAAAGAATATATCCAGTAGTCATTGGAATAAGGAAGAATACATGTTTTCCAAAAGGATTTTTGGTAATTACCATGTTTTAAGGGAATATATGACGATGTTATTCACATGTTTGGAATGTGAAAAACATGTGGTACTTTGTGATATGGGGGATCAATGTTAAGCTGATTTCATGAACTTCTTTCTAAAGGCTTGAATTTATATATTTAAGAGGGGTTATGAGGTCAACCATTTTTTAAAATTTTAAGTTAGATAAGAGATAAAGTGATTAAGATAAACACATTTTCTTTCTATATGAGGATTTATGAATATTGGATAGCCATTTAAAACTAATTTTTGTTTATGATAATAAATGAAAAATGGAATGATAGTGGAGACCATCTGTAGAACTTGACCCCTGACGGCGATTCCCTAGCGGCGATATCTACGGCTCCGCCCCCTCCTCCTTGGCAGGGGGAGGGGGGTCAAGTTCTTCCTTCCTCATTGTTGTCTCAGTCTTTAATCCATTTCAAAAACCCAAATTTCCTTCCCCCCTTTAAATTTATTCTGCTTTTCCTTAAGGTCCCTAACCTTCAAAATGGCTCGCCCTAGCTCCCGATCTCTACTATAGAGTTCAATGAGGCCTCATATCTTCACTGGTTGATGCTTTTGGCCCAATTCAGAGGTATTCGTCCATCTGTTGATGATTTTGATTGGTTCGTCTTTGATTTATGGGATCTTCAAGAGTGGGCGGTGGTGGGACTCTTCGATTAGCGTCACCTGATGATTCGTTTCTCCTCAAAGGACGATCTGATTGCTGTCTAGTCTTGAGCCCCTCATGAAATCAACATATACGGATTTTTTTCTTCTTTCCTGGTCTATCAATCTCATCATGAATTGAGATTCACCTTCATCCACAGTTTGGGTAAGCTTTTCAGATTTACCTCTTCCTTTCTAGAACCCCATAATTATCAGGATGTTAAGAAATATGATTGGTAGATATCTGTGCTATGATAGTTAGACGTCAATGGTATCTCACCCGATATCTCCTCAAGTATGTGTCAAGGCTGATGTTTCAAAGTCCCCCATGGAGTGCTTGTGGATTTCAGTTGTATAGGAGTTTCAATGGAAACAAAGAGTTGTCTTCGAATCGTGGCCTGTGTTCTGCCTGGGATGTCACAAGTTAGGACACTCGGTCTCCGTCTGTAGCCGCAGACATAGGGTTCAACCAGAGGATATCAGTGCAAATGAGGTGAAAGTAGTGCTAGATGACTATTTTGCGAACCAGAAGGTTCGGGTTTCTGATGGTAGGGATGAGCAAGAAGAGCTGCGTGGGTTTTATTCGGAGGTGGTGGAGTACCCAGGGGGATCTAGGGTGCACAAACCAGACATGGTCTTACCTATAGGTATTAGTGTGGTGGAAGTATTCAAAAGGATATAGAGTGACTTGGATAGTCCCCCCTTGCAACATGACTAGGGAAGGGGGGCTCAGGCCAGTGAAGTGGATGAAGGAACTTGGGACACACTCACTGCTCCTACTCAGGTTCCAGGAGAGTCTGTTGGAGCTTCTGAAGTTGATGGCTCAACTTTTGGGGCTGAGGCAAGTCCAAATCCCAGATCTTATGCAATGGAGGTGCAGGATGGAAATAGCATGGTCTCACAAAGGCTGTCTAAGGTCAAGAATATGTTGAATGCAAGGAATGAGTGGGAGCATATTTCACTTGGGGAATGTAGGCCACTAGATTTCATGAAGGACATCAACTCGAGGGGATCTCTATTCTGCATTTCTATAAAACCGTTTTGGGATTTTGAGCAATGAGGGAGAGTATTAGGGATATTCCAAGGGTTAATATGAGACTGATTCTAAGGGTGATGGAAATTTTTTTGATGATAATGGTTTCATAGGGGTGGGAAAAGGCTTGCACAAAAAAATACGGAAGAAAGGGAACAAAGAGAATTGTGACCGAGGGTGCAACATTGTTTCTAGGAAGCCAAAGCCGAACCCGAAGGGGTGAAAAGACTACTCTTACCTTCCTATACCTATGGAGACTTGGTCAACCAAAAAAGAGGGGAAACCTAAGGATCTCGAGTACCAACCAGTGGAGAGAGTGTATGGCCAGCAAGTCTTGGTCTCTGAGTCTCATGAGAATGAATCCTCACAGGAAGGAGATCAACATGGGGAAAGGCACTTGCATACAGAGGAGGTGATACTAGTGGTGGAGGATGCTAATTCCCCTCGTCTGCAGTGTGAGGTAGGAACCGAGGCAATTTATAAGGTAGGTGTAGAGGAAGTGGAGGTGCAAGTGAGTGAATCGGCCTCACTGGCCAAGGTGGGAGTGAAGGGGATGCCTGGTGAGCCGGAAGGGGAGGCTGTGATTAGGGAATATCCACGGGAGATGCTACTAAAATCTAAGGAGGGGATGCAAGAGAAGGTGGTAGCCATCCGTGCTTCTGCTGAGGCTATAGAACGAATGCAAGAAAGATCGATTCAAGTTGACACGAACAAGGAATAAAGAGAGTGGATAGACAAACAAAACCTAATCCTAGTCATAGAGTTCAACAATAAGAAAATAGAAGAGGAGGAGTTCTTTCGAGTGTGGGGTAATCTAGACTCTCATTTCGAAGACATTATCAGATATGACCCTGGAAAAAAGGTAAAATCTCTTTCCTGGAATTTGTTTATGGAAATTAAGTCTAATGGTTTAAGATAGTATTTAATAATTTTGTAATGTTCTACAGTGTTTGACAGATTGGTTGTACTTTTTGTTTTCACACTTTCTTCATAAGAGTGTTCTTCTTAATAATAAAAATGTATATTTAAATAATAAATGAAAAATGGGATGGAATATCATGAATCTTATGATCTTTTAGTACTTCAATAATAAAAAAATTTCATTCATTTATTAGGGTAAGAGATGATGTGTAAATATATCAAAGCATAAAAAAAGGTTGAGATTGTTCTTAAGAAAGGTAATAACATCAATTAAGTATATTTCCATATATTATTGGTCAATAAAAAGAATTACTCAATGATTAGATAATGATAAAAAATGTGTTTTCGTAATTCCTTAATTTTTGTTGAGCTAATGAACTTTTAAATCATCACATATTTATGATTTTGAGACCCTAAACTTTTCATTGATCAATCATGGGTTTGTGATTGATGACCTAAATCACCCCTATAAATATTTACACTTTTCCTTCATGTCCAATCTTCACTCCCAACCTATGTTTTTCCATGTGGAAACACAGTTTTATGTTACTTTGGGTAACTATTATTTTTCCATATTTCCATTTTTAAGGGAAGTTTTAGTAATCATTTTTATGATTTAGGTTTCTATGAATGAAACTTTTAAGTATTAAACATTTGATAACCTAGATGAATTTCTATGGTGAAATACATTTTAAGGGGTGGTAGAATGTAACACTTAGAGATTTTGTGAAATATATTTTTTGAATTAATTTATCATTTTAAAAATTTTCATTTCACATGACACTAGAAATATTTCTTTATATATACATATAAACACTATGTCAAATATTCCTTTCACACGCAATGCCATCTTGGTTTGAGCTACACACAATACAGACTCGGCTTGCTCTACACGCAATACTGAGTTTCTATGATATATATATATATATATAAATATTTAATTTAGATAATTATAACCTAAAAATTAAACAAAGTAATAGGAAAAGTAATAAACACTTTTCAAATATTTTTTATAATTGATTTATATAAATAAAACATATTGATAATGAAAGATAATATTTTTGGTAAATTCATTTTTAAAAAAAAAATACTATTTTCTTGAATGAATCGATTTTAATAATAAAGTTAATTTTAGACACATTTATAAATTGAATTTTATGAAATAAAATTTATTTTTGAATTCATAACATCTAAATTTTCCTAGGGTGATTTTTTGGATCTTTCCAAGAAACATTATTTCTTTGATGAATAGTGAAAATAATGCTTTTAGTTAGCCCGAATGGCCCGAAGGCCTTCATTTTTATTGATTTTTGATAACCCCCCTTTCAAGGGATGAGAGGAAACCCTTACAAGGCCCGTAGGCTTAGAGATTACATGGACCGTAGGCTAAGGAGATTACATGACCCGAAGGTCTTAGGGAATTCAACCAGACTATCTACAAGGAACTGCCCCTCCCTAGTATCTGCATCATGATAGTAGCTCTCCACCTTCGCATGGACGTATGGCTAGGCTTCCCGTGCAAGCACAGACTGGTCCCGATGGCATAACCATACTAATTTTAGTTAAAAACTACCTTTTGTATAATTAATTATTTATTATAAATGACATTATATGTTTTTTAAGGCAACATTAGATAAATGTTACATCTATTGATATAATTAAATTCTTTATAATCAATTTCACTTTGAAAATGTATATAAAATCTTATTAAACTTTTGAACTTTGTACTACTTTAAAACCCCATTATTTCATCATGTCTGTGGGATTAACACTAATTTTAATTTCACCGCTTTTGGGAATTAATTTTAAAAAATATGAAATAAAAAATTGTATTCAGTCTAATATTTTGATTCTAATAATATCAAATTAACTTTTTGAAGAAAATGATTAGTAAAAGTGATTAAAATTAATCACAATAGTTAAGGCCAAATTAAGCCTAAATAGGGACTAAACCTTAAAATTAAGAGCCCAAATGACCTATAAACTTTTACAACACCCATTGGATGCTTATATTTCGTCCATGGACCTTAAATTATTTAAGTTTTTGTTTTTTATGACTTTTTTTAGGTAATTACATGTGCACACCTAACTTATTTCTAAAAATTCCAAGTGAGTCATTTTCTTTCCCTATAAAAGGCCACCACCTCTGCCCACTCATAACACATATCAAACCTATTATGTTTGAAAAATACATGACCAATACACTTCCCAACAATAATAAAATATAACTTGAATCCTCCCTTTGTTCAGAAATCATTTCAAGGAAATTTTTTGGCATAAACCAAAAGGAGTTACCCGATTAAGATGTAACATCTTTTCTCAAGATCCTTTCCTTTATTCTCCCTCTTCACCCCTCCACTATATTTATTCAATTATTGTGTGAAAAAACCAATATAACACATATACTATGATGTTTATATGAAAATATTTATACCTAAAATTACACACACCTCCATTTAATGGATATTGAACAAACTGTTTTTGTGTACGACGAACTACTGCCTCACAGAATGATGATTGTTCATTTCTCCTTTACCACCAATCATGGGAAAAATTATGATGTAAAATATATTTAAATATATAATATAATATATTTATTTTTTCTTTAATATTATTTATTCCTTTTATAATATACATATCTTTACTTTCCATTTGGTGTTAATATGATAATCTCATTTGAGGAAGCGTGGACTACCACCCCTCAAAGCGATGTGATTCGTTCACACACCACATGGAATGTATTAAGGATGATTATAGTTAAAATATATGATATATATGATATATTTATTCTAATTTAATAATTATATATATATACATATATATACATATGTCATTTACATACTTTCTTTCAATATGACAAAAAAACAGAAACATTGTTCATGCGTACGCACAACTTATTATCTCTATGAACAATGTATTCGATTTCATAAATATTTAATTTATATTGTTATAATATACATATAATTTATATAAATTATATTAATATAATAATTTAAATTATTGAATAATGATATAATTATAATAACCAATGACATAACAAATTAAGACACATGTGAAGAATAAAGCGAATATTACCTGAAGTGAAACCTTAACATAGGATCGTTAAAAAGAGGGTAATATAAGGTCATAATCAAAAAATATATGGTAATAGATATAATAATATTCTTATGTAAAATATGTATAATCAAATTATATTTATTATACATGAATCTTGTATGAGTAAGGAGAGAGTCACGACACAAGGTAAGGGGATTTCATCTCACTTTTAATTTCTATAAGATACAAGCTATGTTCATCACTCATTCCTTTTGTGTGGTGTATGTACTGAACATGATTGTATTATATGTATATTATACTTAAATTAATGGGTAATAAAATGTCTATTTTATGAAACTTATTTCATGGGGTTTTAGTTTTAAAATATACCAAATCGGTAAAACAGTTTTGTCTCAATTTTCCTTCTTTGAGACTCATGTTTTGTTATATACCTAAAATCTTTTTCAAGGTGTATATACTTCCATTTTAAATGTTATATAATTAATATAATTATATTAATTATATATTAAGATTAATTTAATTTCATTTTCTTACATGCATATTATGATCCCACATTACCAAGTTATAAGAGTTTATTGAGACAATCTCATATCTTTTAGAGATTGTTTACATTTATGCTTCCCTTGATAAATTTTATGATCCATATCTCAATAAAACTCATGAGTTTACTTTTACTATATATTTCCAAGATTTCCCATGTGATAGTATCATTTTTACACTATTTGGTACTTAAGATAATATTTTTAAGTAAACTTTGATTGTCTCTCTCTCTGGTTGGAAATCTATTTTATTCAAAGACCATGTTTTCAAAAATGTTTTAAAAAATGATTTAAAAAGAACCTTGATGATAATTTTCAAGTAAAAAGGATTTTAAAAATGTTTTATTGTTTTAATATGTTACTTTATAAGTTTTCAAAGCTACATTCAATGAAAATGGGTTTCTAAAGGCTTTATGTCATAAAAATTATTTTTCAAAGAAGAAAGGATATTCTCTTAAAGAAATGTTTCAAAATTATTTTCCATATAAGATAAAATATATTTACTTTACTAGAAATTATATAAATGGACCATAAATATTCTTTCTATAAATAGGTTATGCTTAATTTCATTGTCTTTATGAAGCTCATTTCCATTTCACGGGTTATATGATTTAGAAACCCGCTTCTTTTCATAGGTCATGATTCGATGAAATGGTTATGAAGCCTATTTATTTTCCATAGGTTATGATGTGATGAAATGTTAATGATACCCATTTCAATTCATGGGTTATGATTTTATTTTTATAAAACCTATGTCTTTTTATGGGCCATGACATTATGAATGGTTTATTATCTTGTGGAATATGTATGATTGATTTTATTATGATATGGGTGGGACATATATCTCCCTCCAATGCAATGGGTAATGATGGATGACTGATGAGTATAAATATTATGCATGAAACTAATTAAATGTTCACAATATTATGCATGGACCTGGTTTCACATCCATAAGTTTATGCATGAACTTAATTAAATGTTCACAATGTTACGAGTGAACTATATTACCTGTTCATGGTGTTATTCATGGACTTGGTTTCATGTCCATAGGTTTATTTGTGAACCTGGTTACATGTTCACAATGTTATGCATGAACTTGATTACATGTTCATAATGTTATGCATAGAACCAGTTGCATGTCCATTAGGTAATGCGTGGACCTGATTATAGGTTCACAATGTTATGAATGGAATTAGTTTCATATCTGAAAGGTAATGTATGAACTTGATTAAATGATCACAATGTTATGCATGGAATTGGTTTCATGTCTCTAAGGTTAAGTGTGAAGCTGATTACATGTTCACAATGTTATGCATGGACCTGGTTTCATGTCCATAAGTTGTTGCTGGGGCCTAATTTCATGTCCCTAATTTAATGAGTGAACCTGTTTCTACTTATACATGGTCACAATGTTATAAACCAACTTGCACACCAAAAATGCCATGTATTTTATTTTTTTATACTTCCTTGGACTATGTTATTTATTTCCACATGATTAATGTCTTATGAACTTTCATTATTTATTATGATCTCTAATATGCATGGCATGATCTTGAAATGTTATGATCAAGTTATATACCCTTTTGTTTATGTTATGAATTTCATTTATTTACCATTATTGAGAATCTGAGCTCAACCATTTCTTATGTTTCCTTTACTGAGGGAAAGAATAAGGGTTTTAGGTAGAAGTAATAAAGGTGGCGATATTTATGGGAGATGTTGAAGATATTTCACTAGGATAAAATATTTTTTCCAAGTTTTTAAAGACACTAAATTATTACAGTCCTCGAGCATGTTTTTTTGTATTATACTGAATATTCATCTAAAATGATGTAATATCCATATATGTTAATCTCATGTCGGTATATATATGGTGTAAAAATATGTTGTTGAGAAAAGGTGGATATATTAGACCTTATAAACTAATCCATATTATAATTTAAATTTAAGGATATGAATGTGAATATGATTTAATTGGTATAAAATGAACTAATAGGGGGGAATTAGTGCCTTATATTTTTATTTTCAAAAAACCAGTAAACCCTTATTCTTATTTAGTAGTGATCCAACCAATAAAATAATAGAAATAAGGAATGGATACTAATTAATTTTTTAATGATCTTACCCTCTGTAAGGATGACTACATCCCTTGTGTATAATGGGTTTTATCCCATTTAAACACATGTATACATTTATTATCAAGAATAAATACAATAAAGAGTATGATATTCAACCTAATATAGAAAAACATAACCCACTAGTAAAGTATAATTCTTATTGAATGAAAGAAATATAAAATCCTTAAATATAGATCAAATCAAAATTGATAAGTTTTTATTTTATCAATTAGTCAATATTTATTCTTTTCACGATAGCTCTTCAATGAAGATGTTCCCAATACTTTGAAAAATATTTCTCTCACATATACACTAATGAAAAAAACCATTTTTTATTTTCCACCATTTCAATGTTCAAAATACATGTGAATATTATCTCCTCATTTTTAAATATAAAAATATTTTAAAATATAAAACCTCATGGTCTTACTTTCAATATAAATTCTTCTCTTAAACCTATTTAAGACCCAGAACTATTCTTTCCCCATTTTTTCATGATATATGGAAATAATTTTTTTACTTCCTTATTTAGAGCTTCCATGAAATCCAATTAATTTTGAATATAATTCCACATATGCATGAATGATACATTTTCTATAGTGGAACTCCTTAATTCACAATTAACATATTCCCCTTGGATCTTTTTTTTAATCTTGAATAATGGCACACACCTTGTGATTTTTTATCATGAATGCGTTTCATAAGCATCAACATATTTCATATTTATCATAATATCCATTATAATATTTCTTAGGATTATTATATGAATTTATAAGTCATATGATAAACAAATTTATACAATCCTCTTAAAATTCATATTCTCACAATATCATGTAGGTTTATTTATAAAATTCATCTGATCATAATTGTCTGATGATCAATGACATGAAACAAAAAAATCATACATTCTCACTAAGGTTTTCATCTAAGTGTGATGTTATAAAATTTATTCAAAATGGATTCATATAGAAATGTCATATGATGGATCTAAGTCATATGATCTAAAATAGATTTATAAACTTTACTTAAAACTCAGTTCCACTAACTTTTAATCATTCTTATTGGCTTTAAATCATCTATAATCATCTCAGGAACTTCACCAAAATCCTATTTAACACCTGATCACCACAACTTTAAAAAATCAAACATCGCTAGATGATTTCCTAAAATATAAAAGATATACATAACATATTTAATGTAGGTATGTAATGTATTTTTCTAGTCATCACAAATAATAATCATCATAAGTATGGTTTCCATTAACTTATCTACATAGGTGGTTTGAATACAAATGAAACAATATAAATCTTTACATGAAACTAATGATCATTATCACATGTTATTGAGTATCCACCAATCATAATCATTCAAATAGGTATTTAAAACAAATAAAATATCATCCCATAAAGAGTTAAACATTACCCCCTATGGATTTTTTATCAATACTACACTCTATCCTCACAATTATTAAAAACCAATCAAATATGAGTTTAGAAAAGTGACTTGTTAAAAAAATTCTCAACATTATGATTTGTGAAATAATTAAATCTAAGAATACAAGGCCTACATATGTGTTAAAAACAAAAGTGATTATGTTAATCATCAATTTTGTCTAAAAATAACACCACCTCTTAAAAACATTCAATTCATCATGCTCAATGAAGTAAATAGACAGAAAATGAGTTTATAAAATATGTCTTAAAACACTTAACACACACACTAAAACAATTGATGATCAAGGAGAATGATTTTATCCACCTAAAAGGAATATATAGTCATGAATTTAAACATTAATGAATACTGGATGAAACTCAAGTATATAATTCCTTAGAGTTTTTCTTGAGGATGAAATCCTATTTATAATATTAAATTCTCAAAAAGATCACTTGTGATTATATTTTTCAAGATATTAGTAATTTGTTCCTTGTAGGGAATAAATTATAAGTTCAATGTACCATTAGCCACATTATCATCTAGAAAATTATACTTTATATTTATATGTTTTATCCTAGAATGATGAACTAGATTATTTGATAGATTTATGAAACCTTTATTATAATATTTTATAATCAGTGTGTACTAATTTTGGATGTTAATATCCTTAATTCAAGTTTTCATCCAAATCATTTGGGTATCTTCCTATGATGTATTCATATATTATACCTTATTGGAACTCATAGTGACTAATTTTTACTTATTTTAATTCCAAGCCACTCATTTATTAAAAGGAAGAAAAACTCCACAAAAAGTGGAATTTATATCATTTGAAAAAATTTCACAATTAAAATCTAAAAATCCCATAAAGCTCAGGTCTCCTTATTTCTTGAATAGAATTAAAATTTTGGACTATTAAAGGTATATTTGAGAATTATTTTAGCTATCAGTATATGATATTCCTTCATATCAGATTGAAACCTAGAAAAGATCTTGAAAGGGAATACATTATTTGAACTTAAAGTAGTTAAATAAAATGAACATCCAATGAGTTCTCTAAATTATATTTAATTCATAGATTTTCTTTTATAATCCTTACTCTTCATTGTTCCCACTTGTATAAAAGTGGTTAACCCTCTAGATACCACCATTCCAAACCTCTTTGAAACATCCTTAGAATAATTTTCTTATGAAATGAGAATATTACTAGAAGCATGGGTGATTTTTAATCTAAATAAGAACATCATTTCACTAATAAATCAAATCACAAATTCCTTCTTAATTATAGTTAAAAAATATTCCCAAATATTTTTATCATCACTAGGAAAAATAAAATCATCAGCATACACCATTACAATGAGTGATGTGGTATTAATATTCATTATTTTTTCCACAAGTCACTTCGTGAAATTAATGATTCTCAAATACTTATCTATATTTATGTAAAAATAACTTGGGGAGTGTTTTAATATATAAAGAGACTTATTTAGTTTGTAATATCTTATTTCATCATAATGAAACTAGAATCCGTTACGTTTCTCTATGTAAACTTCCACATTAAGATCAGTAATTAAAAATTATGACATCAAATTCACATAAAAATATTTAAATTTTGTTCATTAGAAATAGAAACAAAAATTCTGATTGTTCAAGTCTATCCACTGGTGAAAATTTCTCATCAAAATAAATTCCCTATACTTGTGAATATCCCTTAAAAATAAACTTGTATTTATTTATTATAACACACACATGATTATTATTTTTTTCCAAACCACTCATTTTTTTCAATGATATTTTTCTGAATTGGTCTTAAACCTAATACCCATGTCTCATTGTTCTCCTTTTGATCATACTCTTCTTTCATTGGATGGACCAAATATTTGCCTTAAAAAAATTTCTCCACACTTTTGGGTTCAATATTGGAAAACAATATGGTTTGATTGGTTCCCATTATTTTTTCCATGTTTAAATACTAATATTTTAATCTCTAAGTATATGTTTAACTTCTATATGTTTTCTTTGTCTTTAATTTTTACCTCTCAACTTCTTCCATCCTTAATTATTATAGGTATATATAGAATTTTAATAATCTTCCTAGGGTTGTGAATTTTATTCTTGAACTTATTTTAATTCAACATCAATAACATCATTCTCACTATCTATCACAATAGTTTTATAAACATATTCATTATTTTTATGTATAATAAAATTACCATAAGCACTAAATTTATCTGATTTTATTGTTATGACATCGATAATAACTTAAATTTGTTTTATAATAAAGGAATATTCCTTTATTGACCTTATTAGAAAATTTACTTTCAATTCTATATATACTTTGTATTAAATTTGAACAACCAAAAAATTTAGAGTGTTTAACACTATGTTTCTTCCTAAACAACATTTCATATGGACTTAGGTAAGAGTTGGGTCTCAAAAAGTGTATATTTTGAATAACTTTAATAGTTTTTATTTTCTACAATTAGAAAAATATTGACATGTCATACTACGTTAGAATAGCTCAATCTATGTAAACAACAATTCTATTCTACCGTTAATATACCCTATTTTGTTGAGGGGTGTATGGTGCATTAACATCATGTCTAATTTCATGTTTTTGATTCAATACGATTATCATATCTTAACTCTTTCAATGATAAAACATTTTGTTTTTTATCCATCCTTATGAATATTTTAAAGGTTTATAAATCTCGAGACTTTAGGGACATAAACATAATACATTTAATTTTGGTAATATAATCAATGAAAGTGATGAAAAAACTATCACCACTTCTATAATTCTTTGTCATTGTCCCATACACATCAGTGTGTACCCATTCAAATGGGTCCTCTTTTTGAATATCAAATCCTTTTTGTAATTTTACATCACCATACATTTCTTAAAAGTATTTAAACCTATAGTAGTGTCTTATTTCAATAACGTTAAGTTTCTCAAAGATTATTCTTGGAACAAATTCATCATTTTCAATTTACCAATATGGCCCAATATTCTTTTCCATAAACCATTTTTTTCTTAAAAACTAAAATAAAAATATTAGTTTCTTCTCAAAAAAAAAATTCTATTATGTTCTAAATTACTTTGAGAAAAAAGACCCATCTTTTAGTATTTTTATAAGGAATCCATTTTCCTTAAATCAATTCATTTCAATCATCACAATTTTTGGATGCACTTGATAATTTGTGCACTAATATATCAATAAATAAGACATTGTTAGGACTAAATTAGTTTTTACCAAGTCATATAGTTCCAATTAATTTAACATTAAAATATATTTCATTATCAAATTTAATATACACACCATTATATTTATCTATATTATTCATGTTGTTTAGATATATATGCATTATTGAAGAGTAACCACTATCCATAATCCATGGATTCTCTATTTTTCCCTTTTTAAGAGAAACTTTTACAATATGATCTTATTGATTTTTATTATAAACCTTCCCTATTTTTGTCTGATGATCATATCATACTATTTTAAATGAAATATAATCATTTGAAATATGTTCATACTCACTACATAATCTACATTCTTTTTCAAATCATTCAAATCTATTTTTCATCTCAATATTCATTCCAAAAAATTGATATATGAAATTTTTCATAGCTTGTTGTTATTGATGTTTTCCCCCTATTGTATACTCCTTACATAGATAAAGAAGAGACATATTATTCCAGAATTTTTATACTATATAAACATGCACACTACAACACTAACAGAAACCCTAAAACCATCATGTTTAGTAAAAATGCTATTATTGTACGTCATTATGTCTTTTATCATATTCAATATTATAATGAGTATTTTTAAAAGAACCTTATTGTTTGATTCCTCTCTGTATATTTGAGACTCATATAGAAATTTTATTATAACTTTTCAACTTCTATATATGAGTAGATTTTTCCATTTCCAGTTTTTAAGAGAAATACGATTTCTTATTGTATATCTATAAATTGAGACTTTCTGGTGTAAAATGATATCATAAAATATTTTTAATTCATGTTAACTACAATTTATTTTATAATTCATATATATTTTTTTGTTATAAAATTCACATTTGACTCCAAAATCCTTTTTATAGCTATATTTTTCTTCATATTACTACTTTTCAATCTCAATAATATTTTCCTGCAATTTTTAAACATGCTTATCCCAAAGTATAATGATAAAGGTTATATCAAGAAAAATATTATTATTTCATGAATTATCATGTTTTAATTTTTTCCCTTCCTCAAAAAGATTATATTTTTCATTTTGAACTAGTTTGATTTAATCAATATTCATGTGGATATAAGTGCTCTCATTTCTCAATATTCTAAATTATTTTCAATGCATCTTAATTTCTATCCTCAAAGAATATTATTTGGTTGACTCACCCTCTTCAGTTGAATATTCATTATCGGTGAGTGAATAATCATATAATTAATTATCTAATATGATTTATTAATTCATGAGAATGTTATGAGAATGTTTTCAATGTGTTTCCTCATCATCATTATAAGAATTATAGTAAGGATTTCCTTCTTAAATAGACAAAAAATTTATTATATAAAAAATTTCTTTGTGATTTTTTCTTCCCTCTCACCCGTGATTGTGATCTTACTTTATATGATAAAACCCATCAATTTGTTAACTTCTGGGGACAATTTGTTGAGAAATAACCTGTTGGGAATGTATTGTCTCAATAACACCTTATAAATCTTATTGATTTTGATGCTCACAAATACCCTTGTTTTTTTACTAATGATATTACATTAAGTGTATTTTAGGAAATTAATATTCTTTATATTACTTATTTTGGAAATATATTAAAGCTTATTATTCACATGGAATATTTGGAAAAGTGTTTAGAATGCTCCTAACCATATTCTAAAAGCACTATTCATACCATATGCTGAAGAACATAACATAAAGAACAAAACCTATTTTTGTATTATACCTTATGATGAAAGATCATCACATATGGTTAATCCACCCTATGTTGACAGAAAATTATGGATAAAGAACATTATGTTTGGATGAAAAATTATGTTTGAAAAAGAGAAAAAGTATGGTTAAATAACCCTATATAAGTATGGAACCTTATGTTTGAGAAGAAAACATATGGATCATCAACCTTACTTTTGTGATCAACCTTATGATATTAACATTACGTTCATAAAATGAATGCTACTTAGTTGAAACCTATGTTTGGTGTTTTTTTCATTTTGTGAAGGAACCTTACATTTGACTTTTCATCACCAGAGATTTGAATTTACGATTTTATTAGAGTTTCATGGAACAATCTTTAAGAAATATCAGGATGATTTAAAGCTTGTTTTTGAACGATTCAAAGCACATTATGATTAATTAAAATAATAATATTATGTAAAGACCCAGAAATTCCGTGGAAAAATTTTCACGTAATTTTCATGTCTTTATAATATAAAGTTCTTTAATCCTTCATCTGCTATTAAAAATTCTTTGTCTGATTTCATCTGTCCGATTGACTCAGTATGGTGAACTCAGGATTTCTCTATCCAATTCTTGTACAATGATGATCTCAAAAAGTTATATAAGGTATTTTATATATGAAATTCTATCTATATTTTTTCTAATTGAACTTTATTTAGTGATCATCATCTCTCTCTATATGGTTGACTTCATACTTCTCTCCTTCTGGTACAACTCAAATTTATCTCAAACTTTGTACACCCTTTCTCTGTCTTGAGAAACTTATTATTTCTCCATATTATGAAATAAAAATTCTCTATATGATGAAATAATATATATATTTCCATTTAATGAATCTTTATATATTTCATCTATCCTATGGGCTTTGTAAAGGTTTATCATATGAAATTTTTATGCTTAGAACTTCTCAATTCGATCATCTTGTATCTAAGATTTGTAACTCAACCTTTGTATAACCACAAATCCATGTATTCATAACTTGAACTTTGTACAGATTCATCTCTACCCATTAACATCAGTTTTATCTATCTAATAATATAAGTCTGGAAGACTCATAATGTTTGTACAACTTCAACCTTTGCACAAACTCATCAACAATCATGAATAACTTCATGATGTTTGGTACTTTAAAGGTCATTAATGAATCATATGAATTTATAAGGAAGGTAACTCAAAATTTATTATGATAAAACACAAATCACTTTAACCTTAAACATAAAAACATTTACAGAAATTTTTTGACAACAAATACCACAATATTTACAAAATCAACCTAAAGGATCTTTACTTTCCTTTCTAAGTATAATAATTGGCTAAAATAGGATAATCGAAAGTTACTCATCTATAGTATGACCTAATCATTGGATAATATAAGTTTTACATTACTTTCTTACCTTATTCAAGACAATCTATGGGCAACCCACCTTTTCATGAAATAAATCATTTGGATGATCGAGGTTTTGAAAAGTGCCTATTTACAAGGAATATAACACATAGTATTTTGAATAGGATTTAATATCACCATATTATCTCATGTTATCCACTCTATGTATTCATTATTCTGATGATTCAGTTTTGGTATCCTATTCCCTATACTAAATCAATATATCCTGTCCATATTGATGTATAACTCTTTACACAACCAACATTTTGTGTTACTCACCCAAAAATAGAATCCAAAAATATGCACATATATCCAAATTCATCTCATACATAAATTAAATGAACTCTTCATGTAAAGGGTTATTATTATATTATACTGACAATCTTTGAAATGAGTATGTCCGAAGCCACAGATAGATAACTCCAACCTTTCTAGAATAAGGTGTGAGCCTTAGACCTAGTGGGAAGTCCAATCCAAACCCCTATATCAAAGGATACTTACTCAATATATAATCCAATTCCTCATAACTATAACACATAATATGTATAAAATATTCCCAACAACTAAATTCAAGCTAATAACTCTAATTAAAAACTTAGGTCAAGGTAGATGAAAACAAAATCTTATATTGTCATACCTAGCATGTAATGTAGGGATTGTCAATTTTTAAGAATTATTTTATCATAAAAAATAAAAAAATAAAATTATTCATAATATAAAGAATTTAAAACCCAGAATAACAAATAAGGAAATATCCTTTAAATAAATGAATGCTTTAAATATTTGAAGATGTGATAATAAATTATGAACAATTCATGAAAAAACTTAATTATAAACACTTTATAATTTTAGATATTTATTATGAAAATTCCATAATTATTTAATATAAATTATTTATATTCATTCTATAATATGAACTTTTCATATCATTCATTATATGTCATTTTTATTAAAAATTATGATATTATTATAAGAATTTTACAATTCAATTTATATTATGTAAACCATTACATAGTCTAAACATCATATACTTACAAATTATTCAAACCTTGATAATATCAATCATCAAAATACTTTTGATGTAGTTTAAATAATATACCAAAATAAGACCCCTTAATTTTAACTATTCAAATTAAGCTTTATGAACTATTCGTTATCTTGAAAATATAAACACTTTATATTTAGACCTTATTTTAAAATTTATAAAATATTTATAGATTACGCTTTATGATTTATAAATAAATAAATAATTTATTATTCACTATGCATGCCCTATAATTTTGATAAAAGGTATTTAATATTATCTATTAATATTTAAGAAGTATTTATTAATAAATATTTCAAAAACATTTATTTAATTCATTATGAACTCTTTATAATTAAATAATTTATAAACTCATTATAAATTGATAATATTCCTAAAATTCCATTCTTCCATTATTTATAAATATTTTATAAATTATTAACTCAATTCAAAATTAAAAATAAAGAAAAATGATTTTTTTCCTTATACATCATATTTTATGATTTTCCTGAATTCATAAGACGCGACTAACATGCAACCACACATAAAATATTTATGTTTTATCTATTATATTTTATGATAGATAATTATATCATAAAATATGATATCACATATACCTAAGGTAACTGCCTTGTCACACATTACGACAGATGCATATATCATCAAATATGATATAGCTTATGTATAATATTTTTCCACAAAATCATATTTAACAATATTTATCACATCATATTAATGATAAAATGCAATTTTTTTTCATTTACATACCGTATAATTCATATTTTATGATTGGATAGATTCTTATGTTATGACCAACATAAATATGTGATTTTAAACTATATCATGACTTATGATATCCTATATTATATTTCATGATATAGAATGTACATAACAAAAAATATATCATATTTTATGATAGCCTTTATAGAAGTGTAATATGATTTATATATTCTTAATCTCAAGCATGATTTCTTAAATCTAAATGCATGGGATTCTTTGATACCACTGTTGAGATTCCTATAGGAAAAAAACTTTATAGAACATGCTGAAGTGATGTAAATTTCATCTAAAGACCACCCAAGTATAGATAAATGAAATAAATAAAAAATAGAAGTGAAGAAACACTGTAAAACAATACCATTCACCAAAGTGAATCAAAATCTATATTCCATGGTTTATGATGATAACAAAAAAGACCATTCCCTCTATAGTGCATATATGCCCAAAACTGAATCATTTGTCTTATTAATAGGATCTATCAACCTCTCTGATGTGCTATCACCTTGGTGTCATTTGGGGGTAGATGATGAGAGTCAAGGGCTATGGAGCTTTGTTCGCTTGTTATGAAAGCACCCATACCAACTATCATCACAAGGAAGTGGGTTTTATAAGGACTTGAGGATGATATTCAATGGAATTATATTTACTCATGAGTTATATTGCATGAGTAAATACTAAATTCAACCAACTCATCCAAATTATTCATCCCATGAATGAGTGAATCTCCTGTGCATTAAAACTCTTATAATGCTTCTCTTAATGATAACATCATGGAAGATTAATGTTTGGAAACCCATTTAATTGATAGAGTGAATAATATGTTGGATATTATAATGAGATATAGTCATACTATATGAATACATGGGTTTTCATGTATTGATGAAGGAAATAGAATGAAATCTTATTTCATTCCATGACTTAAGATATCAACATGTCATATAATATGATAAAACAATTAGTGACATGGTTTCATAAACCATGTAGTATGATATCTTCAATCATATAATACAATTTCCCCATATGCATCATATGTATAAATGGGTCTAAATCTTATCTTATGATTTCTTATATAATAAAAGGAATTATAACCTATATACTTATATTTATCTCATATAAATAAGGGATTTAGGGAATATTCGTTTCAAAGATAACATGCAATTATATGATAGTGGCCAAATGAGTGAAATATGAATCATTGTATCTTATCAAGAGTTTATAAGATACAACCCATAACATAATATTTTTTTTTTAAATTTCAATGTTGTGGCATGATTTTCTAAGAAACTTGGGTGAGAAAGGGATTAAAGTTTTGAAAAATAAGAGAATGATGAAACTTGATCATGTGGAGTATGAAACATTTAAAGAGTGAATCCTTGAGAAATAAAGGTTTATTTCAATACAAAAGGAAGAACACCAAAGAATGAGAAGTTATAGATAGTTCATACGATATATGAAGGAAAGATATGGTTTAATAACATAGAGGGTCATTATCTTACCTTCATAAATTTTGAAAAGCAAAAGGAAGGGGTTTTATTTCTCAAGCACAAGTCAGTAGTATTATAAATATTTAATTGATTTAGTTCTATAGTGGAAAGAGATTCTAGTTTATATTTTTAGTTCTTAAGGTCGAATAGCGGTAGGGAGTAAGAAAGTAGACAGTTCCAATGATTTTTTGAGAAGAAATGAATTTATTTTGAGAATATGGTGCCTAGAAATCGAGAACAAAAACAGAGTGGTGGAGTAGATGAACCAGACGCTACATGAGAGAACCTTAAAAATGAGAATTAATTTCAGGTTTCCAAAGGATTTTTTGAAAAAAACTTCTGAATTGTGTGGTATATCTCATATGTATAAGCATTTACACACCACTAAGGAAACAAATTCTTGAAGAGTTGTGGGTCAGAAGAAATGTTGATGTATCCCACCTCAAAATATTTAGATACATTTTCTATGTTCATGTTGATACCAATTAAAGGGATAAATTAGAATCAAAGTCATGAGAATTGTTTTTTGTAACTTAGGAAATAAAGACTTTAGATTTTGGATATGAGATAATGATATTTAGAAGGTTATCAAAGCCTAATTTTTCACTTCAGTGAAGGGATCCTATAGAAGAATAAAATATTTTTAGAAGATGGAACCAAGAATAATGAATCAATAGATCATACTATGGTTGATCTAAATAGAAGTCTATAAATTATGATTAGTTTAGGAAGCACTCACGTTCTGAAAGAACCAGATAGTTCAGAAGGAGAAATTTCAGATGGAGGTCAAATTCTAAAGGCTCAACTAGGACCATACAAATCAAAAAGATTTAGGACTATGAAAGATCTAGGATTAGTTTTAGAAAATTTAGTTTCGTAAGGAGTACAACCATAGGAGTTAAAGCAGTCTACCAAAGTCATAAGACTAATTCAAAGGTTTTAATTTGGATTACATTATCTAATTTTCACAGACAGTGGAAAAATCGAATTACCAAAATAAATGAAAAGTATTAATAATGAAAAATATCAAGAGTTAGTAACAAAGGAAGGGGTGGAATTCTTACATTATTTTGGAACATGGGAGCTTTGAGAAATTTCTTTAGGGAAAAAGGAATTGGAAAATAAATGGGTCTTCCAGTTGAAGGAAGAATCATATGGTAGGAAGTGATACAAGTCAATTTTAGTTGTAAAAGGATTTCAATAAAAGGAATAAGTAAAAATTGGTGAAATTTTATATCTAGTTAAGCACACAATAATCTTGATAGTTCTTGGAATTCTTGAAGAAGAAGGCTTGCATCTTGAATTGTTAAATGTGAAAAATAATTTTCTATATAGAGATTTAGATGAAGAAATTTACATGGAGAAACTTCAAGGATTCAAATAATCCATATAAATAATGATGTCAAAAATTAAGTAGAGTCTTTATGGGTTAAATCAAGTACCCAAACAATGGAAATAGAAGATTTCTTCCTTTATATTAGAATGGAATTTTATCCTGTTCAATGTAGATCAATTTAACTACAAGAATATTTTTGATGACGGGAGATTCATTATACTTCTATTATATTTGTATGAAATGATATTGATAGGTCTAGATAATAAAAATATTGAAGAGTTGAAGGTTGAGTTATTTAGAAGGTTCAAGAAGAAGGATTAAGAGGAAGCTAAAAAGGTTTTAGGGAAGATGATCTAGAGGGACTGGAAGCACAAAAATTTGATGTTGTATCAATGGGAGTACATTAAGAAAATAGTGGAAAGGTTATAAATGTCTGATGCCAAAACTATCTCTACCTAATTATCCAAAAATTTCAAACCATCTAAAGAGAAGGTGCCAAGAATGGAAGATGAGACTAAGTACATAGAAAAGGTTCCTTATGCATCAATGGTTGGAACTGTTAGGCATGTCATGATTTTTTCATGGTCAAACATTTCTCATGTAGTGGGATTAATTATTAGATTCATGAAAAATACAATAAAGGAGCACTATGAAGTTTTTAAGTGAATATTATGATATGTAAAATGTTTCGAGCATTGGAATTATGTTTTAGAACATATGATCTGTTATACGGGTATGCTCATTCAAAATTTAGAGGAGATGTGGATACTCAAATAAGTATCATGAACTATCATAAGTTGAATGTAAAGACTCTAATTAGTATTTTCACCATCAAAAATAGAATTAGAGTATGTAGACACAGTTGAAGTTGGGAAAGAAATGTTATGGTTAAAGGGTTTGTTAGAGGAGATCAGAAGGAAGTAGAGGAACAAAGTGTTATTCTATGATAGAGTGTGATCCATCTTGAAAGGAATCAGGTGTATCAATTTGAATTTTCATCCCACATGGGTATAAATAATAAATATATAAGTGTTTAACTAAATAAAAAAACATATTCAACAAAAGTATCACTTCATCTAGAAGTATGTGGAAGGAGTTCTAGAGAAACATAAGATAAAAGGAAGTTGAAATCTGACTAATATACTAACTAAGGTTGTAATATGGTAAAAGTATAAAGAAAATATGTGCCACAATGGGACTTGGGTGATTGAGGAGAAAGGATATAGAACTACTGATTGTTGTTGTGAAAAAGAGGAAAAAATTATTTAAGTTTTACAAAGGACTTGGTGGTGAATCCAAGGAAACAATTATCAAGTGGGAGATTGTTATGTTATGGTGATAAATGTTTTGTAGATAAGTATTGGAAATTATGGAAGGATTGTTTACATAAGTTACATGAGTATATTTGGATGAAGAAATGATCAACGAACCCAGTAAAGTCTGGAAGCAGAAGCTAGAGCAGGCAACAATGACTGAAGAGTACTGGTTTGGGATGATAGAAGTATGATAGAAGCTATGACTAACATAGAAGTAACACTGATGGATACATGATAATAATCAAAGTTGTTCAAATGATAATTAAGAAGCATTATAGGTCTATGTAAGAATAACCTGCATTTTTCACCGAGGATCAGTATTTAAGGTGATGGAGTTGTCAATTACTTTGAACAGATGAGGGTTATATATAAAGATTGAGAGGTGGTGATGTCATATGTGAAGATAAGAAGGGGGTGGAACCGACTAGAATTATATATAAATAGATGATTTAAGAACACATTTTTAGTCAAAAAAATTTAATCTCTTTATCTCTCTCTCATTATTTAATAAAGAGTAGAGTAATTTCTCTAATGAAATAGGATCAAGTTCACAAACACATAAATTCATTTGTTGTTCCATGTTGTGTGTGAGAGTTATTTTGTGATTTTTCTTATGCCTTAATTATGGAAGGTCTATGTGATAAATGTGATTAAATGAGATATGTTGAAGCTAAGTTCCATCATCTGGACATTTAAATCAGGTGTGGACTATTATGGAATGTTCTGACCTTGTTTCATAAGTCAGGTTCCAGAATTTGGGTTCCTTATCAAAACAAAACATTTATAGAAGTAGAAGTTATTAAATATCTGGGGATCTATTTCTGATGTGTATACCAAGTGTCGACTCAATGATGTGGAGGTATTTTTATATATCATATATAAATTGAATGAAAATGAGTTTCTCTAGTTTTTATATTTCTATGAGATGTTACTATACATTGGTGGAGGATTTATGGTGGTAATAAAGACAAGAATTTGATATCATGGGCTGACTTCTAGAGTTAATTCTTAAAAGTGTTTTTAACAACCATTCTCAGGGTATATCTTGAATAGGACTTTCTATCCATTCAGTAAGTTAGTTCATACATGTGAGAGTTTTCTATATGATTCAAGAATCTTATCATGTATTCTCCTAACATGATTTTGAATGAGTTGAAATCTCAATATTTTGAGTCAACTACACTACTTGATATTCAACATTAGGTGACTTATCACATATTGATAATGTATTTGGAGGTGGTAGAAATGATAAAGGTGGTTGAAAAAAATCTTTCATATCAAGTCAAGACTAAAAGAGATGCCAACCATTCTAGCGTTTAATCTCAGGGTAAGAGTGTTCACCATTCTAGATCATTTAGATATTAGTGTAGCATAGAATAATGACCAGACTAATAATGAAGATCATGCACGAGTATTTATTGAAAATCTAGAGTGAGATGGTGGATGAATTAACCTGGAATGTTGAGTGTAAACCTCAGTGTTATAGATACCTCTGAGACATTTTTCATAGCAACAAGATAAGTGACCTCTTAAAGTGATAGAGAGAACCGTAGAAAGAACCATAGAAATCCAAAAATGTGACAGAGAACTACAATATGAATAAAAAAACTAGAACTATGGGTTCACCATGAATTCCAAGAAACTCCCTATAACACCCAAATATTTTGAAAATAAATATTGAGTGCATTTTATAATCTATCCATTAAACACAACTTTTCCTCTATTGTGTTTGGAATTTCGAATAATGGTCATCTAGAGTTGTGACCAGTAAGTCATTTGGAGTCTGTTAGAACAAACTTGATTTTTGGTGAATAGTAACATACCCATATGAATAGTAATAAGAATAGTAATATGACCTTTATGAATATTAAATAATGATATTATTTTATTTTCTTAAGATAATAAGATAATGAGATCTTAATTGATTTTTCAATGTGATATAAAACTAATTATACCTTAAAATTGTTATTTTTTCGAATTAACTATGATTTTATTTAAAAATTAAATTAATAATATTTAGAAAATTATTTTTGAAAAATGGATTTTATGTTTCAATTATACAAATTGAAAAATGGTAGTGGTGAATTTTTAGGATTTTTCTAAAATACTTGAATTTTTAGTGAATAGTAAAAAATACATTTTTGAGTTTCGGTAGTTTAATGACATCATAATGACATAATAATTAAAATTAAAAGCTGTTAGACTTGTTTATAGTAAAATATGACATGAGGTTTCTCAAGTGGGTAAAACTATTGGCAAATACCATGGGAGAGCCCATGGTTTGTCAAAAACTACTAATGAGGGGTCCCTTTAAAATTATTAAAAAAACTCCTTCTCTTTTTCTATAAATACCCACTCATCCATTCGTTTTATTTCATTACAAATCCATATTCCTCGAATATCTGACGGTTTTACCTCTCTAGTAGTCCTCCCAAGGTGTCCTTAATCCTCAATGTCCCAACCATCACATCCTAGGAGTTACTCTACAAGGTAAGGGAATCCTTCACCCTCCTCTTTTAGTCGACACTTATTTTATGTTATCTCTTTGGATTCCCATTATAATATGTTGGGGTTTGATTTTATGTATTATTATTACTGTCCTTTTTTATTTCAATATGATTAGATACCCTTTTTCTATCATCATTTCATTTTATGAAATTTTAAGCGATGCCGTTAGGCTGTCAAATTTTCATAAGGGATCTCTCACCTTTTCTATTATTTTAAAGATCATCTATTTTCTTTTTATCTACTCACATACTCTATCAAAATGACCATGATAAACTCCATTAATATCTATATAATAGAATAATATCTTGTGAATGGAAGAACCATCACCAATATTCTTACTCCCTCCATTTTATTTTTATAAACGAAATCAACGTCCATGAGGTTCCAATTTATAACCTTTGTGGACGACGAAGTTTTGTTCTTCAATTTCTACTTCATTCTTGGTCATGAGACCATTTTAATGGTTTAACTATACTATAATACATGTATCATAACCTAATTAATATTCAGTAACCAGTATATGTACATATTATTAAATCATATGACAAAACTAGTTCATAATAATCCAAATATCGCCAAATAATCGAAGTGGTTGTCATCTAATGATTCATCCTCATTCCATGTAAAAAAATGGTGTAAATGACCATTAAAAATTATTTATGTTCATAAATAATATTTAGTCTCAATTCTGGATATTTACAACCATTCCACATGGAATTCATTACTTAAAAAGAAGTGAACTGATTATGAAAATCAAGAAAACAAACACTCAAGAATGACGGAATTCATTATAATAACTTATAAATAATAACATAAATGAACTAAAAATAATTATGATAAACTGAATAAATTTATATTAGGTTCTGAAATAAGTTATTTATATGTATAATTTCATATTCCAGGACCTTAAGTTCAATAGGGGAACACATTCAGACTTAAGGTAAGGGTTTTTCCACCTGAACTTCCATTTCCATTCGGTTTATTTTCATTATCTAAATTAACTCAATGAAATTATTATGTATTATTATATACTCATCATAAATTCTGTTTGAGTGTTCTATATATGTACAAAAACCATAATACTTTTTTATTTTATGGTTAGTTACATGTTTTAAAAGGATCTTTCAAATTGTTTCCGAAATACAAGCCCGATTCAAGGGAATATCTCAATTTCTTACCTATTTTCAAGGGAAATATCTAATATGTTTTTGGAAACCATTATATCCATAAAATTAATAATTTTTTATGAAAATAATATCTTACTTCACTTATGGTTTTATACAAATATTTTTTCAAAAGAACTCTTCTTTTCAAAGTAAAAGAGTATTTATTTCAAGAATTGCTCGAAGATTTTATAAGAGTATCGTCCTCTATTTCAACACTCTTGTTGATCATTATGTATTATTTGGATTATTATTCCATTTTATCATCTACTATATTTAATTTAATGGTTTATGATTATTTTTTCTATTGATTTTCTATCTTAAAACCATCCACCAGTTTACTTTGAATGGTTAGTGTTTTTGCTTAATGTTTGGGGAAAGCTATTTACATTTCATATATTAGTTTCAATATGAATGTGTATGTTTATTATGTTTTTACCATTCATATAAAGAATTAATTGAACAAATTAGGTGTTGGTTGGGCCCTGCTATATCCCCTTGGTGCATCTGTAGGTCTCATTAGACAAACTACAGTCTTGGCACAAGGCCTTGACAAAACGATTATTTATGGTATTGGCACGAGGCCTTGATGGTATGGTTATATTGTCCCGCATTATGCATTCCCTCACTGTGAATATAGTATTTATGGTTCATGTGGTCATTCTACTAGTAGAATACCCATGATTCTGTTATGTTATGGCAATATTTACTCAGCTCATATTTCTACCATATTATGTTCAAGTTTATTTCTAAAGGCATGTGTTTTCAATTATTCACCATGTCTAATGTTTATGTTATCTTCCTCTGTGTTGCTTACCCTTACTAAGAATTTGAACTCACCCCTTTATTATGTTTCATTTTCATAGGGAAAAAATAATTCTATTATGAATGACATGCTGAAATAATCTAGGAGTTATGGAAGTTGTATAAGGAGTTTCTATGTTGTTTTGCATTTCAAGTTGTAATGATGAACTTATGTATGTATCTTGTTTCCAATAATACTAAACTACTTGGTCCTTTGGGATGCTTATTCCTTTTTTGTATGCCAATGTAACCAATAACGCACCGGCTCCGGGTAACTGGGGATGGATCCTTACAGTTGGTATCATAGGAAGTTTAGTAGAATACGTAGAAACTAGATTTAGAAAATGTAGAATTAGGGAAGAGTCCATAAGTTAGTATTTGAGGATACACATATAGTAACATCTTGGTATTTTGGTAAGGAATAGATTATGTGAATATTTCAAGCAATACATCCCTGTCTGGATACGATCTGGTAGAGGTGGCTTAGGCACAGATGTATCTAGGGGTAAAACTCGAAAAAACTGCTTTGAGATAGACTATAACAGGAATTGGTGCATGACAACGGGCCTTGCTGCACTCTTGGTTACGAAACTCCCAGTGGATATGCTTAGGATAATTCACATTTTCATTACAAGCCATTATGAAGGATTAAAATGTAAAATTTTCCTCAAAGAAACCATTTTTGTGAATATATAATTAGCCATGCGTAGGATCTCAATTTTTGCTAAGTATTTTGTTAAGTTAAGATTATACATTATGATTCATAACCTAATCTAGTGTATGCCATTATCTAGAGATGGAACCTAGTGGAAGGAATGTAAATCTCACAAACGCACGTGTCCCCTGTAGGGATTTATCTCTGATGCAAGATAATGATATTGGATCTGGTTCTAAGAAACTCATAACTATACTTGGACAGCTTACTCAGGTTATGAATAATAACCTTACTCATATAGAGAATCCAGATCCACCATGTGGAGGAGCTATGTTAGATCGTTTTATGTGACAACAACCTCCATCATTTAATAGGATTACAAACCCGTTTGTAGCAGAGCAGTGGATATGTTCCCTTGAGAAGATGTTTTTCACTTTGGGATGTAACGAAAGAGAGAAGGTTGTCATGGTAGTTTATCGTCTAACGGGTGATGCAGATCAGTGGTGATATTTAATCTAAAACAAAAAGGAGGAGGATGAAATAGAATATATGGAATGGAGGGATTTTAAGGAAATATTATTATAAAAATATTTCCCTCGTGAACAACGAGCAGATATGGAGAGGCAATTCTTGAATCTAAGGCAAAAGGGGGATGAAAATGTTTCCAAGTATGAAGCTAACTTTACAAGGCTATAAAGGCATGTTGCGAACTACATATATAATCCAATGAGAAAAATTGATCAATTCTTTGATGGTTTAAAACCATTCCTCCAAAGGGATCTTGTTTCCCAAATATTTGAATCATATGAAGATATAGTCTCAAGTGATATCAAGAAAGAAAATGAATTCTCTAAGTGTTATGACTTTAAAAGAAATCAAGAGAAGAAGAGGGCTGCTGAAAACTTTGGGAAAGGAAATAAGGGAACGGGGAAGAAGGGAAGAGTTTAATTTCCTTCATGCAGTAATTGTGGGAAGAAACACCCTGACACTTGTCTGAAGGGAATGTGAGTCTGTTACAAGTGCGGAGAAAAATGCCACCTATATCGAGATTCTAAGGGGAATAAATAAGATACCAATGTTCTGTGCTACAACTACATGGAGATGGTACATTATGCACATGAATTTCCTAAGCGTCAGGGAAATTTTCCCCAAAGAAAGGGAGAAAGGCCAAGCTTATGCGGTCACAACTGTGGAGGTTGAAGTTCCTAATGAAGTGGTGGCTGGTACATTGATTGTTTCATCCAATATAGCCAATAATTTATTTGATTTTGGATCATCTCATTCATTTATATCATGAAAATTTTCCAAGAAAGTTAGATATGTCTAATTTGATTTAATAAAGGAGTTATGAGTCAAAACTCTTAGTGGATGTATCATTCCAACAAAGGCGTGTCGATTAGTCCCCCTTGTGACACATAAATGTGATTTAGTTTCTAACCTTATCATTATACCAATGGTTGACTATGATATAATTCTCGGTATGGATTGGCTATGAAATTATGATGCGAAGATATATTGAAAGAAAAAGGAAGTTACAATTTTTGAGAATGGTGTATAATCCCTTATTTTTAGAGTAAAAACCTCACCATGTGATTCTCATCTAGATGCACCCCTAGTAGCTCTACTAAATTAAATTATTAGGGAGGAAGGGAATAAAATAAATATGGGTGAGGAGAAGAATGTAAAGATAGAGGACGTACCTATTGTGAAAGAATATGTTGACATCTTTCCAGAGGATTTACCTGGACATCCTCCAGAGTGGGATATTGAGTTTTCCATTGACTTAATTCTGGGTTCAAGGCCCATATCAAAGACCCCTTATAGACTGACCACTATGGAGTTAGTGGAACTAAATAAAAAACTAGATTAATTAAGTGATAAAGTATTTCTTCACCCTAGTGTTTCTCTATGGGGTGCCCCAATCCTCTTTGTCATGAAGAAAGATGGATCCATGAGGTTGTTTGTTGATTATAGAGAAATCAATGCTATTACAATAAATAATAAGTATCCTCTTCCATGAATTGATGATTTATTCGATCAAATTCATGGAGCCCAATATTTTTCTAAGATTGATCTTCGATCTGGATATCATCAGTTTCTTGTGAGGAAGGAAGACATTCCAAAAACAGCTTTTCAAACCAGGTACAAGCATTATGGTTTTACAATAATGCCATTTGAACTAACTAATGAACCATCTGTCTTCATGGATCTAATAAACAGAGTTATCAAGTATTAGCTTGATGACTTTATAGTGGTGTTTATTGATGATATCCTGGTATAATATAAAAGCTATGAATATCATTAAAGTCACTTGCGCACTATTCTGAAGACACTTAGAAGAAATAAATTATATGGGAAGTTTAGAAAGTGCGATTTTTGGCCCCAATCAGTTTCTTTTCTAGGCCACATTATCTCTAAGGATTTAATATCTATAGATCCTATGAAGATAAAGGATATGCCTGAATGGCCTACTCCAACAAACGTAATTGAGGTACGTAGTTTTATTGGTTTAGCTGGTTATTATCAGCGTTTTGATCAGAACTTCACTCGTTTAGCCAATCCAATGACCAAGATCACATGAAAAGGGGTTAAGTTCATATGGACAAAGGAATGTGAAGAATGTTTTGAATAATTGAAGAGGAGGTTAATGAACGCTCTGATACCAACCCTACCATCGGGGAATTATGGGTTTGTTGTCTATAGCGATGCATCAAAGAAATGACTTTGTTGTGTCCTTATGTAGAATGATTGAGTGATTACCAATGCATCTAGACACCTAAAAATTCATGAACAAAACTATCCAACTCATGATATTGAGTTAGCAGTGGTAATATTTGCTCTGAATATTTGGAGACATTACCTCTATGGATAAAAATGTGAGATATATACAGATCATAAGATTTTGAAAAATATATTATCACAGAAAGAACTCAACAATGGACAAATGAGATGGATTGAGCTACTCAAAGACTATGATTGCACAATACACTACCACCCAGGGAAGGAAAATAAGGTAGAAGATGCTTTGAGTAGAAAGTATCATGGAGTTCCGAATAAGATAAGAGTTGAAAGGGATCCTTTGTTAACGGATATAGTAAAGATGGATATGGGAATTATCAAGGAATGTAACACATCAATACTTTTTCAGATAGTTTCCAAACCTTCTTTATTGGAGAGGATAAAAAGTTCTCAGGATGATGATGAGGAATTTAAAAAGAAAATTAATGCTGTAAATGATGGGAAGTTGACTGAATTCGTATGTGAAGGTGGAATTTTGAAATTATAGAAGAGGCTTTGTGTTCCCTCTATTCCCAAGCTAAAGAGGGAACTATTGGAAGATGCACATAGCTCTAATTTCTCTATACACCCTGGTATCAAAAAGATGTATCGAGATCTCAGAGAAAACTTTTAATGGGACAATATGAAAAGGGATATTGATGAATATACTCATTGTTCCTGGTATGTCAATAAGTGAAGGGTGAGAGGAAAATGTCTAATGAGATGATGCAACCACTACCCATACCAACATGGAAGTTGGAGAAAATTAACATGGACTTTGTCACTGGACATCTAAGGACATCTAGAGGAAACAACACTATATGGGTCGTTGTGGATCATCGTACAAAGACAACTCAATTCATCGCGATTCGAGAGGACTTATCATTGGATCAACTTTCATGGATTTACATCAAAGAAGTGGTAAGGCTGCATAGAGTACCACTATCTATTGTATCTGACTGTGATCCTAGATTCACCTCAAGGTTCTGGAAAAGTCTCCAACATGCTCTAATAACTGAATTGAACTTCAGTATGGCCTATCATCCTCAAACTGATGGCCAATTTGAGCGGACTATTTAGACACTGGAATACATGTTGAGAGCATATTCTATGGAATTCAAAGGGGGATGGGAACAACATCTTCCACTGGTTGAATTCTCCTACAACAATAGTTTCCACTCGAGTATCTGAATGGAACCATATGAAGCCCTTTATGGGAAAATGTGCAGAACACCAGAGTGTTGGGATGAAGTTGGTGAGCATAAGCTACTAGGACCTGAAAGGGTTGAAGAAATTGTGGAGAAGTTGAAAACCATTCAGCAGTATATCAAGGCAACCCAAAGTCGACAGAAGTGTTATGCGGATAACTATTGAAGAGACCTCAAATTCAAAGTTGGAGACCTGGTATATCTATGAATATCTCCATGGAAGAAGTTCATTAGGTTTTGGAAGATAGAAAAGCTAAGTTCCAATTATATCGGCCCCTTTCTGATCCTTGATTGAGTCAGAGCTGTGGCCTATTGACTAGCACTTTCACCTACCATGTCGAAAGTACATGATGACTTTCATGTATCCCTCTTAAGGAAGTACATACTAGATCCTTCACATGTACTCTTTTCAGAGGTGGTACAGTTGGAGGATGATATTTCCTATGAGGAGAAGCCAGTGAGAATCTTGGATCATAGAGACAAAGTTCTATGCAACAAGACTACTCATCTGGTCAAGGTACTATGGTGAAACGATAAGTACGAAGAGGAAACATGGGAACTGGAGGAAGCAATGAAGGAAAAGTACCCCCACCTGTCTTTGGCCTAGATTGTAAAATGAAATTTTGAGGACAAAATTTTTGTAAGGAGGGGAGAATGTAACACCCCAATATATTGAAAATAAATATTGAATGCATTTTATAATCTATCCATTAAACATAACTTTTCCTCTACTATGTTTGGAATTTCGAATAACGGTCTTCTAGAGTTGTGACCAGTAAGTCATTTGGAGTCTATTAAAACAAACTTGATTTTTGGTGAATAATAACATATCCTTATGAATAGTAATATGAATAGTAATATGACTGAAGAACCTTTGTGGTGTTTTGTTTAACAAAGTTTTGTATTTGTTGACTACTAATCTTTTTTTGTTGAAGAATGTTTTTGAGTTATAGAAAGTTGAAGTTGTTGGTTGCTGAATATTTCCTTAAAGAAGATTATATTAAAGAATAAGATGTCAGAAGTTAAGAAAGTATCTCAAACTTTCTTAACAAAATTAGACGATGATTTACTGATCTTAAAGTTCTCACAAATCATGAAAAGCTTCATGATACAAGCTGTTGAAGAAATGGTGAAAAGGACTGATGTTTTTCACTAAGAAAAATTCTGAGAAAATTCAGAGTCTGCTTCGTGAGCCAGGAATTCGGAGTCTACTTGCTGAGCCAAAAGTTCAGAGTCTACTTGCTGAGCCTTAAGTTTGGAGTCTACTTGCTAAATGTGAAGTTTGAAGTCTACTTGATAAACGTGAAGTTAGGAGTCTACCACCTGAGCCTGAAATTCTTAGTCTACTTGCAGAGCCTGAAGTTCATAGTCTACTTGTTGAGCCTGAAGTTCAGAGTCTAATTTCTAAACTAGAAATTCAGAGTGTACTTACTGAACCAAAAATTCAGAGTGTACTTCCTGAACCAGAAATTCAGAGTGTACTTCCTGAACCAGAAATTTGGATTTTACTTCCTAAACTAGAAATTTGGAGTGTACTTTCTGAACCAGAAATTCGGAGTGTACTTCCTGATCCAGAAATTTGGAGTGTACTACCTGAGCTAGAAATTTAGAGTGTACTTCCTGATCCAGAAATTCAGAGTTTACTTCCTGAGCCAGATATTCAGAGTGTACTTCCTGAGCTAGAAATTCGGAGTGTACTTCCTGAACAAGAAATTCAGAGTGTACTTCCTGAACAAGAAATATGGAGTGTACTTCCAGAACCAGAAATTCGATTTGTATTTCCTGAGCCAAAAATTCGGAGTGTACTTCGAGAGCCAGGAATTCAGAGTGTACTCCTGAGCCAGAAATTCAGAGTGTACTACTTGAACAAGAAATTCGGAGTGTACTTCCTGAACCAGAAATTCATAATGAAAATCCTGAGCAACATACTGAGAAATTCAGAAAGACAATCCTGAGGAACATGCTGAGAAATTCGGAATGACAATCCTGAGCAACATACTGAGAAATTTCGAATGACAATTCTGAGTTCAAGAAAACCATAATTTCAACTTTGCTTAAATCTAGGAGAAATATAAGGAGACTTGAAGAAGTCAAAGATTGAAGATTAAATGCGAGAGGTTTGCAGAGTTTTTTTAAAATTTTAAGAAGCATGAAAGTTTTTCAAGATTCCCACCTTTGTTTTCTGAGTTGCTTGTAAATATATGCTCAGATCATTCACTCATTTTCAACTTTTCACACACGTGGAAAAGGCGGAGTGCTGGAGAATTCTTTGTGAAAAGTTCCTACCATATTGAAGAAGTTTCCTTGAGTGTTTGATAAGAAGAGAATCTGAATTGAGAATTTGGAGTGAGCATTTGTGTAGAACCATCATTATCTTACTGAGAATACCGATTTCAGAATATCAGATTCAAGGAAATCAGATTGATAATTCAGAGTGAGAATTTTTGTAGAACCATCATTATCTTGCTGAGATGAACGATTTCAGAATATCTGATTCAAGGAAATCGGATTGAGAATTCTGAGTGAGCATTTGTGCGGAACCATCATTATCTTGCTAAGAAGACTGATTTCAGAATATCGGATTCAAGGAAATCAGATTGAGAATCAGAAGTGGGAATTTGTGTGGAACCATCATTATCTTGCTGAGAAGATCGGTTTCAGAAAATCAGATTCAAGAAATCAGATTTAAGATTTGGAGTGATCATTCAGAGTGAGCATTTTTAGAGCATCTTATCAAAGTTCTTATTCTTGTGTTTGGATCATTTGTTCTTTAAGGAAACATTGTAAACTGACGGGAGTCAGTATAATATTTCCTATCAGGAGATAGAAGGTGTCCAACGGGAGTTGGCACAAGTTTTATTCACTTCTTCATTATAGTGGATTTCCATAGACCTACAGGAGTGGCTATGGTAAGGACGTAGATTCTCTTATTGTGACCAAACCTTGTAAATCTTGTGTGCCTTTCTTGGTTTTCCTTTCTTGCATGCTTGAGTATCTTTCTAATGGTTGATAAGGAAATTAATCTTAACAGGTTTCAAGGGTTAATTTTGTTAAAGTCTTGACACATATAATAGTTAAACAACTGATTCAACCCCCCCTTCTTAGTTTATATTTGATCCTTGGAACTTCAAGTGGTATTAGATCCAAGTTCCCTTGTTTAATCCTTATCACAGAGAATATCAATTCTATCAATAGTAGAGGAATTCCTACGTTCGACGGTAAGAATTATTATGGATGGAAAAAATAGTATGATTCATTATCTCTTATCTCTTGGCCTTGAAGTTGTTGATGCTGCTACTATTGGATTTCCACCTATTGAGAAAAATGCTCCTATGACATTTGCTGACAAGAGAAACATAGACGTTTATGGAAAGGCTAGAAATGAAATTCTCATGTCCTCATCAGAAAATGTTTATCAGAAGGTGATGGGTCTCACAACATCAAAAAGCATGTGGGACAAGCTGGAAAGTGTTTTTGAAGGAAACACAAAAGTCAAGGAGGCCAAGCTGCAAATCTGGCATAGTAAGTTTGAAGACATCAGGATGAGAGATGATGAAAAAATTGATGAATACTTCACTAGAGTTAATGAAATTGTATGCAACATCAGGGGATTCAGAGAAAACTTGGAAGATTCTACAATAGTGAAGAAACTTATAAGAAACTTTCCAGATAGGTTTGATTCTAAAATTTCAGCTTTAGAAGATAAGGATGATTTATCTCGTGATAAACTGCATAACCTTCTTGTTGCTTATGAAATGAGGAAAGATCCAATATTTAAGAAGAAGATGAAAGATGAAATAGCTTTTGAAGTTATGAGAAAGATGAAAACCAAGATGATGAAGAAGCTGACCATTGTGAGTCTGTTGATAAGAAAGATGAAGAGTTGAATGAAAAAATCATGTCTCTCATATCCAAGAACTATCGAAGAGGAAGAGGAAATTATGGAGGAAAACTTCCTCTCAAATGTTTTGAGTGTTGTGGAATTGGACACTTTGCTATGAATTTCCCTAAGAAAAAAGTTGGATAATATCAAGATGTTTCTAATAATAATTCTCGGTGGAATAAGTATAACAAGAATGAAAAAGAAGAGAAGACTTCAAAAGAATTCAAGAAGAAGTTTTCAGGAAATAAAAGAAGTATGTTGAGAAAGAAGGTTGAATCAGAATCATCTGGCAATGATTCCTCAGAAGATTAAAGTAAAGAAAGATTCAGAACCTTCATTGAAAAAGTTGAGAAAACAAATATTTCCTCAAAAAGTGAAGAAGGTGGTGAAGAATCTTACATAAAATATCAACTAAGATCTGAACTCCTTGCATGTCTTGAGAAAAACAAATCTCTCAAGAAAGAAATTCATGTTATGAAGAAAAATCATGAAGAAGTTTATGATGGAAGTTAAGATGTCACCAAGAAGAAAGATGAATACATTCAAGAAATTTTAAGTTACAAACTTAGAATTTCTGAACAAGGAAAGATGATTTAAGATCTTAGCAAGAAGCTAGAAGCTAAGGAAGAAGAAGCAAACAATGTGAAATCAAAACTCCTTGATTTCGAAAATACCCTGAGGAAGATGAATGAAAACTTCAAAAAATCTACAGAAGTAAAAGATGAGACCTCTAAAAATACCATGAAGGCTCATTACAAGAATCAGGTGAAATATTCTCTTACCAAAAATATTTTTTCATCTGATTCTTCTAACATTTCAGGTTTCGGAAGAAGTGTTAGTAAAGCTTGAGTGGAGAAATAATGTAAGAAATCCATCAATCCCATACAACTAAAAGACTCGCTCAAAAGAAGAGATGGCCTACATCCTGGGTTTTCTAGAGATGATAGAAGTTATCAACCTCAACAAAGTTTCTATAATGAAAGATCATTCATCAATAGAAAATCAAGATTTGAGGGATATTACTGGTGTTGTGGAATATATGGGCATATAGCTTATAATTTTTGTCACAATTTATCTCTACCCAGAAGAAGGTTCGAGCAAAGTGGAAGAAATAGTAACTCTCTGTACTCACAGAAAGTTGAAAAGGTGAATTCTCAAGATGTTAGAAACATTCCAACAAATAATCAATTTGAATGTTTGGAAGAAGTTTGTGGAAGATGTGATCATTTTGGTCATCATGCAGAACGATGTATGACACTCCTTACAGAACAAGTTTCTTATGATAATAAAGAAAAGAATGCTAAAAATAAGAAGGTTTATGAGAGAGATTATGTCATTGAGACATCTTTGAAAGCAAGTAAAAGGAACAAACCATGGATTCTTAATAGTGGTTGTTCTTCATATATGGCAGGTGATATAAAAATCTTGGAACATATTGAAAGTCATGATGGAGGAGCGGTTACATTTGGCAATGATAGTTCCCTAAAAATTAAGGGAATCAGAATGACAAAGATTGAAGCAGAGAAACTAAAATCTAAGGAAGTCTTACTTGTTGATGGTCTAAAACATAACTTACATAGTGTAAGTAAACTTTGTGATGATGGAAAATAAGTTATCTTCAGAAAGGATTCTTGTATCATCAAAAGTTTGAAAAATGGAAAAGTGATTACAAAAGGAAAAAGAACCAGTGGGAATATCTTTCAAATTGGAGAATCCAATAACTCTTGTTATTTGAGTGCTGAAGATGAAAATATGTTGTGGCATTGAAGACTTGGCCACCTTGGGCAGAAAACATGAGTAAGATTTTTAAAGTTGATGTTGTTCAGAATTTTCCAGAACTGAAAAGAAGAGATGAAGATGTTTGTATTACTTTCCAGAAAGGAAAGATGACTAACAAAGGCTATAAAAGAGTTGAGATTCAATCTAACAAACCACTTGAGCTTATTCATTCCGATCTATGTGGGCCGATGATACATCAATCAACAAAAGGAGATTTATACTTTATCACTTTTATTGATGACTTCACTCGGATGGAAAACATCATGTTCATGAAGCATAAGTCAGAGGCTATTGAAATGTTTAAATTCTTCAGAAGAGATGTCGAGAAAGAATTGGGGGCTTCTATAAAAAAAATTAAGAATAGAAAATGGTATCGAATTCACAAGAAATGATTTTGAAACTTACCTAAGGAAGCATGGTATCAAATATCAGTATAGTTCTCACTATACACCACAAAAAAATGGAGTTGTAGAAAGGAAAAATAGAAGCTTGGTGGAAATGGAAAGAAGTATGTTATCAGAATACAAACTTTCAAAATTCCTTTGGAGAGAAGCTATTAGCACTGCTGTACATGTTCAAAATAGATGCTTATTGAGGCCAGAAACCTACATTACTCCTTACGAGATGTGGTATAACAAAAAACCTTGTTTTAATTACTTCAATGTTTTTATAAGTCCATGATTGTCCAAAATCAAAAATCCAGACTTAGGAAAGTTTGATGAGAAAGATGAAGAAGGAATATTTATGGGTTATTCACCGAATGGAAGAAGTTACAAATGTTGGAAAAAACTTTTACAGAAGTTGGTGGATTCATATGATGTGAAGGTAATTTAAAGTCCAAGTTCCTTCATAAAATTTGTTAAGAATACTGAGGAAGATAAATCAGAGAATCCCCACCAGAGTGAGAGTGACTTAGATAAGTCACATGGGGAAGAAATTGATGCTAGGAAAGGAAATGTGAGTTTTCCTACATTAAAAAAACATGTTGATTCTGAAAATATTATTGGGGATCAGAAGGCTCTGGTTCAGACAAGAAGGAAGTTGAGATTAGAAAATCAGACTTCTCTTATCTCAAAAGTTGAACCTGAATCAGTTTCAGAAGCTATTAAACATAAATAATGGGTGGATGCTATGAATAAAGAACTAGATGAAATTGAGAAAAATGAAACATGGGAACTTGTTCCAAGGCCAGCAAATAATAATGTTATCAGAACCGAGTGGGTTTATAGAAATAAATTGAATGAGCATGGAGAAGTTACCAAAAACAAAGCTAGGCTTTAGTGTAATGGGTATGCACAAGTGGAAGGTGTGGATTTTGATGAAACCTTTGCCCCAGTTTCAAGGTTGGAAACTATTTGAATGTTTCTTGTAGTGGCTGCTCATCGGAATTACAAGGTTTATCAGATGGATGTAAAGTCAGATTTCTTAAATGGTGGGATTGAGGAAGAAGTTTACAATGAACAACCTTGTGGGTTTTTGCTTGATGAGGATGAAAACAACATTTTCAAATTGAAGAAGGCCTTGTATGGGTTGAAACAAGCTCCACGAGCATGGTATTTGAATCTTGATGATTCTCCGAGACAGATGAACTTTTCTAAAGGAAAGGTTGATAGAAACTTATATGTTAAAGATGTTGACTATGGAACTTTAATTCTAATTGTTTATGTGGATGATATAATTTTTGCTGGAGATGAAGAAAAGTTCTGGGAAAAGTTTTTTGAAGAGATGAAGAAATTTTTTGAAATGTCAATGTTGGGAGAATTAACTTTCTTCCTTGGATTACAAGTTTGAAAACAAGAAAACTACATTTTCTTGTCCCAATAAAATCATGCCAAGGAATTTTTAAAGAAGTTTGGGATGGAAGAATCAAAGGAAGTTTCAACTCCTATATCAGTGATCACAAATTTGAGAAAAGACGAGTCAGGGAACAGTGTGAATTGGAAAGACTTTTGAAAGTTAATAGGAAGTCTTCATTATCTTACAACCTCATGGCCTGATATCGCTTATGATGTGACTCTCTGTTCTCAATATCAAAGTAATCCAAAATAATCACACATGTTGGAAGTTAAGAGGATTCTGAGATATGTTAAAGGAACAAATTCACATACAAGAGAAACAATGAGATGAAGTTTCATGGTTATACTAATGCTGATTGGGCTGGTGATTGTAATGATAGAAAATCAACATCAGGAGGAACATTTTTCTTAGGGGATTGTTGTGTGAGTTGGCACAACAAGAAACAAATTTCAGTAACTTTAAGTACAGCTGAATCCAAATATGTTGCAGCTACTCAGGCTTATACTCAAATGATGTGGATGAAATTTTAGCTGGATGATTTGAAAGTGAAAGTTTCTAAACCTTTGAAAATACTCCGTGATAATCAAAGTTCCATTGATCTTTCCAAGAATCTTGTTTAACATTCAAGATCAAATAATATTGATATAAAGTATCATTTTTTAAAACAGAAAGACACTGTTGGATAAGTCTTACTGGAATATATTTCAACAAAGTATCAGATTGCCGATATTTTCACAAAATCAATGTCAAAGGAGAGGTTTGTTGAACTGAGGCTGCAACTCCATGTTCAGCCTCCTCCCAAGACTTCCTAAAACTCATAAGTAAGTATCCCCCACTGTGCTTTGGATTATTTTGACAAAGGGGGAGAGTAAGTTTTCTTTGATGAATCTAAAGCTGTGGTTATCATATAATGGGGGAGAGAGAAATAAAAATGAGAGAGAAAGAAAAATGATAGAATAAAAGAAAAGTGAGAAAGAAAAAGATAAAAGTTGATGGGGAGTTTTCATAAGGTGAAGTTTATCTTTACATGGCCACAATTTTTTCTTGTCACCGAGGGATGGAAATCCTTCAAAAAAATTAATTTATCCAGTAGTGTGGTGTCATGACACTTTTTTTAAGAAAGGCTATGTTTTGGTAAAATTCAAGAACTTGAGATGTTTTTTTTGAGAGGTGAAAACATGTTACTAAGGGTTGTTAACAAATCCAAAGGGGGAGATTGAAGAACCTTTGTGGTGTTTGGTTTAACAAAGTTTGGTATTTGTTAACAACTATTCTTTTTTTGTTGAAGAATTTTTTTGAGTTATAGAAAGTTGAAGTTGTTGGTTGCTAAAGATTTTATTAAATAATATTATATTGAAGAATAAGAAGTTAGAAGTTAAGAAAGAATCTCAAACTTTCTTTAAAAAACCAGATGATGCTTTACTGATCTTAAATTTCTCACAAATCATGAAAAGCTTCATGATAAAAGCTATTGAAGAAATGGTGAAGAGGATTGATGTTTTTCACTAAGAAAAATTCTGATAAAATTCAGAGTCTACTTCATGAGCCAGAAATTCGAAGTCTACTTGCTGAGCCAGAAGTTCAGAGTCTACTTGCTGAGCCAGAAGTTCAGAGTCTACTTGCTAAACCTGAAGTTCAGAGTCTACCTCATGAGCCTAAAATTCATAGTCTACTTGCTGAGCCTAAAGTTTGTAGTCTACTTGCTAAGCCTGAAGTTTGGAGTCTACTTGCTAAACCAGAAATTCAGAGTGTACTTCCTGAACCAGAAATTCGGAGTGTACTTTCTGAACCAGAAATTCGGAGTGTACTTCCTAAACCAGAAATTCGGAGTGTACTTACTGAACCAGAAATTTGGAGTGTACTTCCTGAGCTAGAAATTCGGAGTGTACTTCCTGAGCCATAAATTCTAAGTGTACATCCTAAGCCAGAAATTCAGAGTGTACTTCCTGAACCAGAAATTCAGAGTGTACTTCCTCAACCAGAAATTCGGTGTGTACTTTCTGAACTAGAAATTTGGATTGTACTTCCTGAACCAGAAATTTGGAGTGTACTTCCTGAGCCAGAAATTTGGAGTGTACTTCCTGAGCCAGAAATTCAGAATGTACTTCCTGAACCAGAAATTTAGAGTGTACTTCCTGAACTAGAAATTCGGAATGACAATCCTGAGCAACATACTGAGAAATTTTGAATGGAATTCCTCAGCAACATGCTAATTAATTCAGAATAAAAATCCTGAGCAACATGCTAAGAAATTCAGAATGACAATTATGAGTTCAAGAAAACCAGAATTTCAACTTTGCTTAAATCTCGGAGAAATTTAAGGAGACTTGAAGAAGTCAAAGATTGAAGATTAAATGTGAGAGATTTGCAGAGTTTTTTGAAATTTTAAGAATTAGGAAAGTTTTTCAAGATTCCCGCCTTTGTTTTATAAATTTCCTACAAATATATGCTCAGATCATTCACTCATTTGCAACTTTTTACACACGTGGAAAAGGCGGAGCGCTGGAGTATTCTTTGTGAAAAGTTCCTACCATCTTGAACAAGTTTCCTTGAGTGTTTGAGAAGAAGAGAATCCAGATTGAGAATTCAGAGTGAGAATTTGTGCAGAACCATCATTATCTTACTGAGAAGACCGATTTCAGAATATCAGATTCAAGGAAATTGGATTGAGAATTCAGAGTGAGCATTTGTGCGGAACCATCATTATCTTGCTGAGAAGACCGATTTCAGAATACCGGATTCAAGGAAGTCCGATTGAGAATTCAGAGTGAGAATTTTTGTGGAACCATCATTATCTTGCTAAGAAGACCAATTTCAGAATATCTGATTCAAGGAAATCAGATTGAGAATTCAGAGTGGGAATTTTTGTAGAACCATCATTATCTTGCTGAGAAGATCAGTTTCGGAAAATCAGATTCCAAAAATCAGATTGAAGATTCAGAGTGATCATTCAGAGTGAGCATTTGTGGAGCAGCTTATCAAAGTTCTTATTCTTGTGTTTGGCTCATTTTTTCTTCAAGGAAACATTGTAAATAGATAGGATTCAGTATAATATTTCCTATCGGGAGATAGAAGGTGTCCAACAGGAGTTGGCACAAGTTGTATTCACTTATTCATTATAGTGGACTTCCATAGACCCACAGGAGTGGCTATGGAAAGGACGTAGGTTCTCTTATTGAGACCAAACCTTGTAAATATTTTGTTCCTTTCTTGGTTTTCCTTTCTTTCATGCTTGAGTATCTTGCTAAAGGTTGATAAAGAAATTAATCTTAACAGGTTGCAAGGTTTAAGTTTGTTAAAGTCTTGAAACTTATAAAAGTTAAACAACTGATTCAACCCCCCTTCTCAATAGTCATTCGATCCTTGGAACTTCAATGACCCTTATTAATAGTAAATAATGATATTATTTTATTTTCTTATGATAATAAGATAATGAGATCTTAATTGATTTTTCAATGTGATATAAAACTAATTATACCTTACAATTGTTATTTTTTAGAATTAACTATGATTTTATTTAAAAAATAAATTAATAATATTTAGAAATTTATTTTTGAAAAATGGATTTCATTTTTCAATTCTACATGTTGAAAAATGGTATGGGTGAATTTTTGGGATTTTTTTAAAATACTTGAATTTTTCATGAATAGTAAAAAATATAGTTTTGAGTTTTTGGTAGTTTAATGACATCATAATGACATAATAATTAAAATATAAAGCTTTTCAACTTGTGTATAGTAAAATATGACATGAGGTGTCCCAAGTGGATAAAACCATTAACAAATACCATGGGAAATCCAATGGTTTGGCAAAAACCACTAAGGAGGTGTCCCTTTGAAATTATTAAAAAACTCCCTCTCTTTTTCAATAAATACCCACTCATTCATTCATTTTCTTTCATTACAAATCCCTCTTCCTCGAAGATCTAGTGGTTTTACCTCTCTAGGAGTCCTCCCAAGCTGTCCTTAATCCCCAAGGTCCCATCCTTCACATTCTAGGAGTTACTCTACAAGGTAAGGGAATCCTTCACCCTCCTCTTTTAGTCGACACTTATTTTATGTTATCTCTTTGAATTCCCATTCTAATATGTTGGGGTTTGATTTTATGTATTCATTTTACTTTCCTTTTGATTTAAATATGATGATTTACCCTTTTTCTATCATCATTTCATTTTATGAAATTTTAAGTGACGCTGTTCGGCTGCCAAATTTTCATAAGGGATCTCTCACCTTTTCTCAGATTTTCAAGATCATCTCTTTTCTTTTTATCTACTCACATACTATATCCAAATTACCATGAGAAACTCCAGTATCATATATATACTAGAGTAATATCATGTGAATTGAATAACCATCATCAATATTCTTACTCCCTCCATTTTATTTTTATAAACGAAATCAATGTCCATGAAGTTCCAATTTATAACCTTCGTGGATGACGAAGTTTCGTTGTTCAATTTATCCTTCATTACTAGCCATGAAACCATTTTAATGGTTTAACCAGACTATAATAAATTTATCATAACCTAATTAATATTCATGAATTAGTATATTTACATATTATTAAATCATAGGACAAAACTAGTTCATAATAATCCAAATAATGCCAAATAATCGAAGTGGTTGTCATCTAATGATTCATCCTCATTACATGTAACAAAATGATGGAAATGACAATTAACAATTCTATATGTTCATAAATAATATTTAATTTTAATTATGGAGATTTAAAACCATTCCACATGAACTTCATTACTTAAAAACAAGTGAACCGATTATGAAAATCAAGAAAACAAACACTCCGGAACGTTAGAATTCAATATAATAACTTATAAGTAATAACATAAATGAACTAAATAGAATTATGATAAACTAAATACATGTCTATTAGGTTATGAAATAATTTATTGATATGTGCAATTTTATATTCCATGACCTTAAGTTCAATAAGAGAACACATTCGAACTTAAGGTAAGGGTTTTCCCACCCGAACTTCCATTTCCATTCGGGTTATTTTCATTGTCTAAATTACCTCAATGAAATTATTATGTATTATTATATACTCATAATAAATTCCATGTGAGTATTATATATATTCACACAAAACATAATCCTTCTTTATTTTATGGTTAGTTACATGTTTTGAAAGGATCTTTCAATTTTTTTCGAAATACATGCCTGATTCAAGGGAATATCTCAAATTCTTACCCATTTTCAAGGGAAATCTCTAATCTATTTTAGAGACCATTATATCTATAAAATAATTCATTTTTTTATGAAAATAATATCTTACTTCACTTCTGGTTTTATAAAAATATTTTTCTAAAAGAACTGATCTTTTCAAAGTAAAAGAGTATTTATTTCAAGAATTGCTTGAAGATTTTATAAGAGTATCTTCCTCTATTTCAACACTCTTGTTTATTATTATGTATTATTTGGATTAATATTCCATTTTATCATCTACCATATTTTATTTAATTTTTTATGATTATTTTTTCTTTTTATGTTCTATCTTAAAACCATTCATCAGTTTACTTTGAATGGTTAGTGTTTTTTCTTAATGTTCGGGGAAATATATTTACATTTCATATATTAGTTTCAATATGAATGTGTATGTTAATTATGTTTATGATCATTCATATGAGGAATTAATTGTACATTGTAAGTGTCGGGTGGGGCCCGCTATATCCCCTAAGTTAATTGGTAGGTCTCATGAGACAAACTACGATCTTGGCACAAGGCTTTGACAAAACGATTATTTATGGTCTTGGCACGAGGCCTTGATGGTATGGTTATATTGTCCCGCATTATTCATTTCCTCATTATGAATATATTATTGATGGTTCATGTGGTTATTCGACTAGTAGAATGCCCATTATTATGTTATGATATGGAAATATTTACTCAGCTCATATTTCTACCATATAATGTTCAAGTTTATTTCTAAAGGCTTGTGTTTTTAATTATTCACCATATCTAATGTTTATGTTATCTTCCACTATATTGGTTACCCTTACTGAGCATTTGATCTCACTTATTTATTATGTTTCATTTCCACAGGGCAAGGATAATTATATTATGAATGACATGCTGAAATAACTTAGGAGTTATGGAAGTTGTCTAAAGAGTTTCTATGTTTTTTTTCATTTCAAGTTGTAATGATGAATTTATGTATGTATCTTGTTTCCAATAATACTAAACTAGTTGGTCCTTTGGGATGATTATTCCTTGTTTTTACGCCAATGTAACCAATAAGGCACCGACTTCGGGTAACTAGGGATGGGTCCTTACACTCCCACCATCAATACGAGTAGATATGTGGCCCCAAACAAATAGGAAATTGACCACCATATAGAAGGAATTATGAGTAGATATTGACTCGTAGGAAGATGAACCTGACTCCCAATTTCAAATCTATATAGAGAAATCGCCACATATAATCCTCCCCAAACAAGAATATTTATCTACCATGAGAAAATTCCAATAGAAAAAAATAATAAGGAGACATCGATAGTGGTGAAGCTGTTAGGAACAACTGTTTGAGCTCCCCATTTCCACTATATTAGGCAAATGCTTCGTCAGGAATGGAGCCAATATATTGTCAACGATATACCTCTATCCATAATCAATGCATATAACCAATGAATTAGTGGATCTAAAAATATGATAGATCATATCTGTATGATGAGAGTGGATTTTATGTCCTTGGTGTGGTTCTACAACAAAGAGTTGGAGAGTATCCACCATCACCAAGATCTCACAAACAAAGAGTTTTTTATGCCTTTTTGATTTTTTTAATTAATACTTGGACAATTTTTGTTGAAAATAATGTTGAAAGGCAGCAGGGACCCTACCGCCTTTTAGTTAAATGGAAAGGCTACATGGCCTTTATCATCTTTGAGCAAAATAAAAAATTATTTTAAATATATATGTTTGTATATTTAAAAATATATATGTTTGTATATTATGATATATATATTGTGTTTATTTTATTTTGTTTAGAATTATATCATTAATATTTGAAATTTAAAATTCTATTTTTTAAGAAATAAAGTTTTGTGATAGATTTTACTTATTATATTTATGATTTTGTTTATTTTCAATTATGTTTTATGTGTTGAGTCATTTTGACAAATATCCATTAGATTGTAATTATATTTTATAATTTATATGATTTCAAAGTCACCTACATGAAACATAATAATGTTTAAAGTTGGTGGCTTTTAAAGTCTATAACTTGTAAAATATAAATAAAATCTAAATGATATTTGAAACACTTACTAAACATATAAAAAATAATTCAAAATAAGAAACATTTCTTAAAAAAATTTAATGAAAATTAATTTTAGTAGAATGATATATTGTTTGTATTTATATTATATTTTTACATTCGTTTAACTTTCAATTATTTATTATATTTATGATTTTTTTTAATTTTCAACAAATTTTTAGATGCTTAGGCTATGTTTTTGGATTTATTTAGATTGATTTTATAGTTTATATTTTATAATATTTTAAATTTTATTACTTTAAATTTAATATGTTTTCCTATGTTTCAATTGGTAGAATTTGAAAGATTATAAAATATAAACTATAATAAAAATATAAATAAAAAATGAAACAATGTCTAAATATGAAAAAATGGTTGATAGTAAAACGAATTTCATCATTTTAATAGAAAAAATATATACATGTACAAGTATAGTCAATCTCTATGATGAGGTTCCATCCCACATGGTGGTGGGTGAATGGGATGCCTGTATTGAGATTAAAGACCTCTGTGTTGGGGTGGAGTATGATAACCTTAAGAGGGATGATCCCCAGGCACTGAAACATCAACTGTCAGATACTGCGACTATGTCTCAGTGGGAGGAGGTGTCGACTAGATGTCTTCCTATGAACCTAATAATTCTACCATTAGGTGAGTAGAAGGACTTTCCATCATTGCCTAGGTTAACCATACAAGCTATGAAGGATCTGGCATAAAAGCTGGAGACATGGGAAATGATCCCTAATAGAAGCTCGAATAATTTGAACTTAGAGAAAACTATGGATATCCTGCTAATACAGATGAATCCCATTCCTTCTATTTCACATATTCAATTGGATAAGGATGGACTAATAGAGGGATGACCTCTTCCTGTTGAACAGGTGAGGCCTCATGTGTATCACAACACGATCTACGTTGTCATCGTCATGGATCCTCAACATCAATAGCTATTGGAGGAGGTTACGGAGTAGGAACATCCACTCCTTGGGAAAGAGTGTCATTTCTATAGGGTTTAATATTGAAGATACTATTGTGAACTGCATGATAAGATAGTATCATTCCCTATACTGCAGCATGGATTACTGCCAGGCTAGCAACCTCCTCCTCTAGATCAATCATGCAAATAATTTTCTTCAGCCGAGTATGCTGTAAAGAGATTAGAAATGAATTAGAAAATAGTATAATAAAAAAACTAATTGAAATTTATTGTCTTACCATATCCCTAAACTCACTTCTATGTCGATTAAGATACAATATATAATTCATTATATACCATGGATCACAATCGACCTACTGTGAAAGATGGAATCACATCTTACGTACACCCTCGATATGAAGTGATGCTCACCATCCCCATAGTTTGAGATACTGGGCATTTCCTTGGCACCAGTAAATATCCTACATCCCCATCAGCTTCACAAAATGATGTTCATATGATTGTCTTGGTGAAAATGGAATGTGGTGAACATAACCAAACTAGCACATGACTCTATCATGCTGTTTCCACTCAATAATATGAAAGTGAATGAGAGGCACTACATTCATATCATCATAAAGTCTAGTAGTACAATATTCAAGAAACTGGTCCAATAAAGCTCAGTATGGATTCCATGAAATCTGAAATGACATGTGATATTTTTCGAAAACGTTTCTTACTAAAAACCAAAAAATGGTGTTATTATGAAATTTGTAATCCAATAAAATATTGTATATACTTACATCATCAGGTAGGAGACTATCCAACATGATATGGTATACACCCAAATGGTGTGTTGGAGTGCTGATGAAGTGGTGTGCCTGAATCCACCTATAAAATACAACATAAAAAGTGATAAATAATAAGAAATTAAATTCAATAAATCCTACTAGAATAATAAACCAATAGATACGAGTGATCATATCAGCATCCACATAGAGCATCACACAACACATCTATATAAAGATCCTGACCAGAAACAATAGGGTATAGAGGAGGGATGCACTCCCATTCTCATATCTAAATAAGGATGAAACATCCCCTCAGATCCATGTGGTCTGAGTGGCATGTCATGCATAATTATCATTTAGTGTAAGCCAACATGAAGATCCCTAGCTATATATCCTAGGCTGTTCACAATCATCCAGTATACCCAAATACATCATATTCACATGCATAACTAAGTGATCAATACATAGTGTACCTCCAATGATCCATAAGATATAAGCACAAGCATGACGCATGATAGTCTGCTTTTCAGTGAAATCGAGTAAATGTACGAAGTGCATCTCAAGACACCTCATAGATATCAACCAACCATCTTTAGCAGCATCATTTTCCAATATGTCAATACCTAGAAATATCTGTACATGCTAAGACCAGTCTGCACAGGTGGGTCCAATAACTGCATAGCCCTGTATAGGAAGACCGAGTAGGACTGCCACATCCTCAAAGGTGATGGTCATATCTCCCTCGAGCGGGTGGAATGTGTGTGTCTTTGGTATCTATCTCTCAAGGAGGGTAGTAATAAGGTGAAGATAAGAAAATGTGAAATTGAATACTGTAATGCCATAGAATTCAGAACAGTTTAGGTATAGTATAATGGTTGTTGGAAGCATCATGTGATGATAATGGTGCTCTCGACGCACCCTGATCCATCAAACCCAACGACCCTCTATCATGGTCCGGGAAACATGCCTATACTGCTCTGGGATTAGTATATAATCCTATATTAATATGTAAAAAAATAAAATAAGTCTTAAGCGTAAAATATAAATAAAACATTATGGTTAGAATAATGTTATGATTGGTAAAATTTAATACATGACATGTTTATTCCCATTATTTTATGAAGTTTTTTTACCAAAAGAAAAGGGAATGTCTTCACGTTTCTCAAAGAATATTTATAAGGTTTTTAAAATATGTTTTTACCTAGGAAGGGGTGTTTTTGAAGATATGGTTTTATATATTTATATATATAAACATTTTTTTTCACTATCTAAAAGTTTATTAGAAAATGGTTTGATTTGTAATTTATATATGATTTCTCACATGATGATATGTTTCATGATTATTTGATCTCATGATTGCTTTATGGTTTATCCATATAAAAATTGATTATACTTTCATGTTAGCTCACATTTACTTTTCATATAACTTTTAATGTGAATATGAATGTCTTATTATTATTTTATAGTAAAAGTATTTGGATATGCTATACAATTATGAAAAATGAAGGATATTATATTAACACCATATAATTGACAATATGATAAGATCACATTGGATACAATACATCATTGTGGCTGAGAGTGTGAAATCGATCTAGAAATGTTAGGAATCATTTCTAGTTATGACCTTCTTCATGACATATACTGCATCTCAACCATTTCCCTTGTTCTTGAGGCCAATCGATCTCATTTCACATCCTACTAGACTTCGGTATCCCTCTTTGACACAACCTGTTGATGTCAAGTATCAATATTGGATGGGATTCAGGAATTGGTAAATATTGAAACTCCCTAATAGGCATCCATGGTGTAACATAACAGTGAGAAATAGTGTCCATCTAGTACACTGGATCAAAATATTCTTCCCAAGATATGTTTATAGAGGCACATGCTATGATGGCATGTTCACATGGAAACCATAATGCCTGGAAGCTTCCACAATGACATTTACTCACTTCCAGTAATACCACCATTTTTTTCACCACTACTACTTATGATGTGGTTTTAACACTCTTGAAATTCAAATCAAGAGTCTTGTCAATAGAAAATGCACACTTGATAACTAGAAGATTCTTCAATATTATTTTCAATCAATCGTTGAAAGTGTCTTCCGTACCTTATCCCCTACAAAATGCTTTTCACAGATAGTTTTTTCCTGTCAAATAAGTACTTTAAACAATGATAAGATATCTTTTAAACTTGGGAAATTATAGGTAACTTATAAATCCCCTTGAAGACACCATTTATGTACTGTAAAATGTTTGTGGTAATGTGTATGTACCTCTTCCCCATCATATTCCAATATCCATTTTTTCTTTTAGAGCCAACATTATATAATCATACACTTCTTGATTAGCCTTGGGGGTTTGTTCGAAATGTTGTTCAAACCTTCATTGATCTGGCTCATACACTACACAGAAGTGATCATATTTTAGATAAATTAATTTTATCTTTATATCGAAATATAAAAAAATAACAAAGAAATTTCATACAAAGCCTCATTATTTTCATCTTCATAGGTTCATTATGGAATGTTTTTCACATGTTTCTAGAAATGTGTCTGATGTAGTACTGATGTTGTGCATTTAGGGGTCTCCATGTATCAAGGTTTGCATTGATTTCCGGATCCCAATCATATATCAAATAGAAACCCCAAATTTGGGTGAAATAGTTGCTAATACATGAAAAAAACCAACTCTATAATTCATAGTTTTCCTTCTCCACAATGAAATATGAAAGAAGAAGAGGTTAATGGTTTCCATCTTGGGTTGCTAAAATCAACAATAAGATCATGTATTTTCCTTATAGAAATATTCCATCAATCTATATGAACTATTTTATAAAATGAAATGCGGAAATATAGGGGAGTATGCCCAGAACAACTGATGAAATTGAACATGAGATGGATCAAGTCAGTTATATTGAGACACATGTTCGTTTATATGAAGATGGAATAAAACCTTTTCATTGTGTCTCAATATGGATAGTAATTGCGACAACAACCGATATGATTCATTTAAATCACCATAGACCTAAAAAATTTCCTTATGTTTCTCCATCCATGCATTATTATATAAAATATTATAACCAAAATTTTGTTGTATCCTCTCTTTCACAAGGTCTATAGGAACATCTTGGCTAGTCCTAATCATCTCAACGACAATATATGACACAAATTTAGTAACTAATGAAGTATAATCTTGTGTCAGGTTTGGATGAATGTAAGTATGAGATAACTCAATCTTATAAATTCTCCAACCTCCAAATACAATGTCTAGAATCTCCCTCAAGTAGAATTTACAATCATTCTAATATTTATCACAGCATATGATATATTTTTTATAGATTTATTCCTGAAATAAATATCTACAGTGCCTCTCTATATAAAATCTTATAATCATGTTTTTCAATGCATATTTACTTGGAAAACCCCTTCCAATATATATTTTTTTTCCATATCACTAAACCTATCCACTATAACTCTAGGAAACTCAATTGTATGTGTGAGAAAATTTCAGTCAAATTTAGGTAAATGTGCCATTTATTATGACCAAGATGCGAAGAGTGGTGGATGATTTATTATGAGTTGTTGCTGTTGTACCACTATTGAATTTCTAGAAACTTCCTTCCAAACTTCTGCTTCCCCCTCCTCATCAAAACTATTTTCTCCTTCTATTTGATCATTAACAAATTCATCATCAGAAGTCATAATTACATGTATATCCGAGAGATAATCTAGTTTTTCCTCTTCCACATCATAGGTAGGAGCCTCAATTTATTGGGACATACCTTCTTCAACCACTCTTGTATGTATACATATTTTTACAATTAGACAATGTTCTTGTACAGTAGAAAACTCAACATATAACTCTATCATTACACTATATAACCACTAGAAAAATGAATTTATTTCTTGGAACCACTGCTCATCAAAAACCAATGGACATGCTAGATACCATAGTGTAGGAGAAAATTGAAAATGTATATAGCTAATATAATTGATCTCTTTATCAAATCCAAATTTAAGAAACCATGAATTCAATATTAAAGTTCAATTAGGGTTACATAATTAGATGTCCCAACCATTTTTGTTGTTTGTGTACTATAAAAACATCCTTTATCGGTTTGAATAACCTCCCCATAGTAGTAGACACAGGAAAATATGACTCTCTATATAAAAAATGTTGTTTTCTCAATATTATGATAGTGTAAAAAGTATTTACAATGAGGGATGACCATATAATCTTTATAATACTAAAATTTTATAATTCCTTTATATATCCTAAAATATGAAACTAATGTTATTTTTATATTAACGTTTATTAGAAAATAAGTCACATGATGTTTTGGAAACTGAGGAAAAAAGAATAGAAAGCATCAAATCAGTTTATCTATCCATTATAAAATGAAAATTATGATTATATAAAGTGAAATTGATAAGAACAAACATAGTAAATAACACATGAATTCTTTACAAAGACAAGAAATACCTTAGAAATTTTCAATAGAACATAGTTTGGATGAGATGAGTCTGACTTTGGAAGTGAAGTAAAATACATATTATTTTTAAGTGGTAGCTTAATAACATCTTTCAAAGGGATGTACTTAAATTTTGAATTTTCAAAATATTTTGGCCTTATAATGAAGTCATCACTATATGGGGAGTCTTTTCATTAGAAGGTTGAAAGATTTTGAAAATTCAAAAATTTAAGTACATATCTTTGGAAGATGTTATTAAGCTACCACTTGAAAATAATCTGGATTTTACTTCACTTCCAATGTTAGATTCATCTCATCCAAACAATGTTCTATTGAAAAATTTCATGGTATTTCTTATCTGTTATAAAGAATTTAGGAATTATTTTATGTGTTTGTTCTTATCCATTTCACTTTATATGATCGTAAATTTCATTTTATCATGGATAAAAAAACCGATTTGATGTTTTCTCTTATTTTTACCTAAGTTTCCAAAACATTCTGTGATACTGTTGACAATGAGGGTTGAACATATAGTCTTTATGATACTAAAATCTCAGAACGTCTTCTTATATCCTAAAATATGATACTATTGTTTCATAGTACAAATTTTAATCTTACTAAATTTGTTTCAGTAGTTTATAAAGAAAATATGGATCATCTATAGAAAATCCCTCAGGAGTGTCAAACCAGGTGTGTAGAAAGGATCGTTGTCATGCACCATTTCCCAATTTATTTTAGCTTAATGTAGTGTTTTCAGGTTTTACACCTAGGTACATTTGTGCTAGAGACACATCCAATTGTAGTATCCAGACAAGGATTTTATTGCTTAGATAACCATGTAATATTTATGCTATGAAAATTTTACAATGTTTTCTTATATCCTAAAAGATGGAACTAATATTTTTAGTATAATTTTAAACTTTCCTAAAGGTTTTTGGAATAGTTTATAAATATAATTCCATTCATCTAAAGCATATCCATAGATAATAAAAAAAGAGAGCAATTAGGGATAAATCATCTAAATCACAGGAGTAAAAAATCATGTGTGTAGTTAAGCCTATATTTCATCCACTTTTTCATCTTTCATTCTATGTTTATTCTATATTAATCCAGCATGAGATGTTTCTCTCTCAGTATGGAGAGATTATCTCTCTTCTTGATCATGGCCAACATCTGGCACCAATGTCCTAAAGTGGAGATGATGAAATTGTTAGTAATTTTTAGATGTTTTATACATGTCATAAATCATTTGGTCTGACCATTTTTAGTAATGGATTTTGGGAGGGAGGTGATGAAATCACAACTTTTATGAGGATTGGTTTGGAGGAACCATGAAAATAGAGGTTTGGAAGGAGAGAATGGGTAGATCTAAAGACACACAATGGTTTGGGGATGGGTTTCCAGTGCCAATGGAGATCCCTATTGTACCCCACCAATAGGAATGGAAAATAATTGAATACTAATATAGGGAGGCTGACGACTAGTTGGCGGCACTTTTGGAGATATGGTGGATGCAAAGGTCTAGTGTGTATCTGAATATACAGTTTATATGGTATAATGAATGCGATAGGGATTTCTTGGGGCTCTTTTGATGATGGGGGAGGATGGTGGTGGCATGTTTGGGATGATAGAGATTGATATAGGATCTTGACATTGGGTGATGGCGGCTTTTTCAGTGTTCCAACTGGTTTTAAATATCATAGGGTTTCGATCCCAGTTTCTCAGGTAGACGACCTTATTCCCGGGATGATGCGTTCCCGCTGCTAGGTGGGGTGGCAGTGGGAAGGGCCAGTGAGGCTAGACTCATCAGACTAGTTATGGGTATCTGTGCGATGGGATGCTATATTGTTGGCATGATTGCTGACTATGGTGTCTTTTAGTGCCAGAGTAGGTTGACGACCATGAGTTGACATTGGAGAAGTTATACTTAGGATGTGGGGTGGTCGTTGGACCTTGGGACATGCTTCTTAGGTCGGTAGATAGCTGGTGCACATGACAATGATGTGTAACACAGGGTGTCAACATACATGATGGCTTATAAGCTAGATGAGATGTTCACCGAAGGGCCTTATGGACTTTTGATTTTATTGGGTTGAGGATTTTTATTGATTTAGGTTTCTTTGAGCCAATTGGGTGTTTGGGCCTCTTATGTTTTTTTCACTTTTAGACTATTTTATTTTGTTTTTGGGATTTTTCTTTGGTTTACTTGGGGGCGATGTAGCCCTACCATTTTTTGTTTGGCGACACCTGTTCCACATTTCTGTATCATTGTCCATTCTTTACTTTTCTTAATAAATTTTTGGGACTGAGTACACTCAGTTTCTGAACCTTCTTGGTATATTAATCCAAAGTTAATCATTGGGTAATCATTGGTTAATCATTCTTTAATCATTACTAAATCATTAGTTAATAATTCTTTAATAACTATTTAATCATTCAATAATTATTATTTAATCATTACATAAATATTAATTAATCATTCTTTAATAATTCCTGAATGATTAGTTAATCATTATTTATTCATTCTTTAATAAGTCCTTAATCATTCTTTAATCCTTGTTTAATCATTATTTAATCATTAGTTAAATATTCTTTATTCATTCTTTAATAATTTCTTAATCAGTATTTAATCATTACATAATCATTAGTTAATAATTCTTTAAGAATAATTTAATCATTATTTAATAATTACTTATTCATTATTTAATCATTAATTAATCCTTAGTTTATCATTCTTTAATCATTCCTTAATCATTAGTTATTCATTCATTTATCATTCCTTAATCATTCCTTAATCATTAGTTAATCATTAGTTAATAAATCTTTAATCTTTAAGTAATCATTCCATAATCATTAGTTAATCATTCTTTAATCATTAGTTATTAATTAGTTAATCAATATTTAATCATTAATTAATCATTAGTTAATGATTAATTAATAATTAGTTAATAATTAGTTAATCATTCATTAATTATTCTTTAATCATTACTTAATAATTCATTAATAATTCTTTAATCATTACATAATCATTAGTTAATCATTAATTAATCATTAATTAATCATTTATATTGAGAAAAAATCCCTCAAGGTAACATTGGAGTATTTTTGGGTTGATTTAGTTTGTTGAAAAATAAGGTTTCCAAGGTATGTTGCCGAGATACTAAGATATTTGTTTACTAGGTATGTTGACAAAGATCCAAGATAGAGGAATGGATACCATGAAAGCGGTATAGAAAATTGCATATATAAGGTGATGTCGTTTCCTAGTGTTTGCCAAATTTTTGGGGTCCAAAATTTGAAGTTTTGATACCATCATGAAAATTGGATTTCCATGAATACCTTAATGAAATATGGAAATGGAATTAATTTAAAAAATAATGGGCTTTATGCGAGATGTTTCAAAAAGGACCAAAGAAAGATGAAGGTGACCTATGTGACAGTGACGAGCATCACCAATGACGTAGGTCAAGAGTATCATGATTGGAGAATTGTGGAAACATGAAGGTTTTGACGGAAGCTTTGCAGTTACAAAAATCATCACGAAAAGATAATTTCCTAGATTTTTTTTGAAAAAGGGAGCATCGCGGAAGAAAAGTGGGAGCATAACGAAATGGTGATGATGTGGATGGAAGGTTTTGGAATCAGAGGAAACACATATAAATAAGGATCTACCCCCTTAATAAAATTAGCGAGACATAACAAATATCTTACAGCTTTGGAATCATGAGGTAGGTTTGTGAAGGTGGTTCATGAAGGAGTTTCATGCGAAGAAGTTCATGAAGGCTATAATAGCCAAAAAAATGTTCTGATCATCGTGAAAGTAAAGGAATTTTCAAATGCTAAGTAAGATTCATGAAAGGAAGAAGATTCACAAAGGCTAGGTGAGCTTCATGAAAGGAAGGTGTGCTTCACAATGGCTAAGTGAGCTTCGCTAAAGGTATAATATTTGGGAAAGTCTATTTGAGCTTCACGAAAGAGGATCTTCGCAAAGGCAGTGAGCATCATGAATGTTGTTCAGAAGGATTTTCCTAGTACATCTATGGTAAAGTAGAATTCATATATTGGATTAAAGTAGAAATTCAAAAGAAAATCCATATACAACTGAGGATGTATTCATTAGAGATAATGAAAGGATTTATAAGTCCATAAACTGTGGGTGAATCCATTCCAAGAGTAGAAAGTGAAGGAAGAGGAAGACAATGATCCTTTCCACCAGCTATGAGCCAGAGAAATAGACATAAGGAGTGAATCCTGTGAATGTAGTGAGAAAACCCTAAACCTTGTAAAGGCAATGATCCTAAGTATAAAAAAGATATATCCCAAACCATTATTATTGGCAGTGAGACTTTGGGAATTTGGTATAATCGACACATTGATGTTGTTTACTCCTTGTATATAGTATTGTGAGGGTGAACGGAGTAAAAATTGATGCATCTTTATGCTTTCTTTCTTACATTAAATTCAAAGCATCATCATCAGATAAAGAAGGAAAGAATAAGATCATCATCAATAGTCACATGCAAAAAAAGTGACAATATATAATAAAGGGGTCAAGATCTATTGGGGCTGGAAGAATTTAGAAAAGAACATCCATACCCTAATTCACCCCCACTCAGGGTATCTAGGCCCCTTTTAGAACTAAAAATTAGTTAATAATTAATTAATTATACTTTAATCATTCCTTAATCATTATTTTAACATTACATAATCATTATTTAATCATTACTTAGTCATTAGTTAATAAATATTTAATCATTAGATAATCAATATTTAATCATTACTCAATCATTAGTTTGTAATGACCCGCTAATTCTCATTGTCTTGAGGGCACAATGAGTCATTACTAGGCCTTAAACAACATCCCCAAGATGAAAAAGGCTGTCAATAAATGCTGAAGGATTTCAAATTCAAGTGGGGGACAATTTACCCTTTAAGGAATAACCCAATGAACCAAAAAACCATAACCAAACATTTACTATATGATTCATGAACAATTGAAAGACAGCTAAGAAACTTTATTTTAGTCAAACACATCAAAGTACACAACAGTGGAAAAATAAATCAAGACTCTCAAAAGACACCAAGACACACTCCATGTCTCCACACCAATATCCATGCTCCAAGAACCACCACATCACCCAAGCATCACCACGAACCACTAGTAATGAGATGCCTTACCTTTACCTGTGTCTCGAAATACGACATCTTCAAAAGAACCAAAGTGTCAAAGCATGGGTGATTATAAAACTCAGTAGGTTTTACCCAATGAATTCACTACTCACACCACTAGGATCGATAAGTTATGAAAAATTATATAAAAAAATTTATATAAAACAAATTCTCAAAATCAGTTTATAAATAAATATAAACAATTTTCCAAAACCGTTCATTACCAAAACCATACAAGTGCATTCGAAATAAATTTTCCAGCAAGCTATTTTTCCAGAAAAATAACAAAACAATATTTACAACCATTTTATAATATCCCTATATCAACATACCCAACCATTTCTCAAACCCATGTAACCAACCGTGCATGCTACGTTATGACAGTTCCATACTCATGAGTAGTTTCTTGTAGATCTACCAAGTCGTTACAAGGAAATTATTTCCCATGTGCCACAAATCCTTTGGCACCGAGCACAAGGTCATATTTCAACCAAGCCATGAATATGTAATTACCATGTACCATTAATCCTTTGGAACTGAGCACAAGGTCCTATTTCGAATAAGCCTTGTATATACAATATGAACACACAACACACATTAACAACGATCAAGCCAAAAAAAACCTTTCAATAAAAATACCTTTTTATTGAAAACTATTTCCGTCAAAACCATTTAAATTCCAAACCATTTCAACTCCAAAACATTTTAATAAAACTCCATTTTTATTGAAAACCATTTCTATTTAAAACCACTTTTTCATCAACCATTTATAAATTCTAGAAAATCCATAATTTAAAATCATTATTTTAAATTAAACCCCCTTTTGCACAACTAGTCACTAAGATCACGCAATTTCACAAAAAACATAAATAATCACAAATGAATATTTTTCCATGAATTTCACAATCAATAAAAAAATTTGAAACTAATCCAATCAATTATATCAAGAGGATATGAGAGTGAATCCACCTACCTCGAAGGTCTTGATGAAAATTTAACAATAGACGAAGAACGCACAAGAAAGCAGGTCGATTCTCCAAGAGAGGCCTTAGATCTCTTATACTAGCAAGATAACGACTCAAAATTAATATATTTGGCATCCAAAAACGTATATCTACCCATTATAGGTTCATATTTGAGATGGAATTGAGATCAAATAAGTATATATAAGAAGATCTAAGAAATCATGACAAATTCGTAAAGAATGGTGACATACCTCAAGAATCAGACCCAAATCACCAAGGGAAGGCTTTGGAATGTATTAAACTCATGTGTTAAGGGTTATAAAGACTTATAGGGAGAGTAATATCGATTTAGGGTCATTTTAAAGACAAAACGAAATAAAATAAGCATAAACGAGCAGGCTCCTAGAAAATAGGATCTAGATTTAACCAATGTGCAAAATTTGACCACACGGTTTGTGCCAACCGTGTATGGATCGTGTGACCTTAATTATTGTCCCAACACTAATTATAAAACCCCCAATATCTCCCATCTTTAAACTTTACCCTTTTTATGGAAACATATTTTTTTAAGGAAACATCACACTTTATGGAAACACCCCAATTTATGGACACAACCAACATTATGGAAACACCCCAATTTATGGAAACAACCAACATTATGGAAACTCTCTATTTTAATACACACCAAAATAAAAAACATGAGGAAAGGGATTATATAACCTAAACTGGGGGTACTACATTCTCCCCACCATTGATCTTTCTGTCCTCAGAAAGTAGACAACCTCTGGTTGCCAAAAAAGAGTTCCAGCCACTGCTCTTTCATTTCCTTCTCACGTTCCCAAGTCTCTTCCTGAATTTAACCATGTTTCCATAAAAATATCAATAGGTCGATGATTTTACCATGAAAGACTATCTCTTGTATATCCATGATCTATACTGGAATATGTACCAATGATGCATCCGGTTCTAGCTCAACGTGATCCCATCTGATCACATAGTCAGGATCATGGTGATACTTTTTTAACTAGGATACATGGAACACATTATGCACCAAACTAAACTGTGGTGGTAATGGAAAACAATATGACAAATATCTAAACCATTCTAGTATCTCAAAAAGGCCAATGTATCTAGGAGATAACTTGCCCTGCTTACCAAAACGACAATGTCCAAGCCTTGGAGAGATCCTCAAGAAGACATGATCACCCACAACGAACGACAAAGGTCTTCAATGATGATCTGCATAATATTTCTAAAGAATATGAGCTATCTCCATCCTATTTATAATCAATTGGATCTTATCTGTTGTTTCTTGGACAAGGCTTGACCCTAATAGTGAAGTGTCACCCATTTCCACCCAGCATAGTAGAGAACGACAAGGATGCCTATACAATGCTTCAAACGGAGCCATGTGTATTGAGGCTTGATAGCTGTTATTGTATGAGAACTCCACTAAGGGTATATGATCCTCCCATGAGCCACCAAAATCCATTACACAAGACCGCAACATGTATTCTAATGTTTTTATTGTCTGCTTGGATTTCCCATCCGTTTGAGGATGATACACGGTGCTCATAGTCAACTGAGTTCCAAGGGCTTGCTGTAATGATTTCTAGAAACGATATGTGAACCTTATATCTCTATCTGAGACTATTGAAACTGGTACACCATGCCTCTTTACCACTTCTCGAATATAGATTTTTGAAAGATCCTCCACCGTATGAGTTTCACAAATTGGGATGAAATGGGCCGACTTGGTTAGACGATCCACTATCACCCAAATGGCATCGTGTTTACGGACTGTTCTTGGAAGACCTATAACAAATTCTATTGCTATATGATCCCATTTACACAATGGGATGGGCAAAGATTGTAACATACTAGCTGGTCTCTGATGCTCTTCTTTAACCTGCTGACAAGTTAGGCATCGCGAGATGAACTCAACCACCTTCCTTTTTATACCGCTCCACCAAAACTACACCTTCAACGCCTTATAAATCTTCTGTGTACCTGGATGTACAACCCATCTTGAATGGTGGTAAGCATGAATTAGTTTTTCCTAACAAACTATAGGTACAACCATCCGATCTCTGAAACACAAAAGTGAACCTCCATTAAGTTTCCATCCATCAATGGTCTCCCCACCATTGAGTTTTGAACTTACAACTAGAAATTATGCATCAAACGTTTCTGCCTCTTTGATCATTTTTACTAAATCATGAACAAGTGTAGCTGAATTGAAAATGGCTAAATCACCCCAGTCTTCACATTCCACATGCATGTCGGCTAAAACCGACATCAACTACCATTCATCTGAAGCTTCTTTCACCAACTGAGCATATGAATTTATTCTCAATGTATTCGCCACTGAATTTCCTTTCCCTGGTGTGTATATTAAGTCAAAGTCAAACATTTGGAGATACTCCATCCACCTCTTTTTCCTCAGATTCAAATATCACTATGAGAAAATGTGTTTCAAGCTTTTGTGATCCGTAAACATAGTAAATTTCTCACCAAAGAGATAATGTCTCCATGTTTTCAAAGCATGGACAACTGTAGCTAACTCTAAATAATGATTTGGGGTAATTATTCTCATTCAACCTCAACTACCTTGAACCATAAGCAACCACGTGATATCTTTTCATGAGAACATAACCCAACCCTGATCCCGAAGCATCACAATACACCTCATACCCCTGTCCTGATTCTGGAAAGATCAAGATAGGTGCCGATGTAAGCCGAAATTTTAGTTCCTGGAAAGACTTCTGAAATTCATCCATCCATTGGAATGGAGCATTATTCTTTGTCAGAGATGTCATTGGTGAAGCTAGTCGTGAGAAATCATGCAAAAAGCGTCAGTAGTAACCAGCTAGACCAAGAAAAATTCGTATTTCGAACACATTATTTGGTGGTTGACAAGAGATAACAACTTCAATATTTTCAGGATAAACAGAAATACCTATCTCATAAATGAAATGGCCAAGGAAACGTACTTCATGTATCCAAAATTCACACTTTTATAATTTGGCATACAAACGATGATCTCTCAAGATTTGTAACACTATTTACAGGTGCACCTCATAATCAGCCCTTGTCTTTGAATAGAACAAAATGTCATCCACAGAATCCACAAAAAAGAATCCAAATATTGTTAAAATATCTGATTAATAAATTCCATGAAGACTGCTGGTGCATTCTTTAGACTGAAAGGAATGAATACACATTCATAGTGGCCATATCTACTTCTGAAAGCTGACTTTGGAATATCCTCTTTCAGAACTCTCAATTGGTGATATCCTGATCGCAACTCAATCTTGGAGAACCACTGAGATCCACTTAATTGATTGAATAGATCATCAATGCGGGGAAGTGGATATCTATTCTTTATCATAACTTGATTAAGCTTACGATAATCAACACACAACCAAAGAGTTTCATCAACCTTCTTTATGAACAAAACCGGTGCTGCCCATGGAGACGTACCTGGTCGAATGAAACCCTTGCTTTCCAGCTCCTCTAACTGCACTTTCAATTCCCATAACTTGGTTGGTTCCATCCTATAAGATGGAAGGGAAATAGGATTGGTCCCCGGAAGGAGATCGATCGTAAACACCACTTCCCGTAGAGGTGGTAGCCTTAAGAAGTTCTTGGGAAAGACATATGGAAATTGACCCACAACAGCTATAAAGCTATTTTCCTCGATATTTTCCATTGATGCCAAAGTCAATGCTTCCAACTGGTACGATATCATTCCCACCATTGGTTCCAACAAGCTCTTTGCCTCTTTCTTTACAATCATCTCTCTTCTAAAGAGATGATTGATACTGTCCTCAGTCATGAAACTAATTGTTCTCCTATAACAGTCGATTTGAGCCTTGAATGTTGTCAGCCAATTCATACCCAGGATTACATCATAGACATCCATATCAAACATCATGAAGTACCACTTTAACTCAGCTCCATAAATAGTTATAGCACATGCTCTCCACACAAAGGCTTGCCATTCTCTTTCACCAAGAAGAGTTTGTAGTTTCAAAACAGAAGGAATCATTTCTAGTTTTAAACATAGAAAGTCAACAACATGAGAAGAAATGAAGGAATGTGATGCACCAGTATTAAACAACACTTGAACAAAGGTAGAATTCAAAAGAATCGTACCTCTCACTGTAGATGACCCAGCCTGGTCATCGAAAATCATCTTCTCTACTCCATACATTTGCTTCTTCACTATATTTTTCTCCTTGTTTCTGTGATGAGGTTGCCCTGGTTGAGGAGTCATGGTGTTTCTAGAATCACCATGGCTAGCTATGCTCTGTTGATGAGACTGATTCTGCTGTCCTCGTCTTGTCGAAGCATACGATGATTGCGATAACTGAGAAGTGTCTTGAGCACCTGACCTAGGACCATTGCAAAAATAGTTCTGAATATGTCCCATCTTGTTACAATTATGACATGATCTAGGTTGTGTCGTAAAATATCGCTTTATGTGGTTAAGTGAACCACATTGAAAACAACCTGCTTTTCTTTGGGGTCATGGAGGAAGGTTTACTGATCTAACTGTTGGGTTCTGATTTCCACTTGCACCATGGAAATAGGTGTCCCTTTCCTCTTTTTCTCAGCGGTTGAGTTCTCACCATTTCCTGTAGGTATCATCATGCCTCCTCCCATAGATCCTGAGATATCAAGTTCAGCCACAATCACTCTGTTCACCATATCTGTATAGTTTGTAATACAAAGTACTACAATCTTTGATCGAATCTCCTGTCGTAGTCCGGATTCAAAGATGTGTTCCTTCAAATAGGAACTTGCCACAACTTCTGGTGAAAACCATGCTAAGTTCATGAACTTAGCCGCATAATCAGTGATAGAGAGACTCTATTATTTTAGGATGAAGAATTCAGTTGGTTTCTAGATCTCGAACATGTGTGGATATAATTGTTTGTTGAACAATTCCTCAAAATCCTCCCATGTAAGTCCTTTATCCAATTTAGTCTGTACTTCTAAATCCCACCACTAATGTGCAAGATCCTCAAGCATATATGTCGCCAGTTTGACCTTTAGATCTACTGGTGTGCCCATGAAGTCGAAGATACAATTCATCCTACATAACCACACCTCCACCTTCTCAGGTTCGGAATCACCCCAGAAATTAGTTGAATTTTTCTTCATGAACTGTATGGTATGATCCACATGTCGTTGCTAATTCCTCCGGTTCCCTGTGTATACAACTTGAAAATATTAGACAATAATCTAAACCATCTCTTGTTTCACACGTGGTTCAGGTGAAACCACATTCTCCGTAGCTTCTTCAAGTTGGTTTCGACGATGCCTACCAGGTGCCATTTTATAAAATAACAAAAAACCCTGTTAATCTCAGTCTCTAGCAACTGTTGTCTTAGAATTTAAAATTCTATCAAATAAACTATCACAACATTGTTTTTAAAAACACCCTTTTTCCCATGTTCAACTATTTTTGAGACCACTTCACATGATTTTGAAAATTAAACCATTTTCAAAATTTGATAACCATTCACTTTTTCAAAATCATTCCTTTGAAAACCAATTCCATACTTTTCAAAAATGATCATTTCTTGAAATGATGTATGCACTCCCATTGGGAAGTCATTCTTCTATAATGCATGTCATGATCGTCTCATTGGCTAAACCCATGACAATGAGATTTCAAAATCCTTGAAGTGTCTCAAAACACTTATTTACCCAACTTCCTGGTAACTTGAAGTTCTGCATAAAGGGTTAGCTACATCCTTTTATGTTATACATTTCAAGTTCCGAAAATCATACTCCTTTCTGAGATTCCCACCCAAGGAATAGACAAGAAGGGATTTCATCTTCAAAACTGAGAACATCAATGACTACTTTTTAGCAAGGACCGAACAAGTTGATACCATTTGTAATAACTCGCCAATTCTCATTGGCTTGAGAGCAAATGAGTCATTACTAGGCTTTAAGTGACATCCCCAAGTCGCTAAGGGCTGGTAATAAATGCCAAAGGGTTTCAAATACAAGTGGGGGACAATTTAACCTTTAAAGAATAACCCAATGAACCAACCAACCATAACCAAACATTTCTTATATGATGCATGAACAATTGAATGACAGCTAAGAAACTTCATTTTAGTCAAACACACCAAAGTACACAACAGCGGAAAAACAACTCAAGACCCTCAAAAGACACCAAGACACACTCCATGGCTCCACACCAAGCTCCATGCTCCAAGCACCACCACATCACCCAAGAATAACCATGAACCACTAGAAATGAGATTCTTTACCTTTACCTGTGTCTCAGAATATGACATCTGCAAAAGCACCAAAGTGCCAAAGTAGGGGTGAGTATAAAACTTAGTAGGTTTTCCCCAATGACTTACCTACTCAAGATACTAGGATATAAGAGTTATCAAAAATTATATAAAACAATTTATATAAAAAAATTCTCAAAAGCAGTTTATAAATAAATATAAACAAGTTTCCAAAACCGTTCATTACCAAAACCATAGAAGTGGAATTGAAACCAATTTTCCAGCACGATATTTTTCCATAAAAATAACAAAACAACATTTACAAACATTTCCCAATATCCCTATCTCAGCATACCCAACCATTTCTCAAAACCATGTAACCAACCATGCATGCTACGTTATGACAGTTCCATACTCATGAGCGGTTTCTCGAGATCTACTAAGTCGTCACAAGGTAATTGTTTCCATGTTCCATCAATCCTTTGGCACCGAGCACAAGGTCATATTTCAACTAAGCCCCGTATATGTAATTTCCATGTTCCATTAAACCTTTTTCATTGAGCACAAGGTCATATTTCAACCAAGACACGTATATGAAATATGAACACACAACACATATCCCAACGATCAAGCCAAAATAAACCTTTAAATAAAAACACCTTTTTATTGAAAACTATTTACGTCAAAAACATTTCAACTCCAAATCATTTTAATAAAAATCCATTTTTAATAATTTCTATTGAAAACCACTTTTTCATCAACCATTTAAAAATTTCAGAAAATCCATAATTTAAAATCATCATTTTAAATTAAACCCCCTTTTGCACAACTACTCACCAAGATCGCTTAATTTCACAAAAACCATAAATCATCACAAATGAATATTTTTCCATGAATTTTACAATAAATTAAATAACTTGAAACTAAGACAATAAATTCTATCAAGAGGATATGAGAGTGAATCCTGCTATCTTGAAGGTCTTGATGAAACTTTAACAACAGATAAAGAATGCACAAGAAAGTGGGTCAATTCTCCAAGAACGGCCTTAGATATCTTATCCTAGAAAGATCACGACTCAAAATTAAAATATTTGGAATCCAAAAACATATATCTACCAACTATAGGTTCATATTTGAGAAACAATGGAGATCGGAGAAGTAGATATAAGCAGATCTAAGAAATCATGACAAATCCGTAAATAATGGTGATATACCTCAAGAATCAGACTTGAAATCACCACAGGAGGGCTCTGTAATGGAATCAAATCATTTGGGAAGAGTTATAAAGCCTTCTATGGATAGTAATATCGATTTAGGGGCGTTTTGAAGCCAAAAAGAAATAAAAAGAGAAAAAACGAGCAAGCTCTTAGAAAATAGGATCTAGATTTGACCTCTATGTAAAATTTGACCACAAAGTTTGTGCCAACCGTGTATGGATCATGCAACCTTAATTATTGTCCCAACACTCCTTATAAAACCCCCAAAATCTTCTATCCTTCACCTTTACACTTTTTATGGAAACAAATTTTTTTATTGAAACATCACACTTTATGGAAACACCCAAATTTTTGGAAACAACCAACATTATGGAAACACCCTAATTTATGGAAACAACCAAAATTATGGAAAATATCTATTTTAATACACACCAAAATAAAAAACGCGAGGAAAGGGATTATGTACCTGAAACTGGGGGTACTACATAGTTAATCATAATTTAATTATTATTTAATCATTACCAAATCATTAGTTAGACATTCTATAATCATTACTTAATAATTATTTAATAATTATTTAATCATTCATTAATCATTATTTATTAATTACCTAATAATTAGTTAAAAATTCCATAATCCTTAATTAATTTTGCCTTAATAATTAGTTAATCACATGATATTTATTGGATAATTATTATTAGTTATTTATTATATGTAATCATTTTATGATCCTAAGTTATTCATTAGTTAATCTGTACTTAATTACTAATAATAACTATTATTTATAAAATATATATAACAAACTAAACTAATAAATAAATAAAATATTTAGAACAAAATAAAAACAAATAAATTACATAAATAAATAACTTTAAATTAAATAAGAAAAAATACCTCTAAATGATGCTTCACAAAAAATCGACACTTCTTTTAGGCCATCGAGACCACCACACACAAAGAAGGATTCTTTTATAGAGAGTGGGTGTGGAATTTAAAAAGAGAATGGAATTTTGAAGTGAGGATAAGGGGGGGGGGGGATTCCCTTTTATTAGTACTTAAGGAAAATGTGGTAGTGGGGTTGCCATCTTTTTTCTTTATGTTAAACAAAATACAATCGATCCTGGGCCACCTTTCACTTTATTTTAGGTTAAATTGGCCACCGCTACCTAAATTTTCCACATGATCAATCTACATATATGGCAGGAAAAGGTGTAACACCCCTACCTACATTTTGATACATAATTCAATTTTTTTGACCAAGATGTATTAAAAAAATTCATAAAGCGTAGAAAGAAATTCATAAAAAAATGGGTCAATGATGAATAAAACACCTATGTGAGATGAATGAAATGTGATGAAGATGACACCATCAAATCACAACCATAAAATATAGTGTATGAAGAAAATAATTTAGGAATGGGTGATCATGACCATCAGCCATAGAAATTATAACCCTAGGTGTTGTAGGCTGGGTTGAGATTTAGTCCATCCAAAGGACTTATTGATTTTATATATGGTGATAACAACCCAATTATATGAACATGAAAATGATTTTAAATAATGGAAAAAACTTGAACAAGTAGAAGATATAAGAATGATATAAAAAAATTGAACAAAACATTGACAGGTTCAAAATCAGTACACAAATCAGCCTATGGAATCAACAATAACAACAATACAATTTACACTGGTAGAAAACAAAAATTGATAGATTAAAAAATTAATTCCAATAAAACTTGTATTAAAATTCTAGAAATACAAACATATATGTAGTTGTAATTCTCAAATTGAAACCAATAAATAAGTGAAGAAAAGTGAAAAATGAACACAGTGATTTAAATTCTTTGGTCAAATTGACCTACATGCATAGGGTAGAGAGATGGAGTTTTCACTATGAAAAAACAAAGGTAGATTACAAGGAGGATTTAAGAAAAATAAATACCAAATAGAAAACCCTTACCAATCTTAACTAGAAGAAAAATAAACCAAAAAATAAAACTGGTAGTGTCGAGTTATTTTATGAAGAACTTAGATCCAATAATTCTGGATGTCCAGTTGCTAATGCCAAGGTCCACTAATGTATAGGTTCACAAGCCTCAATCTAAAACAGATCCAATCAGCGTGCCTTCAACGCAAAAAAGATCGCTCTTGCATGAATCTGTACCACACTACCTTGAATCTCTAAACCAAAATCCCTCGATTGAATTCCCTTTCATGTTGGAATAACACCAAAATATCACCCCCTTATCTGACTAAAATCATTATACCCCTCTCCTCAAAAAATAAAATTGCACACACTAAGATCTGAGGAGCTGCAGTAGGTGAATCAACTGCAATGATGTAGTTTCAACAAACCCGAATTCTCTGGCACATGATGATGGTTTGGAGAGCATCGAGCGGAAAATCTCTCAGGCTGAGTAAAGGGGAGGAAAAGCTGGGGGGTGCTATACCCAATACACTGAAAAAATGGGCCCCAACATATAATCTCATAAAAATTTTATTTTTTTAAAAAAATGAATTAAGAAATTCACAAATCTCCACCTTGTAAAATAAAATCATAAAACTATACACCCAACATCCCTTCACCACCTAACCTATTAATTGAATCAGGAAATGATGCTAGATAACATAAGTAAAACAAAAACTAACATCAAAAAGTGATAATAAAACTATAAATGACTTATTTATAAAATGCGTATCAATGTGATACACACTTGAACTCATAAATTACATCTAAGATACTACTAAAAAATGCACAAAATTTAAATTTCTTTACATAACAGCATAAAATGAACATACCTTCACATACATGAGTTTCTCGCTTCATATAGCTCAACATCTTATTAGTCACATGCCGATTAAAGGTTACCATGATAGCTATAGTGCTTGTAGAACACCAATAAACTAAGAAGTAACCATCCTCAAAGAAAAAAACAATACAAGGTACAAACAGAAACTCAAAATGAAATAGTTCATATGAAAACATTATAACCAAAGAGAAAAAAACATCCCATGAAAAATAAAAACAAACAAGAAAACATAACTTAACTACAAAGCTCAAACTAAGCAAACCACTCACTCAAACTGTATATAAAAGAGACCTAGAAAACTCTTTACCTAAGGAGAAGACACTTCCTAGAACCATGCAGAAGGGGAAGCCACATACTAACCTATACTGATGTAAAACCCATATAGCCCTGGTCCTAAAGGCAAACTCCTAACCATGATAGAACAAAACTAGCAAGAAAGGTCAACCCACTACTGACATAAGGAAACCCCCCTTAAATCTAGTTAACCAATGACATCAAGCACCTTATTCCCATGTACCCATCCAATGTCATAAAAAAGATATTGGAAACACCATCATGAAGTCTAGCAATCAGCCAAACATCAACCCATGAACCTGCTTCTCTAACCACTACCCAAGACCTCACTATCCTTACACCTGATTACCTTCTAAGAATACCTACCCTCCTAGGACATGAATAAGGAAACAAAACCGAGAGTTGAACCCAAAATTCTACCCCATATATCACATAAGACAAACTACAGAACATCAGAATCATCAAAACCAAGCACAACTACATTATATTGAGCCGTATTACCCTTTGAACAATTTTTTAGTACAATATTTCTTAAAGTGACATGGTTTACCATACTGATAAAACACTAGAGTATTAAAATGATTCATACCTTTCCTTTTATCCTTAACATGATTCTTCCCTTGACCCCTATTATCTATTATACCCATGATATTGAGCCCCTCTCCCTCTAATCTTAACCCATTATTATACTATAATTCTTTTGAAAGAAGAACTGCATTAACCCCTTATAATGTCTAAGACTCATTTCCATATATCATGGAATCACATAGATTCTGATAATAACTGTCAAGTGAATTCAAAATGATGATGGTATGATCATCATCTATAACCTTAACATCCATTTTTTCTAGGTCTAGAACAACTTTATTAAATTTAGCTATGTGATCCTGGATGGAAGGCCCATGTTTTATCCTAAAAGTAAAAAGTCTCAATTTTTTTTAGAGACTACCAACAAGATATTTTATCATATAAATGTTTTCAAGATTAATGTATATAGAAGTGGTAGTGGTCTTATATGTTACCTCTTGTAGCACATCATCACCTAAAAATAATAAAAGAAATAAATGGGATTTAACTAACACATCAAATGGAACATCTATATAAGTAACAAAAGGTTATCCATTGGCAGCAAATGTGGTTACCTTTTTCTTTGGACCATATTGGGAATCAAATAAACCATGTTGAAATAAAAAATTATACATTTTAATTCTCCATAAATTAAAATCATTTTCACCATCAAATTTCTCAAACTCAATTTTTTTTTCAATACCATAACAAATATCAACTAGGCTTTGATACCAATTGTTTCGGGATACGTTGATAGGTAGTCTGCATTCAAAAGACAAAGGGATTATTGATTTTAGATATGGTTAAACTCAAAATTATAAAAGGTTGAAACAATACTATTATTTGAAACCAAAAATAGAACAAAAATTCAATAACCGCCAAATTATAGGACACATGAAAATGATTTTCAATAATGGAAATAGGTTTAATAAGGAAAAAAATAAAATAATGAGATAGATAAATTGAACAATAGTTTTATAGGTTAAAAATAAGTATACAAAATAGCCTTAGGAATCAATAGTAGCAATTATACAATTTACATTGGTAGTAAAAAAAAGGGAAGATTCTAGAATTCATTCCAAGGAAAATTGTATTACAAATCTGGAAATAAAAATGTATATGTAGAAGAAATTCTCAAAATGAAACCAAGAATGTAGGGAAAAAATAAATAGATGAATATAATGATTTATGTGATTCGGTAAAATTGACCTACATGCATGGGGAAGGGATGTGGGGTTTCCACTATGAAAAAATAGAGGCAGATTACAAAGATAATTTAAGAAAAACAAGGAACAAATAGAAAACCCTAACCAATATTAACCAGAAGAAAAAGAAACCAAAAAGGAAACTTATAGTTCTGAGTTATTTTACGAAGAAATCAGATGAAATTTTCCATGATGACTGGTAGCTGCTGCTGAGGTCTGTTGATGTACAGGTTCACAAGACACAAGCCAAATCAGATCCACTCATTGCACTTTCAACACATAATGATCATGCTGGCACAAACCAATACCACAACACCTTGAATTTCTGAAACAATATCCCTCAATCGACTTCCCTTTCACATTGTAAGAATATATAACCACCAACCCTTCTCCAATTACAATCACTGTACCCCTATCATTGAAAAATAAAATTTCACACACCAAGAGCCATGGAGTCACGAGGGGGGGGGGGGTGAAAGGGAATATAGCATCCCATCTTTTTATAACATAACTTTTCATTCCATTACACGGAACTGAGGATCTTTAAGGTTTAGTGTCTTGGAAACAAGGAACATAAAACATGAAAAAAAAACATTCTTCTTGAACACTTGAAAGGCTTCTCCTCATGTTCACCATAGGCTCATTACTGCATCCCATAACCTGGGGACATACATCAAAAGGAAGGGTGAGCAGAAGGCCCAGCAAGGGAAACAAGTGAAACATTCTACATATGAACTTGAGATACATCAATAAAGTCATGAAAATAACTTTAAGGCATGAAAATGAAATCATGAGGCATATCATAATAAAAATAAAACTTTTTCATAACTTGAAGATGTGGCTACATAATTTAACATAGACAATCATGAACATATCACCAAGGTCCATCCCCAAGGTGTCATTTTAAAATTACCAAGGTTATTCACCAAGGTATCGTGAAAATTGTAATCTCTAGTGGTTACATCATTACCCAATGCATTGGAGCGCTATCAGGGCGCACCCTTAAATTTGCCTTTATTATCATGTGAGCCACATATATCATCATCAAACATTTCATAAACAACCCATATAGCATAAAGGAAATGGGTTTCATTTCATAATCATAACTTTTTAAAAACTGCTTTAAAGACATGATCTTTATATCACTTTAAAACCCACAGAAAAGGAAGGTGGGTCTCATGTATGTAAATACCAGAATTTAAAATAGAACATTTTGGTATATATGTGAATAACCCTTTATAAGAAAGATATTTGAGTATTCACTTAATAAAATAAAAGAACTTTAGAAAAAGAGATAGACATTTTGAGACAGAAATTCTGCAGCATAATGGCAATGTTCCGAGGTCTTAGAAGACATTAAAAGAGAGGTAAAATGGGTCAAACATTCATAAATGACCCATAAAATAGTACATGGACAGAATAAGAAGGATACATGATCATGGTAATGAAAATTCAAGGACATACCATTTGAAATGAAAAACATGGAAGGAAGAAAAAAATTAGATTTCTCTTATGAAAATTCGGCAGCCTTACGGCGTCACTTAACTTCAAAAGAAAATGATTTGACAAGATCAAATAGGGTCCCTCATCATATGATCATAAGAGATCAGTATGATAGATATAGATATAATTCCCCAACATAACAAAAAGGAACTTGAAAGAATTGACATGAAAGTAGAACTTCAAAACGAGAAGGGTGAAGAACCACTTAAAAATTCGGCAGCCTAACGGCGCCACTTAAAACATCAAAATACTGAATTGAAGAGATCAAATGGGGTCTCTCATCATATGAAAATAAGAGTCCAGTATGATATATATAGAGATCATACCCCAATATAACAAAAAGGAACTTGAAATAATTAACATGAAAGTAGAACTTCAAAACGAGAAGGGTGAAGAACCACTTAAAAATTCGGCAGCCTAACGGCGCCACTTAAAACTTCAAAATACTGAATTGAAGCGATCAAATGGGGTCTATCATCATATGATAATAAAAGATCAGTATGATAATTTAGAGATCATACCCCAACATAATAAAAAGGAACATTAAAGACTTGAATGAAAATAGAACTTGAAAACGAGGAAGGTGAAAGAATCCCTTAAAAATTCGGCAGCCTAACGACGCCACTTAAACATTCTTAAAACGAATTGATGAGAGCAAGGGGGGGTCTCTCATCATATGAACATGAAATAGGCAGTAGGATGAATATAAAAGAACATCATCCAACATAAGAACATGGAGTATAAAAGAAATGACATAAAAGATATTACTTGAAAAGAAAGAGAGGGGTCAGATCCCTTACCTTAAAATGTAACTCTTAAACCTCAAAGGTTGGGACCTTGAGGGCTTGGGGGCACCTTGGGTGGACTCCTTGGGAGGTAATGAGACACGAAATTCGTTGGGAATGAGTGGGGAGTCGAATGGATGAGAGGAGGGCTTGGTATTTATAGGGAAAGTGAGGGGACAAGGCATTAATGGCCAAGGGACACCTCACATGTGCTTTTCTCAAACCCATGTGCTCTCCCTTGTCATTTATCATGGAGTTAGGCCACATGGGGCCCCCAAAACAATAATTCATCACCCTTGGCCGGAAAACCCTCAAAATATCTCATGACATCATCATGACACCGTTATGATGTCATTAAACATACCGAAACCCTAAAACTGTATATTTACTATTCACTAAAAATTTAACTTTCTCAGAAAAATCCCAAAATTTCACATTAACCAAATATAAATGCTCTGATTTCAAAAATTAAATCCATTTTATAAAAATAACTTTCTAAATATTTTTAATTTAATTTTTAAATAAAAACACTATTCATCGAAAATTCATTTTTTCAGAAAAAACCCCAAAAATTACCATAACATAATATCGATGCTCTGAGTTCAAAAATAAAGTCATTTTTATAAAAATAATTTTCTAATTATTTTTAATTAAATTTTTAATTAAAAAATAGTATTCACCCGAAAAAACTAATACTTGAATAATAATTAATGAAACCGTTATTTAACTATTTTATTGAATCGCATTACTTAATCAAGGTGCCTAGATTATTTTAAAACTTTCTTTAAGTGAGATTACTAATCCATTTGGTCATATTACTAATCCTAATCATAAAATCACTATTCATAATTTACTATTCATCAAAAATCAAGTTGATCTTATTAGACTCTAAATTTAGTACTGAACATAATTGTAGAAGACCTTTTTTTGAAAATCATTACAAATTTTTAATTATTTAGGGTTTACATAAACATATTTAAAATATCCTTTTTCTAAAATTCATCAAAAATATGCATACTATATTTATCCGGTCATTTCAAAATTCATAAACTTCATCATAAGAAGAAATCCCAATTTTTATTTAAAACAAGGATTACACAAGGTAGTTACGGTCTCGTTACATAACCCCTTATAATACCAGCATAGGACCTAAGAGTAAGGTGTGCTAGGGTGATAGAAGCTTGGGGCGGCTCAGTCAACATTGCCCGAGTAGTAATTTCTATCAGTTTGAACTTCTCACGAAGGCGATTCCGTTCCAACTTCACATGATGAAGTTCGGCTTGGATTTGATCCAGATCAAAGCCCAGTGGTGCTACCTCCTTCCCAAGCTCTGTTAGATGGGCTTCGATCGGTCCAAGACTACTAGGTGAGGCCATCGAATCTTCTTTCTATAATAATTAACCAAGATTACTTATATCAAAACATTTTGTTCACAGCGGTCATATTGACTGATGGTTATATAATAGTCAAAACCCACTGATCTCATTTTAATTATAATCATGTTTATCAAATAAAACGTTTTTGTTGAGTATAACAATAACACATAAAATTGGGAAACAAAATTTATTTACAAAATTTCGGGTCGTTACAATCTTCCCCCCTTAAGAAATTGCGTCCTCGAAATTTTAAAATTGGGTTTTGAAATTTCATTGAAAGTCCCACATCGGAAAAGGAGTCAGTAAAACTATTTCTTTAAAATAAAGAAGGGGAAGTACAAAGGTCACCCGAGTTAACCCACACTAGGGTTCCATGTAGGAAAACATGGACATGGAGGAGAAAACAAAGGGTCAAGTTCTGAGGGAGAGTGATAGAGAACATGATTAGGAGAAAGTTAACCATGAGAAAATCCCAAACTTATGATGTGTGTAAACGGTCTTTGATTACCTAGTAGGAAACGTAAACCAACAACATTTTTGTTTTACGTTTCTTTTCATAATTTTGAGGATTTCATTTACTACATAGAACAAAAACATAAGAAAATATACCTACCTTCAGGTAGAGTTTCATCCTTTAACAAGTCCCTACCAACACTAATCTTTTCTCCAAATGATGAGAATTCAAAAACAATTGGTCTCATAAAAGCACAAGAATCATCTTCTATAGAATCACATAATCTACAAAAGATTTACTATCTATTTCTTCTATCTTTAAACATTATCCCAAAAACAGAAAGGTTAAGGTAAAACAACTCTTCAAAAAGAAATAATCCCATAGGAATGGAAACTACTTTTAAATCATCAAAGTTCCATGGTACTACCCAAATTTCATCATAGACCATTCCCTAAATAACGGTCCTTAAAATTCCTCAAAACAAACCAAACTAAGATTGAAACTCAAATACAATAAGGATTTGATAACATAGTCTTCCAAAACAACTTCATTGTTCATCTCCAGACATAATCAACCACTCCTAACATCTTATAAAAAAAGTAGCTAACCTAAACATATTTTACCCAAGATAGGTTAGTCATTCCCATAAGTAACCTAAATTACTATAAGTTCACCTTAAATTCATCGATTCTTAAAAATATAAGTCAATCTTACTCCTCAATGAAAATACCTTAGTAATCTATTTACCTCGATCAAATATGGTTCCCAAAATAATGAACTTCTTCCAAAATAATAATCATATTTTAATCCCCTAATCATCCCTGTCATATTAATACGAAAATCGTCGCATTTCCTATCACATTGGTTGTCGGAACATGTTCTTCCATTTCCCACCATTAACTAAGAAGAGAAAGCATAATTAGGGGCTTAAGTACTTAGCTAATAATCATGAAAAGGAACTGAAATCATATAAGGATAACTTGTATATGAAAGGTATACCCTAACTTGTGATCTCCTAGGTTCCCATCTAGGTTATGAATGATCATATATTCTTATGTGAACCTTTATTTTATTTTATCTTTGTTCCTTTAACAATGGTTCATACCAAGCTTATGAATTAACCAAAGCATATCCCCCGGGAGTGTCGTAACCAAGAGTGCAGCAAGGCCCGTTGTCGTGTACCAGTTCCCGTTCGAGTCTAGCTCAAAGCGGTGTTTTCGGGTTTTACCCCTATGTACATCTGTGCCAGAGCCACCTATACCTGCTCGTATCCAGACAGGGATGTATTTGCTTGGAAACCCCTTACTCAATACTTACCAAAATACCAGGAAGATTTCCTATATTAAACTTTTCTATAGGGTTCCTCCTAGAGTTTTCATATCCTAATTTCCACAAATAACTAAACCATCCTTTGATACCAACTATAACATCCTGTCTTTTTATAACATAACTTTTCATTCCATTACACGGAACTGAGGATCTTAAAGGTTTAGTGTCTTGGAAACAAGGAACATAAAACATGAAAAAAAAACATTCTTCTTAAACACTTGAAAGGCTTCTCCTCATGTTCACCCTAGGCTCATTACTGCATCCCATAACCTGGGGACATACATCAAAAGGAAGGGTGAGCAGAAGGCCCAGCAAGGGAAACAAGTGAAACATTTTACATATGAACTTGAGATACATCAATAAAGTCATGAAAAGAACTTTAAGGCATGAAAATGAAATCATGAGGCATATAATAATAAAAATAAAACTTTTTCATAACTTGAAGATGTGGCTACATCATTTAACATAGACAATCATGAACATATCACCAAGGTCCATCCCCAAGGTGTCATTTTAAAATTACCAAGGTTATTCACCAAGGTATCGTGAAAATTGTAATCTCTAGTGGTTACATCATTACCCAATGCATTGGAGTGCTATCAGGGCGCACCCTTAAATTTTCCTTTATTATCATGTGAGCCACATATATCATCATCAAACATTTCATAAATAACCCATATAGCATAAAGGAAATGGGTTTCATTTCATAATCATAACTTTTTAAAAACTGTTTTAAAGACATGATCTTTATATCACTTTAAAACCCACAGAAAAGGAAGGTGGGTCTCATGTATGTAAATCCCAGAATTTAAAATAGAACATTTTGGTATATATGTGAATACCCCTTTATAAGAAAGAGCTTTGAGTATTCACTTAATAAAATAAAAGAACTTTAGAAAAAGAGATAGACATTTTGAGACAGAAATTCTGCAGCATAATGGCAATGTTCCGAGGTCTTAGAAGACATTAAAAGAGAGGTAAAATGGGTCAAACATTCATAAATTACCCATAAAATAGTACATGGACAGAATAAGAAGGATACATGATCATGGTAATGAAATTTCAAGGACATACCATTTGAAATGAAAAACATGGAAGGAAGAAAAAAATTAGATTTCTCTTATGAAAATTCGGCAGCCTTACGGCGTCAGTTAACTTCAAAAGAAAATGATTTGACAAGATCAAATAGGGTCCCTCATCATATGATCATAAGAGATCAGTATGATAGATATATAGATAATTCCCCAACATAAAAAAAAGGAACTTTAAAGAATTGACATGAAAGTAGAACTTCAAAATGAGAAGGGTGAAGAACCACTTAAAAATTCGGCAGCCTAACAGCGCCACTTAAAACATCAAAATACTGAATTGAAGAGATCAAATGGGGTCTCTCATCATATGAACATAAGAGTCCAGTATGATATATATAGAGATCATACCCCAATATAAAAAAAAGGAACTTGAAATAATTGACATGAAAGTGGAACTTCAAAACGAGAAGGGTGAAGAACCACTTAAAAATTCGGCAGCCTAACGACGCCACTTAAAACTTCAAAATACTGAATTGAAGAGATCAAATGGGGTCTCTCATCATATGATCATAAAAGATAAGTATTATAATTTAGAGATCATACCACAACATAATAAAAAGGAACATGAAAGAATTGAATGAAAATAGAACTTGAAAACGAGGAAGGTGAAAGAATCCCTTAAAAATTCGGCAGCCTAACAGCGCCACTTAAACATTATTAAAACGAATTGATGAGAGAAAGGGGGGGGTCTCTCATCATATGAACATGAAATAGGCAGTAGTATTAATATAGAAGAACATCCTCCAACATAAGAACATGGAGTATAAAAGAAATGACATAAAAGAGATTACTTGAAAAGAAAGAGAGGGGTCGGATCCCTTACCTTAAAATGTAACTCTTAAACCTCAAAGGTTGGGACCTTGAGGGCTTGGGGGCACCTTGGGAGGACTCCTTGGGAGGTAATGAGACCAGAAATTCGTTGGTAATGAGTGGGGAGTCGAATGGATGAGAGGAGGGCTTGGTATTTATATGGAAAGTGAGGGGACAAGGCATTAATGGCCAAGGGACACCTCACATGTGCTTTTCTCAAACCCATGTGCTCTCCCTTGTCATTTATCATGGAGTTAGGCCAAATGGGCCCCCCAAAACAATAATTCATCACCCTTGGCCGGCCAACCCTCAAAAGATCTCATGACATCATCATGACACCGTTATGATGTCATTAAACACACCGAAACCCTAAAACTGTATTTTTACTATTCACTGAAAATTCAACTTTCTCAGAAAAATCCCAAAATTTCACATTAACCAAATATCAATGCTCTGATTTCAAAAATGAAATCCATTTTATAAAAATAATTTTCTAAATATTTTTAATTTAATTTTTAAATAAAAACACTATTCATCGAAAATTCATTTTTTCAGAAAAAACCCCAAAAATTACCATAACATAATATCGATGCTCTGAGTTCAAAAATAAAGTCATTTTTATAAAAATAATTTTCTAATTATTTTTAATTAAATTTTTAATTAAAAAACACTATTCACCCGAAAAAACTAATACTTGAATAATAATTAATGAAACCGTTATTTAACTATTTGATTGAATCACATTACTTAATCAAGGTGCCTAGATTATTTTAAAACTTTCTTTAAGTGAGATTACTAATCCATTTGGTCATATTACTAATCCTAATCATAAAATCACTATTCATAATTTACTATTCATCAAAAATCAAGTTGATCTTATTAGACTCTAAATTTAGAACTGAACATAATTGCAGAAGACCTTTTTTTGAAAATCATTACACATTTTTAATTATTTAGGGTTTACATAAACATATTTAAAATATCCTTTTTCTAAAATTCATCAAAAATATGCATACTATATTTATCCGGTCATTTCAAAATTCATAAACTTCATCATAAGAAGAAATCCCAATTTTTATTTAAAACAAGGATTACACAAGGTAGTTACGGTCTCGTTACATAACCCCTTATAATACCAGCATAGGACCTAAGAGTAATGTGTGCTAGGGTGATAGAAGCTTGGGGCGGCTCAGTCAACATTGCCCGAGTAGTAATTTCTATCAGTTTGAACTTCTCATGAAGGCGATTCCGTTCCAGCTTCACATGATAAAGTTCGGCTTGGATTTGATCCAGAGCAAAGCCCAGTGGTGCTACCTCCTTCCCAAGCTCTGTTAGATGGGCTTCGATTGGTCCAAGACTACTAGGTGAGGCCATCGAATCTTCTTTCTATAATAATTAACCAAGATTACTTATATCAAAACATTTTGTTCGCAGCGGTCATATTGACCGATGGTTATATAATAGTCAAAACCCACTGATCTCATTTTAATTATAATCATGTTTATCAAATAAAATGTTTTTGTTGAGTATAACAATAACACATAAAATTGGGAAACAAAATTTATTTAAAAAATTTCGGGTCGTTACAGGGAAACAATTCAATTGCAACAAAACTAGACTCTCTAGCACACCTGGATGATTAAGAGAGTTCCAAGCAAAGAAAACTTCATTCCAAGTTAATGGGAGGAAAAGATAGGGGGAATATGTACCTCATAGTACAGAAAAAATGGGCCCAACAGATAATTTCATAAAAAAAATTATTTTATAAAAAACCTAATTGAAAAATTCACACCATCCATCATACACTTGGGGTGAATGCACCTGAGAGCTCCCTCATACCAACACCATTCATTATTTTCATATCATTGCATTAATTTTTTTTAACATTGAATCTTCACATTCATTTATTACAAGGATTAGAGATTTTAGTATAAAAGCTTCGTAGACCACTCAAGATTGATTACCTAAGTCAAGGGGTTGACTGTTCTTGTGACCTTTATTTAGTGCATCACATTAAGCCTCATTATATCACCTCTTGTAACACCCCAAGATTTCATAGTGTGTTATTTCTTCAAAATAATTCAATAACTTGCACTACACGCAACACCAAGTTCAAGCACACCATGACTTACCAAACAAGCCGTTCAAAAGAGGTTATGAATATTATTAACTAAATTTTAAACTTTATATAATCCTTATAATTTTAGAATCCATATTATGAGTTTCTTAGTCATAATGCAAGAACAGATTCATTTTCAGTATTGCACTTTTATCAACTTTTAATAGTGAAACCTTTTTAAATACAATATTTTAAACTTTTGACTAAATGGGGACATCAAAAATTTAAAATGAAACATCCCAAGCTTCCACGGTACGCTTTCTTTGAATAATACAGTAGCGTGTGTTGTACGCAACCTTAAGTTTTAACACACACCACAACCAATCAAACTAGCCGTTATGAATAGTAATACCTAATTTTTGAAATTATATATATTTTATATTTAAAAATGGACTTCATTTTTGGATTCGGAATATCGGAATTATCCTAGGGTGAAATTTTGGTACTTTTCGGATAACTTTTATATTTTGATGAATAGTGAAAATTACTAAATTTTAATTAAAAACAACTTTTTTAATCAAAATAATTAATATTGATAAATTATGAATTTGAGTGGTTTTAAAGTATATTTAGAATATATTTTTACCATTTAATATAATGTTTGTCATTGGACATAATTTTACAATTAAACCGAACATAAACAAGTGTCAATCTTTTGATAGTTATTATCTCTTAAAAACACGCTTTTTGTTTTGACAGCGGGAATTAATTTTAAATTAATTTCTGCCACTTCTGTGTTTTGAATTTAGAAAAATGGATTCCATATTTGGAATCAGGATGTTCAAATTGTGTAAATAGGTAACTTTTATTTTTAGACATTTTGAATAATTACTGCGGTAAATATTTTATTTACCATGGTTAAAGGGTAAATCCGGTAAATAAGGGTTAAAAAATAATATTATAATAATACAAAATTACCCTAAAACGTGTCCTAACCTTATTGGTGGACACATACCCGACCATGGGAATCCTTGGGTCAATTTGGGGACCCCTTGGAGCCACTTGTATGTGGTAGGGACACATTATATTAATAAAGTTAAAATAAAAATAAAAATGGCATAAGCTTACATCTTTTAGAAGAACAATTTTTACATAGGGTTATACATGTTGGATTTTCGATTATAAATATTCATTAGAAAGATAAAAAGATTTCCTACATAATGATATTTTATTTATAATTTTTAGACATTATATAATTTATGTTATTTATGACACAATGATGATGCAGTAATTACTAAAATAGTGAAAAATAAAAATAATTGATCTTATAAATACCCAAATAATTATAATATGAAACTTTTAATGAATTAAACTAATTTTCTATGATAATATGATATATTAGGATTGATTTAATTGACTTTGTTCGAAGTAATCAATCTGTTAGGAGTTTCACAAAAATCAACTATTGAATAGTGTCAAAATTGACATAAAAGAGTTCTTAAAACAAATATTATATTATTAATTGATATTAAATTCCTAAAAATCTACGGTTCGGCCAAGAGACTTATATTATGATAGGTTCCTCATTAATGGACCACTTGGGGGTCGCTTGGATGTATATAGTAAGTTTATTAATCATATTATATAAAAATACAAAGAGACATTGTAAAAGTGAAACTAATTAACTTAGAGTTAATACTTAAAGATAAGGTTAATATAAGTACCCAAACCTGTCTAAATTCTATTGGATGAGTTGTTTTCGACCTATCCACACCTAATCCTTTGAATAGTCAACTTTGGAGCCTTTGTAAACCGAATATGAATTTATTATAAATTAATATTTCTAACTTTTCCAAAGGTGCCCCTCACCCCTCTTATAAAAGGGCACTCCTCCTTCTCATTTCTTCACACCTTCAAAGCCTTTTGGTTCGGCCAAACTCTGCCCAAATACTCTCCCAACATCCCTCAATACAACCTAGAGGCCTTAGTTTGATCAGAAAGCCAACCTAAGGAGCCCTTTTGATCAAATCAAAAGGAAGAACCCGAAGAAGAGGTAATGATTTCACCACCCTTTTCTAAGTTCATTTCTTCTTCCACTTCTTCTTCCTTTGTTCTTACCATTCTGAAATAATAACTCCAGTATCTCACATATACTGTGATGTTATTATAAATATGTTACAATCATATTCAGTATTCTATCCACCCTTTGAATAACATGTCACCATACGTGCGTACGTACGGCTTACCGTCTCCACGTCGTGGTGTAATTGTTATTCAATATAATATTATTTGGATGGGTATAATAATGATGTGTAACTCATGTAAATAATAAATATAACATGTTAATGATTCTGTATATATGATATACCATCCATTTATATATTATTTTAATATCAAAAGAATGATATTGTCGCTCGTGCGTACGTACGGACTACCGTCTCCACGAACGCGATGAGATTCATTCTCCATCGTATCCATTCAAGTATAATTATCATTTGATGATTTAAAAATGATGTTTAAGGACTGTATATCATTCTGGATATGAATAAGATACAACAACCATGGCTTATGTAACAAAACATATAAAAGAAAATGAGTAAGTTAACTCCCGAAACGACGATAATTCTAAGATATTATTAACAAATCAATGTTAAAAGATCATATATGATATCATATTAATATATACGATTCTTGTATAATTTAATAACAACTATTTCACCATTATACAGGAGGTTAACCTACCCCAACCAAGGAAAAGTACAAGGTAAGGGTTATTTCACAATCTCTTCATTATCCGAGGTTGTTTATATGTAATAATCTACTGGGATCTCTTTATCATCCACATCCATGTTTCTTAAAAATGTATTTCAAAACATTTTTACTATTTACAAGAATATGGGTTAAAGTCATTTATACCTTTTTTTGACTTTTTATAAGAGGTTTATAAAGGAATCTTTCCGTCGTTTTCAAAACAAGGTCCTTTTTAACCTTTTCGACAGAATTGAGGTAAGAATGTTTTTTTTTAACTTATACGGCGGGTGCGGTTATTTTTCGCCGTTATAAAATCTTCAAAGCTTTCCTTAAAAGCTTATAAGAATATTTTCAAAGAAAATGTTTTATTTTATATGGATCTTAAATGATTTCAAAATAAAAGGAGATATTTCTTTAAAAAGAATTTTGATTTCATCTATGTCAACATCCTTTGATGGATTTTAAGATTATTTGAAGTTGATTTATTATGATACAAAACTTCTATATTGTATTGAAGGTTTTGTGATATGTTTGACTGTGGATGTGCTATTTTTATACCATTCATAGTTTATTGTGAAAGTATTGACATTTCGTATGCTAGTTTTAATACGAATGTTTATGTTATGTTTAAACCTTTTCATATGGCAATGCATTGGACTTAATAAGTGACGGGTGGAGCCCGCTATAGCTCCTCGATGCATCGGTAGGTCTCATGAGACAAACTAGTGTCTTGGCACAAGGCCTTGACAAAATCTTATTTGTAGTCTTGGCACGAGGCCTTGGCTATGTGGTTATGATAGTCTGGCATTATGCATTCCAACATTATGAAAGTGGTTATTTATTTTTGCATGTGATTATTCGATTAGTGGAATATCCATGTGAATAAGTAAATGGCATTATTTCATTTTATTTATGCCATACCATGTTGAAAGTTCATGTTTAAAAGGCTTTTGTTTTAGTTATACATTGCCTTAAATGTTTATTCTTATTGATGAAAGTTTCTGCTATATTGTTATCCTTACTGGGCATTTGAGCTCACCCCTTTTCTATGTTTTATTTTTCCCAGGAAGTGAAGATGTAAGTTATGAATGACCTGCAGGGATATTATGAGGGGATTGTAGTGTGGACTGTGGAAACATTATGTTGTTGTAGTAGTTTTTGATTTTATGATGTAATGTAAAACTTATGAATATATCTAGTGTTTCCAAGGCTACTAAACCAATCGGTCTTTCGAGATTTGATCTTTCTTGTGATCATGCCAATGTTACGAAGTAATGCACCGACTCTGGGTAGCTGGGGTCGGGGCGTTACAGTTGGTATCAGAGGAAGTTTAGTACAAACCTTGGAAGCTAGATTTAGATAAACTCTGATTAGAGCACGTAGACCTAAGATGAACTTTGAGGATTAGTATAGAAGAACTTCCTAGAAATTTTGGTATTGTAGAGATTTTGTGAGTTTTCCGAGCAATACATCCCTGTCTGGATACGAGCAGGTAGAGGCGGCTCTGGCACAGATGTACCTAGGGGTAAAACCCGAAAACACCGCTTTGAGCTAGACTCGAACGGGAACTGGTGCACGACAACGGGCCTTGCTGCACTCTTGGTTACGACACTCCCGGGGGATATGCTTAGGATAACTCTCATTTTCTTTACAAATCATTATGAAGGGTTTATGAGTATATACTTACTCAAAGAAAACATTTTTATGATTATGGATTATATCCATAAATAGTTCAATTTATGTTAAGTGTTTTATAAGTATGGGATTATGTATTTTGATTCATAAACTGATCTAGTTTATGCCATTGTTTAGAAATGGCACCCAGTAGAAGGAATGAGAACTCCGGAAATGCACATGATCCAAAGAGAAGGAAGGATCATATCTTTCATGGTCTTAAGCTAGAATTTATAAGAGAAATAGTCTCCCATGTATTATCATCATATGAAAAAATAATATCATGTATTGATAAGATAAGTAAAGAGATTACTGAGTCCTATGGCTTTGAAGGGAAGCAAGAGAAGAAAAGGATAGAAGAGATAAAGATGGATAAAGGGAAGAGGGAAAAGAAGAATTTTCCCATATGTGGTAACTGTGGAAAGAAACACCCTGGAACTTGCCTGAAAGGAATGGGAGTTTGTTATAAGTGTGGAGGAAAAGGGCACAAAGTACCTGACTACAAGGGTAAGAAAATGGTTTCAAATGTACAATGCTTCATTTGCAAGGAGTTTGGACACTACGCGAACCTATGTCCTAGTCATCAGACTATGACGCAAATGATGCTATTGGATAATAATCAAGTTATGATACTACCACAGATGAAGAGGAATGATTAGAGTTCTTATGTTGATTATGTCAATTGAGTGTTGTACCAACAATGTACTTGTTATAATAATTATGGAGTATATAAGGATTGTACTGCAGTACTATTTCATTAAGGACTTGAGATTGTGTGGAACAATGAAAAGTGACTCAATAGCAGGATAAATTTTTGGAAAATATATGGTTGAGAGAATGATAAACCATAATATAGTTCTGATACCGAGGTAGTGATTTTCGAATAATACATGATTATTTTGGAAAAAAATATATTGGATATTCTTGACTACCTTGGAACTGATTAATGATTTGTATATTCCATCATTGTTGGGGTTTAAAACATTTTTGGATTAATGAAGTATATCCAGCATTCTATATGGAATAAGGGAGCATGAATGTAATCAATAAGGAATATGGTAATACATGATGAAGGTATTCATATGCTATTACGGGGTAAAAAGGATCTATATTATGTTTACCTTCCTTATAAATGTTGGACTGTGAGTTTGGACAGAAGTATTTTGGATAGTTCTAGTTTGGATTATTTTGGATTGCCAAAAAAAATAACCCGGAGGTCGGGCGGCAACCCGTCGCGTCCGGCAAGGCTGCGAGACTTGAACCCGCAACCGAAGGGTGACAAGGGTGTATCACCTACCACTGGACCATGATATGTCCTGGATTAAATAATGTAGTTTTTATTAAAAGATCATGTAGATGAATTATAAATTCGTTTATTTTAGAACCCTATACGAATAGTGTAAATAGAATTTTTTTACATTCTATTATCTTTTAGAGTGAAAGATGAGTTTGTGGTAGAAATTTATTAATGGATAAAACTCTAATTATAAAGTAAGTATATCTCCTTATGATCTTAGCCAATCTCATAAATAAATTCCTCAATATTAAGAAAAGAAACTTTGAACAAATTTTTTTTCCTAGATGGTACCTTAAATCATCACTAATTTTTGGCTTTGGGATTGTTGGCCTTTTTATAGCCATGTTCTCTACCACTCTCCATCAGATAATTGATGGTTAGATTTTTCTTCCATATCCATATTTTCCTACATGGAACCCTAGTATGTGTTATTTTCGGTAATCTTCATACTTTCGACTCTTTATTTTAAATAGAGGCCTCATTAATTCATTTTTCGATGTGGGATTTCAACTAAGATATTTTGAAACGTCAAAAATGTGTTATCCTAATACCCTATGTTTTGTTGAACCGATGGTATTTCAAATCATCATAGATTGATGAATTTAAGGACCTCAATTTTATACTTGTTTGTGATTGATGACCTCAATCACTACCTATAAATATTTACGTTTTTCCTCCAATTATATGTCTCTAATTGCCACCAATGTTCTCCTAATCGAGATCATAATTTGGTGGTGACCCTTTGATTTCTCTTTTCCTCATATTGAGACTAAATTTTAGTAACCCAATTTCTGATGTGGGTTTTTCCACAAATATATTTTCTACATTCAACCTTTTATTTTCAAAGAACAATTTCAAATTGCGAGGACGCAATTTATTGAAGGAGGGGAGAATGTAACACCCCAAGATTTCATAGTGTGTTATTTCTTCAAAATAATTCAATAACTTGCACTACACGCAACACCAAGTTCAAGCACACCATGACTTACCAAACAAGCCGTTCAAAAGAGGTTATGAATATTATTAACTAAATTTTAAACTTTATATAATCCTTATAATTTTAGAATCCATATTATGAGTTTCTTAGTCATAATGCAAGAACAGATTCATTTTCAGTATTGCACTTTTATCAACTTTTAATAGTGAAACCTTTTTAAATACAATATTTTAAACTTTTGACTAAATGGGGACATCAAAAATTTAAAATGAAACATCCTAAGCTTCCACGATACGCTTTCTTTGAATAATACAGTAGCGTGTGTTGTACGCAACCTTAAGTTTTAACACACACCACAACCAATCAAACTAGCTGTTATGAATAGTAATACCTAATTTTTGAAATTATATATATTTTATATTTAAAAATGGACTTCATTTTTGGATTCGGAATATCGAAATTATCCTAGGGTGAAATTTTGGTACTTTTCGGATAACTTTTATATTTTGATGAATAGTGAAAATTACTAAATTTTAATTAAAAACAACTTTTTTAATCAAAATAATTAATATTGATAAATTATGAATTTGAGTGGTTTTAAAGTATATTTAGAATATATTTTTACCATTTAATATAATGTTGGTCATTGGACATAATTTTACAATTAAACCGAACATAAACAAGTGTCAATCTTTTGATAGTTATTATCTCTTAAAAACACGCTTTTTGTTTTGACAGCGGGAATTAATTTTAAATTAATTTCTGCCACTTCTGTGTTTTGAATTTAGAAAAATGGATTCCATATTTGGAATCAGGATGTTCAAATTGTGTAAATAGGTAACTTTTATTTTTAGACATTTTGAATAATTACTGCGGTAAATATTTTATTTACCATGGTTAAAGGGTAAATCCGGTAAATAAGGGTTAAAAAATAATATTATAATAATACAAAATTACCCTAAAACGTGTCCTAGCCTTATTGGTGGACACATACCCGACCATGGGAATCCTTGGGTCAATTTGGGGACCCCTTGGAGCCACTTGTATGTGGTAGGGACACATTATATTAATAAAGTTAAAATAAAAATAAAAATGGCATAAGCTTACATCTTTTAGAAGAACAATTTTTACATAGGGTTATACATGTTGGATTTTAGATTATAAATATTCATTAGAAAGCTAAAAAGATTTCCTACATAATGATATTTTATATATAATTTTTAGACATTATATAATTTATTTTATTTATGACACAATGATGATGCAGTAATTACTAAAATAGTGAAAAATAAAAATAATTGATCTTATAAATACCCAAATAATTATAATATGAAACTTTTAATGAACTAAACTAATTTTATATGATAATATGATATATTAGGATTGATTTAATTGACTTTGTTCGAAGTAATCAATCTGTTAGGAGTTTCACAAAAATCAACTATTGAATAGTGTCAAAATTGACATAAAAGAGTTCTTAAAACAAATATTATATTATTAATTGATATTAAATTCCTAAAAATCTAAGGTTCGGCCAAGAGACATATATTATGATAGGTTACTCATTAATGGACCACTTGGGGGTCTCTTGGATGTATATAGTAAGTTTATTAATCATATTATATAAAAATACAAAGAGACATTGTAAAAGTGAAACTAATTAACTTAGAGTTAATACTTAAAGATAAGGTTAATATAAGTACCCAAACCTGTCTAAATTCTATTGGATGAGTTGTTTTCGACCTAGCCACACCTAATCCTTTGAATAGTCAACTTTGGAGCCTTTGTAAACCGAATATGAATTTATTATAAATTAATATTTCTAACTTTTCCAAAGGTGCCCCTCACCCCTCTTATAAAAGGGCACTACTCCTTCTCATTTCTTCACACCTTCAAAGCCTTTTGGTTCGGCCAAACTCTGCCCAAATACTCTCCCAACATCCCTCAATACAACCTAGAGGCCTTAGTTTGATCAGAAAGCCAACCTAAGGAGCCCTTTTGATCAAATCAAAAGGAAGAACCCGAAGAAGAGGTAATGATTTCACCACCCTTTTCTAAGTTCATTTCTTCTTCCACTTCTTCTTCCTTTGTTCTTACCATTCTGAAATAATAACTCCAGTATCTCACATATACTATGATGTTATTATAAATATGGTACAATCATATTCAGTATTCTATCCACCCTTTGAATAACATGTCACCATACGTGCGTACGTACGGCTTACCGTCTCCACGTCGTGGTGTAATTGTTATTCAATATAATATTATTTGGATGGGTATAATAATGATGTGTAACTCATGTAAATAATAAATATAACATGTTAATGATTCTGTATATATGATATACCATCCATTTATATATTATTTTAATATCAAAAGAATGATATTGTCGCTCGTGCGTACGTACGGACTACCGTCTCCACGAACGCGATGAGATTCATTCTCCATCGTATCCATTCAAGTATAATTATCATTTGATGATTTAAAAATGATGTTTAAGGACTGTATATAATTCTGGATATGAATAAGATACAACAACCATGGCTTATGTAACAAAACATATAAAAGAAAATGAGTAAGTTAACTCCCGAAACGACGATAATTCTAAGATATTATTAACAAATCAATGTTAAAAGATCATATATGATATCATATTAATATATATGATTCTTGTATAATTTAATAACAACTATTTCACCATTATACAGGAGGTTAACCTACCCCAACCAAGGAAAAGTACAAGGTAAGGGTTATTTCACAATCTCTTCATTATCCGAGGTTGTTTATATGTAATAATCTACTGGGATCTCTTTATCATCCACATCCATGTTTCTTAAAAATGTATTTCAAAACATTTTTACTATTTACAAGAATATGGGTTAAAGTCATTTATACCTTTTTTTGACTTTTTATAAGAGGTTTATAAAGGAATCTTTCCGTCGTTTTCAAAACAAGGTCCTTTTTAACCTTTTCGACAGAATTGAGGTAAGAATGTTTTTTTTAACTTATACGGCGGGTGCGGTTATTTTACGCCGTTATAAAATCTTCAAAGCTTTCCTTACAAGCTTATAAGAATATTTTCAAAGAAAATGTTTTATTTTATATGGATCTTAAATGCTTTCAAAATAAAAGGAGATATTTCTTTAAAAAGAATTTTGATTTCATCTATGTCAACATCCTTTGATGGATTTTAAGATTATTTGAAGTTGATTTATTATGATACAAAACTTCTATATTGTATTGAAGGTTTTGTGATATGTTTGACTGTGGATGTGCTATTTTTATACCATTCATAGTTTATTGTGAAAGTATTGACATTTCGTATGCTAGTTTTAATACGAATGTTTATGTTATGTTTAAACCTTTTCATATGGGAAAGCATTGGACTTAATAAGTGACGGGTGGAGCCCGCTATAGCTCCTCGATGCATCGGTAGGTCTCATGAGACAAACTAGTGTCTTGGCACAAGGCCTTGACAAAATCTTATTTGTAGTCTTGGCACGAGGCCTTGGCTATGTGGTTATGATAGTCTGGCATTATGCATTCCAACATTATGAAAGTGGTTATTTATTTTTGCATGTGATTATTCGATTAGTGGAATATCCATGTGAATAAGTAAATGGCATTATTTCATTTTATTTATGCCATACCATGTTGAAAGTTCATGTTTAAAAGGCTTTTGTTTTAGTTATACATTGCCTTAAATGTTTATTCTTATTGATGAAAGTTTCCGCTATATTGTTATCCTTACTGGGCATTTGAGCTCACCCCTTTTCTATGTTTTATTTTTCCCAGGAAGTGAAGATGTAAGTTATGAATGACCTGCAGGGATATTATGAGGGGATTGTAGTGTGGACTGTGGAAACATTATGTTGTTGTAGTAGTTTTTGATTTTATGATGTAATGTAAAACTTATGAATATATCTAGTGTTTCCAAGGCTACTAAACCAATCGGTCTTTCGAGATTTGATCTTTCTTGTGATCATGCCAATTTTATGTAATAATGCACTGACTCTAGGAAACTAGGGTCGGGGCGTTACACCTCTCACTTGGTGAGAATGATTATTTGTGGGTTTTAGTCTATAAAAAATGATCTTTCTATAGTTGTATGATAATATTTATATGTTTTTCCAGATAAAGTGATGAATTTACCATTATGATGTGACATTGAGTGGAAAAAATTAATATCCCCATGGATATCTTCAACATTATTTTTCAAAAAGGTTGATGGAAACATTAGGTTATGTATAGACTACCGATTACTTGATTAGGTAAAAATAAAGAACCTTTATTCACTATCTAAAATTGAAAATCTATTTGATTATTTTAAGGGTGTGAGTTATATCTATAAGATTTATTTATGATTTGGGTACCATCAAAGAAGTATTAAAAATGATGAAATTCCAATAAAAACTTTTTGATGTTAGTATAAACACATTAAATTTATCATGATTACACTTGGAGTTATGACTGCTGCAACAATATTTATGGGATTGTTGAATTGGGTGTTTTAACCCTATTTGGACATGTTTTTATGGTATTCATAGATGACATTACTATTTATTTGAGAAAAAATAAGGATCATGTGGAACATTTTAGGATTATTTTGGAATTATTGAGGAAACATCTGGTATATGAAAAATTATCGAAGTGTGTTAGGGGTTATGTTGACATGGCATGAAACACCCCCAGTTTTGTTCTGACCCCTCCCATAAAAGATACTGTAGTGAGGGGAGATATATAATGACCCCCCAAGTCCCACCACCAGTAGGTACTGAAATGGAGACTAGCACCGGGGGTATAAAAATATCATGTATGAGAGACATTACCCTCTATAATATAAATATTATCAAGATATAGAATGAATCAACTGCAAGAAAGTTCCTAAAATAATATAAAATATAGAAAAAAACCATCCCAAAATGCATGCATAAATAAAAATAATATAGATAAAATTATTTAAAGTAAAATACCCAAAAGTAAAGCTAAAGTAACGACACAACAACTATAAAAAAATATAAGCTACTAATATCCATCACAGTCCATGTATTCCTCCTAGAAACCTAAAAATCAATTTATATATATAGGATGAGAATACAAGTATACTCATTATGAAAACCAAAGTCTCTCATTCAAACGTGAAAAGATAATACTAATACTCCCATGAGAAAAAACTAGACCCAAACAACACCTATATATGTCAACTATCCAACCCAAATTCTCTAAGGCATGATCATAAAATAACGCATTCCAAGTATAATAAGTAGTATAATGAATATCGATAAAAGGAAACCCACACCTATTTCCCATTGATTTTCCACTTTCACACCCCAATGAAGAATTTCTTGACCCTCCCACCCCTTTGTATAACATCACAAAACATCACATCACATCACATCCCACCCAAATATTATTGGGATATCAAATCACATATAAACAATGACATTTTGACTTATGGACATCACAACCTGTGCATGCCACCATCACTTGGAAGAGGGAGTGGGGAAGAATGGGTAGTGAACCATCCATCCTCCCACCAGAAAGTTTGAAAAAACACCCCTGATAGTATGAAATTTTATTAAGTTTTATTTAATTTATTTTAACTTATTTTAACTTTATTAAAACCAAAACCACCCAATTGGAACAAGATAACAAGTCATCATGACACATGTTCCTGTCTTAAGTCTCTAATATGCAAGTGATTCAACCTCACTTGGTTATTCAATAAGATCATCTTCCATGGACAAGATCATGGGGCCCCTAAAACCCCTCGATAGTCTCCATGGCCCATGTCATGCAATAAGGTAAACTAACACTATTTCCATACCAAACCATGTAATACTTAGAAATCCTAACTCCACACTCCATCCTATCTCTCAACCATCATCCTCTAATGCCACTCTATCATTACCCCCTCCCACCAAAGATACCACAATGATGGGAGAGATATAAGGATCCCCTGAGTCTCACCTATAGTAGGCCTTGGGTTGTAAAATAGCATCAAGGGTATACACATATCATGTATGTGATGCATTTCTCTCTATAATATAAATAGGATCAGGAGATAAGATGAATCAACCTCAATAAACTCCATCAAATAATGTAAAATAAATCCAAAAATCATCCTAAAATGCACGAATAAATAAGACTGATTCAGAAAAAAGTATCCAAAGTAAAATACCTAAAATTAAAGCTTAAGTAGTGACACATCAACTATATAAAGATCCAAGATAGTAATGTCCAACATGGTCCACGTTGTGTTCCTAGAAACCTAAAAATCGGTTTATATACATAGGAAAAGTGTACAAGTATACTCAGTAGGAAAACCAAATTCTCTCATGCACATGTGAAAAGAGCATACTAATGTACCCATGAGAAAACATCAGAACCAAAAATACCTATACAGGTCAAAAATCCAACCCAAATTCACCAAGGCATGCTGAATAAATAACAAAAGTCAAGTATAATAATGTAGTATAAATCACATTGATGAAAGGTACCCCACACCTCTTTCACATTGAATTTATACTATCAAACCCCAATAAATAATGTCCTAGAACACCCACCCCATCCATATAACACCACAACACATCACATCACAACCCACCCGCAACAGTTGGTCCATCACATCACATCATATCTCATAACTAGTGTAGTAGGTTATAGTGAACATGAGGGACATCAACCTCATTCCCTACTCCTTCCATGAATGAACCCACCATAAGCCATCTCATCACATCTCTCCAAAAGGCACCTGAGCCATCAAATCTCATCACATAACATCTAGACTACAACACTTTTGACTTATAGCCATCATAACTGAAGAATGTCACCATCGTCTGGAAGAGAGAATGGGGAAGACCGTGTAACAAGCCATCCATCCTCCAACTAGGATGTTGGTAAGAACACCCCCAAATATATATATATATATATATATTTGGGTGTTGGAACATGGTTATCAATGTGGGTTGGGAGTGTATATAAATAATAGGGAATATACTATGGTATATATATAATATCAAACACACAAGACCAATCCTATGGGTTTACAACTGAGGCACTAACCATATCATAGTGTCACCACATCACCTCACAAACTCCACAACCTTCACTTCCACTTATAAATGTAGAAAACCATACAACAAGCCAAAATAAACATTCAACAATCCAAAAACCCTTTCAAATTATTCTATTTACATATTTCAAATTATAACCCAATTTCATTAAAATAACCAATTCATTCCATTATTACAATACATTCAATTTATATTTAACAATCTACCATTTAAATGCACAACCTTTTATAGTTTATTACAATTCATTTTATTATTTCTTTTCCATTAGTAAAACCATGTTAATTCCAATACTACTAAGTAAACTAGTGTAACTATTCATAATACAACAACAAACAACCCAAATTTTACATAAAAAATAACCAACCTCCACTTTTGTAGCCCCACTATACAACTGCACCACAACCACCATCACAACCCCACTACACACACATCACAACACAACCACATTACAAGTATCACATCAAAAAAAAAACCACAACACACATCCTCATCCAAAAAAAATTCCACACCACAATAATAGCATTTTACGAATTAGGTATTGAGGACTTAATTCAATCCTACTTATTTATTAAAGGGAATTATTGCACAATCCACAAGAAGTCAGGGAATCCGATTCATTAACCACATATACAAGATTATCCAATTATAGTTTAAGTGTTGTAAAAAGCCACACATCATTCATTACACAATTCACATAATAATAGTGCAAGAAATGACCCATAATGACCACAATTTCTAGTGGGAACATAGTCTAAACAATTGAAATAACATAACCATATCAAAATGGTAAAACATGCTTTCATTCCCCCACCCCTTATCAAATTCATTTAACCAATTAATTTATATTTTTTTATTTTGGATGAAACCATTACAACATAGATAAACATAAGAACTACTCCTCACTTGATACACATAAAGAAGAAATTAAGGAATAACATACTTATAAGAATAGAGCTTTATAAATATCACTACAATAAAAATAGGGGGTGCGTGCACTGGAGGAAACCACCTTTAGGGATGAACTCGAACCAACACTAGAAATAAGGATCCATGACTCCAAGGTAAAAATCCTCCTAAACCTCTCATATCAAGAGAAATAAATCCTTATAGAATGAATGAAAGATTTATTCTTTAGAAATATCATATCCAAAACCAGCGGGATTAAATACAGTTTTAATTGACCATTAAAGTTGGATATCATCAAATACACACATTTTAAACATTTTAAAAGTCTAAAAGCATTTATGAAAAATAAGACCTGATTAACCACTATTAAAATGGATTTAAATTTCATTATTTAATGATTTAAAAGCATTTTTCATCAAACATATCGTTGAAAGGGAAAAACTGGAAAAATTTATAGAAAACTGGACTCACTATATATCTACCATTGGGACCTACCACTAGCATGATCTATTGTTGGTGATCTACCATCAGAGATCTACCATTAGTGATCTACCACCAAGATGATCTGCAATTGGGATATACTACCATAGATATACTATTAGTCTTCTATCTTCAGAATTATCTACCATTGGTGATCTACTGACAAGATTATCTACCATTGGTGATCTACTACTAGAGATCCACCATTGGTGATCTACCACTAGGATGGTCTAGCATTGGTGATCTACCACTAGAATGGTCTACCATTGGTGATCTACCAGAAGAGATTTATCATTGGTGATATTCTATCAAGATTATCTACCATTGGTGATCAATCTATAGAGATCTACCTTTGGTTATATATCACTAGAATGATCTACCATTGGTGATATACCTCTAGGATCTATCATCATCCTCTAAAATAAAATTTTTTCCTCCAAAACACCTAAAAAATCCTCCCTTCCTTCACATAACACCTCTAGACTTTCCTCAGACACCTCAACCACAAGATTTACCACTAAGTAATGGGTTGAAAGGTTTATACCATTACATCAGATACCTCTAAAACTATTCTTACCCTTGAGAATTAAAAACCAACCCAAAATAAAAGGGAGAAAAAGTTCAAAAAACCATACCTTGAGATACATCTCAAGGATCTCGTTACATCTGAAATTTTACTACCAACCAAAAAACCCAACCAGAATCTTCCAAAACCAATAAAACGAAGCTACTCAAGTACAAAAATCATATAATTCCATCTCCCATGTCAAGATACTATCTTGTTTGGGTAGCACTGACTTGCCTGAATGGTTTCAATCATGTTAAGGTATAATGAATATTGATTATGGATCATGTTTTTCTCTTCCTCATATGAATTGAAGCATTAATCACACTTTATTTCAATAAGGAATAAGCACATATCATATCAAATAGTAAGATCCAAACATCACATCATGAAAGAAAAAATAGAAAAATAAAGAAACTAAAATTTTCTCTTGGTATTGGGTGCACATCTACGTATCATTATCCTAAGTACTCTCCTCTATGCCACCATACCTCCATAGCACATGAACCAAAGGAATGGTACATCCCCACAACACATTCTATCGATACTCTTGGATCTCTACTAGGTGATCCATGAACATTATGTCATCCCCGATATCCAACTCTCCCCAATCAATTATATCAGAGTCATCATGAAGATATTGGAAGAGATAAGATAAGTGGAAGGAATCATGGATCTAGTCTAGTCATGGATGAAGTTCCAACTAGTAAGACACCTCAACAATGCACCCCAACACCTTAAAGGGAACAATAAACTGGGATGATATCTTAATACCCTTGCTGAACCACCACTGCCCACGTCGAGGGGAAACCTTTAAGAACCATGATCTCCAAACTCAAACTCCAAGGGTATCCTCTTATGATCATTATAAGACTTCTTCCAAACATGTGCTATTTTAATCCTCTCTAGAACCAACTAAACCTTCTCTATTGCGCTCTACACCACATTGTGACCAAGAAAAGATGACTCCCCAACCTCTGTCTAACACAATATAGAATGACATGACCACCTGTAAAAAGCCTCAAATGGGGTCATACCAATGGATGAGTGATAAATATTGTTATAATGAAACTCAACCAAGGGTAGGTGTCATCCCCAAGACCCTCCAAAGTCCAATAAACACATCCATAAAATTTTCTCCAGTGTCTGGATAGTCCACTATATTTTCTTATCCATCTGAGGGTGGAAAGTATTTCTAAGTTATAACTGAGTGCCAAAATAATACTATAGTCCCCTCCAAACCCTCAAGGTAAAAAATGCATCCCGAGGTACCCTGATTCTGATGTGTCTTGGTATTTTTGGTTTAATTTTTGGACCTCATTTTATTTTTAATCTGATATTGTTTGGTTATTTTTATTTTCAAGTTGCATTTGGTTTAATTTTATGAATTATACAGCATATTTTAATTATTTTCACTATTTTATTTGTAGGTTTTGTTGTGTATGTAATGGAAAGTCATCCATAATATTTTGGTAAATACCTTAGAATTTATTAACAACCTTTTGTTTTCTAGGAACATCACATAAGGTCAATAGAATCAAGACCCTACCCATGGCTATGGGTCAGGGTTGAGATGTTACAAATGGTATTAGTTTTGTATAGTCCGTTAGATGAGATGGTAGGATTGAAGATATGATTTGTGATAAATTTAAATATAGGGTATATGAGGAATAAGAAACCTCTTTGTGCTGAAATTCAAGTTACCAGGGTGGTCCGAGTACAATAGGTATTCTTAAAACACTTATAAGAGTGTCACCAACTCATCATCTTGGGTTTAGTTGACGAGTGTACAATATCATGCATTTGTAAGCAGACTTCCCACTAGGAATACATCATCAATATTGTCTTTCATCATTTTTGGGAATTTATATGATGATTTTTCTAGACTATTATTTGGAATATCCTAAGAATTTAGTAATTATTTATGTGGTGACTAATTGAAAATTTTATGATGACTTTAGAGAGATGGAACCTGTCATAAGGCCCATAAATCCACAAGAAGTGTCCATTGATAATGTGATTCAGAATGTTTCACAAGTGAATCAGTATCCTATTTAAAACATTGTACATGCACTCTAGGATATAGATAGAGGAGATAAAAATAGATAACTAATTCATGTGGACAATTAATTGGAATTTAAATGAAAAAACCCATCGATTTTTTGATGGAATTAAAGAATAGAACAAGAGAATGCATATCATGGTCAAATGAAAAGAATTTTATATTTCCTTGGGACACCAATCGACATTAAGGTGAAACTAGTAGTATAAATTTTGGAGTATCTCACATGAAAATGGTTGGATTTATTCATTTAAACTAAACATGACTAAATCTTTACTTGGAAGGAATTCAAGGAATTATTTATCAAAAAATTTTATCCACACACATTTACAGTAACTATAATGAAGGATTTATTTAGTATCAAATAATAAAATCTATTAATGTTGAAATATTCAGCTAAGTTTATGAACTTAGTTTGTTTCACTCTAGAAGTGGCTGCTAGAAAGTACTTGAAGGTGCGTATATTCAAGTACAAACTATGTTAAAAAATTATCTCTAATATAGCCATGTTCTGTATTGATGAATATATAGAAATGACCAATAGGGAGATAGTAGTAGAAAATAAAACCCTTTTTAATGATGGAAGAGGAAAAACTTTTGTCTATATGGTAATAGGTGGGAACTCCAATGTTGGAAATAAGTGAAAGAGGGGGTCCTTCTTCTAATAAAGGTACTAGAGAATCAACCAATGAGATAAATTTATTTTCCACCATGAAACAACTACAATCCATGATATTTCTAATGTGGTTCATTATATTATATAAAGATAAACTCTATACAATCACCTTGGGACTATCATAGATATGGTCAAAGGGACATCTCAGATGTCATTATACTAATTCTCTGAAGTCAACTGGTGGAAACAACTCTACTATGTCTCAGATATCTCATACCTAGATAGGATAATCACATTAGAACGATTCTCTACCACTAAAACTGAGCAATCTAGGGTGATTTTAAAAAAACCCAAAGAACTCAACTAATGTGACCTCAATAAGAAATAAAGGATTACTCAAAAGGAGTTAGCAAGCAGTATTATGGTATTGAGATAAGTGTTATGAATGATCAATCAGGTCCCAAAATAGTATGAGGTACCATACTTTTAAACAACACTCTTATGAAAATAATGTTTGATAATGTAACATCACATTCATTAATTTATTCTGGAATGATAAATAAAATGGGGTTAAATGTGGCAATGATTCTATATATGATCAAATATTCAGATGCCTCTTGGGAAATGAGAGTGTAAGGAATTTAAGTGTGCATATTATTCTATAACCATCAATAGAATCCATTTTTTTGGACCTTTCTATAATGAAAATATATATATTTGATTTAATCATGGTAATAGATGGGTTAGTATCTTTCAAATACTATGTTGATTTTTATGCTTTATGAGTGAGTCTTAAAACTCTAAATGGATCGATAAATATCTTTAAAGGGGATTAGAATGTGAATACAAGAAGAGCAGGACATTTATAACTAATGTTTGGAACTATATCTTACCAGTTTTTACTAGTAACTATGAAGACTATTAATTAAATTAAGATAAGGTATTTTCCTAACATTATATATTAGTATCCTGATGTGTTGCCCACAAATTTCTCTATTTTATGACCTGAAAGGGAAGTGTATTTTTCAATTGATCTCACTCTAAGGACAAATCACATATGACTTCTATCATATAGAATGGAAATAATGGAATTGTGTGAGTTAAAAATCCATATATAAGAATTAAAAAGCAAAGGATTCATTAGAGAAAGTACATATCCTTGGGCTTCTCTAGTTCTATTTGAAAATAAGTCATATGGTTCATTTTGATTATGTGTCGAGTATTGTAAATTGAAAAATTTATGAAAAAGAGTCAATACCATCTTCCTAGAATTTATGATATGTTCGATCAATTGAAGGGATACAAGCGGTTCTCTAAAATTGATCTATTATAAGGGTACTAATAACTTCAATTTAGGAAAGTTGATATTTCAAAAATATCATTTTTAAGCCGATACAACCACTATGAGTACTTGGCCATTCCCTTTGGCATCACAAATTCACCAATAGTTTTTATGGAATGGATGAATTGTATCTTCTATAGGTACCTTGAATCCATTTTCTTGATATTTTTTGATTCCATCTTGGTTTATTATTGAACTAGAAATTTCCATGAGAAGAACTTAGATATTGTATTGATAAAATTTCATGATCATTGGATTTATAATAAATTTTATTAATACAGCTTCTAGATATAATAAGTTCATTTCCTCAAGCATTTCATTTTTAAGAAATGCATCTCGATTGATCATACACATATAAAAGTAGTCATTTCTTAGAAACCACCAACGAATTCATTTGAGATACATATGTTTTTGGGAATATCATGTTATTATCATCACTTTATATAGGATTTCTCAAGGCTCACTTATTTTATGGATTCATTGAAAATAAATGGTATTCTATTAACATGGACTTATGAATGTCACAAATCATTCATATAGATTAAGGACCAATTAAATTTAGCACATATCCTTATCTTTACAGAATTATGATAGGGGTATGTGGTATTTTACAATGCATTTAAATCTATTTTGGGTTGTGTTTTATGAAAAGTTACCATGTCATATATTATGGCTTGAGGAAATTGTGAAAACATGAAAATATCTATACAACAGATAACATGGAGTTGGTTTTAGTGGTCCATGAATTAAAGACATAATGCCACTATCTATTTGGTTAAAAGTTAACTATCTTCACTTATTATAAGATCTTGAAGCATATAATTTCTTATAGGTACTTGAACTTGATACAAAATCATTGGATGGGGTATCTCTAGATACTTGACTTTGATTTGGTGTAAATACCTGGTAAAGGAAATATAGTGGATGGTGCCTTGTGTAGAAAGTCATATAACCAAGTAGTTTGGAAATCTCATAACTAATTATAGTTGATGATCATAATCTATAACATACATATGGACCATATAAACATAATGAGGTTTAAATATTTTTCCCAATCAATATTTTTTCTAACTTTATTGATCTTGTAAATGAGGCCCAATTATTAGACCCTGACTACCTTACCACTAGATCAAACCTTAATGGTGGGGATACCATTTAAGGTTATAAAATGGATGTGAACTTTGTTTTGTGCTTTCAATTTTGGATTTTCATTTCTTCTTTATGATAATAAAAACTCTTTTCCACATATCACCATTCTAAATGGGTTATCCACCAAGGTATTCAAAAAATTTAGAAGGTAATCAGTGATCATTTTTGGTGGTCTGGAATAAAGTGGATGACATGTGATTATGTTATGCAATTCCTCACTTATCAATGAGTAAATTATAAACATCAATGACCAACACGAATGTACAATCAACACCTATACATGTATGTAAATGGGAGTATATTGTCATGGACTTTGTCACAAGCTTACCGTAGATACTTTGGAAGCACAGTTTTATTATGGTGATTTTGGAAATTAGTATACTTCATTGAAATTCAAGAGTCTTGTATGGTAGAATATTTGGGGAAAATATATATATGAGAAGTGGTAAAATTACATGGAGTTCTGATTTCTATTATCTTTGACCGAGACCCTAGTTTCACCTCATGGTGTTGGCAGTCCATTCAATTGGCCCTTGGAATTAAGTTAACCATGAATATGATATATCATCCCCAAATAGTTGAATATTTAGAACGTATTATCTAGACACTGGAATACATGCTCCGAGATTTAGTTATAGATTTTTGTGGTTCATAAGAATATTATTTTTTCTTATTAGGGTTTTTATATAATAAAAATTATCAAACCATGATACATATGGATCCGTTCGAGGAATTATAAGAATATCTTTATTTATCTCTGTTTTATTTAGTAGAAACATGAGAAAATTTACTAATTGGACCTATAAATGTTCCTGAGATGACTTATAAGATTTAGATTATTAGTAAATGGATTTAAATGGCCCAAATCCATTATAAATCTTATAAAAATCATCACCATCAGTCATTAAATTATTCTTTGGGTGATCATGTATCCTTGAGAGTATCTCCTAGACTTAGATAATGTCATTTGAAAAATAAAGGAATGTTTTTTCCTCAGTACATCAGACCATTTGAGATACTTTAATTTATTATAGAAGTTTAATATCAGTTGGATTTACCACCAAGATTTTTCTTGGATTATAAATTCTTTTATGTATCTCAATTGAAGAAATACTATCCAGATATTAGCCACGTGATTCAATGATATCATGTCACAATTGAGCCAAATGATACATTCATCCATGAAAAAATTCATATATTGGATATAACCGATAAATACTTACATGGAAAATGTATTCCTTTGGTTTGGTTATTATAAAAACATGGTGATATTCAATAGCTGACCTAGGATTGAGAGAAATTGATGCTAGAGAAATGGAAAAATCTATTCCAAACCATGAAAAAACATTAGATTTTTGAGGATGAAAAACCTAATAATGAGGAGAATGAAACACCCCCATTTTGAGGAATTTCTTTGTTATTTTTTGTTGTTTTAAGATTTATAGTGGTTTGTTTTGGTTTCAATAAGGGTTGTATGGTTTCTTAGTGTCTTAAGTGGAATTGGGGAATTTTTAGGAGAAACATGGGTGGTGAAACACCTATGGTGGTCGATGTTTTATGTTGGGAGTTACGCTATGGGAAACGAGGAGGGACACCATGCCATGGTGTTATTCATGGTTTCTCTATGGAAGGGTGAGTTGCACATGGTGCTGGCACTATAGAAAACAACATGGGAGGCCTCACTATTCTATGGTTCAAGACATGGTGGTTCAAAATGGTGAAGGATTTCTTCCTTCTCTATGGCGGGTCACCTTGGTCAGTATTTCATGGGAACCATACAAAACAGACAAGTAAAATACACCACATCATGGTCCATGATGTGATTCTAGATGAATTGAACTAATACAAGGAACATTCAATGGTTGGGTTGGATGCACCATGTTGTGGTACTGGTCATATTACTGGTTATTTGGGTTTTTGAAATTGCTAATTTCGCTACTAATATTTTGGAGAAATCATGAACCATGATTGGTAACCACATGTGATATTTTTATGGGATCTAATTAAATGTTTTGAAACTATTTTTATTTATAAGAAACCTAATTATCTCTCACTTTATTTTGGTATCTCGAACCAGTCACATGAGCTCTATTCTAATAAAGTTATTCCTCTTGGTTTTTTGTGTGATCAGATTCAAGGTAGGTGACTTCTCTCTATCTCACTATCTCCACTTTATCCTAGAACCTGAATTTTTATATTTATAAACTAACTAATTTTTATATTTTATGGAAAACCTTATTGAAAATTTTTATGTAAAACTTTCTATGTTTTATGGCTTGGAAACTATGATACCTTGGGTTACACCCACAACATGTTTGATACAATGATTAAAATAATTTTGGTTTTTAAATGAATGTTTGGGTGTGATAATGTGGAATACTAAAGGGTTAAATATGTTCATATTACATTGTATGGGTCTTTGTTGGTTTGGAATTAGCCACTGGTGCCATTTTAGTACACACATGGGTACACATCCAAGTGATAAACTGAGTCCGGAAGGACAAGTTTTATGATTTTGAGTTAAGGATGTTCAAAGGAAGGTTGAATCCATAAGTGAATAGTTATAGATTGGGTATACCATATGTATATACTTGTTTAAACTAATTTTAAATTTAAATTTAGAAAAAAAATATTTTATATTCATTCTTCCAACTTTTATATAAAACCGGGAGTTAACTAGTTTGTTTCCTAGTGGAATGTGTGGGAAGTCTTAAATATTTCTTAATGTGTTGATATAATCACCCATGTATATGATCCTTAGGGAATATAAATATGCTCTTTATCATGATTAAAGTAAGGTTAAGATCTTATACTTCACTAGTGAAGCACCGTGACATTTCATTCATGGTTAATGGAGACAAATCCTAGTATTTAGTTGAGTCCTAGTATCTATAGTGGTTACACATTTGTATCATGAGTATTGAATGTATTTTAATTTTATTATTCCCTATTTTTATCATCATATGTCGTTTCTTTGATATTTCTAGGTTTCTTTGGTTATCGAGTTGTATTTATTTATATTCATGCATCATATAGTGTGTTTTCATTATTTGAAATATTTTCTTTACAGGTTGTGTTGTGTATGTAAAAGAAAATCATCCCCTATGTTTTGGTAAAGAGCATGGAATTTGTTTACAGCCTTTAGTGTCCTAGGGAAATCACCTAAGGTTAGTGAAATCTCTGTCCTACCCAATACAATGGGTCAGGGTCAAGAAGTAACATGGTATTCCTTATACAATGGATAATACCCACTAAACTAGTATGCGTCTTATTAATGAATTAGATAAATCATTATTCTTTGTGAAAATAAAAAAAAAGTTAAAGAGGATTAATTTAACTGAATTTGTTTTAAGTAAGAATGTGGGAACCAAAGAAACTATCCAAGGAATGAGCCTAGGTAAACCTGATGGTGGGGATCAAACCCATCATAAGGATCCACCATCCTATCTTCCTGGACAAATGTACATTACAAACTCTAATATATAATGATACATTGAAAACATGATGTTGTAACTAAAGACAAGAATAAAAAACTCATAGTGCCAAATATATTTTCTGAGATCTAGATGATGGATCAAAAACTAATCTACCTCCTTTCAAACCTTCACATTCATACCATCTTGATCCGATCTAGTGATATACATCTCTCTCCCAAATAGATTTATACCAAGACCAGCAACAATAATGAATCTTATTATTTTATAGGACCATGTGAAATTTGTAGAAAAATGTATACACTAAAAACTATCAAATACCTTTTTGTAAATTAGAAACTAGAGGTTCTAGCACCCTCAAAACAGATGAAATGAAATAGTAGAACATTAAACCCTTAAGAGGATGGAGAGTCATCACAACAGGCAAGGCGTCTGCGCAATAGGTGGGGAGTATGAGATGCACACCACATAAATGATGTGAATGTGACAAACCATGTAATTTTAATAATAATTAAATTTAATGTATTATTAATTTTCATGATTAGATTTTATAGATTCATATTCACTATAATAATTTTAACTAATTTTTCAACTGAAGAAGATTTTTTTTATTCTAACTAAAGTGTTTTCCATATATTATATGTTTTGATTTAAAAGTTAAATTTATAAATTTTAGAAATTAAAATTTATAAAATGGAATTAATTTTTTATATAATTATACCAAACATGTATTAGGGTGAATTTTTGGTATTTTTCTGAAAAGATTGATTTTTGGGCGAATAGTGAAAAATACTGATTTTTATAAAAACTTTCATTTATTTTCAAGTATTTAAAATGTATAAATATATTTTATATTTGTTTTAAAGTAATATTTTCCCTTTTATTAAAAATAATCCAAATAATTCCATAATAATAATAATTATTCTTGATTTTGATATAAATTCATCTTTAGGATTAAAAACACATTTTAAAAAAACTGTTTTTCATTGTGTTTTGTATGTGTATATTAAAATTAATTCCTAACACTTATAAATACTGAATCATGAAAAATGTATTTCATATTTTAAATATGGAGAACAAAATCTAACAATTAGGTCAACTTCATTTTTCATCATAATAAATAGTAACAATTAATAAAATTTTTCACCATGGTAAAAGGTAAAACAAGATAATTAAGATTAAAACTAAGTAAAAATTCCACAAAATATCATATTAAATATTAATTTATGGGATTATTTAAAGACTTATACTATTATATTTTAAATGGGATAGTTTTAGGTTCACTTTCCCATGAATAAGACTTTATATTATTTTAAATATTCAAAAAATTAGAAGAGTAAAACTCTCATCACTTATAAAAGGGAACCACCTCTCCCCTATTATTAACATACTTTAAGCCATTTATCTCAAATTAACTCTAAAAAATACCCTCCCAAAATATCATAACACATAATAGATGTCCTGTTTTCACTAAAATAATAACCTAACAAAGATTAATCTATATTCTAATAGAGCGTTTTCAAAGAAGAGGTATAAATCTTTACCGAGTGTTTCATATTTATTTCTTATTTTAAATCCTTAAAATATTATTTAAAAAATCTTAAATAATAAAATAATTATCTTAAATATAATTAAATTCTATTATTATTATGTTAAAACCATTTTTATCTCATTTTTCATCCAATGGGAAATGAAAACACCGCTCATACGTACATGTGGGATACCACCTCCATGAAGTGATGTGTTAATTTTTTCATCACCACCTCACAAGGTTGGTTATTATGATGTATATAATAAATATATATGATATTAATTAAATAAATATTATTCTATAAAGATAATATTACCTTATTACCTTTCCATTTGTTGGAAAATTATAACGTCAGTCATGCATACGTGTGGACTACCACCTTCACATAGTGACATGATCCATTTTTATGTCCGTATTTAACAAATAGTTATAAAACTATATTTAATGACTTAAAATGATAATTATTTCATGATTAATAATTTGGATATTATGTAATAAGGAACCCTTTTACCATGTTCAACATAGCAAAGTTATTTTGGGATTATGAACCAAGCGTCCTCAAAATGTCTATTATGAACTTAACTGATTTAATAACTATATAAGGCATGGTAGTAAATGAAATAAAAGGGATAATAATAAGGTTATAAACATGATAAAGGTTTTAAGAAAGCATAAAATTAATATAAATTTATAATATTGGATTTAAAGTACATACGTTGTGATTTAGACTCGAGGCAAAGGAATTTTCTATAAAACCTTATTTTAAAAGCTTTAATGTTTTATTCTCTTTTTCCTCTATATAAATTTTATTTAAAATGTTTCAAGGCTGTTATTAGTATTATTAAATATATATTCAATTTAATTTTAAACCTCGTTTGACTTTATTTATTATTTTTTTAAAATAAGTATTTTTTATGTTTTCAAAACAAGTTATTTTTGATATTTTTAAAAAGCAGGAAATGAATATTTTTTTAATGTATAAAAAATGAGAATAATTTTACCATTTTCATGAAAATTATTCTATAATATGATACCTATAAATTTTTTTAGTGTTTATAAAGAAAATATTATTTCTTATTTTTATAAGAAAATCTCGTTTTACTATTTTTCAAAGAAAATAGTTTCTTATCCTTATTTTTATGTGAATCCTAAAAGTGATTCTGTGTATGTGTTAAATATAATAATTTATGAAATTTTATTATAGAAATTAAAAATTATATTTGATGTATTTTATGGACCTCAAATATTATTCATGATGACAGGTGATCCCAATATATCTCTCCCAAGCATTGAGTAATGAGTTTATTCTCTGTGTAATATATATTGGAGTTAACTGAGTATGTTATTCTATTTTTAAGAGTTATTATAAGATTAATTTTAAGAGTTATATAAATATGTTTTACCAAGTTACCTATTAGACTATTTTATAATTTTAAATAAGTTTTTATTGAAGTGTTTTTATTGAATAAGGAAATCTAAAGAGATTATGTTTAAAATAAAGTTTATGTCCCTTTTTAAGGGTGAAAAGTTTGTTTTTTCAAGAATTTGTTTTCATGAGTACCCAATTCATACAATAAAAACTATTTATTATGATTTTTATTTAAATATTTATTATGATATGTGTGAAGAAAATATTTAGGCAATGAAGCTTATTTCATGAGTAATAAAATGAATATTTGAGATCAAATTTTATTATGTAAAAAGGGAAAATTTTCTTATGTGATTTCATGATTTTAAAAATGAACTAATAGGTTTATTTATTTTTATATCCGTTACTGAGATTTTTGTTCTCATCCCAAGTTTTAAATTTTTTTTCACCAGTCTTAAGGATGAATAGAAACTATATCAAGGTTTAACTTTCCATTATGAGGATTTATCATTAAAGAAGAGAATATGATTTGAATGAAATGAGAGTTTAAATTTAGGAATCATGTTTTTATGGAAAAAATATATATATATATTGTAATTTTACACTTTTTATTATATGGGGTTGATATGTAAGAGTTATTACTAATTATATAAAACTATAAATTGACATGATCCAAAAAATAAAAGAAAATGAAACCCTTGTCGTAAATCATGTAATTATAGTTTATTTAAATTTAATGGCATTATAATTGGTATAAAAGGAAAGGTTTAGATAAATTTTGAGGTTATAATGTTATTAATAAAATAAATTTAATTTATGTTAATATGTGGATTATATTATCATGAGAAAAATTTGAGGGTTTTTATGTGGCTTCAACTAATTTGTGTTTTTTTTCAGAATGGTTTTCCATAGAGTAAATAAGGTGAATGAAGTAGAAAGGAATTAAGAGGATAATTTACATCAAAATTAGCTAACTGAAAGGGTTGGAATTGGATGAAAAAAATTTATATCTTTGTTAACTCTATTAACATATTATATTAATGGGTACCCATGCCAGATAATAACCAAACTATTTATAGAGGAACATGTATATAGTGGATCATATCATGAAACAAAACCATATAAAATTTGGTAGAACCTTAGATACAATGTCCACCAATGGTTGGACCAATTATCTAGAAAATATATACGAGGTTTTGATTATTTTTGTGAACTTTAAAAGGTAATTCTTTCCATTTATAATTTTGAAGGTGAAATCAATTTGTGGTGGTATATGATTAAGAATAGCAAGGAAAATGATGAGACTAGATATTCTCTTTGAGAATTATTTTCCTAAGGTTGTTTGAATTAGAATGGAAAGGATATTTTTGGAACTGAAGTAAAAGGAGGAGGAATATGTTTTTACTTATGAATCTAGTTTTACTAGATTTGTTGGGTAGGTACCAAATTTCATTCTGGATCATGATTGAAAAATTGAAATGTTTTACTCAATATTGAAACCAAGTTTTTAATGAGATTTATCCTATCATGAATTGAAAATATTTGATAAATTTTTATGGAGTTTTGAGAATTTTGAGATGGGTTTTTTTGACATTTATAATAATAAAGATAAGAAGTGGTCCAAGTGGCAAGTAATGAGAAAGTACCTCTAGAAGACATACAAAGGTAAGAGGTATAAATTTAAATATTATGAAAACTGTTGTAAAAATAATCATGGGTAGTATATTATGAAATTTAGTAAGTGTTATTGATGTGGTATGTCACAAAATTTGGATCATGATTGAAATGAAATGAATCATGGTAATGGTCAGAACAAATACAATAAGAAAATAGTGAGATTTTTTAAATGTAATGAGATGGACCATTATGATAAAGTGTGTCTGAAGAAAATAATTAAGGTTGGTAATCATCAATACTATAAGCATAATGTTGTGGAAAATTCATTCATGACTACCTCATAAAATATAGAACTATCAAATGAAGTTGTGATAGGTAAAATACTTATTTACTTAGATTATGTCAAAGTCATGTTTTATCAAGGTCTATAAATTATTTTATTTTTATATAATATATTGGTAGAATATAAATATTAACCCAATAAATAGAGAAATAAATTTTATTAAAAACCCATGGTAGAATTATTAAGGCACTAAATATTTATTAGAACATTCCTCTGATTATCTGTGGAATTAAATTTCGTGTAAATATCAATGTCTTTCCCATAGATGAGTTTGATGATATTTTGGGTATGGATTGGATTTTAGTTTATCATTATAAGATAAATTATAGAGCTAAGGAAGTTATATTCTGTTTTCAAAGTGAGTTTGAATTTATATATAAGAACAATTTTATACCTATGATAACATATCAATAAGTTGATAAATTGATTAAATATGTTAGAAAAAATTATCTTTCTCATAATGTCTAAAAGTGGAAAGTTGTTTAGATTAGTGATGTTCCTATAGTAAATAAATTTATGAATGTATTTTCTAATGATTTTTCTAGTGTTATTACTAATTATTAGGTTCAATTTACTATTATATTTGTTTAAGATGCTAAGGTAATTTCAAAATCCCTTTATTGAATGCCTCTATTAGAGTTATTGGAATTGAAAAAGTAATTAAAATATTTTCTTAAAAATGGTTTTATTCATTCTATCACATAACCTAGGGGTGATTATATCATGATTATTAAAAATAAAGATGGTTTAATAAGGATTTTCATTGATTATAGATCACTCAATAATACTACTGTTAAGAAAAAGAAATGTTTCCCCATATAGTTGAATTTTTTGATTAGATATAGGGAGAAATATATTTTTTAAATATTAATCTAAAGTTCAAATACCATCAACTTAATGTCATGGAATAATATAATAAAAGGATAACGTTTTATACTATTTATGAGTATAATGGGTTTTTGGTTATGCTCATTAGATTGAATAATGTACCATTGTATTTGTGGATCCTATGAATAGTGTTTTATGTGAGTATTTCGATAAATTTATGGTTGTGTTTGTTGATGATAGTCTTGTTTATTCTAAAAATTTTGAGGAACATGAAAGACATATAAGTATTGTTTTGTAGACTTTAAAATAAAATAAGTTGTACGGAAAATTTAGAAAATGGGAATTTTGGTTACAACAGATTTATTTCCTTAGAAATATTTTATCTAAAGATGGAATAACTATTGATCCTACTAAAACCGAGGTTTTGGAAGAGTATCCAAGAACTAAATATTTCATTGATATTTAAAATTTTCTTGTATTTTTGGGTTACTGATGATAGATTGTTGAAAAATTTTCTCAGTTATCTATCCCACTAACTGGATTAACTTGAAAAAACTTTAAAGTCATATAGACAAAGGAATGTGATGAATATTTTCATGAATTGAAAGAATATTGGTTAATGCTACAATATTAGACAATGGTAATTTTATTTATCTATAATGATGCTTCTTTGTAGGGACTTTGTTGTGTCTTGATTCATGATGATCAGGTAATCGTATATGCATCATGCCAATTAATAATCTATGAATATAATTACCCTATAAATAAGTAATTGTTTCTTTAAAAATATAGGTAAATTCTTTATGTGGGGTAAAATGTGAAATATATACTAACCATAAACATTTAAAGTATATATTCACTCAAAAATAGTTTAACATGAGGCAAAGAATATTGTTAGAACAAATAAAGGATTATAATTGCACAATTGAATATCATCTAGGTAAATACAATAAGGTAGATGATGCCTTGATCTATAAATATAATGAATCATTAGTAATGATATGTATGGACATGACCCTTCAGTTTATGATTTAATTAATGTTGAAATAAAAATTTTGCATGTAGGATCTCCCACTTTTTGGTTCATGTCTCAGTGAGACCATCATTGTCAGAAAAAATTAGGCATGCTCAGAAAAAAGATCAAGGTTTTAAAGGAAGAATAGAGTTTTCTAAAAGGGTAATTTTTCTAAATTTAACATTGAAAAAGATAGTGTTATATATATTTTTTGAAATATGTTGTGTGAGCCAAGTTATCCCTAGCTAAAGAAGGAATTATTGAGCAAAGATCATAGCTCTCTATTTTTTTTCATCTTGGTAATACTAAGATGTATAGATACCTTTAATAATATTATTTTTGGTAAGGAATAAATAAGGATATTATTGATCTTATAATGAAATATTTGTCTTTTCAACAGGTTAAAGTTGATTAAAAATTATCAACGGGATTCTTTTTTCTTTTCTAATTACTAGATGTAAATGGGATAATATGTCCATAGATTTTGTGGTGGGATTACCAAATATATCTTTAGGTGATTATTTGATTTAGGTAATTTTTGATCATTTGACTAAATATTCTCATTTTCTACATATTTGACATATTATTTCATTTGATCAACTTACTAGACTTTATCTTAATGAAATAATCATATTATATAGAGTCCCTATATATATTTTATTTGACTGTGATCCCATATTTACATCAAATTTTTGGAAGGGACTTCAAAAGTTAATGGGTAATGAGTTAAGTATTTGTATAACTTTTCATCCTTAATTTGATGGAAAGTTGGATCAAATGATTCAAACATTGGAAGATTTTATTTAGGATTTATTGTGGGATTTATAGGGTATTTGGGATCGAAATATTTATTTAGTTAGATTTTTTTATAATAATAGTTTTTATTCTAGTACACAGATGCCAAATTTTTGGGCATTATATGGAAAGTAATGTTGGACTCCAGCATGTTGGGATAAATTTGGTAATTTTTTAGGGCCAAAAATATAATAAGAAATGTATGAGAAGGAACAAATTATTAATTTGAACATGATGTAATCTTATTTAAGATAGAAGAGTTGTGTAGATAACAGGAGGAAAGACCATTTGTTTGAGGTAGGCGATTATGTACTTCTTAAAATATCTCATTGTAAAGGAGTTATATGATTTGGTAAAAAGGGAAAGTTAAGCTCATAGTTTATTGGTCTATATCAAATTACATAAAACATTGGATTAGTTTATTATTGATTTTTAACACCCTAAGGTTTCATAGTACGTTATCTGTTTAAAATAATTCAATAGCTTGCACCTCACACAACACTGAGTTCGAGCCCACGACGACCTACAAAACTAGCCGTTCAAAAGAAATTATGAATAGTATTAAACAAATTTTGAATTTTATATATTACATATAATTTTAACATCCATATTATGTGGTTATTAGACATAATATAAGAACAAATTCATTTTTTCAGATAAAATAAGTATTTTAAAAAAAATACAATTTTACTGCCTTTTAAGGGAAAACCCTTTTTAAATACAATATTTGACACTTTTATATATTAAATTTGACAAAATAAACTTCTTATTTAACATCAGAACATAAAAATTCAGTTTTGATAAATTTTTGGTGTTTTTATGATAACTTTCATATTTATTTTGAATAATGAAAAATACTAAATTTTAATTGAAAACAACTTTTTTAATAAAAATAATTTATAGTGTTAAATTATACATTTAAATGGTTTATAAGTATAATTAGATCATATTTTTACCATTAAATCCAATTTTGGTCATTGTAATTAATTTCACTTTGAAATTATACATAAACAAGTGTCAATCTTTTGATAGTTATTGTTTCTTAAAAACACGCTATTTTTTTTGACAACGATAATTAATTTTAAATTAATTAATGAAACTTATATGTTTCTAATTTGGTAAAATAGAAATTATTTTTGAATTCAGAATATCAAATATAGCTTAGGATGAATTTTTGGTATTTTTCTGAAAAACTTCAATTTTTGATGAATAGTAAAACTACTTAGTAGTAGTTAAGAAACTGACATTTTCATTTAAATGAAAATTTACCGTTTCTGTGAACTGAATTTTGAAAATCCAAAATACATGGTTATTATTAATAAGTAAAATGTGGTTTAATAATAAGAAAATAATTTTTTGTGAATTGTAACTTTTGACTTTTATTTATCGTGATTAAAGGTAAATAGGGTAATCCAAGGTAAAAAGAATATTATAATAATAAACACTTACCTTAACACTTGCCCTAACCTTATTGGATGAGTAATGGACGACCATGGGCATCCTTGGGTACATTTTGGGACCCATGGAGACACTTAAGAATGATAATGACCCTTTATTTTAATTAACTTAAAGTAAAGACAAAATGACATTAACAAACATCTTTTAGTATATAAATTTTTACATGGGGTTATATAAGTCATATTTTATACTATAAATATTAATTGGAAATATAAAAATATTATCTAAATTATTGTATTTTTTTATAATTTCTAGACATAATATAAATTATATTATTTATGACACAATAATGATGTAGTATTTACCTCATCAATAAATGATTTAAAGAAATAAGATTATTAATATTAAAGAAATATCTAACACTAGTCCAATTCTTATTGGATGATTTTATTTCAAACATGATTCGTCTTATCTTTGACTTTAATGAGTTTTGGACCTTTGGAAACCGAAGATATGTTTATAATAAAATAACATTTTCAAACATTTCTAAAGAGCCCCTCTTCTCCCTTATGAAAGGATACCACTTCTAACCCATTCCACACACCTCTCAAGCCCCTTGTCTCATCAAAATCCTGCCCAAATAATCTCTCAAGATCCATATCTTCCACCTAGAAGCCTTAACTTGGGAACAATTCACTTTAAGAAGTCCTTTTGGTTCAAACCAAAGGGAGTTACCCAAATTAAAGGTAAACATTTCTCTTAACTTCTTTTATTTTATTTTACTTCTCCAACCCCTAAACTCTTTTTATTTCTTTATTTTATAACAAAAACAGTATCCTAAATATACTAGGATGTTGTTATGAGATTTATTTGAACAAAACATACACAAAACTCCATCTAATGGGTAACAAACATACTGTTTTTGTGGATGACAAACTATCGCCTCACGAAACGATGATTGTTCAATTATCTCCTACTGCCTTTCATGGTGGCCATTAAGATGGAACTTTATTTATATATGATATATATTATGTTTATTTTTTCTTTATGATTCTGTATTTTCCATTTATAGCATACCTTCATGGTTTCTATTATGGGTAAAACAAGGTAATTTCATTTGAGGAAGTGTGGACTACCACCCCCTCAAAGTGATATGACTAATTAATGCCTTATGTGGGATGTATAAAGGATGAATTTAATAATATTATATATGATATTATACTATAAATATGTATAATTATGTTTTAATTCCATTAAAATACAAAATATATAAATGAAATTAGCATTCATCCGTACGTACGACTTACGGTCTCCATGAACGATGCATTTCATTTTTTATCTCCAAATGTTATGTAATGTTATAAATACATATATATATTGGATAATATATATATATATATACATATGATATCTAAATCATGTATATAATTCTATGGATAATGTATTTTGACCACATTGACAAATTGTAATTATAACAAGTTCAATTTTTACTCAAGATCCGAACATCGATAAAATATCCAATATGAACTCAAATAATTAACTAATTGTTATAGCAAGGTAATAAGTGATATAAAAGGAATAATAAACTTGAAAATTGTTATTAATCAAGTATAAATTTTCTTAAGTTTATTATTCATGAATAACAAGAAAAATACAAGACAAGTCGGAATTGAGGTAAGGAGTTTCTTATCTCACTTTTAATTCCATGAGATTTCCATTGTTCGCCACTTATTCATTTCATGTGGTGTATTGTGTACTTAAATTTGATATATATATATATATATATTATAATTATTCTCTTTATATCCATGGTATTCTATGAATTATTTGGTGATTATTAATTTTTGGTCATACGACTCGATTGATTACAACGTGGTAAGGGGATTTCATCTCACTTCTTATTCCCGTGAGATTCATGTTGTATTGCCACTATTTCCTTTGGGTGGTGTATGTACTGGACATTATTTTATTAATTATTTAATATACTTCAATATATTATTATTTACATATTCATTGTATGATCATTCTTTCATGGGATGTATGTTTCATGAGTTACTAAATCGGTAATGAAATTTCAAATTTAAATTTCCACTCATTGGGCTTTACACATACTTCATTGATTATTTTAGTCTAAAATTATTTGTGGAATCACTATTTATTATTTATGTATTAATTTCCTCTACACTTTGTGTGGATATAATTTTTATACACATAATTAATCCGTTTATAATTTCTTAAGTCATTGATATGAACTTGATAAGAGTTATCTTATCTCAATTTACATTCATTGAGTTAAACATCCAAGTCATTGGTGTTGTTTTTTCAAGAATATGTGTGAATGTACTCTGATTGATTTATAATAAATATCAAATAATATAGAGTGTATTTATATTTTTCACACTTAATTATGTCATTGATTTATGCTTAACCTAAGGATACAGTCTTTATAAGGGATTTCATCTCAATTTACATTCCATTGAGACTTCTTTGTTGTTATACACCAATTCACTTTTATATGGTGTATATAATTTACTTTGACATAGTATATCATGAATCCGTTTATTCTCATGATATTATAAAGTTTTGATTAACTCAATTATTTTTATTCAAGTGTCTCTCATTTGGTTATGAACTCTAACTAAAATATCATTTTAAATGTTTTAAAGATTTATTCTTCTAAATCTTTCTCATTAATGTACATGTTTTAAAAATAGTTGTAAGGATTTATTTATATGGACATTAATGTTTTAAAATTAAAATTCCTTTTAAAATTTTCAAAGTGGTTTGGGACACTTTGATTCAAAAATCTATTTTAAATGGCTTCTTGATAAATAATGTGACTTTTAAATGTTTTAAAAAAAGGGAGATATTTCTCTCAAATAGTTTTGATGATTATTTTAATCTATGTCAATATACTTAATTATTATCGATTGAAGTTAATATATTATAATAAAATATTTCATATTGTATTAAATGAGTTATGTTTGATTATGGATGTGCTATTTTTATTCAATTCATGGTTTGTGGTTAAAATATTGACATTTTGTATACTAGTTTTAATACGAATTTTGAGATTATGTTTCAAACTTTTCATATAAGGAATGAATTGGACTTATTAAGTGATGGTTGGAGCCCACTACAGCTCCTTGATGCATCAGTAGGTCTCATGAGACAAACTAGTGTATTGGCACAAGGACTTGACAAAATCTTATTTGTAGTCTTGGCACAAGGCCTTGACCATGTGGTTATGATGTCCGACATTATGCATTCCATCATTATGAAATTAGCTATTGATATTACATGTGATTATTCGACTATTATAATATCCATGTGAATAAGTAAATGGTATTATTTGATTTATTTTTTCCATATTATGCTGAATTTTAATTTTAAAAGGCTTTTGTTTTAGTCTTATACGTTGCCTTAAATGTTTATGATTACTTATGAAAGTTTCTGTTATATTTCTATCCTTACTGAGAATATGAGATCACCCCTTTCTATGTTTTATTTTTCCCAGGATGTGAAGAAGTAAATTATGATTAACCCACAGGGACAGGTAAAGGGTATGAGTGTGTTCAAGGGGGACACAATTTCATTTTTACTTATTTCATTATGTAATGTAAAACTTATGTATGTATCTAGTATTTCCAAGGATACTAAACTGATCGGTCTTTTGAGACATGATTCCTTGTATCATGCCAATTTATTAAAATAATGCACTAGATCTAGGCTTCTGGGGTCGGGTCATTACATGATTAGTTTTTCCTTAGATTCTATCTTAGGTATATGGTATGTTTCATGTTTTTTGTTTTAAGGAAATATATACCTGATGTATCTCATATTTTGAGCTCTGAGGTAGTATAATTATAAGATAATATTTCTTATATGGAATAAAGAATTTAGATTTTAGATTTAAAATAGAATATGTTATCGAATCTAGTAACTCACATGGTTAATGTTTTTTTGGAAGAAGCACATGATTGAGGAAGAAACATGGGAACCTAAAAAGGCCATGAGGGAAAAATATTTCTACCATTTTGAGTGACGAAAAAAATTGTGAGGATGAAATTTATTTCAAAGGGGAAGAACTTGAAAAACCAAGTAATTTTAATAATAAATAAACTTCATATATTATTAATATTTATGATTAAATTTTATGTATTCATATTCACTATAAAAATTTAATTAAATTTTCAATCGAAAATGAAATAGTTTTATTCTAACTATAGTATTTTTCATACAATATATAGTTTTATTTAAAAGTTAAATTTATAAATTTTAGAAATTTAATTGGATAAAATTGAATTTATTTTTTATATTAGTATATAAATTATTTATTTTGTCTAATTTTTGGGTTTTTTTGAAAAGATTGATTTTTGGGTGACTAGGAAAAAATGCCATTTTTTATAAAAATTATCATTTTTTTCAAGTATTTAGCAAGGATAATTATATTTTGGATTATTTTTAAAGTAAAATTAGTCCCATTTTTTTAAAAATATTCCAATTAATTCCATAATAATCAATATTTTTCTTTATTTTGGTAGAAACTCATTAGGCTTAAAAACACATTTTTGGAAAAAAACTATTTTTTGTTGTGTTTTGCATACTTATATTAAAATTACTTTATACCAATTCCAAGAATAGATTATTGAAATATTTATTTCATATTAGGAATAATTAGGTTCAAATTTATTAATGATTTCAATTTAATTTTTGGTCATATTGAATAGTAACCATGGTAAAACAATTTCCCCATCGTAAAGGGAAAACGAGTTAATTAAGGTTGAAACTAATTGATAAGATTAAAAGCTGACATATTAAATATTATTTTATGATATTATATAGAATATAAAAATATTATATATACAATTTTATAGTTTTAATAAAACTCTCCTATTAATAAGACTTTATATGATTTTAAAACTTTAAAAAATTACAAGAGTGACTCCCCCTCACTTATAAAAGGAAACCCCATATCCTCTCTTACTCAGACCCATTTATCCATTTATCTAAAAAAATACCTACCAAAAAAACTTCCAAACATCACTAATCACTTAATAAAGGTATTGGTTTCACTAAAATACCATCCTAAGAATGCTTAAGGTGTAAGCCAAGGGTGGTTTTCAAAATAATAGACATAATTATTTATCGAGTTTTTCATATTTATTTCTTCTTCTAAATCATCCAACTATTATATAATCATAATAAAATAATACCATAATTATCTTAATTATACATAAATGTTATTATTATTATGTTAAAACCATTTTTCATCACCTTTTCCATCCCATGAGAAATGAAAACATTGCTCATGCACATGTGTAGCCTACCACCTAAACGAAGCGACATGTTTCATTTTTAATCACCACCTAACAAGGATGGTTATTATAATGGATTTAATAAATATATTTTATATTCATGAAATAATAATTATTATAGGAATATAATATATTACTTACATTATTACCCTTTCATTTGTTTCAAAATGATAACATCGCTCATACGCACATGTGAACAACTATCTCTATGAAGTGATGCGATTAATTTTTTTGTCTTCCATTAATGTCTGGATATAAAAATGTATTTAATGTATAAAAATTATAATTATATAATTATTAATATTTTTTATATTATGTAATAATTACCCCTTTTATCATGTTCATCTTACCGATGTTGTTTTGAGATTATGAACCAAACACCCTCAAAATGTCTGACACGAACTTAAATGATTTAATGACTATATAAATCATGATAATAGATGAAATAAAAGGTAAAATAATAATTTAATACACCTGAAAAAAGTTCTTAAAAAATTTTAAATTAATATAATTTTATTATATATGAGTTAAAGTATGTACGTGGCGAGTCATACCGGAGTTAAATAATTTCTCTTTAAAAAACATTTTAAAAGTTTTAAAGTTTTTTGTTCTTGTTTTAATCCATATCCATGTTCTTTAAAATATTTTAGGCATGCTATTAATATGATAAAATATATGTTCAATTTCATTTTAGACCATTTTTAATTTATTTATAATTTTTTTAAAAAAATTCTTTTTAACATTTTCCAAATGGGTTATTTTTGAAATGTAAAAAAATCATGAAATGCATATTTTTTAATGTTTAGGAGATGATTATAATTTAATTACATCATGAAAATTATTTATTAAGAATATTCATTTATAAATTTTCATGGGTTTTTGAAGAAATTAATATTTCCCATTATTCTAGGAAATTTCTCTTTATTTTTACATGAATCCCAAAAGTGCTTCAACATATGTGTTAAATAGAGTAATTTAAGATATTTTTTGATATAAATGGAAGATTCTATGTGTTTTATGTTTCTTATGGTCCTTGTACATTTTTCATGATGAGGAGTGATACCTATATAGCTCTCTACTGTATTGGTTAGTGATTTTTTCCCACAGAATATATGTTGGAATTAACTTACCTGGTTATTCTATTTGTATAGTGATTATAAGAGTAATTATTAGAGTGATATGAAGATGATTTACGAAGGTAAATACAAAAATAGTCTATGATTAAAAATTAATTTTCATGGAAGTGTTTTTAATTCATAAGTAAAGCTAATAATCTTATTTTTAAAGAAAACTTTATGCCCCCTTTTAAGGGTGAAATGTTTATTTTTTAAGAAAATGTTTTCTTAGGTACCCATGTTTTACAAGAAACCTCCCTGATTATGATTTTTCATTTAATATTTATTATAATATATTTTATGAAAATATTTGGGTAATTAAGATTATTTCATGAGTAGGAAATTGAATATTTTATATCAAAGTTTATTATGTAAAAAGGGAAAAATTTCTTACGGTATTTCATGGTTTTCAAAATGAACTAATAGGTTTCTTTATTTTGGTATAATTTACTAATATTCTGGTCTTATACGAAGTTTTCAAATGTTTTTCATAGGGTTTAAGGATGAATATGAACTATAGTAATGTATACATTTTTTATATGGGGATTTATATTTAAATAATAAAACATGTTTAGAATAAAATGAGAGATTTAATTTAATAATCCTATTTTTGTGAAAAAAAATATTGAGTCGAATTTTACACTTTTAAGTACAAGATATATATATATATATAAGAGATTTTACTAATTCTTAAAAAATATAAATGGAAAATAACATTAAAATGTAAAAAGTGAAACCCTTATTATAAATAATATAATTATGAATTGTTAAAGTTATGGTAGAATTATAGAAGATGAAGTAATTCATTTGAAAAAAGTAACCATATAGTAGTTAGGGGGAACATGACATCATACAACATGTCACATATGTGAGATAAGGATTAATCTCAACATAAAAATAAAATATATCTCACTTAGAAACACAAAACTTCCTCTCAAGATCCATTGAATGAAAAAGATTAATGACCCTTCACATCCTTTTCAAAAATACCATGATTCAGATAAATGGTAAGTAAAAACCCAAAAAAATATTTTAAATAAAAAAACAAAATATTTCCTGAGATAGAAAATACCATAATGTAAATCCATGAAACAACCATAAAAGGATTCAAATATAATAATAATAGTTTCAATTTAATTGAAAAAATGTACCAATCATAAAAATTTAAAAATATATACATTTGTAATAAAATTGATTCATAACATGTAGTGTTCTCATAGAATAAGTCATTGAATTGGGACTATATTCATAATATCTAAACAATTCATAAAATTTGATAACTTAAAGAACTTATTCAAAATATTTTCCAGTTTATTTGAAGTGTGTATCTTGGGGGCACACACAATCCCAATTTCAATGACTTACCTACTATCTATGTGCTTTGACCTACCATGGTAGATATAATTTTTAGATAAATGTATGAAATACTGACTATCACAATATAATTCTATATTACTGGAAGATAAAGAAAGTTTGTTTATCAATCCCTTTTACTAAATTGATTCCTTAATTAAATTAGTTAAGGATATGTATTCTGACTCATTGGTGGATATTTATACCACATATTTCATGGAAATTTCCAAGACACATGACCATAAGAGGTAAAAGATACATACCCAGTTAATATTTCCAAGTATTAACATTTACAGCATATTTAGAATCCAAAAATCCAATGATATTATTATTACCACTACTATTATTTCCAAAATAGATACATAATTTATAGGACATAGAGATATACCTCAACACCAACTTAAATTAATGATTATAATTGTTTTATAGGCTTTCCCATAAACATGTTGTATGTATAAATAAAATAAAAATAAATTATTGGTCTAAATAAAATCCTGACATACATATTCCTACCTACTTTGTTCAAATAATGTATTTTACTAAAAATATCTACATTAGAATCACAACTATGGGATAAATATAGAGAAAAATTAAAGTTTTGTCATAAATATACATTAATTGGATTTAAATTTTTAAATGGATACCACTTTAATTCCTTTACATAAAATGTTTAGGATAGGTACAAAACATTGGTCTTTTAATCCCAAACAATTTATTAGCCTAATATTTTATTAGCATTTCCTAGTTATTTCATTTAAAATGTAGTATTAAATTGATTTTTTTCACGATTAATCAACCTCATGTTCTTATATATTATAATTATATCATTAATGTATAAAAAAGGTAAATAAATTCATGTTTAACAAATTTAAATAAAACACATGCATCGAATTTAGTTATATAAAAACCATTTTGAAGCATAAAAGATTTGAATTCTTTATAAAATTTCCTTGAGGGATGTTGGATACTTCACAAATATTTTCACAAAATGAAAAGTTGATCATATTTTAAATCATTTGAGAAATCATCAGGAGGTTTCATATAAAATTTTCACATATATTTTCATGTAAAAAAGAATAATTCACATCTAACTATTCAATATTGAAATCAACACAGACTAAAAAAGGAATCAACAATATAATCAATGAATGTTTAATAATATAAGAAAATATTTCACTATATTCATTTACCTCAAACTGAACGAATCCTTTATCTATAAGTTTCGATTTTAATTTAATTTTCATTTCTCCAGTGTTATATTTCTTATTTTTTAAAATTCATTTATAACATATAATTCTTCTCCTTTAATTTTTAGCTAAAACTATCAAGGTATGATTTTTAAGAAGGGAGTTCATCTTATCTATCTTAGTAGCTAGAAACATCTTAGACTTATTAGATTTCATGGATAATTTATAGTTCTGTAGATCATCATTGTTTAAATATAGAAAAAAATTAATTGAAAAGGTAGCCACACCAGTGTAACTAAACCAGGAAGGAGACCTAATGGTTCAACTTGTTCTATCCCATGTGAATTGATATAATATAAGGTGAATCTCTCCCTTTGAATTAGACCTAGATTCAGATTTAGGGGTAGGATCACTATGAACCTATTGGGGGGTAATGTTGGAGGTTGTCTCGATGTTAGACTTCACTACAAGTCCTTAAAGAACTGAAATATCTATAGGTTCATTAATACAAACAAATAAAACTCTATATGCTTCTTCTTCAAGGTAGTAGTCTCATGGAAGAAAACATATCAAATTATAATGCACTTTTAAAAACCATGATTATCTACTCAAAGTCTACAATTCTTAACATTTAGAGTGTAATCCATAAAATACACTTGATCACCCTAGGTTCCATATTATCAGTCCTACTATGGGAATAAATGGTATAACCAAAGACTCTAAGGTTTCCTAAAATATGGGTGAACTGGTAAAAAAATCCATAAGAGTTTTAAAGATAATGGAACTAGATGAGAAATAGATATTCAGATAAACTATTGTAGCATAATCTTATGCCTATAAATACCAAAAAAACCTAACTGTGAGAGCATACTTCTCAACCTCAAAACTAATTGGTGTCTCAAGACACCTTTAGACTCACAAAAGTCTAGGAAGTCATTCAAAAATCACTTTAATCCATTATCTATTATAGGAGATTTCAACTTTCTTCCCTTATAGTTATCAACATTGGATTTCTAGGTCTTAAACATTTAAAACATATCAGAACTATGTTTTAGTATGAGAAACCATACTCTCCACTAGTATTCATCTATAATAGTAACAAATTAATTATCTCCAACTTGGGAGGAAACCCTTAATGGTCCTAATAAGTTCAAATATAAATACTCAAGGGGGACTTGTATTTGTATGGTGAACTCTTAAAACTCACATATTTAGACTTTCTAGACATATAATATTCACAAAAGGAAAGATAACTTATAGATATACCATTAAAACCCTTTCTTATTAAGTTCATTCATTCCTTTGGTACTAATGTGTCAAATTCATATATGTTAGAGCATAGTGTTATAAAAAATTGAGGCATGATATATTTTAAATTTATCCATGTGAGTCATAAGATTCCCTCTCATAATAGTGTGGGATCCCTTAGCTATCCTGATACTAATATAACCAAACCTAAAGGTGTAACTATTTTTGTCTAAAAATACTAGGGAAATTAGGTTTATTTGTAATTTGGGAACCCATATAACTTCATCCATTGTTCTCACCAACCCATCATATAAATATAATGAAATAGAACCTCTACCCATGATACTAAAACTCTTATTATTTCCCAAGAACACCTCATCCTACTCAACCACGCATAGGTTATAGAAGTAATCCATTTTGGGGATCAAATGAAATAATAATATTGAATTTAATACCCAATACTTACTCAAGTTATTAGAACATACATTAAAAATATTAGTAGTATTGAATTCTTTATCCACCAATAATGAATGATCATTTTTTCCCTTAGAATCATTTCATTTAGGTAAATTCCTCTTATTATTCCCCAGTTACTTACACTAAAAACATTTAATCACTCTACACATAAACTTAGACCGACTTCTAGGATCATTGGTTCCTCTATTATTTCCTCTTTTCTTAGTTCTAACCCTCAAACTCAATCCCTCAGCTAGTTTCATAACATGACCTCAATTTTAAAGTAATTTAGATAAAAAGGTAGACTTAACCTCTTATAATTCTAGAGAATAATTACCACATACCATAAAGTACTTTATAGAAATATAAGAATCATCTAATGATGTTAACATGATAATTTCTAGGTATTTATCATTAATCTAGAAATCTATATTAGAAAATCACTAATACAGTTTTATTAAATTCATTGATATAGGTCCTGATAATAGTCCCTAGGAAAATTTTAAAGTTATATAATCACATATTATTGTGTAGTATTCCTACTAGAGTTTTTTTTTCATATATAGGGCTTCAATATTTGACCATATTTGGTTGGTAGTAAACTCATAAACAACTTCCTAAAAAATTCCACCTAAAGATAAGAACATGAGACTATGATCTTTTCTAATGATATCAATATATACATCGAATTTATTAATAATAGATTATCCATCTATAGAAATGGTGGTTACTTTTTATTTGGGTATATATAGAGCATCAACAAGTTCATTATGGTTAAGAATCATGTTAATTTTAATCCTCTAATGATTAAAATCCTTATCCCCATCAAATGTATCTATTTTTTACTTTTTAGAACCCATAATTATAGTTTATATGGATCTAATACCAATTTTTTATGATTTATTTTTCATGGTAGTACCCATGAAATTACTAATACCCACTAAACTAGTTAGTGACTTATGAATGAATTAGATAAATTAGTCTTTTTGATGAAAATAGAATTAATAGATAAAGGGTATGAATTAAACTGAATGTGTTTCGAGAAATAAAGCATGAAATAAATGAATATAGTGCTATAATGTGATTTGGTATGTGTTGTACATACATTAATAGAGATAACATCACCCCTAAAATCTTTATTATTGAAGAAAAAAGACCACAAGATATATAGACTCAAAATCAGTTAAAAACTAGAGAAACTATCTAAGGAATGAGCCTAGATAAAGCTAGCGGCGATGATCAAACCCATCATGAGGTGTTACCCTCTAATCTTACTAGAAGTACACATGCTATGCACTCCAGCATATAAGGATACATTAATAATAATAAGTAGAAAATAATGAATAAGAATAATCCCATTATAGTTCCATATCTCTTCATTAATATTTGGATAGCGGCTCAAACAATTATTTTCCTACTTTGAAACCTTCACATTTGTATTATCCCACTCTAAAGAATATGATAATCTCAACCAATCTCTACCATATCTCTACATTGATACAATAAATAACATATAACCATATTACTTTAGTGGACCATATGATATTCTTATACCAAGGTATCTACCAAAAAACACTCAAACCACTCTCTAAAAATGAAAAACTAGAGGTAATATCACCTTCATAATGGAATAAACGAAATTTAATAATTACAAAACCATAATAGGATGAAGAGTCATCATTGAAGGCGAGGTGTCAACATTGCATGTGATATTGTGGGATACACACCATATGGATGATGAAAATTAAAAGTGTTATTCACAAAAGTAACCTTGTTACAACTAGGAGGGATGTAAAATCATGATATATGACACATAGACATGAATAGGATATAGCTTCACTTGTGACTTAGAGAAAAAAAAATAAAAAAAAAGGATGATTGGGATCCATTGGATTGGAAACATTGGTGACTCTCGACTACTCATGGTGAAATACTAAGATCGTGCTACAATACAAGGGAAAATGGAAGCAAAATATTGCAAAGAAAAATTAAAAAATGGAATATTACATGAAATGGGAAATACTATGATATAAATCTATATAACATCCATGAAAGGATTACAAACATAGTAATATTAATTTCAATTTTATTGAAGAACAAAAAAACTGTAAAAATCATGAAAAATCATAAAGTGTCTCTATTAGATACATGAAGTTAACTTCTTAGGACATTTTGTATCTAAGGAAGGTGTTACATTCAAAGTATGAAATATTTTTGTTACTGTTTCTTGAAGGCCACTAAATAATGTTTCCAAATTATAAAGTCTCATTGGCTTGAAAATTTATTATGTGTGGTTTGTGCATGGGTTTTCATATATAATTAATCCTTTATCTATTTTGATTAAGAAAGTTATACTTTTGTTTTTTCATGTGAGTGTTAAAAAATTTTGATAGTTTGAAGGAGAAGTTGAAAATGGATCTAGTTCTTTGAAAAATAAAGGAATGTATTCCCTATATAGTATGTTGTGATGCATTTAATTAGATAATGAGTTGTTTTTTTATGTACAAAATAGGAGTCATTACATATAGAGGAAAATAGTTATGTTATCATGAGAAAGAATTTGATACTCATGATTTGGAGCCCAAAATGATGGTTTTTTATGAAATGGATACATTACTTATTTTGGATAATATTTAATATTCTATACAGATCATAAAAGTTTGAAGTACTTATTTTCCTAAAATTTTTAAACATTCTGTAAATGAAATTGGTGAATTTTATACAGGATTATAATTTCATTATTATATATAATGCATGAAAAGTTAATATGGTGGATTATTCTTGGAGAATAATATTATATAATTATGTGGACTAAGATTCAAATAAGTAATGAAATATAATGGGAAAAGTTGTTAACTATGCATCTTGGTATAGGAGAAGTGGATGATGGAGCTTGTCTTTATTATATGAGGATGGATTCTTCTTTGGTGTGATGAGCGATAGAGTCTAAACTTAGAGATACCAAGATTGAGGTTTCGAGGTATCTTATTACACATGATGATTCCCTTAATGATTGGTGTGTAGGTATAAATAATCAATCATGTTTTGTGATCACTTATTTGTTCCCCAAAACATGCATGAAAAGGTATTATGTGTGTTACATAGCTAACTTGTGGCAGTGAATCCTTGTATTTCTAAAATTTATTACACTCTAAATAGATATTTGTTTTGTAATCTAGTATAAAGATCTCAATAGATGAGTATATGGAAATGTGTCTTAAATATCACTGGGTTAAGTCCCAACAATGAGTATCAGTTATTTTTCTATGACTATTGCGTATCTTGGAGTGTAAATGGAAGGATATTTATTTATAAATTGTGATTAGTTTACCTCATGTTCCTAGAGGTTATTATGTAAATTGAGTTATTGAGTATAATTTGACCAAGTTAAATAATTTATTATCTACCAGGGAGTTGAGATTAGTGGAAAGTATAACAAGAAATTAGGTTGCAGAAGTAGCTAATTTTTATAGAGTTCCCCAAGAAATTATATATAATTGTGATGCATGATTTAATTCTTATATATTGATAGGATTGTAACATTATTTTTACACCTATTTGTTTCATAGCATAACATTTCATCCTCTAATAGATGATCATGTTGAGAGAAAAATATAAACAATAAAGAATATATTAAGAACTTTTGTTATGGAATAGGGTGTATATTGGGTGGATCAATTGCCTTTGATAGGATTTTTATACATAACTATTATCATACATTCATCAATGTAGAATAATATGAGTCACTCTTTGGTTGACCTTATTGATTACTACTATGTTGGGTTGACATTGGTGAATCATAAATTACTAGATTCTAGTTGGTGTAGGATATGATGTATTGATTTAAAATTATTTAGTATCACATGAGGAATTCTCAGAGTAGACATAAGTCATATGTGTATTAGAGCAGGATATCGTTAGAGTTTAGTATTAGTGATCATATATTTATGATATTATCACTTCTTCATGAGTCAAAATAGGTAATAAAATTTCATTGAGGTTTATCGAAACCTTTTTAATGCAATAAATTATTTATGAATTTACATATCATGTGACACATCTTTATTAGTTGAGTAAAATTCATGAAATAATCTATGTTTCCTGGATTATAAATTATATTCATGATCCATATCTAATGATTGATTGTGGAGATGTTTATTTTGTGGAACATGTGACTTATGTGTAATATCCTATGGAGACCAAGGATCAGAGGAATATGTTTTGGGGTATACTTATTATTTATTTGATGTGAATTTTGTAGAGGAATGATATAATGGAAAAACCACCAGGGAGTGGGAATATTAGATAGTGGTTCAATCACTTAAATTGTTTTAAATATTTCTTTTGTATGTACTAAAATTTTGTTTTGAATGTTGTAATGTGGATATCATTTTGGTCATTTTCTATGATTCTTTCCTTGAAATGTTTATGTTTTAGTTTTTTGAGGATGAAAATTTCCGAATGTAGGGAGAAAGTGGAGACACATTTTTTTTTGGATTTTTTGTTCTTTAAGATACAAGGTAAGAATCAGATACAAGTAACTTTATTAATAATATAGGATTTATTTATTTATGAATTTTTTTTACTAAAATAAAATCAATTCTATTTTATTATCTATTGATTTTTTAAGTAGGAATATGGATTTTTTGGCCAGGAAATTTACATAATCAATGTGACATGTAAGTTAGTCATAAAGGTTATTTTTCATTGAATATAGATTTTTAGAGGTTTGAATTTGGTAATTAGAGAATAGAATATTAAATTATAGGAGTGTTAATTTTAATTTTTTAATAGTGGGTTTTATGGTGGAATATTATCTTAGTGGTTGGAGTATTAAGGGAGGAGATGGAAAATCACTATATAAAAAAGAGATCTTGACCATGGCATTTCTCATCCCATCAAGTAATTATATATAATATCTTAAAGAATAGGTTCTTGAGTTTTTTGTTTTCTTTATATTCTACATGGAATGAAATATTAATAACAAATAATAAGATATTGAAAACATATAATAAATAGAGAATATATGGTGAACAATTGAGGTAGGTGACTCTTAACCTTTATTCATTTTTAGATTCTCAGGGGATAAGGAATGATTTTTCTATTTATAAATGGTTACGTAAACCTAATAGCATGTTTAAAAAATTTATGTAGTAAAATAATTATTTTATTGTTTAAATTTTGGGTTATGTTTGTTGATTTTTTTTAAAAATAAATATTTTTTCATGGATAAAAAAATATATTTAATTTATATGATCAAATTGAAGTTGATATTATATAAACACATGTAGTTTTTTTGGAAATTTTTAGGATATTATTGAAATTTCAAAATAGAATTCCATTTCTACAAATTTTTTATTTTTTTATAAAATTTTATTATGTGGTATAGATATATTATTTATAAAATTCTATAGGTGGTCATCTCATTATACAAGGGGGCGTGCACCTCATCAGAGGTTAATTTTTTTAACCAAATGTTCCTAAGGGATAAGAAAATGTGATAAAATGGGAGTTTAAATTTGGTATGGGGGTCAAGATAACTATTATAAAATTATATATTTTATCTAGATACTTACATACGGGCGGTACATAGTTTAATTGGGGTTATTACACATTGGCATGGGTCGTGCTAAAATACACAGAGGGTTCATTCCACTTAATTTTTACTTATGAATTTCCCTCAACTTTGATTTGGTAATATTAGTTAGATTAGAAGAAATGTTTAAGAGATTATAGATGATATTTTGGAACTTAATTCTGATTAAATACATGGGTATGTTTATCAATGGGTTCGAATAATTATGGGTATATATAAGGGGGTTATATTTTTCTTTAGTTATTTAATTCTAGTAAATTATTTGGAAACTAAAGATAATTACGATTCTTGTATTTGAAATGGAAATATATATGTATATGGTTGTGGATTTTTATATGGTGGTGTATATGGATATGAATGTGGATATGGATATATATGTGGATTTATGAGGGGTTAATTTATGGGTAGTTTCAATAACTTATAATTATGGGTAATTGCTGTTGATTCTTTTGATTAATTATTAATAGTGTTACCTGATAATGTATAATTGATGTTCCAGCTAATTATCAGAAGTGTTTTCAAGAAATTAACATTATTTCTTATTGGGTAATTCATGATGGTTATTATCAGGTAATTAACAATGACGTTTCTAGGAAATTATTGATGATGTTTGGTAGTAAAATTCGAGTAATTATTAACAATGGTTTCAAGTAATTATCCATGATTCTTGGTGGAAAATTTTGGGTAATAATAAGAATATTATGATTATAAATGGAGGTAATTATGATTTTTTATGATTATAAATGTTTCATGATGAAAAATATTATAAATTGAGGTTGATATAGTTATTTGGATAATATATTTTTTATATACTGATATGTTTATGTTATTTGAGCAGTGATGTGAACTCATTATCAACTACATTGCCACCACTAAAGATTTGTGCATTATCATGAATAAAATATAGTGGAATATGGAAGTTAATGAATTACTAACTATTATATTTCTAGCCACCCCTTTCCCATGATCGATTTTGGGAATTTAAGACATTGTGTTTCATATTGGTATTTATAATGAGATAACTAGTTAGAGCTGGTATAAAAAATCCCTTATTTTCAGTTTTTATATATTTCTCATTATGTGAATTATATAAATATATATAAAAATATATAGATATTATTTATGGTAAGGGACCTTGTAGTGATTTATGGATAGACATATAAATCTTTTTAGCATTCATTCAATTTTATCTAATCATCTCATAGATGCATTGGTATGTTTTTGACAAATATACACTTGTTGGAATAGGTAAGAAACCTACTAAGTATTTTTATGATCACCCATATTATATATATATATATATATTGTTTTTCAAATTACCTAGATAATTTTGGAATAGGTTTTTTCTTTAAGATTTTGGAATTGTGGAATATTGGAGCTTTAGAGGTGTCTAGTTTCATTTTTTACTTTGAGCTATACCTTTGGTATATTTCTTGGTTTCCTCACCATAGTAATTTTGTGGTATGTTGTTTTTATAAACTTTATCATGAATTTTATTATATGTATACATTTTATAATTATTTTAATTTATTTATATGTTGGAGTTTTCATTTGTAGAGGGTGATATCTCTCATTTTTTAGTTATATACCCTTTATACTTGCCACCATCCTCTTTCTTATTGTAGGAAAACATGGGAGTAATTATTGGTCTCATTATCATCTCAAGGGTCCATTAATGGGGTTGTGTCATGATATTGAGTACCCTTGACACAAATTTCCACTTTAAAGATTCATTCTAAATTTTGCAATTCGGCTCTAACCATCCTAATAATTTTTCCACCATCCATATTTATATAAGAAAAATCTTTCATGACCCAAAAAAAAATAACAAGTCACTCACCTTAACACTAGAAAATTTTCTATACTACCAATTTTCATTACATTGGATTAATTTATGAGACATGTAATCAGAAAAAATGACAAATTTGATGAAATAATGTGTTTGGAAACCTTTTAGTGATAATTAAATCCTCAAATTAATCCTAAAAAAAATTCAATCAAATATAAAATCCACCCATTAATTCTAAACATTATTTCAAAGGAAATTCTAAATAAATAATTTTTTTAATTACTTAACATGCATTATATTTCCACATATATTCCTTGATATTTTTAATCAATAAAAAACCCACAGTTTAAGATGAATAATCAAAAGAAAAAATCATAAAAAATCATAAAACTCCATTTCAATATTGATTCACAAAAAAATTCACTTAAACCATTTTTATAAAGCAAATATAATTTAAAACAATATAAAAAACATAATGTAAGATTTTGTGACTTAATTAGACTAATAATAATAATAATATGCACCACAATTATTATAATTAATCAATAAAAGGTGGGCCCACCAAGGTTATGTTTCATAGTTTGAATCCCATGTGCTAGTGATGTTTCCACCATCTGGAAACCCTTGGATTCCTAATGTATACCCCCCAAAATTTCATTAAGAAATACTTCCAAATAATAAACTATTTAAATTTTTAACTACTGTTATCACATAAAGAATGTAATTAAATGAAACAATCAAACTAAATATGATTCCTACCTTACAATGATCATCTTGAGAAACCATGCAGAAAATCCTTGATTTTTATCAAGGGTTTAGAAAACCCTTTTTCCCAAAATTACTGAATATTTCGATGAATCATCCTTAAATGGAAGGTGAATATAGAGGAAAGTAAAAAGATAAGTAATTAGGTACTCAACTTGATTTTCAGTGAATATCACCTAATAATGGAGCTTTGAGGGTTGTGTGTGGATATGAGATGAAGGAGGAGGAAAGGGAGAAACCTTATTAGGTTGTGTGGGAGATTGATGAGACTATAGGGAGGAGAGAAAAACTAATATATTAATTATTTTTTCAATGTAATAAAATGATTTAATTCCCACCATTTTCAAATTTTAAGGGTAATTAATACATCTTTGATTCTTTGGGAGTAATCTAGATTTAATATGAGAATCGATTAAATAATTATTGTTGAATGACTTATTTGTTTTTTGAATTGTTAAAATAAAGACTATATTGATTTCATTGGGTTTAATGATATTTCAAGTGGAAATTTTCATGATTTGTGATTGGTAGTAATTATGCATCAGTTTTATGAGATATAAATTCAAAGGGAAACTTATTATTTATGGTCCTTTTGATGCACAAGAGTTACCAACTGGGATACGCAAGGGTGAAATAAAGCACTAGAGTTGCTAAAGGTTACCCCACAAATGTAATGATACTTAAAGGTTATACCTTTTCCACTAATGGTATTTAACCATGATGCATAATAGTAAATTAATATTCTTATAAAAGTGAAGAATACCCCATATCATAACGATACATAAGAGTAAATGAATGACATATAAGGGAAAAGTCTATACATAATAGCCCATGATAAATAAATAAGAGTTACCTATGAAACAACTGATATAAAAGGCATATGACTTTACCATCGGGTGATAAAATTCTAGTATATAAAAGTTCCTCACTAACATAAGGATATTATTTATGGTTCTTATAAAATCAATATAAATTTAGGACACATGAGAATTAAAATTTTGAAATCACTCAAAAGAACTGTGACCATTGAGATTATCTCGAAGCTATGTGGCAGGAATCTAGAGATATTTGTCCATAAGGTTTTTTTTCAAATCTTATACGGACAAAATGTATTCAAAATAAAATATAGAAATATTAAAAGTCATGGAGGTATTTTTAATAACAATAAAATTTGGCAGGTATATAGAATAATTACCCAGAAGTGTATTTCATTCTTGCAATCCACCCCCATCACAATAATTTCTTATGAAGAAACTATTTATTTTTTAAACCCTTATCCACTCTATTACTAAAGATTTCATTACTCGGATACTTATGGTTTATGGTTTTTTTCTTACTTCATTGATAATTTTTTTCTATGTTTTAATAAAGAGTATTGTTTCTATTTTTTTTTGTCATTTTCTTTATGTTTAGTTCCATTATATCTCTCTAATACTCATGCTGGTGAGTATTGAACCCAAGGATTGGAATTACTTGAGGTTATATTAGTTTTATCAATCCCAAATACTTATTTATTTATGTTTAATTTAAATTTGTATTGAGGTAGAGAGTAGTGTTTTTGGTTGGTTTGGTCATTATCCACCTCTCTAAGGTATGATCCTCGATATCATTCTATGATATACCAAAAAGTCATTTCCTCCCTTATCTTGGTTAGCTATTCATATTAAGGAGTTGATTTTTGTCGAGATATGAAGTTATATACAATGTTTTTGGGTCTTGGAATGTGTAATATTGAAAACTAAGACACCTGGAGAGGGGAGGGTTGAATCAAGATGTCAAAAGTTTTTCTTTTTTAACATATCAATCTTGTTCCCATATTGGTTGGAACTTATTAAAACTTTAAAATTTAGTTTTAGATCCACAAAAAACCATATGAAAAAAATGAAACTAAGACACAAAAAATTTACTTAGTTCAAGAATAGGGGCTATTATATCAAGTATACACATGCCATTGTGTTGATGTAACAAAATACACTAATCTTCACTATTTTAGAGGATAAAATTATTCACATATAGATAGTATATTCTAGTATCACTTCTTTCAATGTATCCTTTAGATCACTTTAATCAACTCCTCCTTGGACACTACATCAAATTAAGTCTTCCTTAGTATAATGACTTGATGGCTGCTTCTATGTTGTAAATAATGTGATGAATGATTTACATCATGAATGGATGATTATAATGATTCAATGAGGTAAAAAACTTCTATAAAATACTAAATTTTAATCAAGAAAGTCTTCTCAAGTCCCTTTTATCTAGTATAAACCTTCACTTAGGTATTTTTTTACCAAGTTATGCCTTTAATGAAAGTATTACTTATGCAACTACCTACACACAACTTCATTCACCCAAGCCTATTATCTCAGGTTTATTTATTAAGTACACTTACTTAATTCGTGTTCATTCAAAACCCATCCCTAAGGTGAGTTCATCATACTATATTCAGACCCGAAAATTATATTTTTATTTTAAAAACACTTTTTTAAGGAAAAAGTGGGAACTCATGAAAGTTCAAAAAAAAAACCATCAAAAACTATATGAGATGGATGAACCATTAAAGTCTAATTTGAACACATTTTACACCTCATAATTAAATAATTTCCATTTAAGATCATTTACCTCATTAGATGGGTCATCTTTAATAAGATCTTCAAACCAATAAGCCATCTTTCCCTAGGTTTGAATGAAATTCTCAATTTTTAATTTTCTGTCATTGAAACCTCTTACCAGAATACAATCCTTCTTATTCATCCACTCTTCCCTATTCACGCAACTAAGTTCATGTAAACTCTCTTTAATATAGCTTCCTTTACCCCAGATATTTTAATCAAGTATATATCACACAAGTAAAATTTATATGAAGTGAAATACCTCAATCCCCCTCATAATATTTGTTAGTAACAAATGTGAGGGGTTAGTTGATATTTATAGGAAAATACTAACCCTCACACAACTCCACTTCCACGATACCTTCAATTATGAAATATTCACACTAATACACCTTTACAAAATATTCATGAAACTTCAACTTGGGAAAGAGACCAAACTTAGCATAAATCATATCATGATTTTCCCAACATGGGAAAGAGATCATTCCATGCCTCATTTTGTTCCTTGTTCTATAAGACCTCCTATCTTCCTGCTTGATCCAACTCTAATCCTCTATTATATATGGATTATATCTCACAATATATTTCATACTATATAATCCCCATGAATTTTATAGTCTCTCTCTAAAACCACCTTTTGATCACTTGAATTTTATATATTTTCTATTTAATTTAATGGTCACTTTTCCCCATTTGATAATAAACTGAAAGAGATCTGCCAAACACAAAACATACCATATAAAACATTAGATGAAAATGGAGAGAGGGGAAATATATAAACCTCCTCTTGATAATGGAGGTGGTTGAACATTGAGGTTCAACCAATGTTTCTCAAATACCATAGTGGCCAATGAATTTTTCATGATTTCCACCACTTGTTAATTTGTTCATACATGATCCACTATAACCATTCCATACCCCACCTTTTCTTTAATAATGTGATATATGATCTTAATATTCTTGTATGATAGTGTTGTACATGATTTTATTGTGAGACCAATCACACTCTAGTTGTCATAGAATATCACCATGGTTGGTTTTACTTCTTTAACAATGTTTTATAATTTTTTCCTCATACATATAAGATGAATTAATTATTTGGTTACTGCAGTGTATTCTGAATCTACTATGATCATTGATGTACTTTACTTATTATTACCTTACCATCCCACACATTTATTTAAGATGAATAAATTGAGGGATTTTGGTCCAAAACATCACTAGCTCATTCATAATTGTAAAATGATAACAGTTTATGAATCTTTTCAACCTCAAAGAGAAACCCATCCTTGAAAGTACCTCTAACATACATCATGATCTATTTAACTAATCCATGATTTTATTATTTCATATTACTATTGATATGGTTTCAAATACATATTTCAAATACAATATATTGTTGTGTTGTAGTCAAATATTACAATATTATAATTATTCATCTGTACAAGTTGGTATCCATAGATTTCTATTACCATAATTAAAAATTTTAGTTCATACCATAATCAAATTTGATTTTGGTTTGGAATAATGCATGTAATAATTATTTAGAAAATATCTCTTATACTTAGCCTGAGAGACAAACATTTATTTCTCCTTTTGAACCACTTGAAACCCAAGAAAATATGAGAGCTCACTAATAATGGAAATTTTAAATCATGAACACATCAGACTATAAAATTTCTTCATTTATATATGTGTTCTTACACCAGACATGATGTCATCGACATAGAACAACACCATGCCTTATTATTTCTTGTATATTTTCACATAAAAATTGGGATCCAAATTACCTATTAAATTCTATATTTTTAAAATGTGATTATAGTTAAGCATACCATGTTCATGGTTTCTACTTGATACCATGAAAGTCTAATTAAACCTATAAAATTGGTTTTAAAATTTCCAATCAAGAAACCCATGGAATATTTAATATAAAATTCATCATTGAGAAATACATTCAAGAACATCATTTTAACACCTATTTGATAGAATTTTAAAGATATTTTAATTTTTATCACTAAGAAGATCCTAATCAGCTCAAGTCAAGACACTGGTGAAAATATTTCTTCAATATTGACCCCTTTAATCTATTCATATTCTTTACAAACTAGATGAGACTTATTTCAGAGTACGTTTCTATTCCTTAAAAACTTATTCTTGAATATCCAATTTTTTCCAATCACTTTGTGATGTTTAGGATTCTTTACCAATTTAAAAGTTTGATTTTGGTCGATTTGATCAATTTATCCTTTCATGATTCTAATTAATGATTCATATTTTACTGATTATTTAAATGACGTTGGTTCCACCATCGATTATAGAGAAACATGATAAATATTCCTCATCCTATGTATCTTTGTATAAGTAGTTTTTTCTATGATTATGTTTGATATATCATCCTCTATTATCTGAATTCTTCTTTGACATGCAAATTTATTTTCCTCAAAAATCATTTCAGCTTCAGATTTAGTCTCAAAATCTTTACCATTTGGGTAGCTTTGTGAAACCATAATATTTTTTTCAACTTTATCCTATTAATCATAAATTTCATCAAAATTTTAACTCATAAAATTATTACTATCCTTTTACTCAATAAAATTAAAATCATTACTCACTAAAATTTTATCCAGCCTCTTATTGAATCATTTACATGATTTAATATTTGTTGAGAGGCTTAAATACCCTCCTTCACCTGTCATACTACCATACTATCCTTGATTTTTTTGTTTGTTTCAAATGAATCATCTCCTTCTAAATTCCCAAATACAATTTAGAGTGAGATTCCTTCCATACCAAATTTCAAACATTTTTATCTCTTCTCCTAGGATAATTACCACATAGTTTTTTTGTGTACACTATAACATTTAAAACTTGTTTATAATAGTGATGATAGATACCACTTTCAATGAGAAAAAATTTCCACATTATTCACCTAAAAATTTCTTTATTCAATAAATACAATGTATTCTATAGTTTTTACTAATGAAACCTCATGTTTAATTCCATACTTATTGAGGTAATATTTAAATTAAATGGATGTGAATTCTGGCATATTATCAGATCATAACATTTTGATTGTTTCTCTAGTTTCATTATTCACTCTTCACTTGAAACTCTTTATATAACCCTTTACATACATTTTTATATGTTTGAAAATAATGAAATAAAATATACTATAATCATAAAAAAACATGGTGAATTAATTTTCCACATATTCTCATAACATATTCATTGGGCCATAGAAATTATTATACACTAGATATATGATATTATATTCCCTTTTATTCTTTTAATGATATAAATTTAAGAGCATTTTTCCTAGTATAAAATAATCACAAGTATTATCATGATCACATTTTAGATTTAGAATATCCATTATATCCTTTATCTTGGAAAATTTCTCCATGATATATTGGTAAATCTGTCCAAGCCTCCAAATCCATAAGCTATTCTCCTCTTCAACTATCAATATAATTTTTTTTCTTTATTATTAATTTGGTAAATATTACCATTTTTCTTCCAACATTTCATTATCAAGTTCTCAAACTTGCCTTTAATGATGCATCCCTTTTGATTAAATGTGAATTAAAGTCTTGAGTCATAGAGTTGACTCAAACTCAAGAGGTTGTGTCATAATCCATCCCTATAGAGAAATTCTATTTTATTAATCTCATTACCTACTAATCTATTGTTGATGATCCATTTTATTTTTAATAACCCATAATTATAGAAACAAACTATTTTATCAACTCTTACCTTCATGTTTATTATCTGGTTCTTGTTTCCAATCATGTGGGATGAAAATCCACTATCATGGATCTAGGTTCTATTTTTATTTAAGGATTTGAGAGTGATTCCAGCCAGATTGTCCTTCTCTCTCTTCTTCTTTTCCTTCTATGAAATACCCAATTGAGTTAAGGTATAATGTGGCTTATCCACTTTATTCTTATCACTCATAGTGTAGTCGTATTCATCTTTCTCATTTAGTTAAGAGAATAAAATTATAAATGGAATTAATTTATGTTACCAAGTGTTTGTCCACCTTTAAATTCCATGGTGGAATGTTATATTTCTTCTCTATATGTTACCGATATCTTTAGATCGAAAAATTAGAGTAATGAAAGCAGTATCCATATGAAGAAATTATTATATTATTCAAAGGATATGGCCTCATTATTCTTTGATTATATATTGGTTTTTAATTATTCAAATAGATCCTCTCCTATTAACACTAAGATATTATGTGTCTCAGATAGTCACAAAGTTAACATTGTATAAGGGGGAATATCTTCTCTATATTCCTCCACATGAATATAGCCTTCATAAATTTCCTTGATTGTTGAAAAGACCTTCATTATTGAGAAGTTATTCAAATTATTTTACTTTTATTGAATCTACCTTTTTCCATATAATTTTTGCCTTATTATTGACATTGGTGTCACCAACCTTCTACTTTCCTTTGTCCTAATATATTATTGTAGAAGATTTTGATGTTTTTACATGAAAACTGATTCCACTTTCACTAACAGATATGCGTCTTTGTTTAATCTTAATTCTCTCAGCCCCTTCATATCCTCATTTTTCATTTCTAATAATTATCCATTTGAAAAACTTCTAAAATTTTATTTCTTATTAGGATCACTATATTTTATTTTTGATTCATGATTACTTTTCAAAGTAACCACTTATTTTTCAAGGGATTACACTTTCTTTTTTTTATCTTTTATAAAAGAATTATTTTTATAAAAACCTTAGATTGTTATTCCATTTTTAGTTTAAAATTCATTACTTCTTCATAATTCACCTAAAAAATTATTTGATCTTACAGTTATTTTTCAATTTGATCAATCTCATCTTTGAGGTAATCCATATATTCAAAATATTCTTTCATCAATCCATTAAACTTTTTATTTTTATTTATTTGGATATCAATATATTCAAGATCTCCCTGGAGTTTTTTTATTGAGACCAACCACACCTTATGGTTGATTTTCTTCCTCCATCCCTATTATTATTTTTCAACTATTTCCATCATCACATATTCAGTATCTGATTTGAATTCTATTTTAACATTCTCTAGGTAATATTAATTTTCAAATTATTATTTACTTTTGAAGACCATCCTTTATAATTTCTTTCATGATTAATTTTAGAATCTAAATTATTATTTATGAGGGAATATATTTCAAGGCTTCAATGTGAGTTCAATTTCTATTTCTTCATCATCTAATCTCTATAGGAACCTTATTACAATGTGCCCTATTTATCAAATCAAAATCATGCCAGAGGTATCTTACATTTAAATATATCTTTTCCACTCTTAATTTTTCTATCCATAAGGGATAAGAATTCATTATCCACATCATATTCATCATTACTACCTTTAACAATGTATAGTTTTCTATTGATTTAAAGGCAATCTCTTTATTTGAATAGATTTATGTCCCTTATGAATTTATATACATCTTTTACACCACTAAACTTCTCAAAAGATTATAAATATATAATTTAGTAAAATCTATTTCTTTAAGGGATAATAATTTTGGATTATAAAAAAGTGGAATCCATCATAAAATATTCTTAAGAATATGAATATCTTTCAGTTATTCTACAAGCTCTAGAATCACTCTAATAACTTCAGTAATGTGATTGAAGAAACTATATACATTCACATTAGGATGAATTTTTATATCATCATATTTATTGTGAAACACTTGAATCTTATATTCCTTCACCTTGTTGTATTCTTTATATATATTATCTAATTTATACCACATGGCCTTGTAAAAAACATAGTTCATATATTTCAAATAAATTTGATCTAAAAAAGGTAAATTTAGTGCATTTTGATCTTTGGAATTAGAATATATCATTTTTATATCAGTTTCATCCATAAAGTGTTATATATTATCATTGAATTTAATCCCATGAATAATGGAAGATAAATATTATAGGCTAAGAGATCAAAGATGAGATCTCAGCCTATTTTTTCAAATATGATAGTTTTTTCCATCAAATAGAGAAAATCCTTTGGAACTAACCATATTCTCTATGTAGTTAGAATTTAGAAAATAAATTTAACATTGGTAACCTTGCTCTGATACCACTTGTTGCAACCAAGGGAACCTTGAGAGGAAAGAGGTGAATTACGGTGACAAGTTTTTCTTTTAGATTCTTTATATCATGTCACCACATTGGTATGAACTCATTAATTCAATAAACATTAGTTAATAATCCCAAAAAAAATATATTAATGAAAAAAAGAACACCAATTTTACTTAGTTCATCATAAAGGTCCAGTCCAAGGAACATGCACAATGCATTTATTGTTAGATCATATTTGTTTCATCACTATTATTAATTCTATAAGTATTATATTAATTATAAACTTTTAAGTTTAATTATGTAGATCATTTTTTAAATATTAAGAATAGTTTCTAAGGTTAATTTTACCCTTACACAACATATATTAGATGCTTATTTCCTTTATACATCTTGTATGTTTTGTCTGTTTACCATTACATGAGTTATGTTTACCTTTATTTAGGTTGAATATTACATTTACACAATTACAAATTAGATTACCTTTATATGAAATACTTACCACCAACACATAAAATTTAGAAATCATTTTATACCTTTACTCAAACAATGGGATCTATGTTATACCATTATATATATTTTTAATCATTCATATTAACTTTACACATATGCTATTTAACCTTTGTGAAACATATATAGTTTTCATCCTTCCATTAAATAGATGATGGAAATTGAAGGTTACCATTATACAACTTATATAACTTTAATATTACCTTTATTTTGTTATATAAATTAATGTTACCTTTACATAAATATGAAACTGTAAGTTACCTTTACGTAGTGTACATGCATGATAACTTTATACAATATATATATTTTCTACTCTATGTCTATGTAACCCATAGATATTTGAGATTACCTTTACATAAATAATTAAAATCACCTTTATTCATATTTTTTATTTATTTCGTTCAATGTTTTTTAATAGTAATATTTTTTGTTCTCCCTTGAACATTTTTAATGGAATTTTAAAAGGTAATACATGGAAAATCACTCAAAGTATCTTAATATGAATAATGATACACATCAACTCTTCCAAGTTGCATCTTGTTTAACTAATTTTAGATACTATTTTTATTACTATTTTAATATTTTTATTTACTTAAAGTCTTTATGAGTTGTTTTAATTATTTTTATCTATTTTTAAAATATTGATAATTGTTAATGATGATATTAAAAGTGTTATGGAAGTGTTTAGTGTAGATGTAAATGTGGTAAATATTATCAAATATATAGATATATAAGACTGCATAAGTAACATGTATATTTTTATTTTTCTATATTTTAGTCTAACCGTTATGCATGAAGCTATATTGAGATGTAGGAAACTCAAGTAGAGAAAGGTCATGGATGTTGAAAAAAATTATCCACTTCAATTTTGTTTATTAATAAAGACAAAGTTTAGTAGTAAATTACATGAGTTAATAATGAGAATTTCATTTTAAGTGCTATAAAAGTTCTTGAGATTCATTATCCATTCACTATTGTGCTAGAGCGATGAGGTCATGTTGGTTTTCCTAAATTAATTATAGTTCATCTTTAATTGTAAAGGTATAGAGAAACCTGTTCAATGCTAGTATTTATTTTCCCATAATTCTTTAGCTTAATCATTATATATTTCTATAAACATTAATTTTTTTAATGTAAAGTTTTCATTGAGTTCTAACACAACTCACACATTATTGTGCCTCCAACCAAAAAGAAATTTCTTAGTTATGCTCACCTGACCAAAAAGTAAGAAAACACTGGTTATGCTAACCTGACAAAAAATCAATTCACAAGTTTGTTTCATCCTATAGAATAGATTGAGTTCTTCCTATACATGTATAATTTACTCTGATAGTTTGGGGTTGCTTATTTTTAATAGGATATGTTTGGTTTAAAACATTAAAAGTATTAATTTCATTTTGTTTTCCACTTCTCTCAAATATTTAGATATTTTGTGAATGATATATATATAATATTTTTTGGATCTAAACTACCATAAAATATATTTTCTCTATTTATTTATTTTATTGCATACACTTATTAAACAATAGATTTAAATTTTTTATACATTAACTGTTAAAATATTTAATCTGAAAAATTACACTGTTCAAATTTATTAATATAATTATTTTAAAGGAAAGAAATTTCACCCCTCTCAACTGTTATCATTCCATCTCAGCACCAAGAATTGGTGTCAAATATTATACCTTTTAAGGATATATTATGTTTTATTTTATTATGTATATACCTTGTGCACTAAATTTTATCACAATCACTAAAGATGATAAGGGAAAAATAATTTTAGATTTATAGACAAAGAAAAAGTTTGATGGAGAAATATTCAATGCTTTAAACTAAGTTAAGATAAATTGTGTGCTTTGAATGTTAAAAGACTATAAAATTGAATCTATATTTTCCTAAGAATAAATAAAATTAGAGACACATCCAAAATAGAAATAAAATATGTTCTTAAATTTTATTTTAGTCATATAAAGTAAGGAAACAACCAGATAACATGTTCTTCATGGTAAAATATTTTTAGGATAGTAAATTTTATTTAAATTCTAATTCCTTCCATTTTTATTCTAGTAATTCTAATAACGGTTGAATCAAAATGAACCATGATCTGTATACTGAAAATATTGATAATATGACTATCGTACAGTTAAAACACACGAATAAATATAAAAATTGGTTGATCAAAATATGTAATTATCCCTTTAAGATAAAAATTTAAGAAATGTGAATATTGATTCTGTAATGATAAAAATTAAAGATTTAAATTATAGGATTAATGTTTTTTTCTAACAATATTGAAGAGAAAGAAAGGAAATTTAATTTTTTTTTAAATAATATGTCTAAATGTAAAGATCAATTTAAAAAACATAAAAAGGAAAATGAATATCTATGAAATACAACATCATCCACACAAGAAAAAGTTTATGATTATTTAGAATTTTTGTTAAAGGAAAACGAAAGGTTGAAAAGTGAATTATACAAAGTTAGAGATGAAAATTTTTGTTTGAAAAATAATATCTATAATAAATATACTTAAAATGTTAATTTTGGAAAAAAATTTTATTTAAAGAAATATAATAATTAAGAGAATATAATTGGTTGTGATTATTTTATTCCTATTATGTTTAGAAATAAATTATTAAAAGGAAAATACACTATATTTTATTCAGTTAATTTCTTTAAATATGGGGATTATGGTCATTATTCTTTTATTTTTCCTTTGAAGTTAACTTAATTCTTTGGTCATAAAATATATTTATTAATAAAATATACATTCAAAAAAAAATTGTCTACACCTTCTACTTCTTGGGTTCTGATAGGTAATTATTCAAAATATTTCAAAATTAAACCTTTCTATATACCTAAGTGATATTTATTTATATATGACTATCATTTAAATCTATTTAGTTTTATTATTTGGTTTGCTGGTATGTGATTTTACTTTCTGTTTTAATAATTTTACATGATAATTATGTATTTTTAATTTTAAAACATGTTTTATCAAGTTAAATGTGATAAAATTTTCAATGTTAACATTTAAAAAAACCAGTTCAATTTTTGGTCTATAAGCATGTGTAATTTGTATTATATTTATGGTTTTCTAACATGTATTTAATTTATAAATTCTACAATCTGTATTCAAATCCAATCATGTTTAATTATATAATGTGTTGTAATGTTTTTTAATGTTTAGATTCTTATGTTATCTTAGATAATGAACATATTTTCTATGTTTTTAGTTCTTCATTAAATTACATGTTCTTAATGATATATATATTTTTTTATTTTAATTTTTTTGATAATTCTTTGAATATCATTTAAAATTTAGTGTTGGGGGATTTTTATTTTGAACTAATGTTTTTATCATTTTGGATTTTTACTATTTTGTTTACATGAAATGGAATATATAAAAATTTAGTTTGATGGAGATTTTTTAGGTGTAATTTGTATGAAGTGTTTAAAGATTTATTCAATTTGATAAGAGTTTTTTAGAAGGGAATTTTTTTAGTTTATTTTTTCTTTCAAAAGTTTTTTTATACTTTTTGATACATTTCAAAATGGGGGAGAAAATTATGGATTAATGTTTTGGTTTTCTAATTAATAAAAATAAGTAGATTGTAAGATTTATTAGTGATTTTTTTAAATATTTTTTATTTATATATATCTTTCATTTAATTATTTGTATAATTATTAATTTATCACTACATTTATTGTTTGATTATATGTGTTTTGTCGTTATTATTAATTACGTAAGTTTTCTAATTTTTATATTTTTTGAAGTTTACCTCTACAATTTATGTTTTTAAATATAAATAAATATTTATAAGGGTTATTTAATCCTTATGAAGCATATATAATATAGTTATTACCTTTATACAACTTATGTGCTTTTTTTGACTACCTTTACAAGAGTTATATTTACCTTTACGTAGGTTGAATATTACCTTTACATAACTATAATTGGGATTAACTTTATTTGAATTACTTAATAATTATATATAACATTTAGAAATCAGTGTATACCATTAATATAAAGTTATATATTTTCTTTGATCCCCCCTTTTGTATTTTTCGGATGTTTCCTAATGGTTTTAAGGTTTGGGTGTGTTTTTGGAATTTTTATTAAAAATATGGTTTTGGAAATAATATGTGTTTTATGTTTGGATATTTATTTATAGGCTTTGAAGTTTTTTATAATAATTATAAATTTTTTTATAAAATTTTTTTATAAATTTTATGTTACTAATAAATATTGTTTCCTTTAATTAATAAGTTTATATCATTGAAAATTTAATGTTTTTAAAGAAACATTTACTATTACACTGGATTTATTGAATACATAAGTGTAAGGATATTTTTATAAATTTTTCATAAGTTTAAGATCAAGAAACACTTATGCGATTTTTGGAATATCAATATGTAAGGGTAAAGAAAGTTACCCTTACTCAGACCACTACCATGCATAATGGTAAAGTGTATTTTTCAAAGTGCAAGTAAGGGTAGGATCAATATAGCCTTACACGAGCCCTTCTATATAGCTACATAGGGGTAAAAAAGATACCCTTACGTAGACCACCTATCGTGCTTAATGTTAAAGATGAATTTTAAAATTTTATTTAAGTATAAGATGAAGTAACCATTACTTGAGCCTTTCTGAAGTTCTGTGTGACGGTAAACTAATTCAACCTTATAGAAACCCCTTAACTTATATTGGGTTAGATTTTTTACCCTGTTTTCGTGGTATTTCTCTCATTATTTATCTTGTAACCCCTTATTCACCTTTTTAATGATCTTAAAAACTAAAACAAAGAATTAATTGTTTTTGAATCATTTAATAATTTATATCTTCATTTTGGAAGTTTTGGTTTGATCTGTAAGTATGTTCCAATCTAAAAATGATTGGGAGAATAAAATGGGGGTTTCAACACAATATTTTAAGAATACAAATTACTTCCATATTTTAAATTCCCAAACACTAATACCTTACATTTTATTTCAATTATCTTATCATCTAAATGATCCCAAAACCCTCTTATCAAGTCGATGAGTTTTTTATTTTTCTATAACTCTTCCTTTACAATTTCCAGGTGATTCAGAACCTTTTATCTTCTCTATTCTTGGATACATGATTTTTACAAGGGGAAAATACTAGGCAGGGGATTCACTAATTTTATTTTTTTAGGTAAAATTATAAAATTTTAATGATTTAATCCTCTTATTGGTTTTGGAATTTACCATAAAAAATATTAAACAAGAATAATAGAAGAAGTTTTATATGGCTTTTAGTGATCACATTTATTTTTTACATCATGATAATGACTTATCTATTATTTTTATAAAAAGTGTTATATCTATATTTATTATTAGTTTAGAAATTTTAATTTGATGAAAATGGTTAAAGAGTGTAAATCCAATAATTTTTTATAGATAAAGAATTTAAGAGTCATTTTTTATGAATCAACACTCTTATAATTTATGGAAATAGAATTGATTCTTAATGTATGTTTAATTAATTTGTTTTTCCATGAGTTAAAGTAATTGGATAATGAATGTGAAGATCAAAGTTCTTATTGTTGTAAATGATTAAATTAATGTCAAATGAAATGTTCTTCCTTAAAGTTTAATGAAACTAGGAGTTATGCTAGAAATCAAGTCAAAATAATTCTTATATTTTGATAACTGATGGAATAGGTTACCAATGTTTATAACCTACATTAAATTATTTGGTTAATCTAATATTGAAAATTAAATATTTTTTTCTTCTGAAATATAATTGTTTGTGGATGAGTGATCCCATTTACATGTGAAGGTCGGATGACTTGTTTCTAGGGTCTAGACGCTTTTTTGATTATATTTTTTGTATGATAAATTTTGTGTTTACTTTGTATATGATTCTTGTTTTGTGACATGATATGATCCTGGTATGGATATTAGTTAATGAGATATAAGTGGGGATTACTAAGGTTTTTGGTAGCATCTAACACTTAACGACGTGATGCATGGTGATATAAGTGGTGGTGTCGAGGATGACATCGAGATTGATGGAACAAGTTGAAGATGATATTTTCCATTATGGTGATGAAAGCTATGATTCGTACAAGGTAATGTTCTTATTTTATGTATAGATGGAAAAGTTGATTTTTTACCCACATTAATATCCCTACTACATGAGGAAACTAGTTGTTCTTGGTTTATGCATCACTTTCATGGTATCTTAGGATGTTTCCTAGAGTACATGGAATCATGGAATGATTACAATTAAAAAATGTTTTAAACAATTGGCTTGGTGATTGAATGGAGTGAAGATGTTGATAATCTTTAGGATACACAGAATCTGTTTGATTATGTCCAGAGGGAATATAATTTACTTTGTGTTTAATTGAATGTGGAATGGAATAATGTTAATTGATGGGTAATGAATTAATTATCATAAAGTGAAATGAAAAAAGGAAATAATTAATTAAATTAAGCTCCTTTAATGCATGTGTACTTATATGATATCTAGTTCTTAGTGGTGGTATCTAGGTGTCCAAAATATGATAACTGTAGTTGAGTACAAGACTAAGTTAATTCCCATAAAGTGGTTGTGAGATATATTATATCCTATATTTTTTTTGTGATTTCATACACTGACCAACCCATGTCGGTATGGTGATTAACACCTAGTGGACTCTAGGAGGGTGTTTCCCCCAATACTAAATTGGTGAGGAATGGATGGATAACTAACCCCTCTAACCCCAATCTATTCTCTTAGAAGTATTGTATACTGGTTTGAAAAATTGTTATATTTATACATATATTTTTTTAGAGTGTTGTAATATACTGTTGTTATTTCACACACATGTATCTCTGAATATAGTATCATAATGATTACTATAGGTAGGTTGCATATAGGATGTGATGGTTGAGTTATAACACAAAATTCATGGGATTTAGTGGTACTAAAAAACTACTCAGTTACAATTTGTATATGTGGAATGGATGATGAGATACTGTGATGTACATGGTGCATGATATGATACTTTATCCCATGTGTTTTCAGGTCAGTGTACTTTTAGAGAGAGGTGGATCGGGACATGGGATGTTGGGGAATAGTGGAAAACTAGTGGGGAAGTGGTATATGGGTACAATAATTTGTTATTTTATCATATTATCTCTTTTATGTTATACTTGATGAGTTATATCCAAGTTGAGGATGGGAACTTAGCATACCTATTTAGGTTACGAGTTAGCTTCACTTGTTGTTCACTAGGTTTTAGAATAATTTATTTATCTTTTACATGATAGGATATAGGGAGGATTCTACTGAGTATACCTATTATGATCACTACAAAAACACACACACACACACACACACAAATATATTTTTAGGTGAGTAGGAGCAGGATGGAGATTGGGTTGGATACAACTAACTAGGGAGTTTTTCTGGAGCTATTGGGATTCTAGGTTACTGTTGATTTTATCTTTTTGTAATTATATATTCCTTTATAGTTGTTCAGTTTTTATGACATTACCTGATTATTCTTGAGATATTTTAATTTTTATCAAGAGAAGGTGTTTTTGGGTGTTTTTATATTATCTCTCATATATCATATATCATATATCATATATCATATCTTAGAGGGTAATGCCCCCTATATGTGTGTATTATATGACCTCAGTTATTGTTTCCAACCCACATTTTGGTATAGGTGGGCTTGATGCATCATTATCTCCCTTTTCTCATTGTTGGTCCAGGATGGGTACCTTTAAAGGGAGGGGGTCATGAGAGAGTGGTATCAAAGGTTCAAGTTGAGGGAAGAGATAGAGTTTAGAGTTAGGCACAAGTGAGGACAACAAGGGTTAGTAGGGAAACAATTTAACATGAGTTTAGTAGGTGATGTAAACAAGGGAGAATGACCAAGATATGGATATTTAGGTCCCCCTATGATCTAATGAACAAAAATTTATGTTTATCGAGCCTACTAAATGAATAGATACTGGTTTTGGGGTAGAGACCTATGAATAGATCATGCATCATTCTTCCTTACACCGATGTTTGAAATGGTTAGACTAAGGAATTAGGTTAAATTTTGAAAAAATAAATAATTCATTAATATTAAAAATTCCATATTCCAGGTTTAGGGGTCCCAATTAATTTTATTTTTTATTTATGGATCTAGGTTGATATTCCCACTAGGTTCACTCTAAGTATGTTTAGTAGGATGTGTCACTAGATTGAGGTAGAGTAGAGGTCGACAATGAAAACACTTAGAGGAGGACATTCTAAGAGTTTTAGTTTGAGAGTTTATAGAATTATGAGGGATATGTTTCGGAGTTAATGATAGAGGACTGGTTGGAGGAGGTGGAGGTAGCCTTCAGTTTGATCCATGATTGTAAGGAGTACTGAGTTTCATTGGTGGTGATGATGCTATATGGAGTAAAGAGGCAGTGGTGCTTCTTTCTCCTTAGGGACCGTGAAGATCCGGTAGTTTCATGGGAGGATTTATGAGATAAGTTACGTGTAGAGTTTCTTTATTTTTCCATGAATTCATCTAGTTTTCAGAGGCTTCTTACCCTTCGATAGGGATGTTCCATTATATGGGAGTTCATGATAGATTTTTGGACCCTTATTCATTATGTTTCAGACCAATTTCCAGATGAGGATTTTATGGCGAGGCTTTTTGAGGAGGCTTTGCATCTAGAGATCCATCATTAGACCACCTTGTTTATGCTATTGACATATCATGAGGTGATGGAAAGAGCAGATTTCATTGAGAGAACATAGGCAAGGACCAATTCATCCTGGTAGGGGAGTTAATAGGATTCCTTGGATAGTAGATATATGCTCCAGGGTTTCTAGTTTTCTAGATAGATGAGCTTTAAGATATATGGGTTTAGGCCCCAACCTTCATCATACTATTTCTCTAGATTTGGTGGATCTTAGGCCCCTACTAATAGATCATACTCCTGTTTTCTATGTGGAGGGAGAGGTCATCAGTAGTGAGGGCCCTCAAACTTTCTAAGCGAGAAACATGCAGTAGGTGTTACTCTTTAGTTTCCTCCAATGATGTAGTTTTAGTCGAGGTAAAAAAAACATGGGGCTCCATCTTGGGATCAATATATAGAATATAGGGCAGGTAGAGGACATCTTCAAAATTCTCATCATCCTTGGTGAGTAGAGTTCAACCATACAAGTGGTCACTATCAGAGTTAGAGAGCTTGTGGAGTAGTCCATGGTTAGTTTCATTCTCTAGAGTTTCCAATGCCAGGTGTGCCAGATGTCATTCAAGGTACACTTTAATTTTTTTTATACTTGGGTGCATAATTTTTTTATAAGGCCCTAACCTTAAAAATTACATAATCTTGAATTAAGTTAATAGTTAACATTGATTATCTTTTCAGGTATATAGCTTTAGAGAATTAGGTCATAACTTATACATAACAACTTGAATATTAAAATTAGACACTTCTACTCACTATCAATTTTTTTCATAAATCAAAAACTCTTTAGAAAGAGGCATGTTTAGTTCCATGATTTAAACAACATGGCTTTTCCTTGATCCTACCCTTTACCCTATTCATCTTTATGTCCTGTGAAAAAAATTTCAAAACTTGGGATGAGCATAAAAAGCTCAGTAAGGGATACATAAAGAAGGAAAACTTTTAGTTTCTCAAAACAAAAAAGTAAACCATGAATACTTTATCATAAATTATTAATTTTCACCATTAGGAAGTAGTAAAAATACTTCACTAAATATAAGCTCATTGATTACCATTTCTTTAACCAAAATATTACCATAAATCCCATAGAAAGCAATATATGGCTTATAAAGGTTACTTGGGACATAAAAACACATAAATGGAATAACCAAATAGTGGACTACCACACATATCACTAAATGGAATGTTCATACAGCTGACTTCCATACCTAATTCATTGGATGTTATAATGTAACCACCCATCCTTGGTTTATCCTAGAACCACTCGTCATTTGGTTTATCACGTAACCACCCATCATTGGTTTATCATGTAACCAAACATAAAATTTAGAAGTACCATTACATAATAATAACACATAAAACAATCATAAAGGAAAAATAAAATTTCCACATTTCAATCACAAGATATCATTTCAATATATTGATATAATCAGTTCATTTAAAACATTCAAAAAGAAGAGTTTTGAATCAAAGTGTAACATACAAATCTGAAACTTTTGAAAGGAATTTAAACTTAAAAACACTCATTTACATATAAATAAATCCTTAAAACCATTTTGAAAACATGTAAATTAATGAGAAATATTTAGAATAATAATTATTTAAAACATATAAAATGATGTTTTAGATAAAGAGTCCCTTACCACTTGAGAAACACATGTATAAAAATAATTATGGAATAACATCAAAAGATACTTTAGATATAATGATAATATACTAATTCACGATATAAAGAGTCAAAAGGGTTTTATATACAAATTATAGGATAATAAGTTTTCAGGACAACAAGATATTCCACAATGAAAGGAGATTGAGATGAAGTCCCTCATGAAAATTCCATAGCCTAACGACATAACATTAAAATTCAGAAAATGATATGATGGGAGATAAAATGGTCTCTCATCACTTTGAAATAAAATAGACATAAATAAGGATATATAATAGAATATCCCAACATAAGAAAATAGAAATTAAAAGACATAACATAAAAGAAGTATTTGACTAAAAGAGGAGGGTGAAAGGTTCCCTTACCTTGAGTCTGACTCATCACATATGCTCCTTATTCTTCCCGAATAATAAAATTAAGTTAATTTATACTTACTTTAAAACCTTTTTCAAGTTTATTATTGATTTTATATCTGTTATTACCATGTTATAAAAATTATATAATTATTTAAGTTAATATTGGTCATTTTTCGATATTGGATACTTGAGTCAGAAATGAACTTGTTATAATTACAAATTGTCTATGTTGTAAAAAGTACATTATATAAAGAATAGTTTTCTTTATTTAAATACCATATATATCCAGTATATATGTATTTATAAAATTCCATAATATTCTGAGATAAGAACTGAAATGCACCGTTCATGGGGACGGTAAGTCGTACGTACGAATGAACACTACTTTCATTTATTTGTAACATTAAATAAAAGAAAACTAAATGATAAATAGGTATATTATAATTATAGTATAGTATAATATTATATATAAATTAAATAAGTTCATTAAATCTATCCTTTATATGTTCCATGTATGGCATGAACGAGTCATATCACTTTGAGGGGGCAGTAGTCTGCACTTCCTCAAATAAAATTATCGTATTTACACAACATGAAAAGTATAAATGTATGTTTGTAAATAAAAATCATAGTATCATAGAGAAAATATAAATATAATATATATCATATATAAATATATTTTCATCATAATGGATACCATGAGAGGCGGTAAGAGATAATTGAACAATCATCATTTCGTGATGTAGTAGTTCGCCGTCCACAGAAACAATATGTTCTAAATCCATTAGATGGAGGTGTGTGTAAGTTTAGGTAAAATAATTGAAATAAAAAAATACTAGTATTTTTAAGATACTTTTTTTGTTATAAAATAATTGAATAAAGATATTTTTTGGGGTTAGAGAAGGGAAATAAATGAAAGAAGCTTGAGAGAAGACATTACCTCAAATCGGGTAACTCCTTTTGATTTAAGATAAAAGGATTTATTTAATTTCTCTATGACCAACTTAATTCTTATAGGAGGAATATAAAGATGTTGGGATATTTTTTGGGCAGAGTTTGGATGAGCCAAGGGGCTTGATAGGTGTGATTAAGTGGTTAGATGTGGTGTCCTTTTATAAGATGGAGGAGGGGTACTTTAGGAATGTCTTGAAAGATTATTTTATTATAAACTGAATTTCAATTTTCAAAAGTTCCAAAACTCATTTAATTATAAGATAAGAAGATTATTGTTCTAAATAATATCAACCAATATGTTTTATCCAAGTTTTGGTTTCAAATTTAACCTTATCATTTAGCTTTAACCCTGAGTTAACTAATTTAACTCTTAACATGTCTTCTTGTATATTCATACTATATGGTTAATATAGTTACCATAAACTTCCAATAGAACCACAAGTGTTTCATTAATGAAATTTTAAACATTATTTATGTCATTTTTTTGAATATTACATTTTTAGGACTATTATATCATTTAATAAAATAGTATTTTTTTTAAAAAATCTTCTTTGTCAATATTCATACTATTTATATAATGACTTTTTTAAAAATCCATTACAAGTTTATTATTTCTAAAATACATCATTAATTCAAATACAATAAGTCATAATCAACCCAAAAATTCATGGATTACATAAAAAGTTTCAAAATAAATTTATTTTAATATTTATAATCTCATTTATTTAAATTATTCATTAATTAGGTAATCACTACATCATCATTATGTCATAAATAAATTTATTTATTTGATGTCTCAAAATTATATATAAAATACCGTGATGTATAAAATATTTTTATCTTTAAAATTAATTTTTATAATTTAATATATCACTTATATAACCCCATATATTTTTTTTACTAAAGGTACATGTTTATGTTGCATTTTTTTTACTTTAAATTAATTTTTATAAAATGTCATTTTCACATCCAAGTGGATCCATGGGGTCCAAAAATAGACCCAAGGATTCCCATGGTCGGAAATTTATCATAAAATATAAGCATGACATGTTTTAGATAAGTTTTATATTATTATAATTTTATTTTTTACCCTTATTTACCAGATTTACCCTTTAACCATGATAAATAAAATAATTACTGAAGTTACCTTTCACAATGTCTAAAAATAAAAGGTATCTATTTAGAAAATTTGAACCTCTTAATTCCAAATATAGAATCCATTCTTCAAAATTCAAAAAAAAAAAGAAGTTTCTGTAATTAATTTAAAATTAATTCCCGTTGTGAAAACCAAAAAGCAGGTTTTTAAGAAGTAATAACTATCAAAAGATTGACATGTGTTTATGTCTAATTTAAAAGTGAAATTAATTAAAATGAACATAATTGGATTAAATTATAAAAATATAATCTAATTAAAATTTGAAACCAATTAATATAAAAATATAACTATATAAATAAATTATATTAAAAGGCAGTATTGAATTAAAATTCAGTATTTTTCACTATTCATAAAAATATGAACTTTATTAGAAAAATACCAAAAGTTCATCCAAAGTAAATTTTGATGTCCCAATTCTAAGTAATAATTTTATTTTGTCAAATAAAACATATAAAAGTGAAAAAAACTAGATTTAAAAAGGGTTCTCCATCAAAAGGCACAATTCAACCTTTTAAAGAATATTAGAGTATTTTATGCTTAAAATTAGATTCATTCTTATTTTAAGCCTCTAAAATTTATTAGATAAATGTAAAAACATTTAACAAACATGTGTAACCATAATTTAGTTAGTTATTTTTATTCTTGGAAAAAAACTATTATGCATTAACTACCATTTAAAATAATAATAATATTATATTATTTTTCAGTATAACTCAAAGTTGTGTGAAATGTAAGATTTCAAAGAAACCCATTGTAGCGTGTTGAGTACATTATAAGAAAAAGTGTCCTATTAAACATAAAATTAATATCTTATTCATAAATATTAATAGATATGAAAATTTATTATTCTATAAATACTTGGATCATTACATCATTCCTACCTTTTGGAAATTGCGTCCTCACAATTTTAAAATTGGGATCAGAAACTTCATTGAAAATCCCACAGCGGAAAAAGAGTCAATAAAAATATCACTTTAAAAGAAATAAAGAGAAGTTAAAAGGTCACCTGTGATAACCCATACTAGGATTCCATGTAGGAAAACATGGATATGGAAGAGAAAACTAACCATCAAGTTCTGATGCAGAGTTATAGAAAACATTATTAGGATAAATTTAACCACCATAAAATCACAAACTTGTGATAGGTTAAACGATCATTGATTTAGTAGTAGGAAAAGTAAACAAACAATGTTTTTTTAATATCTTTTTAATAAAGTTGAGGTATTTATTTATGATCTTGACTGAGAACATAAGGAAACATACTTACTTTTCATTTATAATTTCATACTTTACTAAATTTATACCACAAACTCATCGTTTCTACAAACGACGAGTATTCAAGATGACTTGGTCACATTAATAACACTAAAATTAACTCCTAGAGAATCACATAATCCAAAAAATTTGAAAAATATATTTCCAATTTCTTTATACATTAACCAAAACAAAAAATGGTTAGTAAAAGATCAGATAATCCCCAAAAGAATAATCCTTTATAAAAATAAATACTACACTTAATCTCCAAAATTCAACAAACAATACTAAAATTTTAACAATGACCATTAGATACACAATTGTCCTCAAAATTATTCAATATAATCCAAACTAATATTGAAACCTAAATCTTATAAGAATTTTATCACATACTCTTATAAAATAAATCTTAATATTTATCTCCGAATAACATCAACTAATGTTAAAGTCACATACTTAAAAGTAATTAACCCAATCATATATTCTCTATGATAGGTTAATAATTTACATTAATGACCCAAATTTCTATAAGTCCACAATAAAAACATAGATTCTTCAAAAATAAAATTCCATTATAAGTATTATATTTTCCTTAGGCATATAGTGTTCCCAAAAGAGAGAACATCCTCCAAAATAACATTTTTCACTTAATCACCAAATCATTTTCCTACATTATGGATATAGATTTGATTAAATATAATTTCCCAAAATCAACATATTATTAATCTATAAAATCATTTAACTAAAAATAATAAATCATACTAACTAGGGGTTTCACGTAGTCCAGTGGTAGGCGATGTGCCCATGTCATCCTTCAGTTGTGGGTTCGATTCCCATGGCCTTACCGGACACGACGAGTTGTCACCTATCCTTCAGGTTGTTCTTTTTATCAAACTATATCATTATTATAAAATTCTAAAAAATAAGTTAATTTTCTAAAAAATAACAATAACATATTTTAACCTTAATGGTTATCTCACACCTTTCATTTTGCATCCCCAAAAGTAATAACCTATAATTTCCCCAAATTCAAGGATCATATAAACCCTAATGGTTATTTATAACTATATCCAAAAAATAATAAATAATTTTTCCTCAAATAATTTTTTTTTATAAAAACTTAATGGTTAAAAATAATATAAGTATTCCAAATTAATCCCATCATTAATACATTTAAACATATCATCATACATAGATTTGACATAACTCTTCAATTACTAAAATGTAGACATCTTAATCATAGAAAATTCTTCATGATCCTTTATCCATGTTTTTCCATCATATTCTTTTATACTTATTTACTATAAAAACAATCTTGCATAATGTCCTAAGATTTCAATAATGTCAAAACATGAGCTAAGTTATAATCCGTACCTTTCATAGGTCATTTTCTGTTTTCTCATCCTCAATTGGAATGGCATTAGGTATTGGTAAACATATATTTGTACATTCGTACTGATCCAATTATTGAACCTTCTTCACATGACATCTATTTTTATAATGACTATGGACACCACATTTAAAACACTCGATTGACTACTTAGAAAGAACTTCTTTCCATTTCCTGGAGTCAACTAAATGCTTCCTTTTTCTACTGTAGGTTATTGCTTTATAACCATCATTACCACATCTATAACATCTTCGTGTCCTTTTGAAACATTTTCCTAGGTGTTTATTTCCACATCCTTGACACATAGGTTTTTGAATATGCTTACCTTTACGATTATTACCAGAATTTCCATAGATATTCTTTTATTTCATATATTATTCCTTAGAAAAATCACCAAGCGTAAAGTGGTCAATCATGACTCTATATAGTTGGTTAAGAATAACCACATTATTTCTCATTGGAGCTCCCATTTTATTTATTTTCTTATTCATAAAACCACTATAGTTCCCTTCACATCCATTTTTTTACTTTGGTGCCTTCTAGATCCATCCATTTACTCTAAAACCAAAAAGTTCAGTGTGATTATATCAGTAAAATCATCATATACTTTCTTATGAATAGGGTAAACACTGAGATATACTTATTCATGTTATCTTAAAATCATTTAATTTATCTAAAAATAAATATGAATCTTTCTAATATGCTAACCATTATGGTTATGTCACTTATGATTAAATAACACCCTAACCTCTAAAGTTATGTAAACTGACCTCTGATACCAACTATAAGGCCCCAACCATAAACATTACATAATATTAAAATAATTTAATAATTCACATTGAGGATATTTTCAGGTTTAGAGTTTTTTAGAATTAGGTCATAACATATACATAACAACTTGAATATTAAAAGTAGAAAATTCTACTCACTGTCCATTTTTTTCATAAAAAAACTCTTTATAAAGAGACATTTTTAGTTTAATTATTTAAGAAACATGACTTTTACTTTATCTCATCCTTGACCTTATTAATCTTTAAGTCTCATGAAAAACATTTCAAAACATGGGATGAGTATAAAAAGCTCAGTAAAGGATACATAAAGAAGGAAAACTATTAGTTTTTCAAAAAACAAGTAAACCATGAATAATTTATCACAAAGTAATAAATTTCACCTTTAAGAAGTAGTAAAAACACTTCTCTGAATATAAGATCATTACTTACCCTTTCTATAACCAAAATATTACCATAAAGACCATAGAATGCAACATATAAGATATAAAGGTAACTTGGGAGATAAAAATACTTAAATTGAATAACCATATGGTCGAATTGAACACAAATAACTAAATAGAATATCCATATGACAAACTTCTATAACCAATGAATTGGAGGTTATAACGTAACCACCCATCCTTGGTTTATCACGAAACCACCCATAATTTGGTTTATTATTTAACCAGCAGTCATTGGTTTATCACGTAACCACAGATCAAATGTCCAAGTACCATTACATAATCATAAAACATAAAACAAGAATAAAGGAAAAATAACATTTCCAAATTGCAATCACAAGATATCATTTTAAGATATTAATATAATCAGTTCATTTAAAACATTAAAAAAAATAGTTTTGAATCAAAATGTCCCATACCACTCTAAAACTTTTAAAAGGAATTTACACTTTAAAACACTCATGTATACATAAATAAATCCTTAAAACCATTTTTAAAACATTGAAATTAATGATAAATGTTTAGAATAATAATTCTTTAAAACATTTAAAATGATGTTTTAGATAAAGAGTCCCTTACCACTTGAGAAACACTTGAATAAAAATAATTATAGAATAAAATGAAAATAGACTTTAGATATCAATAGAATATACTAATTCATGATATAAATAGTGAAAAGGGTTGTATATACACATTATAGTATAATAAGTTTGCATGAAAACAAGATATGCCTTAATGAAAAGAGATTGATACTAAGTTCCTTATGAAAATTCGACAGCCTAACGACGTCACTTTAAAATTCAAAAAATACATTGATGGGAGAGAAAATGGTCTCTCATAAATTAGAAATAAAATTTATAGAAATAAGGATATATAATAACATATCCCAACATAAGAAAATGGAATTTATAAGACATAACATAAAATAAGTCTTTGACTAAAAGAGGAGGGTGAAAGGTTCCCTTACCTTAAGTCTGAATCATCACGTATGTTCCTTGTTCTTCTTAAATAATAAACTTAATCTAATTTATACTTGATTTAGAACATTTTTCAGGTTTATTATTCCTTTTATATCACTTATTACCATGTTATAAAAATTATATAATTATTTATGTTAATATAGGTTGTTTTGGCTATATTAGATACTTGAGTAAAAAATGAACTTGTTATAATTACAAATTGCCTATATGGTCAAAATTACATTATATAAAGAAGAGTATTCATGATTTAAATATCATATATATCCAGTATATATGTATTTATAAAATTCCACAATATTTTGAGATAATAAATTGAATGCACTGTTCATGGAGATGGTAAGTTGTACGTACGCATGAACACTACTTTTATTTATCTTCAAAATTAAAAAATGAAACTAAATGATACATAGGTGTATTATAATTATAGTATAATATAATATGATATATAAATTACATAATTTTATTAATTCTATCATTTATATGTTCCATGTATGGCATGAACGAGTCATATCACTTTGAGGGGACGGTAGTCCGCACTTCCTCAAATAAAATTATCATATTTACAAAATATGAAAATCATAAAGGTATGTTTTTAAATAAAAATTAAAGTATCATAGAGAAAATATAAATATAATATATATATCACATATAAATATATTTCCATCATAATTGGCACCATGAGAGGCGGTATGAGATAATTGAACAATCATCATTTCGTGAGGCAGTAGTTCACCGTCCACAGAAACAGTAAGTTCTAAATCCATTATATAGAGGTGTGTGTGAGTGTAGGTTTAATAATTGGAATAAAAAAAATACTATTATATTTAATATATTTTTTTATAAAATAATTTAATAAAGAGGGTTTAAGGGGTTGTATAAGGGAAATAAATGAAAGAAGCTGGAGAGAAAAAATTACCTCAAATCGGGTAACTCCATTTTATTTAAGCAAAGAGGCTTTATTGAATTTTATTATGCACTAAGTAAGGATTATAGAAGGAATATATGGATTTTTGGAGCTTATTTAGGAAGATTTTAGATGATACAAGGGAATTGAGAGGAGTGAGTAAGGGTTTATAGGTGGTGTCATTTTATAAGAGGGATGGGGGGTACTTTAGGAATGTCTTGAAAGATTATTTTATTATAAGCTGAATTTTAGATTTTAAAAAGGTCCAAAACTCATTTATTTCCAATAAAATATGATTATTGTTCTAAATATCCTAAAAAATAGGGTTTAAACAAGTTTTGGTTTCAAATTTAACCTTATCATTTAGCTTTAACCCTTAGTTAACAAATTTAACTCTTACCATGTCTTCTTGTATATTCAGACTGTATGGTTAATATAGTTACCATAAAATGACAATAGACCCACAAGTGGTTCATTAATGAAATTTTAAAAATTATATAAGTTATTTGGATGAATCTTATATTTTTTGGATAATTATATGATTTAATAAAATAGTATTTGTTTTAAAAATCCATTTATATCAATTTTCATACATTCATATCATGAATTTTTTAAATATTCATTATAACATGATTATTTCAAAAAAACTTCATTAATTAAAAGATAAAAATTATAAATCAACATATAAATTTGTGTATGGCATAAAATGTTTCAAAATAAATTTATTTTAATATTTATAATCTCATTTATTTAAATCATTCATTAATAAAGTAATCACTACATCATCATTGTGTCATAAATAAATTTTTTTATTTGATGTATGAAAAATATAAATAAACTAACATGATGTAGTAAATCATTTTATCTTTTAGATGAATATTCATAGTCAAAGATATCACTTATATAACCCTATATAAAATTTTTTTTACTAAAAGATACATGTTTATGTAACATTTTTCTTTACTTTAAATTAATTTTCATAAAATGTCATTTTCATATCCATGTGGCTCTATGGGGTCCCAAAATCGACCCAAGGATTTCCATGGTCGGAAATTTGTCATCCAATAGGAATATGATATGTTTTAGTGTAGTTTTATATTATTATAATATTATTTTTACCCTTATTTTCTAGATTTACCCTTTAACCATGGTAAATAAAATAATTACTGAAGTAACTAATCATAATATCTAAAAATAAAAGGTACATATTTAGAAAATTTGAACCTCCTGATTATAAAAATGGAATCCATTATTTCAAATTCAAAACACAAAAGTTGAAGTAATTAATTTAATATTAATTCACGTTGTCAAAACCAAAAAGAGGGGTTTTAAGAAGTAATAGCTATTAAAAGATTGACATGTGTTTATGTCCAACATAAAAGTGAAATTACATATAATGACCATAATTGGATTAAATGATAAAAATAAAATCCAATTACACTTTTAAACCAATTAAAAGAATAATCTATCTATATAAATAAATTAGATTAAAATTATGTTTAAAAATAAAATGCAGTATTTTTCACTATTCATAAAAATATGAACTTTATTAAAAAAATACCAAAAATTTCATCCAAAGTAAATTTTGATGTCCCTCTTCTAAATAATAATTTTATTTTGTAAAATAGAACATATAAAAGTGAAAAAAACTATATTTCAAAAATGTTCTCCATCAAAGGCAATAAATCGACCGTTTAAGGAATATTAGAGTATTTCATGCTTAAAATAAGATTCATTATTATTTTAAGCCTCTAAAATTTATTGGATAAATGTAAAAACATTTAAAAAAAAGTTTAATCATAATTTATTTTGTTATGTTCATTCTCAGCAATACACAAACTATGCATTAACTACCATTTAAAATAATAATAATAATATATTATTTTTTACTATAACTCAAAGTTGTGTTCAATGTAAGATTTCAAAGAAACTATTGGTCAGAGTGGAAACTGAAGAGGGGGCTGAATTGAGCTCCTACTTAAAATTTCTGTTAAAAAACTTTACGTTAAAGATCCCCCAATTTTGAAATAGCCTAGTTAATTAAGGAAGTAGAGATATAAATGTTTAGTTGGTCCACATGTTTCTCAAAGGGTGATTAGTCTTTAGTTGAATCAGTGTAAAACAATTCTTCAAATTTTTAAACAACTTTACTGAATTAAACACATAAAAACACTAACCAGAACTAACTATCAGTGTTAATTTAAAAATAACTTCCTGTTTTTGAAATAAAGAGCAGTGGAAAATAGAAAAATAGAGTATAAAAAATATAGTACACAATAGAGTTAAAACAGAGGTTCAATCTCAATCCGAGATGTAATCCTCTCTACTTGGTGATCACCAGCCACCAAGCAGTTTATATTAACAATAAAATTGATACACAACTTGTATCGGGCCTAAAAACAGTTTTCAAAATCTGTCCAGGGGTCACACCCTCTACCATAGTTATTCATGGGGAAAACAAACAATAGAGACCACACACGGTCTCTTCCATATTTATACATGGGAAACAAGGTGTTGGTGAAATTTTATGTGAGGATTTTCAGTATCCTCCAGTTAAATCATAGGATAAAGTGTGTGTAATAGGAAAACAAACACTTCTCAGAAATGTAAAAATAAATAACACAATAGAGAAAATATTATAAGATTGAGTTTAGAAAGCTCTATGTGTTTGCAGTTCAGATCTTGACTCGTTGGAGTGAAGAAATAACAGTTCGAGTCTTTCTATTAAATTTGTCCTCAAAACAGAGTGTCAGAACTCTATGGTCTAGCATTCAATAATTGAGTATTCTGCTTCTTGAGTTGACAGAGAGTTGATGAAGCACAAAATGTAGCCTTGAATTTGTTCTCCCCAAATGATCTTCTTGAGGCGCCTGGGTTCACAATGTAGGTGCCGGATGGTTCTTCCATGTTCTCTTTGATCTAGAAAGTAAGCTCTTTTTCATGCACTTCTCTCTTCTTTTCACACACACACTTCTATCTCTATTCTTCCTTGGTCTTCTCTTTTATATTTGAGGTATGACAATAAGAATAAGTAAACCACGTGCGGTCATCCTTGTACCTCGTAATGTCCCCAGATATGGTCTCTTAATATATCTACAATCGGTATTAATTAATGTTAGTATCATTAAATTTACCAAATATGATTTTTAGAATAATCTTAAGAATTTGAAAAAGTATAGAGTAGAAGAGTGATCATCGGTAGACTAGTAGCAATAGCCTTTACCGGTAGCCTTCAATGGTAACCTTCTATCAGTGACCTTCATCGGTGACCTTCTATCGATGACCTTCTTTAGTGACCTTTTATCAGTGACCTTCATCGATGACCTTCATTGGTGACCTTTCATCAGTGACCTTCCATACATAGAGAAATTTTTCACTGTAAGCTTAAACAAGAGAGCAATGAGATTAAAAGCACATAGTTATTACTTGATAAAAACTAGGAATATTAATGAAACATAATTATCCTATAATAATAACATGATTAGAACATAAATGAAATATGATTTAGGATTATCAAAATAGGTGAGTCTAACAATCTCCCCCTTCTTGATAATCACAAATAATGATAGTGAAAATTTAGATTTAAGTATTATTGAATCAGGGTTAAGCACATTTCATAATATCTTCAGAGGTGTGTATAATTAAAACTAAACCATGTTTATTATAGAAAATATAGAGAGGGTATATATGCAAGGACTCCAGTCAACTTAAAAATTCTCCCCTTTTGATTAACAAAAATAATTAAAGACAAAAAAAATACAAAAGATGATTTTATTTTGAATGAACCAAGATTACAAAATACAAAAAGAAATATAAAGATCCCGATCAACTAAGATATCCCACATTCAATCCACATCAGATATGTCCAATGGAGCTTTTTCTTTGGAAGCTAAGGAGTCAGGTCCAGAATATGGAGGGATAGGATGAGGTATGGCAGTGATCATGGTAGGAGGAACTGCTACAGAGGCATCAGTAGACCTATAGCGAGTAGATCTCTGAGGAATCATAGGGGTCAATCTTCTGATGGCCTGTGTAGTATTCATCAATGGTGAAACCTTTGTAGTAGCCAAGGAAGAAGCTAATTCTAGAGGAAAAATGATGGGAGTGCAGTCCACATGGAGGAAGGGTAAAATAAGATTTCTGAAATCCATAATAATTCATCATCATCTTTCCATAGCTGAGATAAAATCATCCTTATTCTCCATGAATTTCTCTAAGGTATGAGTCGACTCTCTGAGCCTACTAACTTGATCCTTAAACAACTGGGTGACATGTGGGATCCTCAAGTATTCCAACCACAACTTAAAGTGACCATCCATCTAATGCTTAGTGTACACCCTTTTGTAATAGAAATTAAGTTTCTCTTTGATGGCCTTCTGATCTTGATCATCTTCCCTTAGATAATCTCTCACAAGATTATGAATTTCTCTCGTAGTAGAAATGACTTTATTCATTGACTAAGGGTCTGATGTACTGGAACCAAAGAACTTCTCTACTTCTTCTCTGACAACTGATCTGAAAGCTTCTAGATCAACAGGAGGAGAGACAGAAGAGTAAGCAGATGCACACTGAGGTTCCATAGTGAAAGCCATTATATCCTTAAAATATTTGTTCAGACCATTGATCAATCTCTTCACATCATCATCCTAGCTACTCACATGTGCCTCCATAGACTTATTGAAGTCCTCAAACACAGTGACCATCTACTGAATAACACTTTTGACATACTTACAGTCTCTGTCTACTTGAACCCTTGAAGCCATATAGAAGTATAAACTGGCAATTGATTGTTTCATAGATTCCATAGACACTACCAAGGTTCTGATCTAATTCTGAAAATCCTTTACTTCATGTAGAAAATTTGAGTGAGAGTCAGAAATTACTCTTTCTAAGGAAGATGCTACAACTTCTTGATTGAGGGCCAATGTTCTCTCTATCTCAACAGATCTCTCATAAAAGTGCCTCTTGTAATATTATTTTAGGGATTCTAAATCATCCTTCTTCACATAGTCCCAAGGTAAAATCACTACATGATGTACAATGGTGGTTTCTAAAACTGAAGGAATTGGAGGGATTATGTTATTCTTGTCATCATCAAAGTCTCTATAGTCTAATCCCAAGACCATGTATCTAGGGTCTTCTAACCAGTCTTCTATTCCATGAGCAACAACAACTGAACCAGTGGCAACAAGTTCCTCCCCTCACTTGGATCATTATCCTGATCAATTACATCCATCTCTGCTATACCAATTTTATCAATTGCATCAATAGGAGGGTCCACTACAACCTCCTATAAATAATCGTTAACTACTTCCATTGTAATTACATCTTTAAATGAATCAGCAACCACTTCATCTATACATTCTACCATTTTTGTATATCCTATCAGAGGACTGAGACATAGACATTCCTCTTCACTTTCATAAGCAACTGTCTCAAAATAATAACGACTAGATTCAGTTTCATCTAAATCATTTGAGGTATCTCTAATGTCTCTTAAGACATTTTGATCTCCTTCTTCTTAATTGGTTTCCTCATCATCACCATCCCTTAGGAAAGTCTCTCTTCTAGGTAATCTTTTTGGTGGACTAGGCTCACCAAAAGATGTAGTATTGGTAGGACGATTTGAGGGAAGGTTAGGATCACTCCTATCATCTATATAATAATAATCTATTTTTTTCATAACAACATCCTATTCTTCTCCATCTGAGTATACTGGCTCCACTTCATCAGGCTTTAGACCAGGGTCTCTCTTATTCTTAGGCCTAATAGGATGAGTAATAAGGTTGAATTACTCATAAAACTTAGCCTCATCAGTCACCCATTTTCTTTTCCAAGGGTTTCAGTTTATCTTTATCAACTTGAAAATCATCTTGGTAATTCAGAAGTTGTTTCTTATAACAACTGTTTTCTCCTTATTTTTAGCACCTCCTTTCACTTTCAACATCAAGGATATCAATATGTAATGAAACACAGAATTGGATTTGGAACTGGGATTTTTCATATCCTCTAATTGAATCATCATCAACCTATACAAATTTATCTTCTGTCCATGCTTCAATAGATACAAAAGAAATATGTCCTGATACTTCAAGGTAGAAAAGTCCCCTCTCTTGGGACTCAAGACATGCTGATCAAATTTAAACAGTAACTTGTTTTCTTCTTCCATTTCAGTAGCAATTACTTTCATAGGGATCCCATTTCCTACCATTTCATCCAAGTCTTATTTATAATATAAAAAATAACTAGTGAGATGTACCGCTCTTGAGTAGTAATAAAAAATCCCTTCATGTCGAACTCTTAAACAATCATCCAATTCAATAGAGGAGAAGCTCACACTTACTATATTTACCTTTGAAGACATTTTTTTCTCATTCTCAGACTGCTCAAACTTTAGAGATTCATAAAATTCCTTCACTAGATTCAGATAATAAGGTCCATTATTATTTTCAAATCATTTGACCTAGTATTGTGCTTCAAGTGCCTTCAGCACCAAAGACTTGCTTAACAACAGCCATTCAGAACTTAACTCATTTTCAACCATGATTTACCTCTTTGAAAAATGTTGATTGATCCACTTTTACACTACCTGTATTTCACTAATAGACCCAGCTCGAGGTCTCATAGGGTTCGGTGCATTTACTTCATCACTGAACATCAGTCACTTCAATATTTGCATGCGATATGAAGTGGTTCGAGGGTTTCAACAAGAGGTGAGGTTCTAAGATTAGGGATCAAGAGGTTCAGGAGAGGATTAAAGTGTATTTAAATGTGGTTTGTTCTTTATTTATATCATTTAGGGATTGAAAAACAAATCAAGTAAAATAAATAAGTAATACTAAAAACATTTCAGATTCTGACAGAAAAATGCAAAGTCCCAGAAAAGTTGACTATCAGTAAGGTTCCAACGATGAGTTCCCAATGGTGAGGTCCAATGGTGAGGTGAAATGGTGTGGGGAAATGATGATGTACAAAGGTGAGGTCCAATGGTGAGGTCTAACAGTGAGTTCCAAGGGTGAGGTTCAATAGTGAGATCCAACGGTGAGGATCCTAACGGTGAGGTCTGACGACGAGGTCTGAATGGTGAGGTCCAATGGTGAGGTCCAACCGTGAGGTCTGACGGTGAGGTCTGAATGGTGAGGTCCAAATTTAACAGTTTATCATTCCTAAGTCATGTTTTAAGTAATTTAATGTCTCAGAACTCAAAGGCCGTGTAAATATATCAGCCAATTAGTGTTCAATGCCAATGAATTCAAGAGTGATATCACCTCTTTGATAATGATCTCTCAAGAAGTGATGTCTCACATAAATGTGCTTTGTCCTAGCATGAAATACTAGATTTTTAGAGATTTTAATTGCACTTATATTATCACAGTTTATTGAGACATGTTTGAATTGATATCCATAGTCTAGTAAAGTGCATTTCATCAACAGAATTTGAGCACAACAACTACCAGCAGCTATTTATTTAGCTTCAGTTGTAGATAATGCAACATAATTCTGTTTCTTACTACACCATGATACTAGTGACCTGCCCAAAATGTGACATGTTCCAAAGTTTCTCTTTCTATCTAACTTGAAATCAGCAAAGTCAGCATCCAAATAACTTATTAAATCAAATGATTGTGCTATTCGATAAAATAGTCCTAAGTTTGTAGTATAATTGAGATATCTAAAAATTCTTTTAACAACAGTTAAATAAGACTCTTTGGGATTTGATTGAAAATGAGCACACATGCATACACTGAACATAATATCAGGTCCACTAGCAGTAAGGTAGAGAAGACTCCCAATAATACCTATATAATTGGTTTGATCCACTGATTTACCAGTTTGATCAGCATCCAACTTATAAGTGATACTCATAAGTGTATCACTACCTTTATTACTATCCATACCAAAACATTTCAAAATATCCATAGTATATTTACTTTGATTTAAAATAATACCATTTTTATTTTGAAAAATTTTAAATCCAAGGAAAAATCTAAGTTCCCCCATTAAACTCATTTCAAATTCATCTTGCATCATTTTTGAGAAATGAGTACATAAATAATTTTTAGAGGATCCAAAAATAATGTCATCTACATAAATATGTACTATTAAAATATATTTGGAAATCCTTTTAATAAAAATAGTAGGATAATTTTTCCTTTAGTAAAACCTTTTGAAATAAGAAAAGAACTAAGTCGATCATACCTAGCTCTTGGAACTTATTTTAGACCGTATAGAGATTTAGAAAGTTTAAAGACATGATTTGAAAAATGGGGATTTGTAAAACAATGGGTCTATTCAACAAATACATACTCAACTATGTACCCATTTAGAAATGCACTTTTGACATCCATTTGATAGAGTTTCAAATTCAGATGAGCTACATAAGCAAGTAGCATCCTAATGGATTATAGTCTAGCTACCAGTTCAAAGGTTTCATCATAGTCTATTTATTCTTCTTGACTATATCCTTATGCAACTAGTCTAGACTTTTTTCTAACTATGTTACTAGATTCATCAACTTTTTTTTCGAAACACCCATTTAGTGCCTATGATCAAAGTGTCTGTTGGATCCTCCATGATATTGTAGTTTTCATAATCACAAATAATGTCAATATACAGATTCTAATATTTCATGCCAATTTAATATCTCATAGTAAATCAATTGTGTCATATAACAACATATAATTTAATAATTAAATCACTTATATTCATGAATAAATATGTTTACAAATGTGTTTATAAATAAATTTTTTCATAACACCTAGTCTGGTAAGACAAACACTTCACAATCTTTCTAGATTCTCTGGCACTGATGGTTAGTTCGGCACACCGAAGTAAAACACACCAAAGTTTGACAGAGCAATGTATGACAGACCGAAGAAGACACACCGATGTCGACACACCGAAGATGACACACCGAAGTACGACACACTGAAGTATGACACACTGAAGTACGACACACCAATGTCGACACACTGAAGATGAAACACCGAAGTACGACACACTGAAGTACGACATACCAAAGTTCGACAGACCGAAGTATGATAGACCAAAGTCGACACACCAAAGAAGACACACCGAAGCTAACATAACGATGTTATCAAACTGATGATAACAAACCAAAGATGAATCACCGATTGTTATAAATAATTGTTTCGAGTTTATGAATTAAAATTTATTTCTAATGGTCATATTTGGACAAATTAATGTTTCTGATTTTTTTTTAATGTTGTCTGTAGGACAATCCATAGGCAGTATGAGGTACAGTCACGTGCAAAGATATTTATGCCTAGAGGATCTTGGAGTATAAAAGGACCTCATCTTTCACTTTTAAGAAATTAATTACACGAAGTATTACACGTTGAGACACACTGAGATACTGACTTTGTGAATACAAAAAAATAGGAACTAAGTGCTTGAGATAACAAGAAGATAGTAACAAGAAACTTTCTTCAAAAGGTCAGTGTACATCGAGACCTTGAATAGCTGAACCTTTTCATTCCTCGAAGCTAGATTACAGAAACTATGATACTCTATTTTGAAGAAAACTTTCAGAAGAGGACTCAATTACCATTTTCTCAATATCTATTGAGTCCAGAGCATTACTTCACAACACACAGAGAATTCTTAACTGTATTCTATTTCTTAACTATGTTGTGTTTTATCTTCAATAATTGAGCAGTGTGTATATTTTTTTATCACACACACTGTCTTATGAGCATAATTGGAGGATATCAAACTATACTCATAAATAATCACTTCTTACACTTGTATCCCATGAAGATCTATGGAAGAGATCCTGTGTGATCTATTTATCTTTTTCCCATAAATAACTGTGTTAGAGGTCAAGTGTGACATGGACAGTCTGCATGCTATTGTGAACCCTGATCCAGGGTGTGGATCAACAGTTTATTAATATAAACTACTTGGTGGAAAGTGATCACCAAGTGGAGAGGACTAAGTCTCTACTTGAGACTGAACCTCTTATCTTATCTGCTGTGCTATTTATCCTATATTGTTTTGTGTTATGTATTTCTTTCATTAAGATAAATTTATTCTTGGTAGTTAGTTTAGCAAGGGTTTACATATTTTTTGGATTAGTTGGTTTGTTTCGAATGTTTTTCTAATATTCAGATTGGTAAAGCTGAGAACTAATCAGTCTTCATAGAACCAAATTGAACCTTCAAGATAGTTATAAATTCACTAAAAATTGACTTTTTGTTTATTTTATAGGTGGATTTTATTTTATAAAGAATCCTTTTAACAGAAATTCTTAAAGATACTCAATTCACCCCCTCTTGAGTCATCTACTCTGACCAATATTTGGTATCAAAGGATTTGGAAAGTTACTGTTAGTTTTTGAAATTGTATTAACTATGATTATAGCTGTGTTTCAAAGATCTTAAAATTTATGTTATTACTAAATATTTATCTCTTGGAAATTATTTTACAACCTTTATCATAGAAAATTGACTAGAAGGGGTTGCTACTAATAGACCACCTATCTTTAATGGAACTAACTATGGTCAGTGGAGACTTAAAATGAAGATACATCTAGAATGTATGGGATTTGGTATCAAGACTGTTATTGAAAGTAAATATACAATACCTGAAACTTCTAGAAGCACTTGGGATGAATCTACAAAATCTACCTATAACAATAATTGTAAAGAAATGAATGCTCTATACTGTGCCCTATGGGATGAAGAATTTAATCATATTTCTGCAAGTAAAACTTCATATGAAATTTGGGATACATTAGCTATCTCTCATGAGGGAACAACTAATGTTAAAGAAATGAGATTAAATACATACACTATTAAATATGATATTATTAAAATGAAGCATGATGAATCTATATCTGAAATGTATCTCAGGTTCAATGAAATAGTGAAAACCATGAGTCTGCTTGGGAAACTAGTGGACAACAAGGACGAAATCATGATACTGCTTCGATTCCTACATGATAGATGGCGAGGAGCTTCTGTTTCTATCTGATAATCTTGTGACATAGAAAAACATCTAGTGAAGGAAATAATTTGAAAGCTTATGATGTATAAATAAGAACTTAAAGTAAATACAAAAGTATATGAGGAACCACGGAAGAAGTCAGTTGCATTCAAAACTTCAACCTCAAAGAGCAATGAAAATATTCAAGTTCCTGTAGACAGTTCCACTAGTGAAGAGTCAGATTCAGAAAGTGATGAGGAAATGGATCATCTTGCTAGAAGGTTAAAAAAGTTCTATCGAAAGAAGAAATTCTTTAAGAAGCCAAAATATAAGGGAAAGTATGATAGTAAAGGAAAATGGAATAAAAATATAAAATGGAATGACAACTCAAATGAAATAATCTGCTATGAGTGCAAACGAAAAGGTCATGTGAAGGTAGACTTCCCCAAGCTGAAATTTAATAAGAAATATGAAGATAATGGAAAGGGTTATAAAAAGGCTATGAAAGCTACTTGGAGTGCTTCAGAAGACATCTCCAGTGGATTTGATGCTTCTGATAGTGAACAGAACAATCATGCCAACTTATGTTTCATGATAGAAACATATGAGGAAAACTACCTAAAGTGTTCCTGTAAAAAGATGTGGTACTTGGACAGTGGTTTTTCAAGGCATGTGACATGGGATTTTTCAAGCTTTAAAATACTTATCAAGATTGATAGAGGACATGTCACATTTGGTGAGAATGGTAAAAGAAAAATCATCAGCCTAGGTCATATTGGTAACCCTAACTCTATTTCAGTTTGTAAAGTATTATATGTTGATGGACTAAAGTATAACCTGCTTAGAATATCCCAATTGTGTGATGATGGATTTAATTTTAAGTTTAAAAATGATTCATTCCATGTTTTGGATGCCAAAAATAATTTGGTATTTACTGATTTTAGAAATGATAATGTATATGCTATAAATTTAGACACACTAGCCTCACAAAATGTATCTTGTCTAAATTCCTTTCACAAAGAGTCTTGGCTCTGGCATAGAAGACTAGGACATTGTAATATACTCTCTCTTAGTAATTTAACTAGAAAAGTCCTAGTTAGAGACTTACCCAAATTAGATTTTCCAAACAATAAAGTATGTAGTCCTTGTCAAAAACAAAAGCACCATAAAATTTATTTCAAACCAAATAAAGAAGTAAATACTTCTCAACCTCTCGAGTTGGTTAACATGGACTTGTTTGGACCATCTAGAGTTTCGAGTCTCAATGGGAAGAACAATGTTTATGTTCTTGTAGATGATTTCTCTAGGTATACCTAAACCTTTTTTCTGGCTCATAAAAGTAAAGACCGTTCTCAATTTACCAAGTATGCTAGGACTGTAGAAAATCTCAGTGGACTTAAGATTAAATCCTTAAGAATTGATCATGACTATGAGTTTGGGAATCAATATTTTGAAGCCTTCTTCTCACAAAATGTCTATAATCCAAATTTCTCTGCACCTAGAACACCTCAACAGAATGGTGTGGTAGAAATAAGGAATATAACCTTATAATAAATTTCCTAGACTATTCTCAATGAATATGATCTACCCATTTATTTTTGGGATGAGGCTGTTAATACATATTGCTACATAATAAACAATGTTTTATTTAGACCCATTCTTAAGAAAACTCTTTACGAGTTTTGGAATAATAGGAAACCCAAAGTAGGTTATTTTAAAGTGTTTAGATGTAAAGTTTATATCCTATATAATAAAGTTATTTTTGATAAATTTTCCTCAAAAAGTGATGAAGGAATATTTCTTGGATAATCTACATCAAGTAAAGCCTATAGAGTCTTTAACAAGAAGACCAAATGTATGGAGGAATATGTATACATCAAGTTTGGTGAAGCATATCTACATGAGCCCAAGACCTCACCAAAAAATATTTAAGAGGATATTTCTAATCTGGACATTAATGATAAAATCGAAAATCATCATGGTAACGATTCTGTGAAAACATCCAGTTCTGAAATTTCTCCTCATCATAATCGTAGTGAACTAGATCAACCTGACAAAATTAAAATATCAAGTCCTACTTTATCCAGACTAACTACAACCCTTAAGAATCATCCCATAGATTGTGTTGTTGGAGATTTAGATAGAGGAATGAAAACCAGAGCTTACTTGAGAAACCAGGTGAACATCAAGCCTTCTTGTCACAGCTTGAACCTAAAAATATTATGATGCTATCAATGATGAACTTTGGGTAATGGCCGTGCAATAATAACTTAATCAGTTTGAAAGAAATAGAGTCTGGAAACTTGTAGATAGACCTAAGGATACTTTAACCATTGGAACCAAATGGCTGTTTATAAATAAGGTAGATGAAAGTGGAAATATAGTAATAAATAAATCTAAACTAGTTGTATAAGGATATAATCAAGAAGAAGGAATTGATTATGAAGAGACATTTGTACCAGTAGCTAGACTTGAGGCAATTAGGATCTTACTTGCCTATGCAGCACACTAGGATTTTAAAATTTATCAAATGGATGTCAAAAGTGTATTCCTAAATGGTTATATAATTGAGGATATTTTTGTTGAACAACCCCCAGGTTTTTCAAATCCACATTTTCCAAATCACGTTTTCAAATTATCAAAATATTTATATGGTTTAAAACAAGATCCAAGAGCTTGGTATGAAAGGTTGAGTAAATTTTTTATTTCTAAAGGTTTTACAAAAGGACTTATATATCCCACTTTATTTATAAAAATAATTTCAAAAGAATTTTTAATAGCCCAAATATATGTAGATGATATTATATTTTGATTTTCTAAAAATTCTTTATTTAATGACTTTTCAAACATTATGCAAAGTGAGTTTGAAATTAGTTTAATGAGTGAACATAACTATTTTCTTGGATTTCAAATATTTTAAAATAAAGAAGGTATTATCATAAATCAATGTAAGTATAGAAAAGATCTTTTTAAAAGATATATCTTTGATAGCATCAAGAGTAGTGAAACTCCTATTAGTTCTTCATGTAAGTTAGATCTTGATGAAAATGGAAAATCAGTTGATCAAACTGCTTACAGAGGAATGATTTGGAGTTTTATCTACTTAATTGCTAGTATGCCAGATATTATGTTCAATGTGTGTATGTGTGTGATATTTCAAGAAAATACAAGGAGTCACACCTAAATAGTGTTAAAAGAATTTTCAAATACCTCATGTATACAACTAATTTAGGATTGTTATATCCTAAAGGAAAACCTTTTGATTTAGTTATCTATTCAGATGCTGATTTTGGTGGATGTAAATTAGATAAAAATAGTACCTCTGGAACATGTCACTTTTTGGGAAAGTCACTAATATCATGGTGTATTAAAAAGAAAAACTCAGTTGCATTATCAACTGGTGAAGTAGAGTAAATTTCTACTGGTAGTTGTTGTGCAAAACTTTTGTGGAAGAAACACACCTTATTAGACTATGGATTTCAATTCAAACATATCTTCATAAATTGTGACAACACAAGTGATATTAATATCTCTAAGAATCTAATTTCTCATTCTAGAATAAAACATATTGATGTAAGACATCACTTTTTGTGAGATCATTATCAAAAAGGTGATATAACTCTTGAGTTTATTGAGACTGAACATTAACATGCTGATATATTCACTAAAACCTTATATTCTAAGAGAATGAATTACATCAGACATGAAATAGGAATGATAAATCAGTAGAAGATCTTTCTAAAACCGATCTTTCTAAAACCGATCTTTCTAAAACCAATCTTTCTAAAACTGTTCTTTCTAAAACCAATTTTTCTAAAACTGATCTTTCTAAAACTGATCTTTCTAAAACTGATCTTTGTGAAACTGATATATCTAAAACCAATCTTTTTGAAACCGATCTTTCTAAAACCAATCTTTCTAAAACCGATCTTTCTAAAACCAATCTTTCTAAAACCGATCTTTCTAAAACCGATCTTTTTGAAACAGATCTTTCTAAAACCGATCTTTCTCAAACCGATCTTTCTAAAACCTATCTTTCTAAAACAGATCTTTGTTAAACAGATCTATATGAAACCGATATTTCTAAAACTGATCTTATTGAAATTGATTCTTTGACACCGATATATTTAGGGGATGTTTTGTAAATTCGGTCATCTTTAAATGAAATGACACTGTTTTATCTCATTTGAATTTCTGAGTTTAAATTTTGTGTTTTACGATTTACAATCCCTAAATGACATATTTAGTACAATTTTCCCAGCCTTTCACCATATCCTATGCCGTAATGCCTTATAAATTTAGTCACACTTTCTCTCAACTCTAGAACTCTCAACACAGTGTTAATAAGAAGCTTTGTCATGGATAAGACTAAGCGCACAATGGAAGAACCTAAAAAATATCCTCCTAATAAACATAAAAAAGGTGAGACTAGTGGGACTGCGAAACCGAGCTTAGAAATCCAAGTAGTTACAGATGAAAAGGAGGTGTCTGTTGAGTGACTTCTGTCAAGAAAATATTTTCTATTAAAGGTAATGGAATATCAAGGGTGGCTCAGTTGGTTCACCAACAATGAAAGAACCTTTTATCCCAAAATTGTGCATGAGTTCTATCAACATTTGAGTATATCACTAGATGAAGTTGAGGCAACAAAGATGAAATCTATGGTAAAAGGAAAGGAAGTGGTTCTTTTTGTCTAAGGAATGGGCTGAATTCTTAGAGGTTCCCTATGAAGGTGTCTATGATGACTATCCTGGTAATATTCCACCTTCCTCAAATTTTTTTCTTATGAAGATGATCTGAAGGAGTTGATTAGAAATAAATAATCCAGAAGAAATATTTCAAATGAATATGAAGGAGAAGTGAGATTGATTTTTAAGTTCATACAACATCAAATTTTCCCAAGGAAGGGAGATTTATCTACTGTGAAATATCAAGATGTCTTCTTGATATTTTTGTTGAAACATGGAATAAAAGTGAATCTGTGAAAGTATCTTATGGTGCATATATCTGATATGATTAAGCCATCTAAAAAGGAAACCTTCTTATACTATCCAAGGATGATTTCTGCCATGTTGAAAAAATTAGATTGTGTAGAATATGGAGATGATGTGATAAGTACCTGAAGTGGTTTTTTTCTTCATAAAGGAAAATTTAAAAGAATGAAAATCTTCTAGAACCCATGGAAAATATGTTGGGTTTGAGATGAAGAAAGTATGTATGAAAATTTCAATCCAGTTGATCATCATTGTAGACCAAAGGATCAAGTTGATCCAGATCTCAAACCAGGTTAGGTTCTAGTTTATTCTGATGAGGATACTGAATCTAAGGTGCCAAGAGAAGAAGGTTCTCCTTTTGATAATAATAGTGATCCTGATATTTCTGAAAGTCCCAAGAATATTACTTATGGACCTGCTAGTCCATCTATGGAATTTCCCCCAAGAGAATCTTTATTAGGTGATGAAGAAGAAGAAGAAACTGAAGTTACTGGAGTTGAAGGATATGTTAGCAAATCAGATAAGGAATCTGATGATGAAGATGATGATGATGGTGATGATGGTAATTATGGAGGAAGTGTTGAGCATGTGAGTGACTCTCTAAAAGTGGTACAAAAATTGGTTGATAGATCCAGTGAGGAATCTATTCATGGAGCTGGCGATGGAATTGAGCATGCTGATCAACAGGCTGATGGTCATAGAGATTCGGAAGATGAGGACAAACCACTCCATCCTAATGATGAAAACCAAGAGATCATTCAGGAATTGAATGATCTTATGGATTTTGGCCAAGAGGAAGAGGATGTAGTTCTAGTGCCTCAAATTGAGGAAGTAACTGGTGTAGCTGAAGTAGCTGGAGCTTAGGCAGAACCTAAAGTTCAGTTTGTTCCTGTGACGCCCCAGGTTTTATGAACTGGTTTATGTAAGAAGTGTTATGCCTTTAATAATGCCTCTTGTTTTATTTGTTTTTCTAATAAGGAATTAGAAATGAAATAAAACATGGAGAATAAGGTAAACTGACATTTATTAAAACATTACTTTACAACGAGACCCAACTAGTTGAATGTACCATGCACAAGACCTAACACGGCCACCGCAAGACTACAAAGAACCACAACGCGGGCAATCGGATAGTCGTCATCTTCAGGGTCCATCAGCGTGAAAAGTATAATCGCCAAGGCCACGACACACATGCTCAACGCCAATGGTATGAGGAGATCCATCCTTCCTGTTCAAGTGTTTTGTTTTAAGGGGTACCCCACATCCTTGTATTTATATTAGTCCTTTGAGTTATGACTGTTATGTTTATATATCCGTTGGGTTTTCAAAACGACCGTTGCGTTCCCACTAATAAAATTTACTTTAAAAGAGAACTCGGTTTTATTCCCTCATAACCTTATTCTTAAAAACATTCTTTCATAGAAGATTCTTCGTTTTTATTCTTAAAAGTAAATCTCCTTGTTTTTAAAAAATCCCGATGAATACCTAGGTAGTTGGAAACTTGGTACTATTTTGTATAAAAAAATATGTTTAGAGGGAATTCGTAATAATTATATCTTTTTATCTCTTAAATTATGAAAAATTTTGCGAAAACTTCTGGTCTTTAAAAGAATTTTATAAAACAAATAGTAGAGTATTTTAAAAATTCTAATGATTATAATAGTATGTCTTTTAAAAAAAGTTTATACCAAGAGTTAAAATATTTTATGTAAACTTGAAATTGGTTTTAAGATTTTAAGTTAAAACTAGTTGTTTTTACTCAATTCCTACAAATATTTATATTTCACTCAATTTTGAGCAAAGTATATAATAAAACTAATTTTTTATAAAAAAAATTAGAGGGACCCGGCCAGCCAAGGGCATCCTCAAGGGACAAGCCCTCAGGACACGGCCGAGACCCCCTAGGGACCCGAGGTACTGCCATCGGGATCCCCAGGTGTGCGTGCGCGTTTTGAGAGCCAGCCAGAGGCTCGGGATGGGCCGACCATAGGTTACCCAGGTCGCGTGCGGGCCCGTGTATAAGGCTGCGGCTCGCGCTGCGTGTGGTTGGGCCAAGGCCCACGGGGGTGGGGAGGGACCCGTGTATAAGGCCCCGTGTGCGTGTGTGTTGTGCTATTGCACCGCTCCCCGAACGGCTTGATATTTATACCGCACCTCAAAATCCTTCTGTTTCGATGTGGGACGAGCTCCCTGCGACCGGGACCGTCCGATCAACTTCCACGACGATCTTGGCCATCCAGCCCGTTTTAACCACGCGACCTCCCTGTGTCTCCGTGAGCCGTCCGATCCCTTCGGTGATTTAATCGCAACCCTCCATCTCTTTAAATCTTTTAAACTGAATCCCACTTCTCCTTCAGCCGCACGATCTCTCCATCTTCAATCCGAACCGTTCCTTTTCTTACCGCGTCGCCCCATCATCTTCTTCCTCGCTTCAGCAGCCGACCAGTAGGCCTGCCCAAGGACGCCAGGCCCCTCCCTCCCTCGCACTGCTCCTTGACTTCCAAGCACCCCCCTCCTAGGTCCCTGTTCTCCCGTCTTCCCCATGTCGGTCTACGCCTGGGTCGGGTCACCAACGAGGCACTGAGGCCTTTATAAACCCCCCTGCTTCGTTGAAGCCTGAGGCAGCCCCTTCCTCTCATCCTCCTTCTTTTCCACAGACACCCAGCAGCCGGCTCCGAGCTTCCTCCTCAAGCTCAGTAAGGGTTTTTCTTGCATTCTTGACTTGTTTCGGAACAACCTCCATTTTATATACTCACGGTGTATATATATATATATAGTTTATACATATATATATACTTAAATATAACCCTCTCAGGTTGCTTTGCCTTCAAAGATCTTTGCCTTCGTGATTTTAAATGGGTTGCATATGTAATGGTCCTTTCACACTTTTTTTCTTTTAAAAGAACCTCTGTTTTATTCTCCTGGTAAATATACAGTTTACGTTTATATATATATACTTAACATAAAACCTTCGGTTTGCATAACCTTCAAGGAATCTGCCTTCGTGTTTCTGTAGGGTGCATGTGCAGGCGTGGTTCCATGTTTTCTTTTCTTTCCTTAAAGAAACCCATACCTCTATACTCTCGGTATATATATATACAGTTTATATATATATGTATACTTGTTTGAAACCCACTCGGGTTGTGATGTTTTCAAAAAGGGGTGTTTGCATGCCGTGTTTCCAGTAGGGTGCAAGTGTGGTGGTTTTTTTATTTCTTTTTTTTAGATTCAAAATGACCCCACATGTAATATTATACAGCATATGTTAATAAGGGTTGTTTGAATTTTTTTTACCATGAATGGTGTACTTTGGGACTTAAAATGTACTAGAGGATTTAAGACTTGGTGGATCATGATAAATGTACCTTGTTGAATGCATTAACTAATCAAGTCATGATTTAATTCATTTACAAGATCAAGGGCCTATTTATCACCATAACTAATTTCAAGTTTTTTCCTTAAACATTCCCTTTTCCATGGATTTATAATGGCAAATATTCGTCATTTAGTAAATCATTCTTTTACATGCTCTAGTGAAAAGGATGTTGTACTAAACTATGTATGTCATTAATTAGTCATTGGCATGTTTTTACAATGTGAATTGTCATATCATGTATTAGTAAAATGTGTAATGATTCATTATTATTGTACATAATGCATACTTATGACCTATCACTAAATGAACTAGTAAATTTGGATTACCCAAAGTGGTATGCGTCACCTTGGGTAAAAAAAATGAAAATGAATGAGATATTCAAGGTGGTATGGGACATCTTGAATATATGAATGATTTAAGTAAAGCATGAACGATGTGTCTCACATGATAATAAAGGAAAATTTAAGGGTGCGCCCTGATAGCGCTCCAATGCATTGGGTAAAGGCTTAATCTCTAGAGATGAATTTTTAGACTGATACCTTGGTGAATAACCTTGGTAATTTTACGACACCTTGGGGATGGACCTTGGTGAAACGAAACGATTGTCAATATTAAATGTTGATGCCACATAATTCAAGTTATGTAACAAGTTCTTTCCAAGATAAAATTATTACACGACCGATGCCTTTAAAGTTTTCATAATGTTCTTATTTCCCTAGCTTTAAGCTTGAAGCATGACTGGTGTTATCACTTAATAGAACGGTAACCAGCATATGAACATTTAGTTGTTTCCTTGTGCGCAACTATGATTATGAATTACTTTTAACTGTTTAGATTTATGCTTAAGTAAATCACATGTAGTACTTGTTCATAACAACCATTATCACTCCTTCAAGAATTGACATATTCGTTTCATGAGAACCTTGATTAAGCATTGTTATGGTTTGTGTGTTACAATCTTTCTTAGTGAATGTTCAAATCCTTTTAAAAGAATGTTTTCAAATGTTACAGTATTTTAAGTTCTTTTTAACCCCCCCCCCCCTTACTGAGTATTTCAATGCTCACCCTATGTTTTTATTTAAAATTTTCAGGTGTCAGCTTTTAAAAGATGAATTGTTTCAGAAATTGCCGGTTTCCAGAACCCGAACCGCACACGATCCTCTGTATGGGACATGATGTGTTGTTAACAAAGTGTATTTTATTTTAAGATAACACATCATGTTCAGAAGGCACCGACTCCTATGGTTTTCTGGGTTTGGGGTCTCTACAGTTGGTATCAGAGGGAGGTTTGGATAACTCTGGAAAGCCAGAAACTGAAACAAAAATATATATGTATATGTATTTCAATTTTATTAAAAACTGGGTTTTCTTAATTTTCAGATGGAAAATGAAGGCACAAATCTCTTATCTCTCCCCAAGAGGCCCTAGAGACCATTGTGTCTTTAGCCAGCCATGGGGACTTTCTAAACTATGCCCATATCCGCATGACATGCAAATACCATTACGATGTATCCAATTCACCACGGGTGCTTCAGCTACACCAAGGGGTAGGAATAGATTACCTCCTTATGATAATAACCCAATTTCCCTCTTATGTACGTCGGGGAAGGTACTATGAGGGACTTTTCCAGATTTTCACGGCGGGTGAGAACTTTGGCACTATGCTTGATAACCCCTTTCAAGAAGCTGCTACTGGCGGAGACCTTCGAGCGGGCTACCTTTGTCAGATTTTAAACTATGGATTCTGTGGTCAGTTGTTGGACTTCGTAAGGTTAGAAGACGAGCCCACCCATTTGTCTTACAGACGACAAGTGTATGAAGATGTCTCTCAACTTCATTCCCCCCATGCTAGACTCTTAAGACGTCATAGGTGTCCTCATGAGTTTTTCCCTGAATGCTCGGCTTGTGTTTGGTTCGAGGAGTTAGGGAGTTTTTCTTCTCTGTGTGGAGTTCGTTTAGTCAATGAGTAAGGGAAACTCAAGCACTAATAATAATAAACGTGTGTTTATTGAAATGTTGTCTTTCTCCTTTCCTTGTCCTTACTTTGTTTTTTTGAATGATTTTCAAGTAATGGAACTCCTGTCTTAAAACATTCAGATGGAAAGACAAACCCACCTGTTATCTCTTCCCACCGAGATTTTGGAAATCATTGCGATCAAAACGTGTGAGGACGAGTATGACCCCTTCGCAAATTTGCGAAGAACGTGCAAGCAATGGTTTGAGATAACAAATGGTCCGGAGATTCTACGCACCTACCAAGGGAATGCCTCCATCTATTACAGCATTGGTTCTGCTCAGCTAGCCAGACGTGAACGATGAGGAAGTTACCACGAAGGGCTCATTCTTTGTTTCACCCTAGGCCGAAACTTCACGGCCAGAGTGAAATTCCAGGAGGCTGCGTTAGAGGGAAATCTTTATGCAGCTTATATGCTCCAACTTCTCAGCTTCAGCCTGTTTGACCATATTTATGGCTTCTCGACCGAGACATAATTCGGAAAGTTCTTCGTACATTGGTCTGCAAAGACATTTCAGAACTTTGTATGGTTCGAGCTTCCCTTTGGAGGCCTGAAAGCCCGGAACATAAGTGCTACCCCTCCTGTCTTAGGTGTGTGTGGATTAGGGAGCTGGAAGAAGTGAGCTTCGCAATGGGGATCCCTCTAAATGCACCTGTTGACCCTATTCGTTGGTGGAGGTGGTAGGAACGTTTCTGAACCATGTAGTGTCATGAAATAAATTGCGAGGACGCAATTTTCTAAAGGGGGGGATATTGTGACGCCCCAGGTTTTATGAACTGGTTTATGTAAGAATTGTTATGCCTTTAATAATGCCTCTTGTTTTATTTGTTTTGCTAATAAGGAATTAGAAATGAAATAAAACATGGAGAATAAGGTAAACTGACATTTATTAAAACATTACTTTACAACAAGACCCAACTAGTTGAATGTACCATGCACAAGACCTAACACGGCCACCGCAAGACTACAAAGAACCACAACGCGGGCAATCAGATAGTCGTTATCTTCAGGGTCCATCAGCGTGAAAAGTATAATCGCCAGGGCCATGACACACATGCTCAACGCCAATGGTATGAGGAGAGTCATCCTTCCTGTTCAAGTGTTCTGTTTTAAGGGGTACCCCACATCCCTGTATTTATATTAGTCCTTTGAGTTATGACCGTTATGTTTATATATCCGTTGGGTTTTCAAAACGACCGTTGTGTTCCCACTAATAAAATTTAGTTTAAAAGAGAACTCGATTTTATTCCCTCATAACCTTATTCTTAAAAACATTCTTTCATAGAAGATTCTTCGTTTTTATTCTTAAAAGTAAATCTCCTCATTTTTACAAAATCCCGATGAATACCTAGGTAGTTGGAAACTTGGTATTATTTTTTATAAAAAAATATGTTTAGAGGGAATTCGTAATAATTATATCTTTTTATCTCTTAAATTATGAAAAATTTTGGGAAAACTTTTGGTCTTTAAAAGAATTTTATAAAACAAATAGTAGAGTATTTTAAATATACTCATGATTATAATAGTATGTCTTTTAAAAAAAGTTTATACCAAGAGTTAAAATATTTTATGTAAACTTGAAATTGGTTTTAAGATTTTAAGTTAAAACTAGTTGTTTTTACTCAATTACTACAAATATATATATTTCACTCAATTTTGAGCAAAGTATATAATAAAACTATTTTTTTATAAAAAAATTGAGTGGGACCCGGCCAGCCAAGGGCATCCTCAAGGGACAAGCCCTCAGGCCACGACCGAGACCCCCTAGGGACCCGAGGTACCGCCATCGGTCTCCCCAGGTGTGCCTGCGCATTTTGAGAGCCAGCCAGAGGCTCAGGATGGGCCGAGCATAGGTTACCCAGGTCGCGTGCGGGCCCGTGTATAAGGCCGCGGCTCGCGCAGCGTGTGGTTGGGCCAAGGCCCGCGGGGGTGGGGAGGGACCCATGTATAAGGCCCCGTGTACGTGTGTGTTGTGCTATTGCACCGCTCCCCGAATGGCTTGATATTTATACCGCGCCTCAAAATCCTTCCGTTTCTATGTGGGACGAGCTCCCTGCGACCGGGACCGTCCAATCAACTTCCGCGACGATCTCGGCCATCCAGCCCGTTTTAACCGCACGACCTCCCTGCGTCTCCGTGAGCCGTCCGATCCCTTCGGTGATTTAATCGCAACCCTCCATCTCTTTAAATCTTTTAAACTGAATCCCGCTTCTCCCTCAGCCGCACGATCTCACCATCTTCAATCCGGACCGTTCCTTTTCTTACCGCGTCGCCCCATCATCTTCTTCCTCGCTTCAGCAGCCGACCAGTAGGCCTGCCCAAGGACGCCAGGCCCCTCCCTCCCTCGCACTGCTCCATGACTTCCGAGCACCCCCCTCCTAGGTCCCTATTCTCTCGTCTTCCCCACTTCGGTATACGCCTGGGTCGGGTCACCAACGAGGCACTGAGGCCTTTATAAACCCCCCTGCTTCGTTGAAGCCCGAGGCAGCCCCTTCCTCTCATCCTCCTTTTCCACGGACACCCAGCAGCTGGCTCCGAGCTTCCTCCTCAAGCTCAGTAAGGGTTTTTCTTGCATTCTTGACTTGTTTCGGAACAACCTCCATTTTATATACTCACGGTGTGTATATATATATAGTTTATACATATATATATATACTTAAATATAACCCTCTCGGGTTGCTTTGCCTTCAAAGATATTTGCCTTCGTGATTTTAAATGGGTTGCATATGTAAGGGTCCTTTCACACTTTTTTTTCTTTTAAAAGAACCTCTTTATTATGCTCCTAGTAAATATACAGTTTACGTTTATATATATATACTTAACATAAAACCTTCGGTTTGCATAGCCTTCAAGGAATCTGCCTTCGTGTTTCTGTAGGGTGCATGTGCAGGCGTGGTTCCATGTTTTCTTTTATTTCCTTAAAGAAACCCATACCTCTATACTCTCGGTATATATATATATAGTTTATATATATATGTATACTTGATTGAAACCCACTCGGGTTGTGATGTTTTCAAAAAGGGGTGTTTGCATGCCGTGTTTCCAGTAGGGTGCAAGTGTGGTGGTTTTTTTTATTTCTTTTTTTTAGATTCAAAATGACCCCACATGTAATATTATACACCATATGTTAATAAGGGTTGTTTGAAATTGTTTTACCATGAATGGTGTACTTTGGGACTTAAAATGTACTAGAGGATTTAAGACTTGGTGGATCATGATGAACCTACCTTGTTGAATGCATTAACTAATCAAGTCATGATTTAATTCATTTACAAGATCAAGGGCCTATTTATCCCCATAACTAATTTCAAGTGTTTTCCTTAAACATTCCCTTTTCCATGGATTTATAATGGCAAATATTCGTCATTTAGTATATCATTCTTTTACATGCTCTAGTGAAAAGGATGTTGTACTAAACTATGTTTGTCATTAATTAGTCATTGGCATATTTTTACAATGTGAATTTTCATATCATGTATTAGTAAAATGTGTAATGATTCATTATTATTGTACATAATGCATACTTATGACCTATCACTAAATGAACTAGTAAATTTGGATTACCCAAAGTGGTATGCGTCACCTTGGGAAAAAAATGAAAATGAATGAGATATTCAAGGTGGTATGGGACATCATGAATATATGAATGATTTAAGTAAAGCATGAACGATGTGTCTCACATGATAATAAAGGAAAATTTAAGGGTGCGCCCTGATAGCGCTCCAATGCATTGGGTAAAGGCTTAATCTCTAGAGATGACTTTTTAGACTGATACCTTGGTGAATAACCTTGGTAATTTTACGACACCTTGGGGATGGACCTTGGTGAAACGAAACGATTGTCAATATTAAATGTTGATGACACATAATTCAAGTTATGTAACAAGTCCTTTCCAAGATAAAATTATTACACGACCGATGCCTTTAAAGTTTTCATAAAGTTCTTATTTCCCTAGCTTTAAGCTTGAAGCATGACTGGTGTTATCACTTAATAGAACGGTAACCAGCATATGAACATTTAGTTGTTTCCTTGTGCACAACTCTAATTATGCATTACTTTTAACTGTTTAAATTTATGCTTAATTAAATCACATGTAGTACTTGTTCATAACAACCATTATCACTCCTTCAAGAATTGACATATTCGTTTCATGAGAACCTTGATTAAACATTGTTATGGTTTGTGTGTTACAATCTTTCTTAGTGAATGTTAAAATCCTTTTAAAAGAATGTTTTCAAATGTTACAGTATTTTAAGTTCTTTTTAACCCCCCCCCCTTACTGATTATTTCAATGCTCACCCTACGTTTTGATTTAAAATTTTCAGGTGTCAGCTTTTCAAAGATGTATTGTTTCAGAAATTGCCGGTTTCCAGAACCCGAACTGCACATGATCCTCTGTATGGGACATGATGTGTTGTTAACAAAGTGTATTTTATTTTAAGATAACACATCATGTTCAGAAGGCACCGACTCCTATGGTTTTCTGGGGTTGGGGTCTCTACAGTTCCTACTCCCAGACAAGTTGTTATGGCTAGAGACCAGAATGATGTAGTTGATGGTCTTGATGTGATTCTTGAGCCTCAGGGAAGAAGGTTTAGAATTGATACTATTGAGCCAAGAGATTGGACCTGTACTAGAGAGTGTAATAGTGATCCAGGATATATCTTTTTTGGTTTAGATTATGACTCAGATGAGGAAAGGGTACCTCCTCCTCATGTTACACAATTCTATGATGACCTAGAACCTATTTCACCTGTTCTACTAACCGAATCTCCACCTCTAGAATCTATAGCTCAGTCCGTTCCTAGTTACTATGTCACTAAGGATGATTTGGAAAAGTTTATGAATGAGATATGTGAGTCTATGATTGTTTTAGTGGGATCTATAAATGAAGCGTCCACCTCTATAAGTATCTCAAGTGCTGATGTAGGAAAAATTGCAAGAATGGTGATTTAGGAGATTCAACTAAATCTTATTACTATAGCAGAAACTATTATTAAACACAACACCTTGCTGAGAGAAGAAGTATAAAGGATGAGAAATGAGTTTAATTCATTAACCTTTGACTTCAAGACCTTCTTTAGTGGTGTTATGGAAGTTCTTAAAAACATAGTAACTCAACTACTCAGTGTTGATCTGAAAAAGTTGAAAGAATAGATTGGAAAAATGCTGATTGGCTCATCTAGTGCCAGGAGTGGGAGAAGTGTTGTTGCTGATTTGGAGCCTCTCAAGGCTGTGATGAGAGAGGAAATTCAAAAACTATAGATTGTTTCAGATAGAGAAACCCTTGAAAAGGTACATTGAAATACCGATATTGTATACAATATGGTCAGACAATGCACAAATAAAGCCTCTACAGCTCAGAAAGAAATTCGGGAAACAATGGATAAGTATTTCACTAAGATATACACCAAGCATAACCTCATCAATAGTTTCATGTTTCTGGCAGAAAATATTCAAATTCCTCCAGTCACATAGGTCTTCAAAAAGCAAGTTCTCTTATTTAAGGAGTTTACACCTTTCCTGAGTAAATTTATGGATAATAAGGATGACTTTGGGAAGGAAATGCAATATAGTGGTGAAATCATTAATGACTTCATCAAATTGCTCAAACCTTATCTGCATGTTCAGGCCGATGCCATTGTTGTCCCTCCAGCTGCATTAATTGGTACTGCCTCTTGGCATAGCGCTCTATTGACTATCTCTCAAGATCTTACTCAGATTCGACCAATCATTACTGAGAAGTCTCCAAGTCATGTGTTTTCAGAGAGAAGGCCTAGCCTTGTAGACACGGTCACTACTGGTGTTTCTCTACTTGGGGTTATCCTTAGACCACCTCCTTCCTCTGTCATTCCCCAACCCTCTCCTACTCCTTTGGATCCTTCTGAAAAAGGAAAAGCTCCTCTACATCTGAATCCTTAGTGACGGATTGTATCTTTTGATAGGGTTTTTATCTTTTTGTTTGCATTTTACTCTTATGTCTTTTATTGAAAATTCTCATGGTATCTTTATTTTATATTATTTCTCCTTACCACTTTTCTCTTTTTGTTAATCCCAAAAGTGGGAGACAATAAGGATGATATATAATCTTCTTATTCCATTTAGTGAGGGGGAGATCTGTTTTAAATAAATTATAGCAGTGAAAAACTTTAGTTATAATGGAACATTAAATTCAACTATGTTGAGCTATCTTTATTCTATATATTTGCATGTATGCCATAATTTCTGATTATCAAAAAGGGAGAAATTTTTGGATCCTCCGTGATATTGTAGTTTTCATAATCACAAATAATGTCAATATACAAATTATAATCATTCATACCAGTTTAATATCTCTCAGTAAATCAATTATTTCATACAACAACATATACTTTAATAATTCAATCGCTTATATTTATGAATAAATATGTATTTATACATAAAATTTTTCATAACACTTAGTCTGGTAAGATAGACACTTCACAATCTTTCTATAATCCCTAGCACTGATGGTTAGTTCGACACACCAAAGTACGACACACCAAAGTTTGACAGATCAAAGTATGATAGACCAAAGTCAACACACCGAAGTCGACACAACGAATATGTCACACCGAATTATGACACACCGAAGTATGACACACCGAAGTATGACACACCGAAGTCAACACACCGAAGATGAAACACCAAAGTATGACACACCAAAGTACGACACACCGAATTTCGACAGACTGAAGTATGACAGACTGAAGTCGACATACCGAAGTCGATACACCGAATATGACACACTGAAGATGACACACCAATGTTTTCAAACTGAAGATAATAGAACGAAGATGACTCATTGATTGTTATAAATAACTGTTTTGAGTTTATCAATTCAAATTTATTTCTGACGGTCATATTTGGACAAATTAATGTTTCTGAAATTTTTTTAATGTTGTCTGTAGGACAATCTGTAGAGTGTACGAGGTACGTTCACATGAGAAGATCTTCATGCCTAGAGAATCCTGGAGTATAAAAGGACCTCATCTTTCACTTTAAAGAAAAGAAGTACACAAAGTATTACATGTTGAGACACGCTGAGATACATATTGTGAGAATACAAAAAAAGAGGAACCAAGTGCTTGAGATTACAAGATGATAGTAACAAGAAACTTTATCCAATAGCTCAGTGTACATCGATACCTTGAAGAGCTAAACCTTTTCACTCCTCGAATCTGGATTACAAAAACATCGATACTCTGTTCTGAAGAAAACTTCTAGAAGAGGACTGAAATATAATTTTCTCAACATCCATTGAGTCCAGATCATTACTTCGCAACACATAGAGAATTCTTCACTCTATTTTCTTTCCTAACTCTTTTGTGTTTTATCTTCACTAATTGAGTAGTGTGTATATTTGTTTGTATCACACAGACTATCTTCTGAGCATAACTTGAGGATATAAAACTATCCTCATACACAATCACTTATTACACTTGTATCCCATCAAGAACTGTGGAAGAGATCCTATGTGATCTGTTTATATTTTCCCCATGAATAAATATGGTAGAGGTCAAGTGTGACCTGGAAAACCTGCATGATATTGTGAACCCCGATCCAGGGTGTGGATCAAGAGTTTATTAATATAAGCTTCTTGGTGGCAAGTGATCACCATGTGAAGAGGACTAAGTCTCTGCTTGAGATTAAACCTCTTGTCTTATCCGCTGTTCAATTTATCCTATATTGGTTTGTGTTATGTATTTTCTGTATTAAGATAAATTGATATTTGAAAGTTAATCTAGAAAGTGTTTACATCTGTTTTGGATTAGTAGGTTTGCTTCAAAAGTGTTGCTAATCTTTAGATCGGTAAAGCTAAGATCTAATCAATCTTCAGAGAACCAAGTTAAACCTTCAATACATTTATAAATTCACTACAAACTGAATTTGTGTTTATTTTATAGGGGATTTTATTTTGTAAATAATACTTTTAATAGAATTTTTTATAGACACTCAATTCACCCCCCTCTTGAGTCATCTACTTCGACCAACAGTGTCTTTAGGTCTTTCTACTAATTCCCAAACTTTGATTCTTTCAAACTGATTTAATTATTATTACATGGATATCACACAAAATTTTTCATTTATTTCATCATTAATATTCTTGGGTTTAATCTATGAAATAAAAAATTTATGTTAAACCTGGTTTCACAAAGAAGATCTAGTTTGTGTTCCTCTATTTAGATCACCTACTACAACATATAAAGGATTATTCTTGAGCATTATAATTACTCTAGAAAGATTTAAAGTAGAATCCTCATGGTTGTCTATAGGTTCAGATTCACCATGCTCAGATTCTAAAGAGTTTCCAGAACTGGTTATTTTCACTAGGGGTTCACTATCTTTATCATTAATGTCTAGAATTGACATATCTTCCTCAAGATGTTCAATGGAGGTTTTGGGTTCATGTGGATCCATTTCATCAAATTTGACATGAACTGATTCTTCCACACATTTGGTTACCCTATTGAATACTCTATAAGCTTTACTAGAGATTGAGTAACCTCGGAAAATTCCTTCATCACACTTGGAAGAAAATTTTTCAAGATTATCCTTAGTGTTAAGGATAAATACTTTGCAACCAAAAACTCTAAAGTAATTAACCTTAGGATTCTTATTATTTCAGATCTCATAAGGGGTTTTCTTAAGAACAAGTCTAATTAAGCCTCTATTGATGATGTAACAAGCTGTATTAATAGCTTCAGCCCAAAAATAGATAGGTAGATTGTACTCATTTAGCATAGTCTAAGAAATCTCTTGAAGTTTCCTATTTATTCTTTCTACAACTCCATTTTATTTAGGTGTTCTAGGAGTAGAGAAATTGTGATTATAGCTATTTTGTGAGAAAAAAGATTAAAATTCATGATTTTCAAACTCATAGCCATGATCACTCTTCATGTTCATAATTATAAGCCCACAAATATTTTCTACAGACTTGGAATATTTAGTTAAGTAAGAACATGTTTCACTTTTGTGAGCTAGAAAGTATATTCAAGTGTATCTAGAAAAATCATCTACAAGAACATATACATAGTGCTTCCCATTTTAACTTGAAACTCTAGATGGTCCAAACAAATCCATGTGAATGAAATCAAGAAGTTGAGAAGTGGAAACTTATTTCTTTGGCTTGAAAGAAACTTTGTGTTGTTTTCCTTTTTGACAAGGATTACAAACTTTGTTAAGTGGGAATTCTAATTTAGGTAAGTCTCTAACTAAACCTTTCCTAGTCAGTTTCCTAAGTGAGTACACATTTTAGTGTCCTAATATCCTATTCCATAACCAGGATTCCATATGAAACAAATTTTAAAAAGAAAAAATTTGCTTAGATAAAGAAATTAAATCAACAACATATACATTTTCATTTCTAAGAGCAGTAAATATTAAATCATTTTTAAAATAAAAAACATTGCATGCATCATTTTCAAATTTAACATTGAAACCACCATCACACAACTGAGAGATACTAAGTAGATTATATTTTAACCCACAAAAAGTAATTTTGAAATTAATTTAGTATTATGGTTACCAATTTGGCCTAAGCCGGGGATCTTCTATTTAGCATTATCACCAAATGTGACATTTCCACCATCAACTTTAATTAGGCTCTTGAAGCATAAATAGTCTCCTATCATATTTCTTGGACATCCACTATCCAAGTACCATAGGGTCTTAGACGATATCTTTAGACAATTTTTCTACAAAATAGATTAAGTGTAGGGTAACTTTGGTACCCAGATTTTTTTGGGTCCAAAGAGGTTAGAAAGTAAAGATTTTGGAACCCATACTTTTCTCATAGGTTTCCTATAATCAACAGATATGTTTTGAGACATGAATACTTTGTAAGGTCCTTTAGATAATTGTTTCTCAAAAGATGGTCCAAAACTTGAACTAGTAGTGAACTGTCTAGATTTTGAAAAAAATTTATTTTCAATAATCCTTCTCTGTCCTGGTTGATATGCTAGACTTGTTGTGTATTTTGGAGCAATTTGTTTCCTAGAAACTGAGTCAAGGTATCTCTACCTGCAGTAAACTTCTCAAGATAATTTTTTAAATTTTCATTTGATAATTTAAGTTTAGTATTTTCTTTTAATAGTTGAGCACATTTTTCTTTCTCAATATCCAAATCAGACTTATAATTATCATTTAAAGCATGTTGTCTTTTCAGTAATTTATATTTATCCTTGAGTTCATTAAAGGTATCCTCAAGAATTCCATAGTATTCAAATAGTTTATCCTTAGTCATATTCCCATCATTATTTGATTCACTTTCATTCCTATAAGAACAAGAATTATGTATAGAAGAATTGGGTATTACCTCAGATGTTTATGTCATGAAACAAAAATTTGCATGTTTGTTCTTTTCCATATTAGAAGTGTCAGATCCATTGAATCTATCTTCTGAAGCACTCCAAGTAGTTTTCATAGCCTTTTTATATCCCTTTACCCTATCTATATATTTCTTCTTAAATTTCAGCTTGGGAAAATCAACCTTCACATAGCCTTTCCGTTTAAACTCATAGAAGACTATCTCATTTGTATTGTCATTCCATTTTCTATCATTTTCCACTGTACAATACTATCATACCTTCTTTTATAGTTTTATTTTCTAAATAAATTATTCTTATGGTATAAATTTTTGAATATTTTAGAAAGATGAGCCATCTCATCATCATTGTCAGAAGTTGAATCTTCACTAGTAGAAGTGTCTACAGGAGATCGAAATTTTTCTTTATCTTTTCCTTTTGAGGTGGTAGTCTTGAATGCTACAAATTTATTTATTATTTCTTCATCTTCTTATTGATTTACCTTAATCTCTTCTTTATACATCATAAGTTTTTCAATTAGTTCCTTCACTAGTATATTGCCTATGTCACATGATTCTCAGATAGAAACTGAAGTTCTTCTCCATCTGACAGGTAGGCATCAGAGCAACCTCATAATCTGATCCTTGTTGCCTACTGGTTTCTCGAGAAGACTCATGGTATTTACTATTTAATTGAACCTAAGATACATTTCAGATATAATTTCATCAAGATTCTTTTTAAAATTATCATATTTAATAGTAAAAGTCTTTAATATCATTTCTTTAACACTGGTTGTTCCCTCATGAGAAACAACCAAAGTATCCCAAATTTCATAAGTAGTTTTACTGGCAGATATTCTATTGAATTCTTCATCACCTAGAGAATAGTACAATACATTCATTGCTTTACAGTTATTGTTATATGCAACTTTAGTCAACTGAGATCATGTATCCCTAGCAGTAACAGGAAATTCATGTTGTTTTTTAATGGTGTCTCAGATTTGAGGACCCATGCTCTCTAGATACATTTTCATTTTTAATTTCCACTGAGCATAGTTATTAGCATTAAAGAAAGGAGGCTTGTTAGTAGCAACACCCTCAACTTTTTTATCCATAGTTAATTAGAATTTAAATAAATGAAAATTTGGATATGGAAGAAATTTTAATATCTTTAAGATATAACTAAAATTTTAGTTGAAAAGAATTTGAAAACATGCACAACTGTTCAGATAGTAGCAATAAAAATTTCCTCTGATACCAAATGGTAGTCGGAGTGTAAACTCAAGAGGGGGGTGAATTGAGTTCCTACTTAAAATTTCTATTAAAAACTTTATGTTAAATATCCCCCAATTTTGAAATATCTCAGTTAATTAATGAAGTAGAGATATAAATGTTTAGTTGGTCAACTAGTTTCTCAAAGGGTGATTAGTCCTTAGTTTAATTAGTGTAAAACACTTCAACTTTTGAATAAAGTTTACTAAATTATACACATACACACACTAACCCGAACTAACTATCAGAGTTAATTTAAAAACAACTTCCTTTTTTTATATAAAGAGAAATGGAAAATAGAAAAACAGAGTATAACAAAATATTGTACATAGTAGAGTTAAACCAGAAGTTAAATCTCAAGTTGATACATAATCCTATCCACTTGGTGATCACCTATATCCAAGAAGATTATATTAAAAATAAACTTGATACACAGCCTGTATCAGGCCTTACAGTAGTTTTCAAAAACTGTCCAGGGGTCACACCCTCTACCACATTTCATTGTGGAAAAAACAAACAATACAGAACACACACTGTCTCTTCTATAGTTATACGTTGGAAATAAGATGTAGGTGAAGGTTGATGTGGGGATTTTCAGTATCCTCTAGTTCAATCATAGAATACAGTGTGTGTAATAGACAAATACACACTTCTCAGAAATGTAACAATAAAAACACACAATAGAGAAAATATTATGATATTGAGTTTATAAATCTATATGTGTTTTCAGTTCATCTCTTGAATCCTTGGAGTGAAGAAATTGCAGTTCAAGTCTTTCTCTAGAAGTTGTCCTCAAAACAGAGTGTCACAACTCTAGGGTATGGCTTTTAGGAATTGAGTGTTCTGCTTCTTGAGTTGACATAGAGTTGATGAAGCACATAAGGTAGCCTTGAATTTGTTCTCCCAAAATGATCTTCTTTAGGCTCTTGGGTTCATAGTGTAGGTGCCAGATGGTTCTTCCTTGTTCTCTTTGATCTAGAGAGTAAGCTCTTTCTCATGCACTTCTCTCTTCTTTTCTTACACACACTTCTATCTATTTTCTTCCACGGTCTTCTCTTTTATATTTGAGGTCTTAAAATAGGAATAAGTAAACCACATGCGGTCCTCCTCGTACCTCATACTGTCCCCAGATACAGTCTCTTGATATGTCTACAATCAACATTAATTAATGTCAGTAGAATTAAATTTACCAAATATGACCATTAGAGTAATCTTAAGAATTTGACAAAGTATGGAGTAGAAGAGTGATCATCAGTAGACTAGTAGTGGTAGCCTTCATCGGTAGCCTTCAATGATAGCCTTCTATCGGTGACCATAATCGGTTACCTACTATCAGTGACCTTCATCAGTGACCTTCTATCAGTGACCTTTATCGGTGACCTTTCATCGGTGAACTTTCATCGGTGACCTTCATCGGTGACCTGTCATCGGTGACCTTCCATCGGTGACCTTTCAATGGTGACCTTTCATTCTTAGAGAAATTTTTCACTGTAATCTTAAACAAGAGAGCAGTAAGATTAAAAGTACATAGTTATTACTTGATATAAACTAGGAATATTAATGAAACATGATTATCCTATAATAGTAACATGATTAGCACATAAATGAAACATGATTTGGGATTATCAAAATAGGTGAGTCCAATAGAAACCTGCTGTTTCATTTTGAGTACACTATCAGAAAAAGTGTCGTATGTAACATAAAATCAATATCTTATTCATAAATATTAATAGATATGAAAATGTATTATTATTTAAATACCCAGGTCATAACATTGTTTGATTTGGGTTCTATGAATTCATTCATATCACTTATGCTATTACATTATTTGGGAATTGAGGTAGAGAGGCTTCTAGTTACCCTATCATTGACTATTCAAGTTGGAGGATGAGCTTATCTATATAAAGTTTTTAAAGGTTGTGAGTTAGTGTAGAAGAAAAACTTATCTTGGGGATACTTCCTATATTTATGGATATATACATACAATATCATCCTCAATATATATTGGATATGTTTTGCGTAAGATATTGTGGATTCCTTTATGAGAGAGAGTGTATTATATGATACTGATGGATAGCCCATTATGTTTATTGGTGAGTGATACCCTTAGATGGGTTAGAGGCATATTATGTCCTTATCTTTCTTGATGATCAAGACGATGATGAGTTCATTAGAGTTTTAATTGACATTGTTTCCCAAGGTTGTGTAAGAGTACCCTATTGTATTCCCTAAGGGGGTTGTAACATTACCTTATCAATGGGAGATCATTTTTGGAATATAACTACAATTGTGAACTTATCCGATCTTGATGTATCAATATAGGATGAAAACTAATGATATGAAAGAGTTATAGGTTCAACTCAATGATATGTTGGAGTGAGGATTTGTTCAGACAAGCGTGTCACCATAGGGTGTATCAACTTTTTTTGTATAGAAGTTCAGTAGTAGTTTATGTCTCTATTAGATTATATTCTCTTGAATTAGGTGAGTGTGAATAACCATTATCCTCTTCCATGGATTGATGATTTATTTGATCAACTGAAAAGATATAGATGATTCTCAAAGATTTATTTATGGTTAGGATATCATCAGATGTGGGTGAAAGATGAGGATATCCCAAAGACTGATTTCCAATGTTATTATGGGAATTATGAGTTAATTTTAATGTTGTTAATTGTGACAAACACTAAATCCATGTTCATGGGTTTGATGAATGTAGTGTTCAGAGAGTTTCTAGATATTTTCATGGTAGTTTTTTAATGAATTCATTTTTTACTCCATTTATGAAGAGGAGGATATATATCATTTACGTTCAATTTTGGGGTTTTTTTATCAGCAATGATTCAATATGTTTTTAATGTTTGAGTTTTGGAATCATGAAGTTTATTTCTTGGGAAATTTCATATTCCAATGTGGTATAACTGTGGATCCTTCAAAGATTGAGGTAGTAATTTATTAGTTATCCCCAAATATAGTTACAAAGGTTCAAAGTTTACTTGGTCTCATAGGATATGATAGGAGGTTTTTAACCAATTTATATTAGATTGAAAATCCTTGGAATAATTAGGGTTAGGAAACATTCGAGTATCTGAAATAGAAGCTGGATAGCATTTCTATTATTTGTTTTTCTAGAAGGGGGATTTTAGTTTGAGGGTTTTTGTGAAACATTACATCTTGGTTTGGGTTGTTTTTTGATGTATAATAGATAAAATTATTGTTATGGGTCTTGGTACTTACATTTACATGAGTTTAACTATGCTATCCATGATCTGAGGTTTTTTATAGTTTTTTTACTTAACATTGTGGTGTTATTACCTCATAAGTGAGCATTTTTTGGGTTTTAAAAATCATAAGAGATAGAGGTATGTATTCTCACAGTGTGACCAAAAATTTCAAGAATGATTGATATTTTATACATTCCAGGAAAAGGTAATGTTATAGATGTTGTGTTGAGAAAGAAGTCATATGTTTATACCCTACATGAATGAAGATATCCATGGAGAGTAATGGAAGAACTCAAAAAAAATAATATTGACATGGGGGATGTTGGTGGAATAGGTTTCATTTTTCAAATGAATGTTCCATCACCTTTGGCGTAGTATGTGGATGATTCTCGGTTAGGGGATTCTGAGGTAGGGGTTTAGAGAGACCGAGTTATCATTGGTAGTTACCCTAATGGTGGGTCTGAGGATGAAAAACACCGGGTGTTATTCTAGAGGAGGCCTTTTCCCCTTTGGTGATGGATGAGGTGGTTCTCCATGAGTTTCATAGCTCACCATTAGCGACACATCCTAGTGTGAAAAGGATTTACTGATCTTTAAGAGGTCAATTTTGGAGGATTGGGTTAAAGCATTTAGTTATAGAGTTTGTATCTCTATGATTGGTCTTCCAAAAGGTTAAGGTTGATCACCATGTTCTTGATGATTTACTCTACCAATTGGATGTTTCTTAATATAAGTGAGAGCACATATTAATGCAATTAATCACCATCTTACCTCTATATAATATAGGATTTGATGGTAGTGAACAAGGAATCAATATCAGCAGATATTTTTTCAAGAAAGTACTTATAAGAGGTGGTGATACCCCACTTAGTCTTGAGGGTGATCATTTATGATCACGATCCTTGTTTTAACTCCAGGTTTTGGAGATGTCTCTAATTTTTTTAGTTATCATTTATACATTATAAAAACTTTTCATCCATAGATGGATGGTCAAATAGAGTAGACTATGTAAACTCTTGAAGAAATGTTGTGAACTTGTGTCTTGGATTTTATAGGTTCATAGAGGAGGCACCTACCTTCGGTAGAGTTTTATTAGAACTATATTTTTCCCTAAACCATTGGTATGTAATTGTTTAAATATTTATATGATACACATTTCCATTCTACATTGTGTTGGAATGGGGTCGGAGAGTTAAAAATTCTCAAGATGGAACTATTGTAGAGCTTGATAGAGATGCTTTAGGTGGACCATGAGAGGATAAATAAGGCACATGATCGCTACAAGTCATATTCTGATCAGAATAAGAGACCTTTTGAGTTTTATATTGAATATCATGTGCTCCCAAAGGACATTCCTCATCATGGGAAGTGAAGGTTTGGTCATGAAATAAATATTTGTCTAGATTTTTTGGGCCGTTCAAGGTGTTGGATCATGTTGGAGCCATGAAATATCAAATATCACCTCCCCCATAGATGATCTGAATACATGATGTCTCTATGTGTTGTAGATTCACTGTTATCTTCATGATAACTCTCACATCATTTATTAGGGTGAGATCAATGTTGACAATGATGTAACCTTTAAGGATAGTCCTATAGAAATCTAGGACTACTAAGAGAAGGTGTTGTATGGATATGTTATTCCTTTGGTCTATGTATTTTAGTAACATGGTTTTGTGGAAGAGATTACTTGGGAATGTGATTCACAAATGTGTGATCAATATCCTAAGTTGTTTGATGTTTATCTATTCTATTAAAATAATGTTATTTTTTGGTTTTTGACCTTTATATGGTTTATAAGATGGTTTTTTCTTATTTTATGTCTTGTTTGTGGATTTTATCTTGTTTGAGAGGTATATCCCATGGGATAATGTTTTGGAGCTGGATAATAATGTTCCATAGTTTTGTGCCATGTTTCTCTGAGTGAGGTGGTTGAGCTCCTATGATGGTGAGATTCTTGAGAGGTTTCATGTGGAGTGGCAGTTTAGATGATCCTTTTCCTTTCCTTATCTCCCAGTTTGGTTTTAATTATAAAGTAAATTTTTTTGAGAGGTATCTAATGTAAATGTTTGGATTTTTCTCAGGAATTACCTTCATCTTTCAAGGATGTTTCCTATTGGTTTCGAGGTTCAAGTGTCTTTTTTAGAAATTTTAATTAAAAATATGTGGTTGAATATAATAAATGTTTTATGCTTTTGATATTTATTTAGACGATTTTAAAAGTTTTAAAATAATCATAAAATATTTTGGATAGTTGATTATAATTTTCATATTACAAAAAAACCCTTTTATATTAATTAATAAGTGTTTCTAGTTGAAACTTTATGTTTTTAATGTAAAAATTACCCCTATAGAGGACCTACTACATATGTAAGGGAAATAATGTTTTTGTAAAGGTTGTGTAAGGTTAATATCAAGCTACCTTTATGTGAGCCTTGGAATACTATTGTGCAAGGTTAAAACTAGTTAGCCTTACATAAAGCACTAATGTTATTAAGGGTAAGATGGATTTTTCAAAGCAGGTGTAAGGGTAATGCCAAGATACCCTTATGCAATCTCTTCCATAGTGCCGTGCAAGGGAAAAATAAGTCACCCTTATATAGATCAACTACCTTGAATAAGGGTAAGGAGGAATTTTAAAAGCTTATATAAAGGTAATATGGAGTTACCATTACATTAGAATTTCAGAAGTGCTATATGAGGGTAAAAAAATTACCCTTATGCAGACCACCTAACTTTTGTAGGGGTAGCTTTTTTACTCTATTTCTTGGTTTTTCTCTCTTTCTTCATCCTGTAACCACTTATGCATCTTTTTAATGATCTTAAATATTTAAAAAAGTAATTAATTTATTTTGACTTGTTTACTAATTTAAAAATCATTTTTAGCACTTTTAGTTCAATCCAAAATTAAGTTCTCATCTATAAAGCATTGGGAAAATTAAATGGGGGTTTCAATGATAAATTTTCTAAATACACATTACTAATATTTTGAAATTCCCAAACCCTTATCCCTTCATTTTTCCTTCTTTATACTATCATCCAAATGAACCTATAAACCTCTCTTGAAGTTAAAACAATTCATTAGTTTTTCAAAACTCTTACTTTTCATTTTCCAGGCGAGAAAGAACCTTATATCTCCTCTATTCCTTAGATACAGTGTTATTACAAGGGGAAAATAGAAAGTATGGGATTCAGTTCTTCCCTTTTTTATTTGAAATTGTAAATATAAAATTATTTAATCCATTGAATGACCGTAATAAATATTAAATTTTAACAACAGATGAAATGTTTTATAGATAAATTTATATATACATATCAGATACATTGAATTAAGGATTATTCTTATTTTATTTTATGATGCATTGGGTTGTGGTTTGTTTTCACAAGAATTAGGAATCCTAGAATCAATATAATAAATGTGGAAAAATGAAAAAAATAGGGTTTACATGCCATATACCACATACACGACATGTATTACTCATCTATATCCTGCCAACAGATCCATAGAAGAACCTATTAAGATTTTACATGATGTGAATCTCATACATGAAGTATACATACAATAAACATAATGTGAATTTCAAAATCAGAATCCAACTGAAAGTGAAAACAATACACAATTCACATAGTGTACATGCCGTGCAAAGATCATGTTCCACCCAGTCAAAGATTTAAGCCCTCAGATCTTGTGGGATTCAATATTTTTGGAGGTGATTGTGGATTCAGAGTACATGATGTGTATAGAATACACACATTGTAAAAGTTGAGATAGAAATAAACTTAAAGAAAATACACAATGTGAATGCTTTACATATCTTGTATATTTTACACTATTTATATTTTGGAAGCATCGTCACGATCCATAATTTAGAGACCTATATTTATTTCATTCTTATTTTATCTATCTTCTTCTATTTTCATTTATGGTACATGCATCACAACGCTTCCAATTTTTAAATTTTCATAACCAACTTGATACTATAAATGTGTCAGGTAGGTTCGAACCATAAAGATCACGAAATCTAGTTCACTAAAATATTTCGTTGGACAATTTTTAGACGGAAAAAAGTTCAGGGAATTATTATTTTTTGTTTTTTATTATTTTAATTAAACTAAAAGATGAGAAGGTAAATGAAATAATGTAAACTATACTTAAAAATGATAATGAACTCTAAATCAACCAAATGTGTCGGGGATGCTGATGTCACAATTAAACTACTACACAGACATGCAACATATCCTTTTATGTGATTAAATATTTATTATGCTTAAATTATTTTCAATTCGGAAAATATAAGATTTTTTTAGATTCTCATTTAATATCTCTTAATTTATTTGGGGTCTCATTATCTGGTGTTATAAATAAATTAGGAGACTCATTCAATTACCGAACTGCATGGAAAATGACACAACCCATTTCTAAGAAAGCTATGCCACCAATTTTTACTTAGAACCAGTCAACACAGTTTACCTTCTCAGAACCACCAAATCAACTTATTATTAAAATGGCCAATTTCAATTTTAGAAATTAACTCTATGAAAAAATAATTTAAATTGATAAACATTCGATTAAAATAAACTTAAATGACAATTAATCACAAAATAATACTGTTACATGGCATGTACAACAATTTTAATCACTCAATCAACATCCCAACACTAAGAAAGTTACCCAGACGTAGCAACTACAAAAATGAACGAAATAATGAGATGATAAGTCATGTAAAATAAAACTGCATTACCAAAAGAAATAATCAAATCAGTTTGAACTTTTGCTGTGTGAATAAACACACAAGCCATAGATCATTGAATGAAAACAATCCCTTCACACACACAAGTCGATGTCATCACTCCCAAACAACTGTTGCGTTAGATGGACGGAGAGAGGGAGAACCACCCGGTGTAGATGGTGAAGTGTACACTACTTCATGGTCTGGCATGTCTACATCGGAGAAGAGGTCACTTAAATAAATAAAGTGATGATGTAATTATAGGGCAGTGAGTAGGGGAAGATGAAGGGGAGAGGGTTATCTGGGTAGTGGAGGAGGGTCTGGTAGCATGGGGTATGAGAGAGGCGGCCATGGTAGTGGGGAGCTTTAGCATCCGGGGTGAGATGGGAGTGGGTTGTTGGGGTTGAGGGGTGAGGGATCCCAATAGGGGAAGTGAGAAGGGGGGATATGGAGATGGGGGTCCGATGGGTGAGATGGTGGGAGGGGTCTAGGTAAGATAAGGGAGACATGGTGGAGATTCTTAGGGTATGGGGGGAGGCAGGTGACTGAGGGAGATGAGTGGAGAGGAGGATAAGGGTTTATTAGAGAGAGGGGTAGGGGAAATAAGGGGGCGCGGGTGAGTGGAGAGAGAGAGGGGGTGGCAGGTGAGTTGGTGAGGGAGAGCACCCAGGAGCGAGTCAAGCGGAGGGAAAATAGGAGTGACAGTGAGTAGGATATGGGGGAAAGAACAAAACAAAATAAAGATAAAATTTAAAATCTAAAATTTTAAAAAAATATAATTATCTAAAAGAGTTAAATAATAATAAGAATAATAATAAAAAAGTAATAATAAAATTAGTAATAATAGATAGAATTATATAACTATATATATTATATTTATAAGCTAAATTAATATAATAAATTAATAGACTAAAGAAACTAATACTAATTAAACTAAAAATATAAGCTAAAAATAAAAATAAAAACAAAAAACTAATATTAATATAACATTAAATAAAAAAAATAAAAACAAATAAAATATTAAAATACTTCAAAAATAACCTTAAAACACAAGAAGCAGTTATCAAATTAATTAAAACTATTTAAAAAAACTATAAAAAATGTTTGCAAAATCCATGCACATCAAATCCCCCACACTTAAGATTTTGCACTCTAGGGTAAAAATAATCAGAAAGAAAGCACAAGTGGACCCTAAGACAAATCAAAACGTCAAAATTACTAGTTCAAAATTTTTCAATATCTTTTACCCACAAAAAATCATGCTTCATTTAAAACTTCATTTTTTTTATTTTTTTCATCCACTCGCATTATTTCCAAAACAAGTACTTTCACTCATTTATCATGTGACCTACCTCACCATCACTACTATCTCTCAAAAATATTTGGTCAAAGCTATGCTCAATTCCCATAAACATGCATGCTTACCATAAGATTTCCATAAATTCACATCTTCACTAGTGGAAATCAAAATAATGAACCAATATTTAGGACATTAAATGAGGTTTAAATGTCTCTGAGGCTGCGGGATAGTGGGTAGAAAAAAATTTGACATCTTTTTGATGAAAAGGAGGGTTGAATCTTGAAATAAATGAATGATAAATGTCAATCCAAGTGTCTCCCTAAAACTCTTTCTCCCCCAAACTTAAAACATTGATTGTCCCCAAGCATATGATAATCCAATGTTTTTCACTTCTTTTTATTTTTTCTTTTTTTCTTTCTATTTTTTTTTAAAACAGAACTCACTCAAATAAAATGGTTAGAAAAAACTAATGAGTAAAAACTCTAAAACCCCATGAAATTAATGTTAGAAAAAAATCCCAAAGAATGGTACTCAAGTAGCACACACGCTGTAACGTCTTAGTGAAAGTAGGTCATATAGAAAACTCTCTAGCTCCTGGAGTAATGTATCATCACCTTTATAGGTATCCCCAAAAGTGAGGGTTACTGCGTAATGACCACCAATGTACTCATTGTTGGAACAAAAAGGCTTCTATATTCCTATATAAAAATACATGTAATGAATGTGGCGACTATGAAAAATAACTCATATGATTAGGATGAGATAATTTCAGTCAATTTGAATCAAGTGACTCACTGCCCCTCAAAAAACCATCTCCTTGAATAAATCTCTCCCTCACTCATAGATTGAAAATTATCATGCCAAAATTCATGAAATGGGTAGGGAAGGGTATCACCTATGGGATCATCCTAAAAGGCTTATTCATGGCTTCAAAGGGATAAACAATGGAGAAAATGTATGGGTGACTTAGTGGGTCAACGAGGCTAAAATATCAAATAGATTCCTCGATCATTTTAATGAAACTTTCAAAATTCCTATCACTTTGAGGGAAAAACATGGAAATTTCTATAAGAAATAACACAGTCAAGATTTGCTCAAGAAAAGAGAAACATTAGATGATGTAAAAAGGGTTCAGAATCCTCACAGGTATGGAAATAAAATGTTGGACAACACTGATAAGCATAATTGAAAATAAGTGTTTAAAAAATAAACAAGTTTTTGATTTTTTTTGAAGCATAGAATAATATCAGCAATCATATATGTTGTGAGATCAAGGATCAAAGCATTCCAAATAAGAATTAGGTGCTCAAACTACCTAGGGGGACAAGTGGTATTCCCCTGACTGTGTTATGACAAAAATGGAGTGGCTGCCATGTGGGTTCATCAATGACATGAATGTTAGTTTTTTTATATGGTGTGTTTGGAGGCATAAAATATGGAAAAAATAAAACACTTCCCTGAGTAAGATCCAATAGACACAAAGAGACTATCTATATCCAATGAAGCTAAAAAATTATGTACCTGTAAAATATACACATAGACAACACATACCTTCATCATATCATAAAGATAACACCAAGGATCATATAAATGGAATAAGATATGTGGGGGAATGACATTTTCACAAAAATACGATGAGTAGCTAAATTGTTTCCACACATTCCGTGTTTTATTTTCTAAAATAAACTAGAACAAATAAAAGAAAAAAAATGAAAAAATAGAACATGGTTTTCCTCCCAAGAAGAGATAAGTTTTATGTATTTAACCAGACAGATGGACAATGGTGCATCATCTTAGCTCATCAGCTTAGAACTCCTCTTCCTCTTTCAAGAATTGGTGGTTGTTTCATTGAGCTCATGAGGACGCTTAGTGGTATTAACCACCTTTGGAGCACAGCGAGTGTGAATCTGGTGAGAAGGGAAAGGAATTTGTGATCTTTGTGGTGGTGATGGCTGCTGAGCATAGATCTCTAATAAAAGATCCTCAAGATGGCACTTGATATCAGCTAGATGCTGAGTCATCTATCATACGAAGTCAGATGGATATGGAACATGTACATCGATGACCACATAAGTGTCAAAAGAGATAGACATTTTTTAGCTGCATCCACAAAAGTAGATAGAGAGATAGAGAGAGTGTAAGAAAATAGAGACCAAGGAATGATGAAGAAGTCGGGTTTCCTCCTGATCAACGCTAAGTTTAAAGTCTTCCTCCAGATGGATAAATTCTCATTGTAATTGGAATTATTCAATGATGCCTATTGTATACGAAGTTTGGTAAAGTTTTAGGTGTTGACCATTATCTTTTAATGGAGGCATCTTCCCATCTCAAATTTCGACAGCACCATGTAGATAAACAATTATGAAAGTGTAATTACCTAACCACTTTGACTTGAGTTTTCCTACCATGATCTGAAGTTGTGAGTTGAAGAGGAGAACTTTGTCACCTATAGAAAAATTTCTTTATTGGATCTCTTTGTCATTCTAGGAATGATTTTTCTTTTTTTAGATCAAAGAATTATCATATGCTTCTCTCCTCATCTCTTCTAGTTCATTCATTTGTAGATTATACTTCTCTTGGGCAGTTTTGAAATCAAAATTCAGTTTCTTTACATCCCAATAAGATTTATGTACCAATTCTATTGGTAAGTGGTAGGTTTTTCCAAGGACCAAGCGATATAGGGAAATTCCAATAAGTTTCTTGTATGTAGTTCTGTAGGAGCAAAGTGCATCATCATGTTTGGTGACCCAATCCTTCCTAGATGTATTTACAATTTTCTCCAAAATTCCCTTAATTTCTCAATTTAAAACCTCAGCTTGTCCATTAGTTTATGGATTTTATGGGGTTCTCATGTAGTGGGGGAATCCATGGTGAGTCATTAGCTTCTAAAACAACGCATTATTGAATTGGGTACCATAGTCACTGATAACGAGCCTTGGAATTTCGAATTGGGTAAAAATGTGTTGCTTTAAAAATTTGATGATGACTCGAGCAGTCCTTTCCCAAAATGCTTCATTTTCCACCCATTTTGACACATTGTCTACACAGACTAGGATATTTAATTTCCCAAAAGATTTAGGAAAAGGACCCATGGAGTTTATTCCCCACATGTCAAAAATATCAATGCCCATGATTGAATGTTGTGGCATTTCATGTTTCCATATTATACCCCCAGTTCTTTGGCATTTATCACAATTAATGTTGAATTCAAGAATATCATGATTCATGGTAGGACAATAAAAACCACATTGTAACACTTTGATAATTGTTCGAATAATTCCATGGTGTACTCTATCTTCTCTAGCTTGGCACAAGGTCAAAACACTATCAACTTATTCTTTAGGGAGGGATCTTCTTATCATTCCATCTATACAATCTTTGAAAAGTAATGGATCATGCCCGTAGTAATGGAATGCTTCATTAAAAAATATTTTCCTCCACTCTTTTGAGAAATCTGTGTGTATCATGCCTAAAGCTAAGTAATTCATGAAACCATTATACCAGGGTGTGATTGTCTCAATGGCATTGATTTGTTCATATAGAAATGTTTCATTGATTAGGTCAACATTGATTTCACTTGTTTTGTGGACGAGGTGTGATAAATGATCAGAAATGACATTCTCTATGCCCTTGTTATCCTTGACTTAAATTTCAAATTCCTTAATTAACAATATCCATCAAATGAGTCTAGGTTTTTCATATTTATTGGTCATCAGATACTGTAGGGTAGAGTGATCCGTATAGACAGTGACTTTGGAGAACAACATATGGGATTGAAATTTATCAAAGGAAAATGAAACTGCTAGAATCCCTTTTTTAGTTATTGTGTAATTATGTTGAGCCTTATTCAACGTGTGGCTAGCATAATAGATTCGCCTAAATATCCTTTATTTTATTTATCCCAAGGCAGCACCAATTGCCCAGTCACTGGCATTCACATTAACTCGAATGACTGTTCCCAAACTAGTGAGATCATTATTGGGGATTCAACCAAACATTTCCTTAATAATTAAAATGCTTCCTAACATTTAGGACCAAAGTGGAATGTGGAAAATTTTACGAAAATGTTTGTAAAGGGCTGAACAATAATAGAGAAATCTTTAATGAAATGTCAGTAGAATCCAACGTGCCCAAGAAAACCTCAAATTTAATGAACTGAAGTAGGTATGGGTAATTCAGAGATTGTACTGATCTTGGCAGCGTCAACCTCAATGCCTTTATTTGAAATTTGATGACCTAAAACTATTCAAAATTTTACCATGAAGTGCGACTTTTCTCAATTGAGTACCAGATTAATTTCTTCCCATATTATCAAAACCTTATTCAAATTTTCTAAACAGTCATCAAAATAATCCCCATACATAGAGAATTCATCCATGAATATTTCCAAGAACTCATCAATCATGTAATAGAACATTTCCATCAAGCAGTGTTGAAATGTAGTTGGCAAATTTCACATTCCAAAAGGCATTCTTTGATAATAAAATGTACCATATGGACTAGTGATCGTGATTTTTCTTGATCCTTTGGTGTCACTGCTATTTTATTATAGTATGATTATCCATCCAAAAAACAATAGTAATCTATTCCTACCAATCGTTCAAGTATTTGATCAATAAAGGGTAACATGAAGTGATTCTTTTTGGTGTCATCATTAAATTTCTGATAGTCGATGCATATTTTCCATCCATTCACTATTCTTGTGGTTATCAATTCTCTTTTATCATTCTCAACTACTGTGGTTCCACCCTTTTTAGGTACCACTTGCAATGGGATGACCCACTAACTATCAGAGGTAGGAAATATTAAACTAGCATCAAGAAGTTTAATGACTTCTTTATTGACTACTTATTTCATGGGAGGTGTTAAGTGTCTTTGTGGTTTCCTAAAAGGTTTTGAATTACCTTCCATATATATTTTGTGAGTGAATATGGAAGGATTATACCTTTTAAATTAGCAGTTGTACAACCTATTTCTAGCTTCCTTTGTGACATGACATTGAGAAATTGTTTTTCTTGTTCACTCTAAATATTAGTGTTTATGATGACTAGTAAGGTGTTTAAATCTCTCGAGTAACTGTATCTCAGGTTTGACAGAAGAGGTTTAAGCTCAAGTGTTGGAGGCTTTTCAAGTGATGGAGTTAGTGAAGTGAAGTCATGTCTATCTAAAGGATCAACTATGTTTCTGATGAATTCCACTACCACGATTGATTCAGTAAACTCTTCATTTTCTTTGGGTAAATCCTTGAGATCCAGCGCATCGCTTGATAACTCATCCCATTCTTCAATCGCATCCCAGAAATGAAAATCTTCTATAGAGGTTTTTTCCATATCCTTTAGGACATCAAATGTCATGTTCTCATCCCCAATTCTAAAAATTAATTTTCCATCTTGGACATCAACTAGCACTCTGCATGTTTCTAATAAAGGTTTCCTGAGAATGAGTGGGATGTATTTATCTTCTTTTATATCGAGGAAAATGAAATTAGTAGGGAATTGATATTTATCAACCTTGAAAATTAAGTCCTCTATAATATCTCGAGGATGATTCACTGATCGGTCAACCATTTGCAAGGCAAACCTCATTGGCTTTAATTCTGTGATGCCTAGTTCTTTAAGAACTCTAGATGGAATGAGATTTACCGTAGCTCTGAGGTCACACAAAGCTCTTCCAAATTGACATCCCCCAATATTGAAAGAAATTGTGAAACTACCAGGGTCTCTTAGTTTTAGAGGTATGGATCTGGGTATGACTACTGAACATTCCTCATGCATTATGACTATTCTCACATCATCTAGTTTTCTTCTTTTCGATATAATCTCCTTGAGAAATTTAACATAGTGGTGACTTTTTATGATGGCTTCCACAAAAGGAATATTTATATAAATATTTTTGAACATCTCTATGACTTTTAAAAATTGAACATCCAACTTCTTCTGCTTTAGTCTTTGTGGAAATAGAGGAGGTGGTATGTGGGATTTCACTATTTCATTGAGTGACTCATTTTCCTTTTAATTTTTTTCCTTTCCAATTTTTTCAAGTTTGTTTTGATCTTCCTCCTCTTTAGCTTCAAGTTGGAATGATTTTTTTGTTGAGTAACCATTATTAGTGGTAGGTGTAGGTGTCTCATCTATTGGTTGAACATCAGGCATTTGGTGCTCTGATAACTATGTGCCACTTTTCAATGTGATGGATTTTTCCTTTTATCTTGGGTTAAATCTTGTGCTTACTGGAAGAGTTCCTTCTTTTCAGTTTCTCATTTGTGAGGCTATTTAACTGACTTGATTTTAAATGTTATGCATGTAATACTGTATGTTTTGGGTTTTTTTCTATAGGTTTTGGGTGTTTTTCTGCAAAGTTTGAGTGATTTTCAACAAATTTTGAGTTTTTGTCTGCAAATTTTGAGTTTCCATCTCTTGTAACTCAAAACGTGATTGATTGGATAACACTAGTTTTTCTATAGTTTCTCCTCAATATTTTTGAACTTGCATTGCAAAAGGGGGAAAGACTATTGTTTATGTTTTCCCTTTATATTGTTGTTGTTGATGAAATGGTGGTTGGTATTTCTGTTGAGATCCTTGCTCCTTTTATTTCATGGTGGGTCTAAATGAAGATTGAGCAGGAAACCCAGGTGGAACCATGTTCTAGTTCATTGGTTGAGTAGTCGTTTGTTCCTTCCTACCTTGATTTTGGTTTTTTCTTTTCTATTTTATGTTGTAGTTATTTCCATAATATTCTTTATTGTAGATAAAAAATTTAGCTTCAGACATATTGTTCTTAGATGTGTTATATGGGCACATGGGATAATCATGAGGACCACCACAGTGTGGACAGTGCTCAGGTTGAACAACATGGACTGGCTTACATGGGCTTACTGAAAAGTTGTCAATCCACTTATTGAGAGCTTCAAATTGTACAACCATGAATGTCTGAGAATCAACTTGATTCACTTATTCCTTTCTTATTTAAAAATCTTCTGGCCAATGAAATATTTGTTTTTCCATGTTTTGAATTAATATGTATAGATCATTAGGATCCATTTCCATGAATTCATTTCCAGTAGCTGTGTTGATTGTAGACTTACTCTATGGTTAAATCTATAGTAGAAATATTACAACTGGTTTTTCAACTTTATCCCATGATGACGAAAACATCTTATCATGGACTTTAATATTTCCAAAGATTCTCCTAATGATTCGTATTCACTTTGAAAAAAGGAGTCAAGGTCTATATTGTTTTTCAAATATTGATCTATTGTGTAATATTGATCAAGAAATTTTCTTCTCAGCACTTCCCAAGTGAAAACTATTTCTGGGTCAAGACTTTCCAACTAGTCTATTGATTTCCCTTGCAATGAGAATGGAAACAACCATAGGATCAATGCTTCATCAGTCACCCAATTATATTTAAATGTGTCACAGAATTCAATAAATATGTTCACATGTATATAAGGGTATTCACTTCTCAATCCATGAAATTGTGCATGTTGTTGGAGAAGGTTGATCCTGGACGGATTCAATTCAATGTACGTCACTAGAATTATGGGTCTTGTTATGCCTGAGCTAACTCTGACTGTGTTGGGTCGCAACTCCTGTCTCACAGTAGTTCGATTCGTTTGATTATCAAGACAGTTTTGGAAAATTGGGTGGACTTCTCCACTATGAAGTGTTAGAATATGAGTTTCAACACTTTCCTCTGGTGGAAGCATTGGATTTGCGACCGAGGTACCGATTTATTCTTTTCTTTTTATTTGATGTTCAATTTGAGGATCAAGGGGTGGGTTGTTCTTTGATAGAGCCAAATTACGAGTGTTCACCATTTATGTGAAAAATGCCTAAAGGAAGGACTACTTGAAATTTTCTTAATGCTAGACATGTGTGTGCTCCCTGGAAATGACACCATAAATTTGGTATGTGCGTCGCAATACACCAATTTTCAATTTTTTATAACAAACTGGATACTGTAAATGTGGAGACAAGGGTCAAACCACAGAGAGCATGGAATCTAGTTCACTAAAAATATTTTTCTGGATAATTTTTAGACATAAAAAAGTTGAAGGAATTCCTATTTTTTGTTTTTTTATTATTTTAATTAAACTAAAATATGGGAAGGTGAAATAAATAATGTAAAGTGCACTTGAAAATGATGATGAACTCTAAATCAACCAAATGTGTCAGGGCTACTGATGTTGCAATTAAACTACTACACAACCATGAAACATATCCTTTTATGTGATTAAATATTTATTCTGCTTAAATTATTTCCAGTTTAGAAAATATAATAATTTTTTAGATGCTCGTTTCATAAATTCTAATTTATTTATGGTCCTGTTCAATGGTGTTATAAGTAAATTAGGAGACTCGTTCAGGTACTGAAATACATGGTGAAATGACAGAACCCATTTCTCACAAATCTATGCCACCAATTTTCACTTATAATCGGTCAACACGGTTCACCTTTTAGAACCACCGAATCAACTTATAATTAAAATGGCCAGTTTCAATTTTAGAAATTAATTCAATGAGAAAATAATTTAAACAAAGAAACATTCAATTAAAATAAATTTAAATCATAATTAATCACAAAATAAGATCATTTGATGGCATGTGAAACAATTTTAATCACTCAATCGACATCCCAATACTAAGAAAGTTACCCTGACATCGTAATTAAAAAAATGAATGTGGTAATGAGATGATAAGTCATGTAAAAGAAAACTGTGTTACCGAATGATATAATCAGACCATTTTGCACTCTTGCTACATGAATAAACACACAATCTATCAATACCTAAATGAAAATGATCCCTTTGCACACACAAGTCGATTTCGTCACTCCCAAAAAACCATTGTGCAAGCTGGTCGGACAGAGGGAGAACCACCCGATGTAGATAGTGAAGTGTACTCTACTTCGTGGTTCGACACGTCTACAACCGAGAAGATGTCACCTTTAGAAAAAATGATGATGTACTGCTAGGGAATTGATTAGGGGAATATTATGGTGAGAGGGGTGGTTGGGTAGTGGTGGAGGGTCTAGTAGTAGGGGGTAGAAGAGAGGGAGCCAGGAAAGTGGGGAGCTTCAGCGTCCGAGGTGAGAGGGGAGCAGGTTTCTAGGGCAGCAGGGTGAGGGAGCCCAGTGGGGGAAGTGAGAAGGGGGTGGGGGATAGAGATATGGGTGTCCAGTGGGTGAGATTGTGGGAGGGGGATAGGTGAGAGGAGGGTGACGAGGTGGAGATCCGTAGGGTATGGGGGGCGGCGGGCGAGTGAGGGAGTCGAACAGAGAGGAGGAGAAGGGTTGATTAGAGAGAGGGGTTGGGGAAATAAGGGGGCGTAGGTGAGTGGAGGGGGGGGGGTTGTTTAGGGAGAGTAGCTGAGGGCGAGTTAAGCAGAGGGAAAATAGGGGAGCGAGATATAGGGGGAAAACAAAATAAAGATAAAATTTCAAATTCAAAATTTTAAAAAATCTAATTATCTAAGAGTTAAATAATAATAATAATAATAATAAGAATAATAATAAATTAGCAATAATAAAAGTAGTAATAATAAATAGAATTATATAACTATATATATAATATATTTATAATTTAAATTAATATAATAAATTAATAAACTAAAAAAACTAATATTAATTAAATTAAAAATAAAAGAAAAAAATAAAAATAAAAATAAATAACTAATATTAATATAAAATTAACTAAAAACTATAAAAGAAACTAAAATATTAAAATACTACAAAAAGAACCTAAAAACACATGAATAAATTAACAAATTAATTAAAACTAGTTAAAAAACTATAAAAAATATTAGCAAAATCTATGTATATAACATTCCAAACTAGTTTTAATCCATTCATTTTCTTGTTTTATTAAATCAATTTGAGTTGTTAATCATCCTTTATTCATTCTTTATTTTTCACATTTCCATTTTTGTTTCAACACACTCTTTCAATACCAATTTCCATTCTTCATAAACGATTTCCATTTCTTCATTGTTTCTTCATTACAAGAAAGTATTTAATTATATTTTCATCACTTTAAATTGTTTAAACATGAAATTCTAATTGTTTTAATCCTAGATTACCATTTCTCATTCCTTTCATGATTATACGAAACATGTCTATCATTTATTCACCTTTTATCAATACCAACATGTGCAACTAATACTTTTAGGGTTAGGGGTTGAGAGTATGGGTGTTTTTGAACCTAAGGAATCCATGAGTTGAACCTTGGCAACACTCTGGCTAGTAATTAGGTTAAAAATAAATTTTCATCATATTCTATTTCAAAACCTTTACCATGATGGTTCAATTGAACTAACCTGACCTAGTTGGAGTTGAGAAGGCTATAAATATTAGCCTATGAATAAATCTTTATAGAAGCTAAGCGTAATACACCTAGACTGATACTTATACCCTAACCAAGGGATAGTTTTATCATTGGTAGATATAATTGGTTTGACCAAAACCAATTGGTGACTCTTGCACCACTTTCCAGCCTAAACCGTTGAACTTTTCCAAGCTAGTTTTAGGATTATATTTTATCAAGAGACCTAAAAATAACCTTGATCCCTTCTTAGTTTAAAAATTTAATCTGATATACCTAGTTTTTAAAAAAAATATTGAAGATTAAACATGAGTAATTCTTTAAAAGGTTTTTTTAAATGGGTACCTACTTACCAGTGATACCTATAGGTTTGAACCATCACTACTTCTTTAATGTGCCCTAGTAGTAAGTGTAGTTTGGGACTATAAATGTCTAATCTGGTCAAAACCTTCATGAATTCAACGATACATGCAGATGTATAAAATTTTGGTTATGTTTCAACGGAGTACTATTTCATAGGCATAAAAGACTTCAGATTAAACCATGTATTAACACACCCCTTTATTATTTTTTATTTCCCATTTCCTTTTACATTTTTTCTCCTTCAGGTGCACTTGTTTCCTCCCTCTCTTTTTTTCATCGCTACTGCATGCATCAGGGGCCTTTGACTCATTCAAAGAGACTTTATGGTCAAGAACTAATTCCATTCTATCTTGATATTTATCATTCCTTAACTGCATGTCTCCAAATTGCAATGGATGATCATAATAATTATGTACATACCAACCAACAAAATATGAAATATACACCACCTACCACTCTAGGGAAGAACCCCTTACTTCTAGATCATAACATTATAGACTATATCATTCCATCTATAAGAGGAGTTGCACTCGTCATTGTGTTCCACCCATTCAGGTGTATACTTTTTAGATCAATCCTGGACTCATTCACATGAATCAGAATATGGTTCAATTCAGTGGGTTATAAAGTGAAGACTCCCATGATCAAATTTACAAATTTTTAGAGGATTCTGATACCTTTCAGAACCAGATCATGTCATATGATATAATAAGGCTTCATGTATTCCCATTTTCCTTGTTCAATTGATCCATGGATTCACTAGAAGGTCAACCTCCCGAGTCGATCACGACTGGGTTGATATAGCCAAGAAATTCCTGGAATTTTTTTCCACCCATACAAATGTGCAAGTTAAGAAACAAAATTCGAAACTTTTTCCAGGGGGATAGAAAATCAGTATGGGAGTTGTGTGATAAATTTAAATATATCAATAGAAAGTTACCACATCATATAAATGATGTGTGTATACAATTTCAAACATTCTACTAGGGACTACAACTTACTGCATATATTGTTGTAGACACCGTTATTGATGGAGAACTTATGATTAAAACACCTTAAGTGGGACAATACATTCTAGATAATGTTTCCCACAATGATAATCTGTGGAAAAGTGATAAAGGAACACCTCAACATAAAATATATCAGGTGGAGGAGACTACCCACCTAGCATCTCAAGGTGTAGCCCTGACATAGATGCTCGATTCATTCTTGTTACCCTCTCGAACACTACCCCCACCTTCTTTGGTCATAGAAATTCAATCCTATGAAATGTGAGGAGGTATTCACCTTTACGAAGACTAGAGGGAGTAATTAGGGAAACCCCAATTCCAAGATTGTAATTACATCAATTAAAATCAACAAAATCATTAGTACAAATAGACCCAACAATAAAAATAGTAAAACTTTTAGCAGAGACTGGCTCAGCAGCCACAATGAAAAAAACCAAGGTTATTTTTATTAGAGGAGTGGATAGGTGATAATAAAGAAATTAGGGACCTCTTGGGTACCAACCACAGGGCCCAAATCCTTGACTGCAACAACATTTTAAATAATATTTTCCTAGTCCCCAACATTTTCCACTAACTTAGCAGCAACAGTATCAGTAATCCCTGCTAAGACCACCACAACAACCCAACCTCTCAAATCCAATATTGAAAACCTTTTTAATACCTTTGTAAATAAATTATAAAATATAATGACTAAAATAGAGATAGAGAAGAAAAACCAAAGAGATACCCTATGCAATCTTAAGAATTAAATGGGTAAAATCTCAAAGACCTTATCATACCAACTACCAAGTACATTTTCTATTAAAACTAATACGTACCTTAGAGAAGAGGAAAAGAAAGTGGTTCTTAACAGTGGGAAAGTGCTAGAAATTCTGAAACCATGAAAATTGGAAGAAAATAATCTCGAGGGACCTGAGAAATGGGTGACAATCATCAGTGAGGATGAAAATAATAGCAAAAATAAATATTGTAAAGAAACAAGTTTATATTTCATTTAAATTTCCTAAATTTGAAAATGAAAGTAGAAGGATAAATTCCAATTATTATAGGAAGACAATTTTTAGCCACTAGGAAGGAATTAATAGATGTAAATATAGAGAAAATGATATTCATAGTTGGAGATGAATGAGTTGTGTTTGACATAAAAAATGTTTCTAAGAAAGGAAATTATTCGATTGATTATCAAGGAATATTTCTAACTGATGAGAGAGATGAGTTCATGACCATTGAGGATGATAGTGAGATCTTTTCCCCTAACAACTATGAATGAAATGATCATGAGAATAAAAAATACATTGAACCATTGATAAGGGAAACTATCCCACTATTCATATCGTTGGTCATCAGGCCACCAAAATTTTAACTAAAACCTCCACCGAACACATGCAAGTATTCATTATTTGAGACAGTGACAATAATTCCAATCAATATTAGCTCTAATCTGAACCAAAAACAAGAGAAAACATTGATTGAAGTCCTAAAAAGGCACAAAAACTCATTTTTTATAGTAGTTGGACTTAAGGGTATCAACCCCTTAATATTCACCCACAAAATTGTGTTAGAATAAGGTTCTAAACCCAAAGGACAACTTAAAAAGTGAATCACCCCACCAATTAAATAGGTTGTTAATAAATAAGTGCTAAAAATTATAGATGATAGAATAATTTTTCAACATCTCACAGTGAATGGGTAATTCCACTATAATCCATTATAAAGAAGGGATTTCTAAATATTGTAAAAAATGATGAATATGAGATGATTTTTACTCAAAACATCACCGGATGGAGAGTATGAATCGATTATAGTAACCTCAATATGAAAACCTAGAAAGATCATTTTTCACTACACTTTATGGATCAAATTCTAGAAAGGCTATTAGATTAAAAATTCTATTATTTCCTAGATAGATACTAAGGATACAATCAAATTTCATTAGATCAAGATGAATACTCTAAAACTATGTTCACTTGTCCCTTCAAAACCTTATTTTATCAAAGTATGTCATTTGGTATGTGTAATGAACCATAAAATTTTCAACAGTGCATGTAACATATATTCTATGACATGGAAGATGAATTTATGGTGATATTCATAGATTATTATTTTCTATATAGAATATCCTTTGATATGTTCTTATGTAATTTGAATCTAGTCTTACAAAACTGTGAAGAAAAATCCATGGTATTAAACTAAAAAAATGTCACTTCATAGACCAAGGATGCATATTTCTTAGATATAAAATCTCAAAACAAGGAATGTAAGTGAATACATTGGGAATAATGTTATAAATACCTACATGAGGCTACAATAGTGAAGGGGATAAGGAGATTTTTGGGCTATGTAAGATTTTACCACTGCTTCATTAAATACTTTGCAGAAGCAGTCAACCTATGGACACACTTATTGTCAAAATAAACTATTTTCAAGTTTACCAAAAAGCGTCGAAGGTAATTCCATACCCTAAAGAATAGTTTGGTGTCCACTCCTATCATACTTTCACCATATTAGGATAAGGACTTAGAGTTGATGTGTGACACAAGACACTTCATTGTTGGCGCTATTTTAGGACGGTGAGTCAAAAATATATTTTGTCCCATTTACTATTCTAGAAACACACTAAATTATACTCAAGTAAATTATACGACTACTAAAAAAGAACTTCAGGAAGTTTTATATGAATTTGAAAAGTTTCTCTCATACCTTGTGCTGCAAAAAATAGTGGTCTACACTTATCATTCAACACTAAAATATCCAATGAATAAAAATAACACCAAAGCATGTCTTATATAGTGGATCCTACTACTGAAATAGTTTAAAATCGAAATCAAGAACAAAAAAGGAATAGAGAAAATTATTTCTGATCATTTATCAAGACCTATACTACCCAACATCAAGGATGAGTATAATCTTGACATCACTAATGACTTCCTCGATGAAACCATTTTCATGAAAATTATCCAAGACTAGACATGGTTTTTAGATATTTAAAGTTATATCTACCTAGTATCACATTACCCTAACCTTACCTTTCATTATATGAATATATTTTTAGCCAAAATCTCACATTACTAATGGGATGAGCCACACATTTTTAAGTGTTTTGTTGATGTATTAATGTGGAACTTCATCCTAGAAGACAAAAAAATAATTCCCAACATGTTTCATACATCACCAGCAAGAGGGAATCATGAAACCTAATGTATCATGTAAAAAATCCTTTAAATTGGGCTATTCTGAGCCTTGCTTCATCAAGATTCAAGGAACTTTTTTCAAACCTATGATCAGTTCCAGAAATCAAGAACTATATGTAAAACAAATGAAATTCCCCAAAATACCCTCTTGGATGTTGAAATCTTTGATATATGAAGGATTGATTTCATGAGACCATTCCATAATTATCATTGTATGTTTTACATCTGATTCAATACTAAATATGTCTCAAAATGGGTTGAAGTTGAAGGCACTAATCATGACACAACAAAAGTGGTAATGAAATTTTTAAATAAAAATATCTTTTATAGACTTAGATTTCCCCAATTAATCATTAGAGATCGAGGAACTCACATCACCAGTAATCCTAAAAAATTATTGATTGAAATGTATAACATTTAATATAACACTAGTACTCCCTACCATCTATAAACAATTGGACAATTCAAAGTGTTAAATAGGTAAATTAAATAAATCCTAGAGAAGATGGTGAACATCGATAGAAAGGATTGGAGTGTAAAATTGGATGACTCACTTTTGGAATACCACATAGCCAAAAATATTTCCATTGATACTACTCCATTCTAAATGGTGTATGTAAATCCATGCCATCTACCAGTGGAATTAGAGGACCAATATTATGGGTGATTAAAAAATAGAAATTGGATGCTAAAAAATCCTGAGAATTCAGAATTCTTCAAATAGATGAGCTAGATGAAATCAGGAAGGATGCTTATGAGAAATATATAAATTATAATGAAAAGAAAAATAGGTTTAATGACTAAAGAATCAGATGTCGAATCTTCATAATGGGAGATACAGTTCTATTATTAAATTATTTATTAAAATTATTCCCTAGAAAGATAAAATCTCGATGGATGCGAACTTAACATTTCATTAAGGTATCCCATTATAGATCCATTGAGATTTAGAAAGTAATAGAACCACCATTCAAGGGTAATTAAAAAATGTTAAAAATTTACCTAGAGACATTCCAAGAAGGGTTCTTCTTAACTCTCAAATTCACCAAAGTGGAAAAGATTATATCTATAAACATTAAATGAAGTTCTTAATGTGAGGAAGCCCATATTTTTTTTCATTATTATAGTCATGTGATTAGGATTGTTGTTTTCCATTTTCATTCATTGTTTTGTCCTAGGTCATCACAAAACATCACTATAATCACCTTATTGAATTTATCTGAACTGATTTTCCTTAATGTTAACCATGTGAACCTTATGTTTTTTTGGTTCCATCTTATTTTAACCCTATAGACTAATTTTTAATCAAGTGCAAGTATTTTTTTTCTAACAATTTTTATATATATCCTAATTTCATATCAATATACATCAAGTTTCTCCAAGGCATGACATTCATTACAGTGAGATTTTCATTCCCTAATTTCAATTTCAAATTTACATTTTATTGTTTTCTATGATACTATTAATATATCTCCCATGATAAATTCCATAACAGTGTTGATGCTATCTCATTTTAAGTGTGGTGAATTCTTTCTTGAGCCGCATTGCTAATACACTAGGATTATTTTCTTTCACTTATCTCGGAGGTTTTTTTCATTTAAATCATTCTTTAAACATGAAATATCATTACACCCATTTAAATAAAACACAAATTTAGTTGGATATTGTGGAATCCCATTTTAACTCTTGTTTGTATTATTATCATGGTTGTTGAGTTGAGTAATTTAATTACACTTATAGATTCTTACAATTGCTTTTGATTGAATTATTACTAGATTTTATACCCTAAGTTATTTTTAGATAGTTTTTATAATCCCATTCCCAAGAGCATTCTATACTTACGTTGTCATATTATTTTTTGATCATATTTTTTTAGAGATACTTGGGACTAGTAAAACAATAAGAACTTTCATTGAGATCCTATTAAAGCTATGATTGAAAAAAATTCATTTTTAAAATCATTAAGGTAATATTTTTGAACCCCTTTTTCTTGAGACCCACTTGTACATATTTCCTTATTTATCCCATAGTATCCACGAATAACCTTGTTAGGATGGAGCTATTTCAAGATGGTTATCCCTTCCTACCCTGATCTTGGTATGATTCATGATTATCCTTTTAATAAGTGTGATGGTATTTTTACTACTAATAGATATAGTATGTTGGCATTGAGGATTCATATGTTGGTACTTTCATAAGACTTATTGATGTGGTCTATGTTTACTTTTGGAATTGATTTTGGTTACCTTGTTCCTTTGAAAAAATATTATATAGAAAGAAAATAAATAAATATTGGGTTTTGTATTAGGAAGGTAAAAAATCACCATTATTAGACCGATGAATCCTATGATGGATCGTATATTTTTAGGGGACAGATTTGAGACCTAGTGTAACATGATGTTTTTGTTTTTAGGTACTCCATGAACCTCATTTTTTTCACACTTTTGTTAGAGTTCATCATGGGTTACTTTGGGATGAAATTTGAAATATTTGAATCTTTTTGGGCTGTGCACAATTAACACATGATTTTTCCAAACTGTGCGACCACCCAGGGTAAACCATAAAAGACTAGGCAATGGGGGTTTTCATGGTGAGTGCACTATTTGACAAACCATTCACCCACCAAAGAGAAATTATGCACCCCATAGCAGGGGCAAACTATTAGGGCACATAGTTTGGGAAACTATGTGTCCCCCTCTAGAAAACTATGCACACAGTAATTTTTAATTCCTAAGAATGTTTAAAAATCTTTGAAACCACTTTTATACCTTCCTGTTGGTCCCAACTCCTCTTATATCGATTTACTAGGCATTAGAAGCTCTCAAGGACCCATTTTAGATCCTCTAAAACCTTTCGAAGGTATATCAAAGCTTGTAGAATTAGATCGATTCCTCTCTGGTAAAGGATATTCTCCCATTACTTATATTCCACTCTATTATTATCTCTTACATAGGGTTTTTAGATCTTCTTGTTGTTGAGAGACCTAAATTTATTTGTTTTAGATATTTCTATGTTTGATTCTCAGATCTTCATTTTCAACATTCTTCATTAGAGTTTCTCATTACGAGTGTTGTGTTACATGATCCTATAATTTAAGGTAGGTGGTTCTTTATAAGTTTGACCAATAAATTTTACCTTCAATTGCTTTATTTTTTAATTTCTTTTAATTTTATTATGAAAACCCAATTTGATTCAAATTTGGATTTAAATTGAGATGGTATGGATTTTTGGGAAAACACCCTATTCCAATGAACTGGGATGTGATTTGGAATTGATGAAATTAATGGAATTATTTAATTGATTTGGAAAGAATTTATTTGAAATTAGTATTTGAGAAAAATGTATTAAATTGTTTTAATAAAAAAGTTGAACTATTTTTACCTCCAAAAGTAATGAATTCAGTAAAAACCCATGTTGTGATTTTCAAGAGAAATTGTCATATTGAAATGGTAAATAGGGAAATTGTATTTTGAAAAGTATTGAAATAATTTTTCCATTATTGATTTTTGTTTGAGAACATTTAATCATACATAGTTTGTGAATTATTTGAGTAAAAAATGTTTGGTTTTTTTCTTTACAACACTAAAAAAACATACTGCAATATATCTTATTCCTGATTAGATATTTATTAGTCCTATTTGACCAATGTATGAGGGATGTGTGTACACATATTTTTATGATATCATTTTTGAGTGTGTGAGGATCCCATAACCTAGAACTATCATACCTCTTGGAAGATTACCATGTTTCCCATTTGTGAAATATTTTGTTATATATGCCATTTTTTTAAAACTTCTTTACACATACCTTGTGAATTTATATAAACTATTTTATATAAAATGTTTACAAATACATTTTTTTAAATGTTTCCATAAATTTAAATGAAAATCATGTTTTGTTTTAAATATTCTCTTATACATCAATGCCTTTATTATTTATAATTGAAATAATTATTTGTTTAATTATTAGGTATTCTTATTATAGAACACTTGGTGAGAACCTACTGGTCTTTAGCTCAGAACCTACCTATGCCTTCAGGTGTTTGTATATTTCCTTCTTTTAAGTTTGAGCAAGGGGAAATCCCCATTGGGAGGTGGGGGTTTTTAATCTTTTGGGCATGGAGTGATATGTCCGTTGGGACTATGGTTTTTTATCTTTTATTTTTTTGGTACTTTGTGGTTTTAATTTGGGTTATCTACCTGTTTGAATTCTAGTACTATTCTAGTTATAGAGTTTTCTTTTGATTATACTGACTTGAATCTATTTATTCTATTGTTTGTATAGAAAAAACGTACCCACATTTTTCTTGTATGATACCAATTGAATGTCACCAACCCATGGGGATTAAGAATTCCCTTTGGTCCATGTTAGTTCCAGCTTAGGTATTAGGGTACCTGGCTATCTAGACTGGTTCGTGACACCTGGCCTAGACATGATTTTCTAAAAATAAAGAAAATGAAAAAGAAATAAACAATGTACATTCTTGATACCTACTAGTCATACTCGTAGACACGCCTTGTCTTGTAGAGAATGGACACACTTTTTCTAAGATGAGTCACTTAATTTCACTATTTATGACTTTCATGAATTATAATTTATTGATTACCCTCCTCTTGAGATTGTTTTTTTATCATTTTTTCTACCCAATTTTCTTCAGCCTCAGATGTATTTGAACCTTAATACTGAATCCCTCATGATTGATTTTTTTTTCATTACGAAGTGAAGATGATAGAACCAATGAAAGCGTATGGTTAGGAACATGTATTCCGGGTATGAGCACCACTCCAATTACATTTTACCTTGAGTGACGAGATAAAATTTATTGAGAGATAAATTAAAAAATGGGTATAATATTTAAAGAAAAGTTATGAAATTTCAATTAAAGGAGTAAATAATCTGGATAAAGAACTGAACTATGAGTCATGAATGATTTTCTCTACATGATTGATTCTAGAGGATTGGTTTTCTCTACTTATACTTAGTTTTATTTTCCTATTTGTAATGAATGTTTCCTATTTTAAAAATTGTTTCTTTTGGAATCCTCGTTGAGATCATTTTTTCTTGAGGGAAAAAATTGTTCAAGTGTTGGGTATGTGATATCTGTATTTATGCTTGGTATAACATGTTTAATTTGAGTGACATGGTAAAAAGATCTAATTTAGAAATTTTGGATGGATAATTAATTAAAGAGGAATGTTTTATAAACTTTTCTTCTTATAATTTGATAGAAATAAATTTGATTCTTAACACATGTTTAATTTATTTATTCTTCTATGAGTTAATGAAATTGGATAAATAATGTGAAGTTCTAAGTGCTTGTTATTATAAGTTATTAAAGGTATGTTAAATGAAATGTTCTTCCTTAATGTTTAATGAAACTGAGAGTTATTGTTAGAAAGAATATTTAAATAATTATTATCTTTTGATAGTTGATTCCATAGGCTAACCATGGTTATAATATACTTTAAATGACCTAGTTAATACAAGATGGTGAGTAACTATTTATTTTGATAATGATAAATGTTTAGGGTCAAGTGAGCCTGTTTATATGTAAAGGATATATTCTTTGTTTCTAGGGACCATATGACCCATTGACTATGTTTGTTGATTGCTGCAATCTACGTTCGATCTGGATATGAGTCTACCTTTATGATGTGATGTGAGCTTGGGATGGTGATTGATTGAAAATATATGGTCAGTGGGGACTAAGTTTTGTGGTAGAAATTGAATCCTGTGATGGTGGGATGATTTGTGGTGTCGGGGATGACACCAAGATTTATGGATTGAGTTAAAGATAGGATTTTCCATTATTCTTCTAAAAGCTCGGAAGATTTATTAGTAATGTTCATCTTTTAGGGTTAGAGGGATTGGTTTATTGTTTACCTATATTATTTTCACCACTTATTAAGGTATCTAGTCATTATTGGTTTATGCATATATTTCATGGTATCTTAGGATGTTTCCAAGAGTACATGGAATTATGGAATGATGATGATTAATAAATGTTTTAACCCATGGTGTTGGTGTTTGAAGGAAATGAAAATATTAAAAATCTTGAGGAACCATGGAATTAGTTGGATTATGCCTAGAGGATATAGAATTCACTATGTGATTAATAAAATGTAGAATAGAATAATTTTAATTAATGGATAATAAATTAATTAACATTAAGTGAAATGATAAAAGGAAATAATTGATTAAATAAATATCCTTCAATGCCTTGGTGCTTATATGATATCTAATTCTTAGAGATGGAAACCAAGTGTCAAATAGATGATAAATGTAGTTTATTTTAAGATGTTTTGAAGCCCATAGTGTGGTTCTGAGATATATTATATCCTATATGTTATGTGATTTCATAAACTACCCCACCCTTGTTGGTAGGGTGACTGGCACCTTTTGGAATTTGGGAGGGTGTTTTCCCTTACATCTAGAATAGTGATGAACAAATGGTGGACTACCCTCTATGACCCTATACTCTTCTCATTAAGGTATTATGTGTTAGCATGCACAATGGCTATCTTTCAAGTGACATATGTATAAATGGATGTAATGTATTTTGGTCATTTCATAAACATTTATCTCTAAATATAGAATTATAATGGTTATTATAGGTATGTTGTTTACAGGTTGAGATGACTTGAGGTATAATACACGAGGTACGAGCCATGGTGGATCCTAGAAACAACTCACTTATTATTTGGAGATATGGATGGGATGATGAGATGTTGTGATGAATAAGTTTCATGATATGATAATTTATCCCAGGCATGTTCAGTCTAGCTTATTTTATAGAGAGATGGATCACGATGTTTGATGTTGGGGCATAGCAGAAAACTAGTGGAAAAGTTTTACCAGGTTACCCTTTTTTATTATTATATTAAATGATCTCTTGTATACAATATTTGGTAATAGATAACCATAGTGAGGCCAATAACTTAGCATACCTATTTGGTTGACGAGTATCCTTCACTTGTTGTTCACTGGTATTTATTATACTTTCTTTATCTTTTGAAGGAGGGGATCTAGGGAGGAACCTACTGGGTATACCTATTATTCCCACCCTATGTTTATATAATCTATTTTTTAAGTCAGCATAAGAAACTTGGAGATCAGGTTGGATACTACTAGCTCAAAATGTTTTCAGGAGTTGTTGGGCTTTGAGGTCACTACTGAGTTTATCTTTTAGAATTTTAAGTTTCCTTTAAATTTTTTTATTTTTTATAACATTATATACATATTATTGTGTTATTTTCCTTTTTATACTAAGAAAGAATTTTTGAGTGTTTCCATATTATCTATTATATGTCATATATTAGAGGGTAATGCCTCCCATATTTTTCTCTGACATACCCTCAATTCTTGTCACAAAACCACCAACTATTGAAGGCAGACTACAGGTGTCATTATCCCCCTTCTCTCATTTCCAAACTAGGAGGGAAACCTTTAAGGGGAGGGACTTGGGACATTTAAACAACCTATGGGATATGTGTATTACCATTACACAACATGTTAAACCTTCATTTTACCTTTATTTAGATGTTTTTTGACCATTATACAGCTTATATAGTTTTAATCCTACCATTATGTAGCTCATGAATATTAAAGGTTGAATTTAAAAAAATTTATAGAACATGAAGATTAACTTTACATAGCTATAGAAACTGATATTACCATTACATAACTATGAAACTTGAAGTTTACCTTACATATCACACATTCATTCCATATTTACGCAATATATATATTTTCTAGATGACGTTTACACAACCCAAATATATTGGAGACAAACTTTTTATAGATAATTAAAATAACCTTTACATATATGTTTTTTTATCCATTTCATGATTTTCTCATGTTTTTTTGGTTATCATAAAAAACATTTAAATGGTTTTTTATAGTGAAAAACATAGAAACTTATTCAAAGTATCATCAGATTAATCACAATATACATCAACTCTTTCAATATGCATCCTGTTTATCTAGTTTTCAATACTCTGTTTTCATACTATTTTAGTATTTTGATTTAATGAAATTTTTTATGAGTTGTTTTAATTATTTTATCAATTTTAAATATATTGATAACTGTTAATGAAGATATTAAAAGTATTTTGGAAGTGTTTAGTGTAGGTTTAAAGATAATAAATATTATCAATTATGTGTGATGAAAAAGCATGCATAGGTAATAAGTATTTTTTTTATATTTTCCTATTTTTTTCTAACCATCGTTCATGGATATGTATTGAGATTTAGGAAGACCATGTGAATAATGCTCATCAGTGTTAAAGATAATTAGCTGTTCTAGTTATCCTTATAAATAAATTCAAGGAAAATAGTATAATACATGAGTTAACAATAATAATTCTATTGGAGGTGCAAAAAACATTCTTGAGATTCATTTTCTATTCTCTACTATTATAAAGTTCCAAGGTTTTTCTAGTTTACCCAAAATATTCATCTTTCATATTCAACTGTGAGGGGTTGAAGAAACCTATTCTACTACACTATTCCTTTTCCGATATATCTCTAGTTTAATAATTATATATTTATATATATTTTATTATTTTGGGTTGTAATGTTTTCATTTAGTTGTAAAAAATTCACACATGGCTATGCCTCTTACCAAAAGATAGTGTATTGGTTATGCTCACCTAACTAAAAAATAGAAACACACGGGTTATAAAAACTTGATCAAAAATTAGTTCAAAAGTTTGTTCTATACTAAAGAATAGACCGGGCTCAACCTATACCCATAAATTATTGTGTTATTGGTTTGTTTTTCTTCTTTTTAAAAGGATAGGTTTGGTAAGAACCTATAAAAGACTTCATTTCATATTGTGTTCCACTGATATGGAATAGTTAAATAGTTAGTGAAGAGTAGATATAGGTTTTTTGGGATCCTAACTACTATAAAGTATCTTTATTTTATCTCTTTACTTTATATATATACTTCTCACAAACTGGTTTTATATTTTATGTGATTGAATTGTTAAATTATCTAATCCACCAAATTATTTTGTTGAAATTTATTACTTTGACAATTTTGAATAAAGACAATTCACCACCCTCTTGTCTATTTACATTCCATCTCTAAACCAACATTATTTTTCTATGATCACTATATTCCAGGATCATGACATTTATAATTTCATTTTGGGATAAGCATAGTCCCTCCCCTACATCACTTTATCTAACTCCTCCTTTCTCACTACTTCAGATGAATTCTTACTTAATTTAATTACATGAAGGTGACTTCCATGTTTACAAAAATTTTATGACTATTTTTCATCATTAATGCCTAAATATAATACTTCAATAATTTCCAAAGATTATCCAAAATTCTACCTTTAACTTAATTCAGTTCAAGAAAGTCCCTTCTCATAGTTATAACTCTTTTATGTATTCTATTTACCAAAGTGCTACATTTCACACAAGTATTTATCATGAAATTACCTTTTCACTACTTCTTTCACCCAATCCTATTTTTTTAGGTGTGTTTCATTAAGACCACTCTTTTAAATTCTATTTATGTATCTCCTTTATATATGAAGAGTTAATCGTACTTTATTTATTACACCCTATTCACAAAACTATGTTTTCACAACCTCTCTTTCATGCAACTTCGGTCACCTAGATATTTTTCTCAAGTCCCGTTTGTGTAAGTAATAATCACATGAAGAGAGATCCCGTAATCCTAATCCTTATATTTTTTTTAGTAATAAATTATAGTTTTTGATCAATATTTATAGGAAAACCCTAAAATTCATGTAACTCTACTTCCGTGGAACCTCCACTTATAAAATCTTTTCACAAATCCACCTACACACCATATTCACACAACTTTAACTTGCATAAGTGACCAGACTTAGTGAATATCCTTACCTGACTTATGAAACTCTACCAAACTAGTAAAAATACACCTTGAATTGTATTAATACTCTAGGGTTGGTGTGAATCTACTTATACTGTCAATAAATCTAGTACTTTTCTCTAGAATAAACATTAAACATAAAAATTGAACTTTCTCAAATGTTTTGAACCCTAAAAAATTCAACGAACATTGTAAAACTTTACTATTTTGTTTAAATAATCTCCCTTGGCCTTCATACTCATATATCACCCAAAATATGGATTGATAATAAACACAAAATCAACCACCAACTTGGATCACCATGGTTCCAATATGTCATACTCTCTATTGGGGTGTGTTCACAATTATTGCCTATTATATGATGTGATATTTGGTGTGCCAAAGAGATATCCTAGGCATGAATGATAAGTATCAAAATCAATGTAGGGGATGATGGTTCATGTATTAAGGGATGATATATAATATATAATTTAATCAATGAAAAATGGGTAATAAAGGAACCATAGTATCAAACCCTAGGACCAAGCCTTTCATACTATTTCTTGTCTAGGTTTTTACTTTATTTCATTTATATTAATGTTTTTTCTATCACACTCAGAAACCCCACATTTTATTATTTTAAATATTTAAAAATACAAAAAATAATTAATATGTGATTAGAATATTGATTGATCGACAAAGATACTAAAGAGAGATGAACCTTTTCATCCACTGTGATATACTAAAAAACGTTAAATATTATTTTTTTACAACCCCACTATAGGTGTGTAAAAATTTGGCATTATTGTTTTGGATCTGAGTTGGTATCTCATCATTATTTTCACTTTATTAAAGTCTTACTACTTTAAAATTAAATTTAAAAATATAAAAAATGGAATTAATATTTTATTTACCCCCCCTTGGATGAAGTTGCTTTAATTTGAGATAAATAGGTAATGGGAGTCCATAGGTCAAGCTGTGGATATGAGGTGTTCAAGGAGCTCATTAAGGACCTAAAGGAATACATAAATAAAACAATTTTTTAAGCCTTGGAAAATGATATTGAAGAACTTTCACACAACTTTACAGAGTTCTATCAAGAGGCGGTTGAGGTGAAAAAATATCCCATCCTGCATACTATTGAAAATAACATCATAGAGGTTGAAGATGAATTTCAAAACCCTTCTCACCTACAAAATTAAATAATCCTCCCAACGTCCTTAAAAGAACAAATAATTTTTGAAGCCTTGGAAATAAATCATGAAGAAATATCCCTCATTCTTTTGAATATGATATCATAGAGACTGAAGTTAAATTTCATAACGCTTCTCTCCCACAAAATTCAACAATCCACCCAATAGACTTGAAAGAACAACCAATAGTTAATGATAATCGGTTTATGTGATTATACTTAATATTTTATTCTCATATTTTTAATTTTACACTGTTATTAAATCTAATTCACTACCCTTATTTGTATATTATAGAACCAACACCCATGATTTCTCTAAAGAGTGATAAGGATGAGGATGTAGTAACCACCACTAAGGATAAGGTTGTGGTAAAATTAGAATATTATGAAGTAAAAAGGGTTGTGAAAGAGTAAATAAACCTAAAAGACAATAAAAATTGAGGGATCATTCAAATTTTAATTCTTCTTATTTGAATCCCTATAAAATATAATTATTAAATAATTTTTCTCATTATTTTCATGCAGAATTAGAAAATTTGAAACCATCTCTAGATGTTAACCACGAAATCACCCAAAAGGCAGTGATTAAAGAATAGGAAGTGATCAAGGATACCATGGTGATACAACTACCTATTATATGATAACAAGAAGATCTACTAGAAGAGGACACTATGGATGTTTATAGGTAGTACCTATTATTTCATTGATCTCTCCCTAATTCTTAATTCATTCCTTTTCCTATTTTGGGAATGAGATAATTTTTCAATTTTATTAAGGGTGTCCAATATTGGTGTTTTCTCAAAGACACATGAAGAAATAAAATGTGATGGTTCACATCACAAAAACCCCATCATCCTTCAGATTGGGGTTAATTGGATATAAGCAGAAAAAACACAACCCCTACTTGGGGAATACTCTAGGAATCTTTTCCATTCCTTATATTATCATTTTTTTTACTTTTAATCAATATATCATGTTTTTTTACATGTAGGATTAATATAGAATAAATAGATATTTGTTAATAGATTAACTAAAGGCTACCAATACTCAGTAATCAGGTTATATTTCTCTAAAACACTTACTTAATCACTATTTAATATTTTTCATACATGGTTAGTCTAAAATATGAATTTTTAGATGAGTGTGTTTGTATTTGGGAGGGGGGGGGGGGGTCATTCTATTTAATAAAATTTTGATTGCTATTTTTTTCTATTTTTTATTTAGCAGTGTTTTTAGATGAAAAATTTTAGATCTAATTATATCATTATTAGTGAAAAAACCTTTTTAATTTTGGTAATTTCACAAGTTTAGAAGTAATTTAGTTTAAATTATTTCTTGAGTGAGTTGTTTTAATACTTAAATATAATTGAACTTGTGTTAGTATTTTGGTAATGATAGTCTAATCCATGAATTGACCACCCAGTTATTATTATTCCCTAACCCGAGTGGCATTATAATACCATTTTTTCATATTATACCTTATAATACCTTTCATGAGAGACTCATAACATTAGTGAAATTATAAAATTACTTTATTATTATTTGAAGCTATAGGGTTCAAGTGTTCTAGTCATGATAAAATCCATCATTCAATTGAAAAATACCTTCTAAAATCCACTTTTATGGCCACCTTAAAATTTGACGCCCTTTAATCCCTAGAGACTATGAACTACTTATTAGGTAATTTTTTTTGCTAGATTATTTAATCCCTTCCTACCTATCAATTTTGTGTGTTTAGTGTTATATTTTTACTTGAGTGTGGGAGAGGGGTTATGTTCTTAGTGAATTCTAGGGAATAATTCAACTATTTTGGGTTGTGTGAGGGTGCCTTAAAATCTATTTAGGATGTGTTCACAACTAAAATATGTCATTATAATGCATATTTTCCTCTTTTAACCAAGAGAAAAATTTAAATAATTCAATACATAAAGAAATACAATAAAATAAAAATAAAATAAAAATGGAAAAAAGCGGATGGACTGAATTTTTGTTAATTATTCATTTGTGATTAATGAAAAAAGAATAAGGGTATATGTGTCAGAAGTGATATTTTTTGTCAGAGGTTTTTTGATCATTCATCACTATTTTCTAATTTATCAAATAAAATATATTTGTGCATAAGATATTTAAAACTCCCAATTCTACTTTAATGTTTTTTACATATGAATCCTACCAGCCCTTGAACCTTGGAACAACCTGTTGGATGTCCTCTAGAGTAGTACACTTGTGTCTTATAGTAGATAACCTATAAAATTTCCAAGAATATAAATGAGTAATGATAAATTTTAAATAATGAATGAATTAATATTTTTCTCGTTTTTGGTTTTGCATGTTTCAACTTCATAGGATGATATGTTATCTTGAATTATTCAAAATTTCTCTGGAGTAAAATGTTTAATTATGGGACAATTCAAATAGGTAATATATTAATTATTTCTTCTATGTAATTCAATGATTTAATTACCATCATTTTCACATTTTATGGGAAATTAATAAATTTTGGATACTTTGGGGGATTATATGGATTTAATATAAAAATGGATTAAATATTGAATTTAAGTGATTTATTTATTTTTATAATTTTTATAATAAAGGATATATTAATTTCTACGAGTTTTATGATATTTCAAGTGGAAATGTAAATGATGCGTGATTGGAAGTAATTATGGAAAGTTGCATGGGATTTAAATTCAATGGGTAAACCCTTATCTATAGGTCATCTGGTGCTTAAGAGTTCACATTAGGGATACATAAGGGTGAAATGAAGAACTGGAGAAACTATAGTGAAAATTAATATGTAAGGGTTGAATCTAAGAAATATGTAAATGTTACATCACAGATACAATGATATATAAAGGTTCCACCTTTTATAGTGAAGGTATTTACCAATGATGTGTAGGGTAAATTCCTTCACAACTGAAATAAAAGAGGACCCCAAACCCAGTGAAATATAAGATTAAACTACTACTTTAGAAAATGAGATCCCATACACAAGAGTCCCTAACCAATACATAAGAGTTACTCAAACAAACATTGATACATAAGGTATATAAATTTTCCACCAGGTGATGAAATAATGGTACATAAGAGTTACTTGCTGATATAAGTAGATACATACAGGTTATTTACTTTTAAAATTATAATAAATTCAAGTCACCTAATAATTAAAAAATTTCAATCACTCAAAATAACTATGGGCAGTAAGACCATCTCAATGCTACGTGGAATAAATATAGTGATCACAACCATAAGAATGATTTTAAATGTTTTATTTACCATAGTAATTCATTAAAAAAAGAATATACAATGATTGAAGATAATGGGGATATTTAAAAGAATAATAATATTTGTTTTCCACATATAAGAGTCAACTAAAAGTGTGTTTCATGCATGGAAGCCATCCCCATGCACATAAAAGCCTACCAGAGATGCTGCTACTTATTTGAACTATCATCCACTCCATTATAATTTTTTTCCTTGGAAAATTATAGTTTTGGGGTTTCTAATTACTTATTTTATAATTTTTTTATGTATTTTAATAAATATCAGTGTTTGACTTTCTTTCTATCATTATATTTATGTTTCCTTCCACCGTATCTCTCTAGTAATCATAGTGGTAAGTATCTAACCTAAGGCTTGGCCTTGGGGGGGGGGTCTCTCGGAATTACCAAATACTAACTCTTCATTTATTAATGTTTAGTTTCTCTTAGTAAGAACTTCATATGATGTAGTTGAGTTTAGTCGAGAGATAAAATGACATACGATTGAAGGAGTCACACTCTTGATTGAGGTGTGTTCATCATTCTGGACTACTAGAGGAGGTAAGATTTGGTATATCAAATATATATCATATATATGCTAAGTATTAAAATAAAATTAGGGGATTATGATTTATGTATAATATGATGATATATCAAATTGAATTTTGAAAACCAAAATTTATAGTAAAGAAACCTGGGATCCATCATTAGGAATGATTCCTTTTTGAATAACACATTTCTAGGTTTTTACTTACATTCATTAATGCTCATTAATTTTACATTACACACACAAAACACCGTGTTTGTTGAAATAGTGGGTGCCCTAGAACCAACTATTCAGTGCTTTTGATTACCATATCATGTATACAGTAAGCTGGGGATGATTTTATCTTACCATTATAGTGTAGATTTTTCTGCATCCACTATTGAAATGGTAATGTCTAAAGATTAATTGTCGTATTGAAAGGTTATAGCAGTTCCCAGGCTATAATGAGAACCTCTAGATACTATGACATTAATATGAAATATATGTTCTATAGTATAGATACATCTTAATGATTGGACACAGTAGATGTTTGACTATCAGGTGCTGGGAGCTCATAAGCATTGAGACTTATTCTCATGAAGTTCGCACTTGGTGATCTCTAGTAGTGAGATCATGTGGACTAACCTGCCAATAGGAACACCACATGTTTCAGGTGTCATTGAATGTTCCTATCTACGATCATGTGTAATGGTCTCCTGACTTGAGATTATTAGCAATGTATGTCACTTGATTACGTACTTTGATGCAAGATGAAAACCATGGCGATGAAGTCATGGTGAGGTAGTTTGTGTCGGGTGCATCGTTGGTAGCATGGCATTGGTTGAATGGTCAAGAAAGGATTTTTCACTTCCAGGTTATGGAAGTAATATATCTCAGGTCACATTGATATGGATGGCAGTACCTTTATAAGACCATGGCCATGGCAATCAAGGGTAAATCCGTCCAGTTAAATCAACAAACTATAAATAAAGAAAAGGACGATGACACATGAGTGTGTCCTACTTTATGAGATATTAGAGACAAAGAAATTATATTACATAGTGCGTGTTCATAGGTTGGTTGTCGCTACTGTGACAATCACTATTTATTCAGGGGCCATGATGGGTTGGTAGATCCCACTCTTGGTCTATGAATACTATTCATGGATGTCGAAATAAGGGCCTAGAGTGTCACACACAATAGCATATTAAAAAATCTTTCCTATTTAGTTGAATAAGAGTTTTGGAAATGGTGGGCCTCGCCACAGGGGTCTGGTTTTTGTCCAAATTTAAATGATCACCAATGTAATAAATAAATTCATATTATTTGAGTTTAGAATAATGAGTATTGAATTTATTTATTAAATGTATTTACGAGTTTTAATTAAATACATGAGAAAATATTAATTGACGAATATTAAATTATTCACGGTTCAATTAATATTTATGGGAGCGACGAGTCGGTTTAATGACTTAATTATTATCATTTAATATATGTTAATATATTACAAGTAAATGATTATAATAATTATGGATCAGTTTAGAAGTCACAAAATGTCATTGATAGTGCATTAAGTATTCGGGGCCGGTGAGGCGATACGAGGTATTTTAATTGATCACTATAAATAGAAGAGGAGGGGCATTTTCCAAACACATTTCATGGAGCTTATCTCTCCTCTCTTCTCTCCCACATTCTAGAGAGAGATGCTCTAGATCCAAGGAGCTATGATGGAGCTCTCTCTCGGGCATCGCTAATGAAGCGATGCGGTGATCATTGGAACGTCGAAGGAATCGTCGGTATCTTACGCTAGCACCTAGACTATGACGAATGGCGCTCCCGCAGATTCCTTGAAGTGCATGTGGACAATCTTGAGGAATTCGGCTTTGGATTCTTTGAGCAGGGATCGACAACGATGCGCAAACATCGTGCATGACTTCGTATTTAAACCAGGCATTGTACGGTTTAATTTTGTGCCTAAAATCCTCCATGCGTAGTCCTCAGCTAAGACCAGGATTCTCTTCTCCGACGCCGACAAGTTTATGTTGACTGTCAGTGGATAATTTTTAAAGACCACCAGTTTTGGGCTTCCGCTACATGCCTATTTCCAACATTGTCTTCATGACACCAATAATGAAGAAAACAAAAAAATATTAATAATTTATTAGACTACTGAGTGGTCAATTAATAGCATAAAGATGTATAAACCCAGTCATCTACTATGCTTCGCTAGGAAAATATAAATATTATTTTGTACCACCCTACAACAGGTGTGTCAAAATGTGGTGTCATTACTGGGGAGTTGATTCGGTATGTCAATATTTCTTTTCACATTGTAAATATTTTATTACCTTAAAATTACATATAAAAATCTAAAATATATGGAATCAATGTTTAACTCACCCTCACCCTTTGTTGAAGTAAGTTTATTTTTAGATAAATTAGAGAACAGAGTATGAAGGTAAAGATTTATAAATGAGGTTTTCAAGGATATATCTAAGGATCTAAAGGAAGAAATCAATAAACCAATTTTAGAAGCCTTGATAATGAAGCTTGAAGAACTTTCACACTACTTTCTTCTAGTGACCTGAGTATTTACTGATCAAGAATTATGTCAATTTTTAGTTAAGATAATCCCATGATCTATTCTGTGGAAAAGAATAAATTTACCAAATTAAACATACTTGAATTTTTTTATGGTTTTGTTGAACCTGAGGTGCAGTGTTTACCCTCATCCAGAGCCAAAGTGAATTTTCAGGTAATTTAGAGCTAAAAATATTATATTAAGTATAATATATTATTTTTAACCCACATGAATGTATTCATGAGAGTTATGTTTTTACTCCTAAATAAATAATAATAAGGAAACATTTATGGAATGGTTATGTTTGGAATGTGAATATTACTCTAGGGTTGTTATATATTTTTTTCACATTAGAATTCCTGAGGTTTGTATTTTATTGATAGATTAATTAATTAAAGATAAATTATAATTAATTTATTTATTTATGAGATAATCTAATCCCTTAAATTAGTTTAAATAATATATTTAAGCATCATGTTCTCCTAATCATAGGGTGATATTCTTAAACCCTAGGATTAGAGAGTGTCATCATGGAGGAGGATATCATAGAGAAACTAGGAACTGTAGATCAATTTCTACATTATATCAAAGGAAAATAATAAAGTGTTGGTTATTCACCACATAGCTAAGGCTTAAATATTTTTCATTTTGTTACATTATTATTGGATTCTTGTATGGTTTATTTTATTGGACCTTTGATCTTGGATTTTTGATTCCCACTCTCTAACATCTGATTAATCATGTTGAATTCTTCTATGGGAATTATTTTATCCAAATTTAATTTATTCTTGATATTGGATGATGATTGATAAATTAATGGAGATATGGAAGGTGACTAAACAAGATCTGAAAACATAAAAAATTATTTCACTACTCATTTTGGGAATTTCATGGAATAACATTTATCCACTAAACATATCTATATAGTGTTTTGAATGTGTCTAGATAATTTGTCACTGAGCTCTATTCCCCCCCATCTCTCACATGATTGAGTGATGATAAAGGCATGATGGTGGAAAGTGGCAGTGACATAAGGGAGTAGTGGGAGGAAACCCGGTTTGGTGGAGGTTCAGTGGTGATGGTTTAACTTAATGTGAATGAAAAAATGAAATTAGACTACTGAGGTAGACATATATTGGCCTTATAACAAAATTATACTATTTATGTAGCCACATCTTGGGTGATGGGGACAATGGAGGTGTCAACGTGACATTGGGTTGGGTCAACAAGCAACCACAATGCACGAACATCGAGGAAATGATGGTTGCTTAAAGGAATAGGGTAGAGTGAATGGTCATATAAGTTGGTGTGATCAGGATGATGACTAAGAGTAGGAGGAGGCCACTTATGAGAAAATGGAATCCATGATCCATTATGAAGGTAGAAAAAATATTTTCTCATGACTGCGGTGCGATATTCAGGTGGAAGACATAGGGGTGGATAATTCACTGACCCCTGTTGTTTAATCCCCCATGGGACTAAAAGATGTACCACCTACGAGATAGTAGGTGTTAAATCTAAAAACCACTAGGATGAGAGAGTAAGACCTGCTATCTATGTTTACCAACACAAGCCCAAGCACGCACAACCTAATGCGTGCTGGCCTAGTTCGGGTATACCCGTCCTGGATTGGAGGGGAGGTTCCAAATTCACAATGCATGTCAGTACCATGCACCCATGTACATGGGAAATGATTCACCAGGATGGGTGAACCAATCTCCTCACCTACCACACTACATGAAATAATGAAGTTTCACCACATTAACCGAACTTCCTTGTGGGGGGTTTTTCATCATTCAATCATTGGGTGTCTCTTTCTAAAAAATAAATATCCTATATTGAATGATTTTACTCATAGATAATAATTGAATGATATGTTGGGATATCTGAGTTTATTTTCAAGTTGATATAAGAATATTTTAATGTTGGATCTATAAAGTTGATGATGGGGTTTGGGAGTAATGACCAAAGTGTTTTCAACCTACAGGTAGGGTCAGTACCCCCCATTTACCCGAGGCACACGATATTCAATCTACGGGTTAGTTTATAGATTGATTCAGTATTACCCCCATATACTTAGGGTTTGGTATCCTCTATCTCATCTTTCATTTAGGGTTGGGATTCCAACCATTTACCTAGGGAAAATATCCTCTATCTATGGGTCATTTTATAGGTAGATTTAATATTCCCCACATTTACTTGGGGGATGGGATCATCAATTTATGATGTTAGTATTCCTCCCACCTATGAGCTTAGTCAAGGGATGATATCCCCAATTAAGGTAAGAACCCCTCTAAATAAGGGGTCTTACAATGAGGTACATTCCATCCACTATGTTTTTAGTGAGGTGATATTGTTTACCCATACCTTGGTTTTTATGATAGTATGAGTCAATAAGTCTTTGATTGGAATCTATTATTGTTCAAGGTGTGGGTTCCCCACTGGTTCCTATAATAGAGACATGATATTAGTGGTCGTAGATGAATGGGTGTAGTACCCCCTTGGATGGAATGCATACTTTATCAAGGTATGGGTCCTCCTTTATAGTTTCTATTGGATATGTGGGAGTTGGATATGTAGATTAGTTTTCATGATTCAAGACTTATGAATCCTCAGGAACCCCTTTGTTACCTTTGATGATTAATGCACCCCTAATTTCTAGTGATATTTGGACCTTTTTGGGTTGGTTCTAAAATAGTTATGACTTATACATGTCCCTGAGAATTATAGTTGTAGAGAAAAATTGAATTATCAATCATAATATTCCTCCCATTTTTTCTCTCATACTGAGGGTTTTGAGATGACATTTTTCTTTGGTTTATCCTTTATGGATTTAAGGAGTACTACTGAGTATATTTATACTCACCCCTATAAGGGATTTGTGTGAATACATGTTGGGTATGTGTAGATAATGAAAGGTTTAGAGGTGGTATCCGTAAATGTGGAGCTAGTGTGGATTGTTAAAAGTGGACGTCTAGTGGTAACCTTTGTGGGCATCATTTTGGTAAAACATAGTGGTATCTGGAGGTGATAATAGAAAGTGATGTTAATGTATGGAGTTGGATTAATATAAGGACCAATTATTATCAACTATTTATATAGGTTTTTCCTCTTTGGATGTCGGGAACTTATCTTTCCCTTTTTCCACTATGTGTTAGGTACTGACTTGTATTTGTAGACGTTAGCATTTGTCGCATGCATTACATATAATAAAATTAGTTTTATTTATATTTTCTATTTTATTATACCCTATGTGGAGGTGTTCCTTGTGTACAAATCCATTAGACATAGGCCTCCCATCATGTGTGGTATTCCTACTCAATTCTATTAATTATTCCCTAACCCATTAGAGGTGGTATTGGGGTGGAACATGGATTACCTCAACCAATGAGGGGTCTTGGTTGGTCAAGACATGTCAGAGTGGAATCAAAGTGGATTTTATTAGGATGTAGTTTAGAGTTAGTATTCATGTGAGAACTAGTTTGTGAAATTAGGGTAATGATGTTAAGGGGGTCTTGAGTTTTGTTATCAGAACAGGGAGACCAATGTTGGTATGGTGACCAATGTATTCTTTCACCAGGACTCTGAAAAACTGTTAGTCAATCAGATATCTAAAACATCATTACAAGGTAAAATTAAGTTGGTATATGCATCATATAGTAGTAAATTATGTGTTTACTTATCCTTATCATGTTAGAACATCCATATTTGGTCAAATCATCGTGGTTTTGTCTTATTAAATGAAGAATTATACCTATTTATAGCTATCCCATATGAAGAGGTAGGGTTGTGATGATCTCATTCCTGTATTTAGGCATATCACCACTAGTTAGTGGGTGATGAAGTGTTTTTTTCCATTAATTGGTTGAGAGACACTACTACAAAAACGATCTTTATCAACGCTCAAAATGGGCTTTAACAGCGCTAAAAATCATTGTAAATCTCAGTGATGATAAAGGGAGCCTTTATCAGCGCTCAATAAGTGCTGATAAATGTGTTTTTTATCAGCACTTTTTTAGAGCTGATAAAGGATCCCTTTATCATCACTAGAAAAGAACTGATAAATACCCTGTCTGTTGTAACATAAAATTCTATAGCAGCACACCCAAACAAGACCTGCAAAAAATTCAGAATCTCAACAAGTATACCCATACAAAATTAACACATAATTCATAAGGTAATTACACCAAGTATACCCATACAACAAGTAATCCCATACACCATTAACACATAATTCTTAAGTTAATTAAATACATAAAGAATTCAATTCAGAATTCAGGGGGTTTGGGGGATGTTCAAGGTTTTGGGTTCGTTGTTAAAGGGGGGGTAGGGGGGTGTCTGGGGGATGGGGGTGTCCGGGTGGATAGGGGTGTCTAGGGGGGATGGGCGGCAGTCCAGGAGGTTGGGGGGGGGGGGGGGGGGGCTATCCAAGGGGGGTGGGGTGGTGTCCAGGGGGGTGGTGGGGGCTGTTCATGGGCGTGGGGGTGTCCAGTGGGGTGGTGGTGGTGGTGGGGGGTGTTTAGGAGGGGGTGGGGGTGTCCAAGTGGGGGGGGGGGTGTTCAGGGGCTGGTGGGGTGTCTAGGGGGGCTATCCATGGGGGTGTCCAGGGGTGGGATGGTGTCCAGGGTGTTGGGGGGGGGGATTTCTAGGGGGTGGGGGTGTCTAGGGGGTGGGGTGGTGTCTAGGGGGTGGGGGTGGGGGTCCAGGGGGTTGGTGCGGTTGTCCAAGGGGGGTGGGGTGGTGTCCAAGAGGGTGGGGGTGGATGTCCAGGGGTGGGGGCGTCCAGGTGGTGGGGTGGTGTCTAGGTGGTGTGGTGGTGTCTAGGAGGGGTGGGGGTGCCGTCTAGGGGGTTGGTGGGTGTCCGGGGGGGGGGGGGGGGTCAGGGGGGCTATCCAGGGTGGGTGGGGGGCTATCCACGGGGGGTGTCCGGGGTGGGGGGTCAGGGCCGATGTCCAGGGTGGAGGGGGGGGGGGTGTTCATGGTGGTGTCTAGGGGGTGGGGGTGTCTAGGGGGTTGGGGGGCTTCCCAGGGGGTGGGGTGTCGAGAGGGGTGGGGTGGTGTCTAGGGGGTGTGGTGGTGTCTAGAGGGGGTGGGGGGCGGTCCAAGGGGTTGGTGGGGCCGTCCAGGGGGGGGGGGGGGTCCATGGGGTGGGGGGTGGCTGTCCATGGGGGTGGGGGTGTCCAGGGGGGTGAGGGAGGTGTCCAAGTGGTGGGGTGGTGTCTAGGAGGGGTGGAGAGGCATCTAGGGGGTGGGGGGGGGGTTGTCCAGGGGGTTGGGGGTGTCCATGGGGGTGGGGTTGGGGTGGGGGGTGGGGGGTGGGGGGTGGGGCTTCCCAGGGTGGTGGGTGGGTGTCCAAGTGGTGGGGTGGTGTCTAGGTGGGGTGAGGGTGTCGTCCAGGGGGGGTGGTGGGTGTTCGGGGGGGGGGGGGGGCTGTCCATGGGTGTGTTCAGGGGGGTGGGCTGGTGTCCAGGTGGGGTTTAATCATAAAAAAATGACCCATGGATCATTATCATAAAGTATCAACACAATTCGAATGTGTTTGGTCGTATTTTCGTATGTCAGTTGTTATTTTCACTTAAAATTATGTCCATTTTAAACAAAAGAGAGACAATTTGAGTGATACTGATCACACCATGCCTCAGATTGAGGTAGGATAGACTCATACAAATCATGAACTCACCCATGGATTGTTCTCATAAAGGATAAACACAATCCGAATGCATTTGGTCAGATTTCCGTAGGTCAATTGTTGTTTTCACTTAAAATTTTGTCCATTTAAAAAAAAAGAAGAGACACTTTGAGTGATACCGGCACACCGTGACTCGTATTGGGGCGTGGTTGAATCGTACACGTCAAAAATGACCCATTTATGGTTCTCCTAAAAGATAAACACAATCTGAATGCGTTTGGTCATATTTTCGTACGTCAGTTGTTGTTTTCACTTAAAATTCTGTCCATTTTAAACAAAAGAGAGACACTTTGAGTGATAACGATCACACCATGCCTCGGATTCAAGCGATGTTGACTCATAAATGTCACTAATACACTCATGGATCATTATACTAAAGTATCAACACAATCTGAATGCATTTGGTCATATTTCAGTAGGTCAGTTGTTGTTTTCACTAAAAAAATTGTCCATTTTAAACAAACGAGAGACACTTTGAGTGATATCGGCCACACTGTGTTTCTTATTGAGGCGTGGTTGAATAATACACATCCAAAATTACCCATGAATCGTTCTCGTAAAGTATAAACACAATTCTAATGCGTTTGGTCAGATTTCCATACATCAGTTGGTGTTTTCACTTAAAATTCTGTCCATTTTAAATAAAAGAGAGACACTTTGAGTGATACCGGTCATACAGTGCCTTGGATTGAGATGGGGTTGACTCATACACATCACCAAAGAACCCATGGATTTTTCTCATAAAGTATAAACACAATAAAAATGTGTTTGATCAGATTTCCGTAGGTTAGTATTTTTTTCACTTAAATTTTTTTCCATTTTAAACAAAAGAGAGACACATGGAGTGACAGCAGACACACCGTTCATTGGATTGAGGTTTGGTAGACTTTTACACATAATAAATGACCCATGTATCGTTATAATAAAGGATCAACGCAATTATAATGCGTTTGGTAAGATTTCTGTACGCTAGTTGTTGTTTTCACTTAAAATTAATTCCATTTTAAACAAAAGAGATACACTTTGAGTGATACCAGTCACACCGTTCCTTGGATTGAGGTGGGGTTAACTCATACACATCAACAACGGATCCATGGATCTTTATCCTAAAGGATAAACACAATCTGAATGCGTTTTTTAAGATTTCCATAGGTTTGTTGTTGTTTTCACTTAAAATTTTATCCATTTTAATCAAAAGAGAGACACTTTGAGTGATACCAGCCACAATGTGCCTCAGATGGAGGCTTGGTTCACTTTTACACGTCACAAATGTTTAATTTATCATTCTACTAAAATATCAACACAATCTTAATGCGTTTGGTTGTATTTTCATACGTCATTTGTTGTTTTCACTTAAAATTCTGTCCATTTTAAACAAAAGAGAGATACTTTGAGTGATACCGGTCACACCGTGCCTCGAATTGAGATGGGGTTGAATCATACACATCACCAACTCACCCATGGATCATTATCATAAAGTATCAACATAATTTGAATGCGTTTGGTTGGATTTCCGTAGGTCAGTTGTTGTTTTCACTTAAAATGTTGTCAATTTTAAACAAAAGAGAGAGACTTTGAGTGATACCAGACACACTGTGCCTCAAATTGAGGCGTGGTTGACTCTTAAACATAAAAAATGACCCATGGATTGTTCTACTAAATGATCAACACAATATGAATGCGTTTGGTCTGATTTTCGTATGTCAGTTGTTGTTTTCACTTAAAATTCTTTTCATTTTAAACAAAAGAGAGACACTTTGAGTGATACCGGTCACACCGTGCCTCGGATTGTGGAAGGGTTGACTCATACACATCACCAACACACCCAGGGATTGTTATTTTAAAGTATCAACACAATTCAAATGCGTTTGGTTGGATTTCCATAGGTCAGTTGTTGTTTCCACTTAAAATTTTGTCCATTTTAAACAAAAGAGAGACACTTTGAGTGATACCGGTCACACCGTGACTCAGATTGAGGTTTGGTTGACATGTACACATAAAAAAATGACCCATGGGTTGTTATCCTAAAGGATAAACACAATACAAATTCATTTGGTCATATTGTTGTGCGTCAGTTGTTGTTTTCATTTAAAATTCTGTCAATTTTAATCAAAAGAGAGACACTTTGAGTGAAACTGGTCACACCGTGCCTTGTATTGAGGAAGTGTTGACTTGTACACAACACCAAAACACCCATGGATCATTATCCTAAAGTATCAACACAATCAGAATGTGTTTGGTCGGATTTTTGTAGGTCAGTTGTTGTTTTCAATTAAAATTTTGTCCATTTTAAACAAAAGAGAGGAACTTTGAGTGATAACGGTCACACCGTGCCTTGGATTGAGGGGTGGTTGACTCGTACATGTCAAAAATTTCCCATGGATCGTTATCCTAAATAATCAATATAATTAGAATGTGTTTAGTCAGATTTAATTATGTCAATTGTTGTTTTCACTTAAAATTCTGTCCATTTTAAACAAAAGAGAGACACTTTGAGTGATATCGGTCACACCGTGCCTCATATTGAGGCGGGGTTGACTCTTACACATCACCAACGCACCCATTAATCTTTCTAATAAAGGATCAACACAATCTGAAAGAATTTGGTCAGATTTCCATAGGCCAGTTTTTGTTTTTACTTAAAATTTTGTCCATTTTAAACAAAGAAGAGACACTTTGAGTGATACCGGCCACACCGTGCCTTGGATTGAGGCGTGGTTGACCTGTACACGTCAAAAATGACCCATGGATCATTCTTCTAAATTATCAACACAATCCTAATGCATTTGGTTGGATTTATGTATGTCAGTTGTTGTTTTCACTTAAACTTTTGTTCATTTTAAACAAAATAGAGACACTTTGAGTGATACCAACCACACCGTTCCTCGGATTGAGTCGGGGTTGAATCGTACACATCACCAACTCACCCATGGATATTTCCCCTAAAGGATCAACACAAAGAAAATTATTTTGGTCATATATGAAGGTATTTTATATATTTTACTGGTATTTTTTATCCAAATCCCAAAGAAAAGTGGTTCATCATTCTTGCATGTTGCTGGTGCATTTCATCTGTTAAAATGGAAAAATGACTCATTAGAGAAAGGATGTTTTATTTAATAATGATTAAAAATTTCCTATGAAGATTTACATAAAAAAAAGTTTCATATTTTTATCCCCTTAACCCCTCTAAAAATTTACCTCCAATTTTACACGTCCCCAAGTCAGATCTTCATACTATTTGTGTACACCCTTACATTAGGTATGCAACCCAGTCATTTATAAACAAATCTATATCTTCTTGTGAGTATGAGGAATTTCTAAAGTTAGATTAGTACTGAAAAATATATAAATAAAGAATTAATTAATAAATTAAATGTAATATTAGTTGTTTTTGAAAATAGCTTTTCTGGAATGATAGTTTGTTGATGAAAAATGATCTCTTTCATAAATTTACAAACATAATAACCACAATCATTATCGTTTGTTTTTTTGGACACTGCAAAAAATTTAATCATTAGGAGAATATGTGTCATGAAACCCTCCCACCAAAGATGCCCCTCCTAAGTTGGAAATGGTGAAAGGTAGATAATGACCCCCCGAGTCCCGCCTCTAGTAGGCCCCAGAGTGGAGACTAGGCCCAGGGGTATGAGTTTTCAAAAATATGGGAGGCATTACCCTTTTTATTATTTAAGTTTGGGAAATAGGATGAGTCAACACCAAAAGAAAAAGGAACAAGTAAATTAAAATAAACCCGAAACCAAACCCATATGCATGTTTTATACAATACTAAAACAAAAGTACAAGTACAACAAAACCTCCAAAGCATGATACCAAAAAAAGAAAGCAAAAAATGCAACCAACAAAACTCCAACGCCCAACTAGAAAGGTACCTCACGGTCCCTAAAGTCCTCCAAAAAAACCTAAAAGTAAAATTAGGGTGAGCATAAAAGTATACTCAGTAGGAAAACCTAAAGCTCTCATGCACAGGTGGGGATACATCCTAATGCCCTGTGAGAAAACAGAAGGAATCAAAGCCAAAAAAGGAATCTATCCACCCAACCTTATAAGCCAAACTCACCAAATATTGCAAGTCAATAGAGTAGTATAGTAATATTATCAAAGTATGGGTACCCTGTACCAACTTCTCACTGAATACTGCTCAATCCCTCACGCCTAACACTATGATGCTTCCCCCTCTTCCTGAGCTAGTTCCGCAACCTGGCCATATGAAGCTCGAGCTAGTGCCGCAACCTGGCCATATGAAGTTCATAGTATCCTTCCAGTACTCAATCCTTTTCCATCATAGTATCCCACCAACACTCAATCATCGGCCATAACCACATCTCATCCCAAAGACAATTGTGAACCACATCATATCTCATCCCGAAGGACACCTGGGAACATATCACATCCTCAACCCGAAGACTCCTGGGAAACACCTATCTATAACCTACCCGAAGGATCTTGGGCTATAGAACCTGGAAGAGGGAGCACAAGGAAGAACAGTAACCAGCCATCCTTTAGATGTTTGAGAATCTCACCCCCCGTCCCACGGGTGTTCGGCACGTAGTGCTCAACATGGGTGGGGTGCGTAAAGAAACATAAAACGTACAGATTTATATAATTATATCAACCACTCAGCCCATCCTAAGGCTTCTACACAAAAGATATGAGCACATGCATCGACACTACTACCTCGAATGTATGCACATAATAAACAACCCCAAACCCCATTAATATTTTCATGTTTCAACAATTTTAGTTTATCAGTTCCTTAACTACCGAGAAACTAACAAAACCAAACCAGATCAGTCGTTCGTAAAACATATCCCTTCCAACCACAAATAAATTTAGGGAAACACAAGAAACAAAATACCATTTTCTTTTATCATCCAATAAATTCCATTGATTTTCCATATTTAATCAACTAAATTCCCCACAATACGTTAGTTAACTCTTACACTTTTATCATATGCACAACCCATCCTGTAGCCCTGATGCCAACCACCATAACCACAAACACATCGAAAACAATACCTGTACCACATCATCATCCCTTTGATACCTTTTACTGCAGCTCCACTACCATCACAACCATATCATACACACCAACCCACAACCAAGCCAACCGCAACCCCGCTGCTTACCCATTCCACAACACCCATGAAACACCCCCTCACATAATTAAACCCCAACCGGCACCCAAAAATTAATTCTTTCATTTAGTTTAACTAGGGTGATCATACAAGGGTTCCAGGTATTCATTAAATCATCCAACATTACATGATTGAACCAATTTCCACATTCCATGAATTCCATGCACAAAACAATCCAGAAAAATAGGTAAAATTTTAATTGCGCAGGAAAAGGCCCCCAACAACCGTGATTTTTAGTTGGCATAAGGCTATTCAATTCACAATATAATCAAAGGATAAGCATTGATGTAAATAAAACAACAATATCAAAAGAATTTCTGCAAACCCGCTATTTAGCTAGTCATTATCTTTATTTACTGTTCAATTTTATCTCATGAAACAAGAGGATACCCACCCTGCACGATGCACAACAGAGAGAGAGAGATGAAGGTAAGATCCCTACCTGAATAGGTTTTGATGTCCTTCTGTGAGAAAAACCACCACGAAAAGTCAATCAGACATCGCACACGAGAGTTCTGATGGGTATAAGATTTAATAATAATATTAAATATATTAATTCACAAGCGTTTCAGGTACCCTATCCGAAAACCGGAAAAAGACATCAAATATTGGACTCATAATTTCCGTCTCGAATTCAGGGTCGCACTGCCGCTAACGATTTGTAAAACTGAGGTCGCATGAAGGAGTAATGGACTAAACATGGTTTTCCCAAAAAAATTAATAATTACATTATTATATTATATTATTTAATTTAATCCCTTAAATTCTCACATTATCTCTCCAATCTCCATTTATATTCACGCACAAAGTATCCCTTTTTTTAGGTGGGTTACACATGGCACCTCTCTCTTATATTCATTTTTTTATAAATTTTATTTCCTTTCAACATGTTTCTCTCTCCAATATTCTTACTTTATTCAACAATTTTATCACGCCCCAACCAAAGTGGATCCTCCCCTTTTCTTCCATACCCATCACGCCCCATTTTAAACCTTTATCATTATTTTTAACACAATTATCATAAATAATAACATCCCTTATCTATTTTGATATCTCAAATCTCATTGCATTGAATTCAATGTTTACATCTCATTAAATCTTTATTGACGAATCTTTTAGAATTTAAGCCAACATTATTATTATAATTATTTAGTATAATAATAATAAGAAATCCCCAATTAAAATTTATTAACTCGTCACCAATTAATAATAATAATTGTTATTATTATTGAAGTTTTCCGTGTTGAACATGTCCAACCACCATTAAGTCAACTCCATGAAGCCTCCCATTACATGTCCATTACACATATAATTTATTATTTATTAAATTTATATAAATAAAAAAGAAACCATGCACCTCCCCTTATTGAATTAAATACATTAAATTTTATTTCTATTATTTCACAATGATTAAATTAAAAACATTTAATCTAATTAACACCAAAAATTTTCACACCACCATTTTAAATTATTACTATAAAAAATAATTATTATAACACGAATCGTGTTTGACCACATAAAATTTTACAAAGTAATGGACCAGAGAGGTCCGAGCCATTACATCAGATACCTCTCAAAACATTCTCATCCTCGAGAATTAAAAACCAACCCATAAAAAGGGGAAAGGTCCGAACAACCTCCCCTCAAGATACCTTTGAGGGCTCTTGTCATAACAGGAATCTGACCACTATCCTAATTATATGAGTCGGGGAATTCCTTCCCCCATGTTGAGATATTGTCCGATTTAGGCATCACTGACTCACCCACAGAGGTTTAATTGCATCCACATTAATACGTCTTGATTAGGGATCATGTCCTCCTCTCCCCACATGTTAGGACTCTTCACACACATTTAATGGATAGAGGGAAACAACTTAGCATTATAGACTCATGAAAAACATGGTCCATGCCCAAATAATGGGCGAGAATGAGTTTCAACAAAGGAGTGTGATGCTTCTGAATTTAAACAAAACATAAATGAGAGCAATTAAGTAAAACTGAAAATATATCTGTCGATCTCTGGCCTTGCTAGGGTTGTCGCTTCTATTGTGTGAAACAGTCCGCGTCCCACTCCTCTTACTCTCTATTGACGTCCAGGTGCCATAGTTGTATGGTAAACAAAGAATGCCTAATCCTAAGTAGCAAGGAAATTTTCTCAAGGTTTCATTTTATAATTTTATTTTGATTTCTTTCCCAGAACGCCCAAATAAAGTAAAACACAAATCATGATGATGCATGTACCTTTCCTAGGGTCTCTACCCTACAATCAATATAGTCTTACTTGGTCATTCGGTAAGCTCAGAGTCATTGCGTTGGATCACGCGGGGACCTAAAATCCCATGTCCTAGCCGGACTTCCCTCGCCTATGTCACACACCAAGATCATCCAACACTGTTGCCTTACAATCCCATGCAATCCTCACTATACCTAACTCTAGACACCATCCTATCTCTCAACCATCAGCTCTGATACCATTCTGTCACGACCCCCTCCCACGAAAGATGCCCCTTCTGAGTTGGCAATGGTGAAAGGGAGATATTGACCCCCAACTCCCACCTCTAGTAGGCCCTGGAGTGGAGAATAGCACCAAGGGTATGAGTTTTCATAAATATGGGAGGCATTACCCTTTTTATTATTTAAGATCGGGAAATAGGATGAGTGAACACCAAAAGAAAAAGGAACAAGTAAATGAAAATAAACCCAAAACCAAAACCAAACCCATATGCATGTTTTATACAATACTGAAACAAAAGTACACGTACAAGAAAAGCTCCAAAGTACGATACCAAAAAAAATGAAGCAAAAACTGCAACCAGAAAAACTCCAATGCCCAACTAGAAAGGTCTCGCACGGTCCCTAAAGTCCTCCCGAATACCAGAAAGTAAACGTTGGGTGAGAATAGGAGTATAATAAGTAGGAAAACCTAAAGCTCTTGTGCACAGGGGTGGAGACATCCTAATGCCCCGTGAGAAAACAGAAGGAACCAAAGCCTAGAAAGGAATCTATCCACCCAACCTTACAAGCCACACTCACCAAATATCGCAAGTCAATAGAGTAGTATAGTAATATTATCAAAGTATGGGTACCCCACACCACCTTCCCACTAAATAATGATCAAGCCCTCACGCCTAACAGTCTGATGATTTCAGCTCTTCCTGATCTAGTGCTGCAACTTGGCCATACGAAGCTTGAGCCAGTGCCGCAACCTGGCCATAGGAAGCTCATAGTATCCTGCCGACACTAAATCCTCAACCATCAAAGAACCCCACTGGCACTCAATCCTCAGCCATAACCACATATCATCTCGAAGATACCTGAGAACCACATCACATCTCATCTCGAAGACACTTGGGAACATATCACATCCGCATCCTGAAGACTCTTGGGAAACATCTGTCGTAACCTGCCCAAAGGATCTTGGGCTATAAAACCTGGAAGAGGGAGCACATGGAATAACAGTAACCAGCCATCCTTTAGATGTTTGAGAATCTTACGCCCCGTTCCACAGGTGTTTGGCACGTAGTGCTCAATATGGGTGGGGTGCGTAAAGAAACCTAAAACGTACAGATTTATATAAATATATCATCCACTCTGCCCATATTAAGGCTTCTACACAAAAGATCTGAGCACATGCCTCGAAAATGCTACCTCAAATGTATGCACACAATAAACAACCCCAAACCCCATTAAGCTTTTCAAGTTTCAGCAGTTTTAGGATATCAATTCCTTAACTACCAAGAAACTAACAACAACCAAACTAGACCAATCATTTGTAAAACATATCCCTGCCAACCAAAAATAAATTTAAGGAAACACAAGCAACAAAATACCATTTTCTTTTATCATCCAATAAATTCCATTGATTTTCCATATTTAATCAACTACCATGCCCCACAATTCATTAGTTAACTCTTCCACTTTTATTCATATGCACAACCCATCCCTGCAGCCCTGCTGCCAACGACCATAACCACAAACACATCAGAAACAATACCTGTACCACATCATCATCCCTTTGATACCTTTTACTGCAGCTCCACTGCCCATCACAACCATATCATACATGCCAACCCACAACCAATCCAACCATAGCCCCACTGCTCACCCGTTCCACAACAACCCATAAAACACCCCTTCACATAATTCAACCCCAACCATCACCCACAAATTCATTATTTCATTTAGTTTAACTGGGGTGATCATACAAGGGTTCTAGGTATTCATTAAATTATCCAACTTTACATGATTAACCAATTTCCACATTCCATGAAATTCCATCCATAAAAAAATCCAAAAAACAGGGAAACATTTAATTGTGCAAGAAAAGGCCCCCAATGACCGTGATTTTCAGTAGGTATAATCCTATTCAATTCACAACATAATAAAAGGACAAGCATTGATGGAAATAAAACAAAAATATCAATAGAATTTCCCCAAACCCGTTCTATAACCAGTCATTATCTTTATTTACTGGTTCAATCGTATCTCACGAAAACAAGAGGATACCCACCCTGCATGATGCACAAAAGATAGAGAGATGAAGGTAAGATACCTACCTGAACAGGTTTTGATGTCCTTCTACGAGAGAAACCACTACGAGGATTTCAATCACTCCTCCCGAAAAATATGTCCTCCTGTTGATACTGTGGCACAAACACACTAACAACCAAGAGAGACTCCATTAAGGTTTAATGTGTCACTTTTCCTAGCATGGAAAGGAGGAATAGAAAGAGGAGATCGAGGAAGGATTAAGAATAGGGTAGAATGTACCATTAAGATGACGTTCGTTGAAGAGCGTCGTTCCAATAAAATATCATCAATCTACTCAGTAGGAAACTATGAAGAGGAAGTCAAATAAGATGGAAGGAATGAGGTGCACGATGTTCACCTCATCCACACGATCCTGCAGCCACCGACAGATCGACAATCAGAGTCCGGATGAAGAAGATAGGAGGAAGGCTTCTGGGTCATCCGGGAGTGTCATCATGTGGAGAAGAAGAGGGGTCTATAAATAACATGTGACCCTCTCTTATATAGGAAACAAAAAGTTAAAATGGTATGTAGCGTGTATTAATGAATACACTATGTGACCGTACAACTATTACGTTGTTTGACTGGTCAACACATGACACTTCTTGCAGTTTCCATGCGTTTAATGATAATAATAACTGCAATTAATAAGAGGTGTTTTATTGACCCAAGACATGAGTAATAAAAAGTTATTCATCATTGGTCTTGAAATTACTGTCATAATTTTAGGTTTGCAACGTCACAGACGGTTTTCTATTCCAAAACCGTATTAGGGAGATACATTGGATACAAGATCCTGTAATAATAACAATATTATTATTATTGGGTGTTTATTGGACCTGAGCCAAAAACCATAATTTAATCTCCATCCTTAGACTTGAATTGATCGTATTAGTTAAAGTATCACATCTCCACTGATGAGAAATCAATCGAACATCGCATGCGAGAGTTATGACAGATCGAAGATTTCATAATAACATTAAATCTATTAATTCACGAGAGATTCGGGTACCCGATATGAAAACCCAAAAAATAAATCCAATATTGGACTCATAATTTTTGTCTCAAAGTTAGGGTAGCACTACTGCAGACGGTTTGTAAAACTGAGGTCACATGAAAGAGTTTTGGACTAAACATGGTTTTCCCAACAAAATTAATAATTACATTATTATATTATATTATTTAATTTAATCTCTTAAATTCCCACATTCACTCTCCAATATCCTTTGAGATTCACAAACAAATTACCCCATTTGTTTAGTTGGGTTACACATGGCGCCTCTCTCTTATATTCATTTTTCTATAAATTTTATTTCCTTTCAACATGTTTCTCTCTCCAATCATCTTCTTTTCTTCCACAATTTTATCATACCCCAACCAAAGTGGCACCTCCCCTTTTATTCCATACCCATCACACCCCATTTTAAACCTTTATCATTATTTTTTAACACAATTATCATTACTAATAACATCCCTTATCTGTTCTCATTTCTCAAATCTCATTGCATTGAATTCAAAGTTTAAATCTCTTTAAATATTTATTAACAGATCTTTCAGAATTTAAGCCAACATTATTATTATAATTATTTATTATAATAATAATAACAAATCCCTAATTAAAAATTATTAACTTGTCACCAATTATTATTATTAATAATTATTATTATTGATGTTTTCCACGTTGACCATGTCCGACCACCATGAAGTCAACGCCGAGAAGCCTCCCATTACATGTCCATTACACAGATAATTTATTATTTATTAAAATTTAAATAAATCAAAAAGAAACCATGCAACTCCCCTTATTGAATTAAATACATTCAATTTTTTTTCTTTTATTTCACAATGATTAAATTAAAAACATTTAATCTAATTAACACAAAAAAGCTTCACGCCACCATTATCAATTATTATTTTAAAAAATTATTATTATAACACGGATCGTGTTTAACAACATGAAATTTTACAAAGTAATGGACCAGAGAGGTCCGGGCCATTACAATATGTAACTTTTGTAGATATGTGTTTGGATAGTGAAATTTTATTATATATACCCTGATATTTTTCCATACATAGTACTTTATCACCTCTTTATGCTTAGCCTTTCTCCTCATTCCTTTTTTAGACGATAATGATACACCACTATATCATAACATAATCCTTAGTAAAAGATAATATAAATTGTATTACTTGATGTTTAGACATAAAATGTAGGATGTATTGTCTTACAGATTCAAAAACTCCATCATGTGTGGTCAGTTTGTTGGATATCCTTGAATTGAATCCAGAAAATAAATCTTTGGAGTATCCAAGTTCACGGCAATTAGCAGCCAATGTTTCCTAAAAAAACAAAAAGGAATAAGTAATAAAAGAAGTGAAAATATAATTTATATTCTTTAATCGTAGAGTTTTACCCCTGCATGGTTGGTATTTGGAAGAGTGTGTCATCTGTAATCTTGCTTTCAAATGTTTTCAGTAAGCTTTTCACTATTTCATCCTTTTTTGATGGCTCTAATTTTGTTAGATGTATTGATGTGTCATGAGGACTAACGAGTCTGAATTTTGTCTCATGGGGAAATTCCTTCAACAATTTTTCATATATACGTCTGTCAATAATATAAAATGAATTTAGTCATAATTTTCACATTATATAAGCTTTTAGAAAATCAATTCTTGAAAACATACCTCCTATATAAATTTACAACTGTGATGCCTAGCCAACCATTTCCAAGGATCTCATTTACATTTTCATCAGCAATGAAATCTTGAATTTCTTCTCTGTATATATTCTTTTCAAAATCCACTATATGACTACTACCAACTCTTAGCTTCGTATCCACATGAGTCTTCAACACTAGTAAATGTGGATAGAGAAAAGGTGGTGTTATTATGCTTTCAGTAGATCTTTGGGATCGGTTGGTTGATCCTTTAGATTCTTTTGAGACAACGTTTCTTGTCACCCCTTCCCTTTCTCTATCTATAATAAAATGTATTGGTTCAGACCCTTTTTTCATTAATTGTAAAAGGTTTAGCTTGAAAAAAAGGAAATAAATACCTCTTTGTACCCATGCACTCTTACAAGTTGTGATGACCATGAAATGAATTTTCTAATAGACATTTCAACCATATGAATATCATCTTCCTCAAGTAGAATAGGTATCTCTGCATTTGGCTCATAAGCTACAGTAATCATCACTTTTAGACAATCTTTCGGAAGTGGTCTATTATGGAGCTTCTCCTCTGGGATGTTGAACACTGTATCCCTCGCTACAAGGTGATAGGTGGGTGTTGACATATATAAATCACAGTCATTATAAACCCTATAGAATATCAGTACAGTAAAAGTATCAGTGTTTGTATGATTCACATTTCATGTAAACAATTATTAGAATATTTATTACCACAGGTAAGACAACTCTTTGAGGGAATGGATCACCTCAAAGCTGGTGGGGGTGGGGTGGGATCTTCATGTGCTGTTTGTTCCTAAGTTGTGTCTTCTCTTTGCTTCCCACCCGTAAAATTTGCTAGAAACTCTCCCTACCATTGAAATATTTCTTAAAGAGTTTCTAGTCTTTCGCTCATTTGTTTCAATTTTTCATCTCTATCATCCGATTTTTTTCCTCTCAAAATATACTCGGGGTGTCACCCCAAACCCCGCACCTCTGACATGACCATATTGTTCTGGCCGCTTCAAAGTCGACGATAATAGGTATGCACCCGCTACATGAGTAGCTGATTTCTATGACTATCAGATATAGGAAAATAACTAATTATTTTTATATAATAGAAATTTAAAATAAATCATTTTATCTTCATGTCATACTTACACATATTTCTCACACTTTTTGTGTACTAGCATCTCTTCCTTATTCACACGTACCTCCTTTCATAGAACATGATGTGGGATGTAAGTGGCTTTGGTTTTAGACTCATCAATATACATATAAATATAGAAAGATAATTATGATGTTGTTTCTTGGAACCTAACAATATTACTGTAAATTTAAAATACGTACCATTTTCTTTTCTAGTGAAACGTACCCCATCCTTTCTTTACAATAGGGGTATGTTGGTTTTGATGAATGTTCCTTATTTTCAGTACTGAGTTGCTGTTTCATAAATGAAATATTGACAATCAAAGTGATGAATACACGTATCCTCAAACAATGTATTATCAACCACAATTTACTTGAAACTTCTTATCCCCATGGCGGCCAATAAATGCATCCCATGCTTCTTGGGATATCAGGTGAGAATAGAAAAGGTATGGGTGCAGGTTTATTTTACCTTTGGAATATTTTAGGTGACATTTAGTTAAAATAGTGAGAAAACATCGATGAATCCTTCCTACAAGCCTTAATACATAATTCTTGTTTTAATCATCTACTATAAATGTACTCTGCAAGAGATTGAGAAGAGTAAGACACTGTTTAATTATTTTATTTACTAGTAAATTAAAGAAATAATATCATAATGTTACCATAATTTCTTCCCATATCACGGTCTTCAACCCGAACACAAGATGGTGCCATGAATCTATGTCAATCAACACGTGTTGCTGAGTGAAAATTCCAATGTAACTACTAAACATATCCTTATTAGGATTCACATGTTGGCCTCATGCTTTCCATCCAACATCGAATTTGATGCCTTTGTTTTTTTCCTTAGGAACTTTTGCTAACACCATCAAACTATGATAGACCTGTTTTTTCTATAATGTTGGTCCTTCATCCCCGAATATTCCATCGATATCAACATCATCTATATGTTTATATGAAATGGTAGAAAAAACATGTGCTGACGGTTGTTGGACCTCAACACTAGAAGCATCAACAGGTTCAAAAACTTGTTGTTGCTCTGCACTGTGAGCAGTCACAGCAGAAGCAACAACAACAGCAGTAACAACAGCTTGAGAGACTTGTTCAACCTCAAGGATAGAAGCACCAGAATGTGTAGAAGTCATTATATGCAAAAGTGGTTGAACAGTTAAATTATATTACATAAATTTAGTTATTATAAGATAATAATATGAGATAACAAGATCTATATTACAAACAATATATAACCTGTTTATTGAACTGTCTTTCTTTTTTCAATGGATGAAGGGATTTGACACCTCTATTGATTATCCAAATCCCTTCATTGTGGTCTACTCTAACATAAAAAACATCATCTACACTGGGGACACTACGAAATGATTGCAACATACCACTGAAAGGATCATACTCAACTGAATTTTCATCATACCCTTCAGTATTTTTGGATGATAATAGAACAATCAACCACTTTTGGTTTGCGGGATCTAGAACATAGAAAACTTGTATTGCTTGTGATTCCTTTATAAACTGTTCATCTTCATACCCTTATTTACTAAAATAAACTTTCATAAATCCCCATTCATCTATTTTAACACCACTATTGTTATCAACCCATTTGAATTAAAAAATCAGAAATTGGAGTGTCGTATAATCCAACTCCCATATTGGTTTGATAATGCCAAATTATGACATATTTTCATAAATTGGATTTCTTTCCTTACTACTAGAAACATGCCTCACTTCATACACAAGTGTAACTCCACTATTTTTCATGGTAATATCTTCATCATGTTCATCTATATAGAATGTATAACCATTAATTACACAACCATTGTAAGATAATACATACACACTTGGTCTGACGACTAGCCATCAATGTTTTTATGAAATTGAATTTGGATTTTTATCTAACTCCTTAAAAATATGGTCCTGAAACCATCCTATAAATTGGTGATTATGTGTATTTGGTATCCATTTTTCATCCCTTGATGAATTCAAATGCCTAAGAATTTCTTTGTGAGTTTCAACATATGGAGAAACCTCCCAACTGTTATGCAAAACATAAAGGTTGGCCTACTTCCGATCTGTAATACTGATTGTCACAACATCTCTTCCAGAAATTCCCTCACCCTCAATGCATCTAGTGTGACAAGATTTTGGGAGAACTATGATTTCCACATTAGATAGGTATTCGGTACAAAATTGAATGGCTTCCTCAACAATATATCACTTCACTATAAAACCCTCTAGATGAATTATATTTTTGACATAACCTTTCAAAATCTTCATATACCATTCAATTGGGTACATCCATCTATAGTGCACAGGACAAAAAATTCAAATCTCTCTCACCAAGTGAATCATCAAATGAACCATCATATCAAAGATTGTTGGTTGGAAGAACATTTCTAATTCAAAAAATATGATGGAAATTTCTTTTTCCATAGCTGTAAATTTCTCCGGGTCTAAAACTTTGCTAAATATAGCTTTTTGTTAAAGTATGATGAACATTCTTGGAAAAAATGAAACATAAAGCTATAGATACTAAATATTGAATCAAAACATAGATGTTAGATGATTTCAAACCTTTTAACCTAAAATAATTTATTGGAACAATGTTCTTGATATTTGATGAATACACCTCTGGAACCTTTACATCATTAAAGAAGCTTGAAAACTGATATCTCTCCTCCTTAGAAAGAGTGCAAATAGCTGGAGGAAGAAACATTCAATTTTCAACATTCACGGGAGCCAACTCTTCTTGTATTCCCATGTCAACCATGTCAAACCTTGCCTTAATTCCATCCTTTGTTTTGCTAGGGGCATTTAGCAATGTTCCGATAACACTGTCACATACATGTTTTTTCACATGCATCACATCAAGAAAATGTATGACGTCCAAAAAATTCCAGTATGGTAATTCAAAAACAACTGATCTCTTTTTCCAACTAATTTTCATAATGTTTTTCAAAAATGGTTTACCAAAAATAGTGTTCACATATTTTACTTTCTCAAACGGCTGATCACCTATTAGTGGAGACAGTGTTGTGCGTTGTTCTGAAATTCCATTGAATGATGTCATCCAAGATTAGTACTTATGCCGATTAAGTTGAAATCTACAATGTCCTAGAAACATAGATTTCAATGAATGTTTCCACCTAATTGATTCTGTATCTTCTTCGCACACGAGACACCCTTGAGTTCCTTTAATGCTATAGCCTGAAAAATTTCCAAAAGTAGGGAAATCATTTATCGTCCCATACAACATCGCTCTTAACATGAAGTATTCACTTTTATAAGCATCATACAACATAACACCTGAATCCCACAATAACATCAAATCCTCAATCAAAGGATCCAAATAATCATCAATATTGTTACCTGGTTGTTTTGGTCCTGATATAAGCAAAGATAACATGATGAATTTACACATCATGCATAACCAGGATGGCAAGTTATAATTTACCAACATAATAGGCCATGTACTGTGTGTTCTGGTTTGAAAACCAAAAGGATTCACTTCATCTTTAGATAATGCAAGACGAAGGTTTCTCGCCTCTTTTCCAAATTCAGGATACTCATGATCAATTTTCTTCCATTGAGGAGACATAGTCAGATGACATAATTTCCCATCTTTATTTCTTTTATCTGTATGCCATGACAATTGTCTTTTAGTTTATTTACTTCTATATTGACGCCTAAACCTTGGAATGATTGGAAATTACCATAAAACTTTTGTAGGAATTTATTCATCTTTATTGTATCGAGAAGCACCACACTTTGGGAATTCTGTAAGTGATTTGTTCTCCTTGAGAAACAATATACAGTATTTTAGGAAGGCATGTATTCTTTCAGAAATCATACTGATCGAGCATAGCATTCGTTTAGCTTCATATGTCCTGCTTGGGAGCTCATTATCTTCTAGGAGCATGTCATTAAAGGGAGCAAGTAGTTGCGTAAAACTGACATCACTCCATCTGTTCCCTTCTTTCCATCTATACAACTTCAGTACAGCTGCCAATGCTATATATTTATTGCAACCAATATACAATGGCGTCTTTGTACAACTCTTTATCTTCTCAAACAATTATGGGCAATCACAGAGTTCATCTTAAATTGTCCTTGTCATATACTCAATATGACCTTCATTATAATTGACATCTATAATCACATCCTCCATATGGTCTTCTTCATTATCCATATTTTTATTCATATATGATGATCCATAAAACACAGTTTTATCCCAGCTAGTAGCAACATTTTCTTTTTCTCTGTGTTTATTCCAACATATATAATTCCGATCTATTCCATGACATATCAAATGTTCTTCTAACTCCTCTGGAGTAATAAGTCTAGAATAAAAACAACATAAACATGGTCAAAGTATTTGAGAAGGATCTTTTGTGCGATCCTTTGCAAACTTGATGAACTTTTTCACTCCTTTATCATACTCTATTGTCAAATGATTATCATCTCTCCCATATTTATTCATCTCCATCCTATTTGAATCTAAAATATTAGTATTTATGGTTCAAATACATAAAACAAGACTTCCAAATACACGAATAATCAATAATGATACAACTACCACTCCTAGGTCTCTGCCCTATATTCAATATCATCATGCCTAATATTATTGGTAAGCTCAAGTTACTTACTTTAAATCATAGGGGGGATAATCACTTGTGTCATATATGGTCTCCCAAGTTATTCCATATGAAAATTTTGACAAATATTATTTACCTATCATCCCATTTAATCCTCATGAGTGTCTAATTCCAAACTCCATCCTAACTCTCAACTAAAGCTCTGATACCACACTATCATAACTCACCACCACTAGGAACTGCTCATAAAATGGAAGTGAAAATAAGAGTAATTAAAGAATCCTACCTCTAATAGTACATAGGTTGGAGTCTAGCATTGATGGTATAAAATAAAGAAATGGGAGGTGTTTCCCTCATAAATCCCAAGAACATAGATAAACCTCCAATCTACTCCATATAATATAAAATAAAACCCAATCCATAATTCATGTGAATTTTATACATAAAATAGGTATCTAAAATAAAATATCAAAGTACCCATATGGATTTCAATCAGGTTACTAGACTCTAGTGGTGGTGTGTAAGAAATAATAAGAAAACATAATAAGTATATAGTCACACATAAATTTTTCCTAAGGGTTTACACCAAACTAACACTGAAAACACCCACGTCAACCATTGCCTTGTTACTACCAACCTCTAATAACCACTTTCATTATAATGACATAAATAATCCCCAAAAAATCACATAAGAATCCATATCAACATTACCAACTTATCATTTCATTTAACATTATAATTTCTTGGATTTTTATTACTATATGCATTTCAATTGCTAACAATTTTAATGTAAAAACAATCATTAAATCACTACCCACTATAATGAATTCATTAATCATTAATAAAAATTATTATATCTTTAACCATTTATTAAACATAATTATTCCAATCATTATCATTAATCATTTAACTAACCAGCATTTATCATTTCCAACCCATCACCCATTACTATTTTCATTTATTTCAACCATATTCCATGCCAAAAGGAAATTATAACGCCACCCAATAACAACTAAATTTTCATGATATAAAATACCACTAATCACATTCTAAAATCCATAAAACTAATTATTTTCTACCTAAATAGCCATATCATTACTCTCATAACCACACAATAATCCACCCATCACTACCGTATTAATTACCACACCACATGGTCCCAACCACATCAATCAATCATCACCCTTATAATCATAGTGATGAATAACCCATACATAGTTGCATGAAAGGGAAAAAATATAAAAAAATCACACTAAAAACTCCCCCTTAAACATTATTTCATATTAAATTAGAATTTATAGTTTAAATATAACACTTTAATTACATATTTCTATAAAACCAATTCATTTCCTACCTTAAGTGACTAGAAAATTATTAAAGGTGATTATAACATATTATTAGTAGTAAGAAATTTCTTTCACAACATCAAGAATAAATCACTTAGAAACAACACCAATAAATCCATAAATACATAAGAAATATTATGGAACTTCATAAATCAGATGCAAAACTCCCTCTTCACTTTAATTTCCTTTAGTGTAATTCATTATAGTATTTAGGTTAATCAGTACTATCCATCCAATGGAAACAAAATAACATGATAATTCCAAAATTTATACATAATAAAGAAGGAGAAATTTCATGTCCCCAACCTCAACTAAAGATTTAACAAATATTTCATAAGAATAAGAAGAATACTCAAATAAAACATGGCTTAACACATGAGCATAATCTAAAAGGACTATATATGACCATTAACCATTAAAACCATAACAAAGAAACACAAAAACCGAATCAGCATTATTGTGACATCCTTTCTAAGAAGAAAGTACAAGAAGATAATCAAGAAGAATAGAAAATAAATTCACCTTAGAATTTAAAGAGGCTGATCTCTTAAAATTTTTGAAGAAAACCAATCAAAGGGTGGCTAAAGATGTCAAAATATACATTAATAATAACCTAAGGTTATAGGAATGTTTTTTAAATAGTAAATAATTTGATACAGGGCCTAAATTTATAAACATTCTATAAAATTAAAGGATAATGATGTGAAAAAGGTAACCATTTTAATATAAAAATATAATCCAAAAACCATGCCATGTTATCCCTTGAATCTATAGGGTCAAAACACATTAAAATTGATATCAATATAATAAGGTCCATGAAACAAACAAGTCAACCATGTCATGGAACACAAACTATCTAGGATCTGAGTGTGATCCTCAGCCTCCTCCCTCTAACTCAAAATAACCTTAAACCAAACCACGATTCAATAGAAGGTAGTATAGTGAAACAGAACTCAAATAGACACAACATATAAAATTACCACCCAAGTTTCCATATCGTAGAAAGAAGAATCATTATATAATACCCTTTATGGAAGATTAACCAAAAGGCTCATGTAATATAAACATAAAACAACTTAAGAATTAGGGTTTTGGGGGAAAATGATCCACATAAACGGTTAGAGGGGGAGGATAAGAAGTAGGGCTAGTGGAGGAGGTCTGACAATGAGAAGATTAGGGGGGAGGGGAGTTGTCATAGGGGTACAATACAACAAGATCTTGAGGGTACAATAAACAGAGGATACTGTGCGCCTGATTTTATAAAACATGGGACTATAGTTTTATCATCACTAAAAAAATGAGTATAAAGGATACCAGTATCAGAGATAAAATTTTAGCGCTGATAAAGGGACACTTTATCAGTTCTAAAAAAGTGCTGATAAAGGGTACCCTTTATGAGCTCTAAAATTTTATCACTGATAGATGGATTCCATATCATCACTTTTCTAGTGCTGATAAAAGGATTCTTTATTAGTGCTATAAAAGAGCTGATAAAGAATCCCTCTATCAGATCTAAAATTTTAGCGCAGATACAGGGTTCCTTTTTCAATTCTTTTTTCTTAGCGTTCATAAAAGGTGGCACTTCCCTTGCCCGTTTTTGTAGTAGTGAGACATTGTTTCCCTATGATTTGAGGATGTTCATATACCCTTTTCTCTATGTGTGGATCTTTATTATAGATATTATGGTTTTTACTCGTAAGTTTTATGTCTCCACCTATAACTTAGATATGATGTGATCATTTGAGGATGGATGACTAAGGGGTTTACGAAGACAATCCAATCCTTAGGTGACAGATGTTTGGTCGGAGTCTAAGACTCACATTTCCATATTTTTTGGAATATTTGTAACTAAATGATGATTATTACATTAAGATACATATATTTCATAGATATCCATTAGTGGATGGTGTTTTTCTCAAAATAAAAATGGGATTCCTCTATCATGTGTAGATTTTGAGACCATGTTTAGGATGGGTATTTATCTAAAGATGTTGGACCCTCCACACGGTAACATGTCCCTGTCTGAGTATGCATCAAGGACTGTATACCTCATGAGGTGTTCCTTATACATGTTTTGAGGTAAAATTATTTGAGATCAATGGTTTGGGTAGAGACTCTAGTGTATGAGTTATCAAGTTGTGGTAGTGTTATCATATAACAACACATATGCTAGAGACCCCTTGAGATAGTATTAAAAGATTGATGATTCTTGGGGATGGTTTACCCTAGATGTAGGAACATGTTAGTATTATTTATAGGATTATGGCCAGAGTGGTTCCAAGGATAGATATCCACATTGAAGATAGTGATTAAGTCAGGAAATAATCTTGTTAAAGTCAATGTCCCGGTAGAAAGTAGTTTTAGTAGGAAATCCAGTGGTGTGAGAGTAGTCAAAGATGAATGATTCATTGATCCCCTCCCACAAAAACTGGATTTGGATGAATCCTATATAACATATAATATATATATTAATATATTTTGTATTATGTTTATGATGGATGGTTATGATTGATTTTTAATGGATGAATATTAGAGTAGGACTCATGTCCTCTTTTCATAGATCCTCATTATGGACACTGCATACAAAATTTATTGTTTCTGTATGAAAAATTCAGAAGTTGAAGATTGAAGTGGAACACCTAGACAAAACCTTATTATCTGGATAGTTTATACTAATAGTGATAATCTTTCAATCACACGATTCGAGGAAGTGATATCATCTTATTTAGGTATTGGGTTTGAAAGTTGCAGTTTAGTCAACTTTTTAATTATGAACTAAATTAGATCATAGAGGCCTGTAAGTTCCTTAATGAGACATGGTCACAAAATTTTTTAGTGAGGATTATCTCTATATGGGTGTGTTGAATGACCCAAACCTCTTGAAGATGAAGTTAGATACCCATTAGATGGAATGTATGGCTTTATGAGCAGTTCACATGGATGATAAATTCACTTATAGTGAATGTGAACGAATACATGAATTATTCCAAAGGGTGGACCATGGTTTTACCTCTGAAAGAGACCTACGTATGCATTAAATTTCATTCGTTAGATAGATTTTTAGTGTTTTTAAGTGAATTAATGAGTATCATTGTGGTCTCTACGAGTCATGTAGACCAAAACCTTCTAGGTGTTGGTTAGTAGAGGAGCCTATTAGGCACTCATGAAATATTTTATTATATCAAAATAATATTTAGAGCTATACAGTAAATTATATGAGTATGGGATCAGGATACATGGGATATACTTGATCTTAATGGAGCTGATGTTATGGTGGATGGTGAAATATTAGTAGTATAGCAGTGGCATAGTGGTTGATGCTTCTGGTGGAGGAATTTATGTCTGGATGATGGAGGAGTGCATGAATATATATATTTGGAATAATAAATATTTCATTAAGAGAGATATAGATATTTGTATCATCTTTTATTGATGATGATGGCCCGATACCCTTCCCTTGTATGAGACAAGACCATGATGGTGGTGTCCACTAAGTGGTCTTATGTGACCGAATGTTCTCAAGAGATAGACTAAAAGGTTTTTACTAAAGGTGGGGAGAACATAACCCACTCTTATAGGTCATTATTTTTCTTCTCTTGGTGTTCATATTAAATACTAGGATGAACATCCTGATCTGATATTGCCCTAGTATATTATGACCCACTTTGAGGTATGTCTAATATACCTCTGTGGGTATACCCATCACATGGAAACCCTTTATATATAATGGAGGATGAGGTTTTCTTAAAATTTTGTGAATTTTGGTCTCATGAAAAGTGTTCTCTTGAGGTCTATAACTAATTGATAAGGGTTATATAAATGATCATGACTTTTTTACGTTGCATTATGTCATATTGGGCCACCCGATGGGTAGTGGTGTGTTGTTGATTAGTTTGATGAGGCTTCTATTTTTCTTGATGTGATCATTGATATATTTCATCAAATAATGATTAAAACAAAACTATTCTATCTTCGATAGTTGGTGTGAGTCGGTTAGAGATTGATATGTGGGTGTAGGAGTCTCAGGAATGTTTGTGAAAGAGTTGTGATCAAAGAGTCTGAAAACAATGGTGCCCATGAATGACTTATGGGTTATGATAAAGGAGTTGGAATTGGCCCATAGTAACATGATTCATTGTATATATTTAATTGTTCATGTAGAATTTTGGTGGATAAATCAGTGGTGGAGTGTAGCATATACGATTTTCTCTCATGCGATAACCATCTAAAACATTATTTAAAGGTTGAGAGAGAAATTATTAGACCAGTGGTAACCTTGTAAATGAACCTCTATAAGATGAATGTTAGTTGTTTTTTGATTCGTTTTAACCCATGTGGTAGGATAAACTTTTTAGGATAAGTTTTAGGTGATAGATATTGGAAAGTCTCGCATGGAGCGGACACATGTTTCTATTGATATCATGCCCAGAGATAAGATGGATACAATGTCCTACGTAATAAAATAAGATGTTCTGTTGTTGGGTGGTGGTATAAAAAGTTCTCTTATATCTAGGACCTCCAAATAAAAAGAAAGTTCATGTGAAGGTGGGTTTTTGTTCATATAAGATTGTTTTTTAGAGTCATATTTAACAATCCCTAGTTGATTCCATTTTAAGGATGAAAATTATTTAAGTTTAGGATGATGTAGTGACTGAGGTTTTTCTTGATCAAGAATTATATAAATTTTGAGTTAAGAGATTCTAATTACATCATCAAATGTAAAATGGTAAATTTTACCCATCAAATGACCTCAAATATGTTTTTCCCTGATGGTTCCATTGAACCTGGGTTGTGGTGTTTACCCTCAAGAAAAATCGACATGGATTTCTGGGTGATGTAGATTCTTGAAAATGATATATTATATATAATATATCATTTTTATCCAACAAACATATATTCATGAGAATTATGTTTTCCCTATTTAACTAAGCATTAGAAAGAAAATCCAAAGGTGTTATTGCATTCAGAGTGGAGGCCTTACCCTAGGGGTGGTATAAATGTCAATCACATTGGAGTTATTGAGGCTTGGCTATAATATATGGATTTATTAATTAATTAACATTTATTAACAATTAAGTTATTTTTACATATTTTAAACCCTTATACTTGTTTAAATCATCTAATTAAGAAATATTTTCTCTAAATCCTATGGTTATCACATAAACACTAGAATTTTAGGGTGTCAACTGGGAGGATGAGATCATTAAAGAACTAGAAACCATAGATCACTTTCTACATCATATCGAATTAATGAAATGAAGGAATGGTTACTCTTCATCAAGGTAGGGATTTTATATTTTTTATGTTACTATATTCTTAGTGGATTCATGTTTGGTTTATCTTATTTAACCTTTGGTCTTACATTTTCAATTCATATTCTTGAACATCCAATTCTCTATGATGAATTCTTCCAAGGGATGAATGTTTTCCTAATTTTTATTATTCTTGATCTTTCAGGATGATCAATCAAAAAAAGAGATATAATAATCTTTGGAATAATATCTAGTAATAGTAACCTGATTTATTAGTCGTTCCAGGAATGTCATGATGAGACAAAAAAGCCACAGACCATTTTGAATGGTTGTGAAAGTGGCCAGATAACTAGTTATAGAAATCTCTTCTCCCTCATCATCTCTCATGGGATTGAGTCGAGACAATGAAATGATGGTTCAAAGTGGTAGTGTAACATATTGGTAATGATAGGTAACCCAACATAGGAGATGTTTGGTGATGGTGGTTTGAGGTATCATGGCGGGTGTGATAGGGTACAATGGTATATGACTGTTGAGGTTCCAACGACTTAGACGTAGGCTTGGGTGGTGGTGAAAAAGGAGGTGGTGACATGATTCTGAATTTGAGTGTTTCTATGAGATATAGAAATAGTGAATGAAAATTAAGAAAGTGATAAATACTTGTAGTTATGGGGTGGTGTACATTCTCATTAGAGGTGGCATGATTGGGATGATATCCAAGTGCAGGAAGTAGTTGTGACCAAAAAAATGGTGGTAGAAGGATGTTAAAGAGATAATAGGAGGGGTACATGGATACAAAATTATTTTTGAGTGTAGTATTTAGGGATTTATAGTTTTCCTTTCTATCCATTAGAAATCCTTGATATTGAACAACAAACTATCTACCACATGGAAGGTAGAAAGGCTAGGCTAGTTTGGCCTGTTAAGCCTACCCAACACAAACCATCTTGGATTGGATCCACTTGGCCCAACCTGTAGGGGAGGTTACTCACATGCTCTGTGACAAGATGGGTATACCCAACCACTCTCAAAGAATTCCACATGGCACACTGACAGGACACCACATGGCCCACACTTTCTTATGAGGTGTTTTTCATTATTTTATTACCAATTGTATGTTTATGAAAAATAAATTTTCTATCTTGATTATTTGTTAGTGTAAATGGAAATAAATTATTCTATTTAGTCATATGAGGAAATTTGTGTGGTGATATAGGCATATTTTGAAGTTGGCTCCATAGGGATGCCAACAAGGCTCAAGAATGAAGATCAGAGAATTCTTATCTTATAGGTAGTGTCATTGTATCACTTATTTACCTAGAATGTGTGATAGTTTATCCATGGTTTGATTTCATGATATGGTTGGTATTACCCTTGTATACCCATGATGAGATATCTTCTATCCATGGGTAATTTTATCAGCATGGTTAGTATCCCCCACTTACTCAGTGAGTATGATCCTCTATTTGTGGAGTCAGTATTCCCTCCATTTAAGAGCATTATCAAGGAAAACAATTCATTTCTAGGGATGGTTATATATTTATTTAAGGGTATTACAATTATTTATGGGTCCCCCAATATATATTTAGTGAGATTATATGGTTTTCTCATGCCTAGTGGGTAATGATAGAAGGGGTCAATACTTCTTTAACTAACACCTATTCTTGGTAAAGGTACAGGTTCCCCATGGGTTTATAGAACACTAGAATGATATCACTAGTTTCAATTGACTAGGTGTGGTACCCCCATGAATGAAATTAATACCTCGACAAGGTGAAGGTCCTATAATATGGTTTCTAGTATCTTTGTAAGAGTTATATAGGTTGATAATTTTAAGTGATTTAAGGCCCATGACTCCTTAGAAACCCATTTCTTTCCTTCGAGATGAAATGTATGACTGGTTAGTGACTTTATGATTTTGGTACATTTTATTACTCCACGAATCCTCACTTTATCATGATATTTAAACCTTCATGGTCTGGTTCTAGAATGGTTGTGACTTTAATATGTCCCTATGAATTCTTATTAAAGAGCATATTTTGATTTTCATTTCTTGTATTCCTCATAGTTTCTCTCTCATATCTGGGGATTTGATATGATGATTTTTTTTCTTCAAGGTTTTATAATATCATACTAATTAATTTTATACTTACCCCTGTATGGGATTTGTTCCCACACATGTTTTACTTTTAATACGACCCACAACTCAGAAGTGGTCTTGGTGGATGTAGAACTACTATGGCTTGTTTGGAAATGATTCCTTGTGGTGATTATGATGGCTGTGGAGTTGGAGATGCTTAGTAGAGTCATTAAGTGATATTTATAGGTGATATTCATTTTTAGATCTAACTTTATATGAGGATAACTTCATCTAAGATCTTTATATTGGATTTCCTTTTGGGCTGTTTGGTGTTTATTCTCCCCCATGAATGGGCTTTTCCCTTACCCACATTGTGTCTATGAATATGAAACATGGTTCATAGGTGGTCTTGGTGGGTGTGGATCTATCGTGTCTTGTTAAAAGCTGATTCTTGGTGGTGACTATGGTGGGTTTGGTATTTGAAATTATTAGTAGTGTTAGAAGGGTGATAGTGGTAGGTGACATTCATTTTTCGAGCTAGATTTCTATGAGGATGACTTATTCTTATCTCTTTATATTGGATTCCCTTTTTTATCATTTGGTGTGTATATTACCCTTTTTTAATTATGGATTACGTAATGGTTTTTCATTTTGTATATTAGCATTTGTTACATGTGTTATATACATTATAGTTCATTTTATTTATCCTTTTCTACTTTATTTTATCCTATATGGAGGTGTGTATTATTTATAGCTGCATTAGGATAATTTCTTCCATTATGTGAAATATAATGACTTGGTGATAGTCACCAACTCCTAGCCTATTAGCGGAAGTCTTCGAGTGTTAAAATTGATTTATCACTATCCAGGTGGGGTCTCAATGGGTCAAGTCATCTCATTTCTTATGTTTCACCAGCAGTTAAATGATGCAAAAAATATCTCTTCCCTCATACATTTTAAGTATACACCATGAAGGTGGAATCTAAATTTCACAACACTTCCCTCTTACATAATTAAAAAACCATCCCATTGGTCTTACAATAACAACCAACATTTGATTTTGGTTAGTTAAAGGGAGTGGACATAACATTGGATTCTCATATTTTTAATTTTATAATGGTATCAAATTCAATTCACTACCATTTTTATGTTCTTTAGAACTATAACTCATGATTCCCCGGGATAGTGATGAAGATGAAGATTAAGTGACCACCACCAAAGAGAATATAATGGGGGAATTTAAATATGAATAAGTTTTAGGGGCCTTTCAAGATGAAATATACCTAAATAGTAACAATATTTGGGGATCATGAAAATTTAAATTATTTAAATTATTTATATTTATCAAATAGAATTGTTAACTAATTTTCCTCAAGATTTTCATATATAATTAGTTCTTTTGAAAAAAAATAATAGAAGTTAACAAATAATCCACCCAAGAGGTGGTGATTAAATAAGAGGAATAGTTTGAGAAAACTATAGTGATACGACTGTCTCTTCTACAATAATTAGAACATCTACTAGTGAGAATATTTTTTTTCATTGGATTGGATTTAAATAATTTTGAAGTTTGAGATTATAAATGATCATTGAATATTTTTTTTTGTTTTTATATGGAATTTAAATTGTGTTATAAGGATTGAAATTACTGTCTAATCCATGAATTGACTATCAAATTATTTTTATTCCTAAAAAAAGAGACATTTTAAGCCCATTTTTTCATATTTTTCCTTACAATTGCTTTCTTGAGAGTCTCAGGTCCTGAGTGAAAGTATAACTTTACATGATTCATGTCTGAATCTATAAGATTTAAGTGTTATATATATGATAGGGGTTGTTGTTTAATTAAAAAATACTTTTTAGATTCCACTTTTATAAGACCTTTACATTTGAACCCTTTAAGAATTAGAGACCATGAACTACTTATTAGGTAATCCATATTATAAGATGATTTAGTCCCTACCTACCCATAATTTATTAAATTTTAGGTTATATTTTTATTAGCGTGTAGGGGAGTGAGTATGATATTGATTATTATAGGGAATAATCTCATTGTATTGGGTTGATTAAGGGAGCCTTAAAATCACTTGGGTAGTGTACACAACTAAAATCAGTCATTTTAATTCTCATTTACCTCATTTTCTCGAAGAAAAAAATGTGAAAAAGATTATGTACATAAAAAATATAATAAAAGGAAAAAATTAAAACAAATTATTTAAAATATGATGCTATTCATAGTTTTTCACTCTTTATTTATGATTCTTGAAAAAATAAAAAAGGAATAAATTTTGGGAGTGATATATTTTGTGACAGGATGAGAAATATACCTTCATTTATTTAATTTCTATAATATAACATGTTTCTGCATATGATATTGAAAACACTTAATTATTACTTAATAATTTTTACATTTGAAACCCAATATCACTAGAACCTTAGAAAAAATTATTGATACTCTTATTTTGTAGTATACTTTTCTCTATCGGTAGAGAAGCTAGGATATTGAAAATTATATGTTTGATCACACATACATTGTGAATGAGAAAAGATCCATTTTAAATGTTCCTAGAGAAAAGAAGGAAAATATTACTATATAGATAAGTTATGTAGTAGCCGGGATTTAATTATAAAGTCAAAAACCTAAGAGAGATGAATTAGGGTAGTGGTCTAAACTTATAAATGAGGCATGATAAATTTTTAATAATGAATGAATGAATGAATGAATGAATTTATATTTTCTGTTATGTGTGTTTATTTCATGGTAGTATGATATTTTTTATTTAATTATTTTAAATTTTCCATGAGTGCAATGTTTAAATGTGGGGGAATTTTCATATAAAATATATTCATTATTTTTTATATATAATTGAATGATTTAATTCCAAATATTATCACATTTTAATAGAAATAAGTAATTTTTTGATACTTTGAAAATAATTTGGATTTAATATTAAAATTTCATAAATGTTTATTTTTATATGATTTATTTATTTATGTAATTTTTAGAATAAATATTACATTTATTTATGGTAGTTTTATGATATTTCAGGTGGAAATGTGTTGGTCATGTGTTGGAAGTAAATTTGGCTAGGATTCTTGGGATTTAAATTTAAAGGTTAAACCCTTAAATATGATCCAAATAATGCATAAGAATTCACAACTAGGACATGTAATGGTTAAATGAAGAATTGGAGTGGATTTAATTTAAAGGAATACATAATGGTTGATGTTGAGCCACATATAATGGTTACCCTGTATATACAGTGATACTTTATGGTTCTTCATTTTACTCTAAAGGGATTCCCCTATGATGCATAAAGGTAAATTACTTTTCCACTAGAAGAGAAGAGTACCCTATTTTCTAATGATACATATGATTAAATGACTATCACCAAAGAGAAGAGCCCATAGAAAAAATGAGTCTCAAGGTATATGAATTTGTTATAGGTGATGAAATACTGGAATGTAAGAGTTATTTAATGATACAAGGAGATACATAACCGTTATTTCCTTTTCAAAATTATAATAACTTCAAGTCATGTTATAATTAAAAAAATTTAGTCACTCAAAATAATTTTGGCTATCAGGATCATCTCAAAGCTACTTAGAATGAATCTAGAGATATTTAACCATAAGTATGGTTTCAAATATTATTTTTAACATGATAATTTATTCGAAATAGAATATAGAAAGATGATATATCATGGGGAGATTTAATATAATAATAAAATTTGGGTTCCACATGGAGGAATCAATTAGTAGCATTCTATATGTGTGAAAGACATCCACATGAACATCAAATCCTGATGAAGCTAATGTTTCCCATTTAAAATCTCATCCACTCCATTGTGACAGTGTTTAGGCATTGTATTATTATAGTTTAGGGTTTTCTACTTATTTAATAATTTGGGTTTTCACTTTAATAAATGGAAATGTTTCTCTTTCTTTCTACCATTTTATTTTTATTTTATTCCACTATATCTCTCTAGTACTCATGATGGTTTGTAGCTTACCTAAGACTTGGCATTATAAAAGTTTCTATTAGTGTTCTCAAATCGAAAATCTATATTTCTGGATTTTTAGTTTATATATATTTATATAATGGATTAAATTTTGGTCGATAGAAGAAAATATATATGATGGATCTGGGTCCTAGAAGGTATTCGACTCATGAGTTAGGGAGGATGCTTGATTTGGTGTACTGAAGATATCAACTAGGAATGCTAAGTACCAAAATAAAAGTAGGGGATAATAGTTTATACCTTATTGGCTGAGATATAAAATATAATTTAGACAATGAAAATAGATAATGAAGGAACCTGAGTATCGAACCTTTGGACTGAAAACTTTTACACTAACACTTTTTGTACTTTCTACTTAAATTAATTAATATTAATTAATTTTATACCACACAAAAAATCCCCCGATTTTTATGATTTCAATTATTAAAAACGCTAAATATATATTAATAAGTTATTAAAGTGTTGATTAGTCTATAAATCAATATAATAGAGATGGCCCTCATTGGCCTCTATGCTGCATTGGGAAAATATAAATATTATTTTTTACTACCCTATGGTAGGTGTGTCAAGGAGGGGGATTATTTATTTAAAACTAAATTATTCACACCTGTAATTAGTGAATGGGTTGAAAATTCATTGATAAATTAGTGTATTATTTTTTATTGTATTATTGAATTTTTTTCTCAGATAATGAAATAAGCTATGTACCCCTACAAAAAGTAATTTTTTTTATGATTTGAAACTTTTTACTCCATTTAACTCTTTTATTCATCCCATAAGAAAATTAACTCACATTTTTATCTCTAAATCCAATAAACACAAGAATATTTTAATATATATTCTAATTACATATCCATTTATAAAATTAATTTAAGAATAAATTTATATTCTTCAAATATAATTTGATTAGGTAACTAATAATTAACACTACTAAAAAATTGGTCTATACCTACATGCATATACTAATGGTTTTTGTAAACAGTAGTGTATGGTGTTTATACAAATTTTTTTAACAAACCATTGGTATATGTGTCACCTATACCAATAATTTTGTAGAATCATTGGAATAGGTCCCCAAAAGGCACTTATACCAATGGTTTTCCAAAATTGTTTGTATAGATCAATTAATTTATAAGACGTATAGAAATGTTTTTTCCAAACCATTTGTATAAATTCATTAATTTTATAGACGTATACTAATTATTTTTGATAAATTTTGTTTTATATATCATTTGGGTACCTATACCAATGGTTTTCCAAAATCATTAGTATATGTTATAGAAATTAATGGAGTTATACCAACCATTTTGGGTAACCATTGGTATAGTTCTATACCAATGGTTTTCCAAAACCATTGGCATAGGTAAGACCATTTATTTTTTATATTTATATATAACAGAATAAAATTATTAAAAATTTATAATTATATATATATATATCTAATTATATACATAAAAGTGGTCATAGGTTAGTGGTAAAAACGTTCTGTTCTAAGACAGAAATCCAAAGTTCAAAACTCTATGCCATTTTGTCATAGAACCTATACTAACGATTTAAAAAATCATTGGTATAAGTATTCCTTATGAAATTACCTATACCAATGGTTTTGGAACCATTGGTATAGACCACATATACCAATAGTTTTCCCAAAACCATTATTATTGGTCTATCATCAAAGAAAAATAGGCAATGACCCTCCAAACCAATGGTATAGGCTATACCAATGGTTTGGGGGCCTATATAAATGGATCCAACTATTTCTATAAGTTCTTTTCTAGTAGTGTAATATAATAAAATAACATGGACTAATTAAGGTGTTTTCAAATCCAATATTCATTGAAGTCCTCAAACTACATAAAAAATCTTCCAAAGATAAACCAAATATTAAATTAAAATAACCAATTAATAAAAAAATTAAGTCCCTTCCAAATTATACACCCTCTATATTTCTTTTAACTCACAAAACTAAAAAAAATTATTCCCAAAATGGATGGGTTTTATAAATTATACACCATTAATATTTTTAACCTTTACAATAAACTTAAAAAATGGCTACCCAATCATTCCAAACATTTCTAATAATATTTATTTCATAAAACTAAGTCTTTCTATATTTTCATGTAAATATTTAAACATGAAATTCCAACTTAACAACTTGATTCTATCTCATCAAGAACAAATCCTATATTTGGTTTTTATGAAATTTCAATCCATACATTTCTCCTCTTATAGAATCTTTGAGATGATACAAAATTAATTACCATACCTATGATTACAAATATCAAGATCTTAAATTAATTATAGGTATTCTCAGTAACATAATAATTTTCCTAATTAATCACATAGTTAAAACTATGATTTATTTCTCCCAATTACTTTAGGGATTTGCATTTTGATCAATGTTGTTTCTCAGGGCCTTTGACCCCTTCTTTTCCCTCTCCATTTTTTACTTGCTGGTTATTTGTTTTATATTTAAATAATGTTTTAATATCACTAAAAATTTGGATTAATCTCAACCTATGAGTAATTAGGAACCTATTTTTTGTTTTTATAGCACTCTGAGTGGTGTCATAGCTCAGAACTAGTTCTTCCTTGCTGGTTTTCAACAAGAGCAATGTCTTACCAATTATCCTTTAATAAGAGATCAAAATATTTCTATTAGTAGGTATACAATTTTTATTGAAGAGTGCTTGGGAGTTTTAATTATGTTATTTTCCAGTTTCCTAATATTTAATCTTTGTAGGATCTCATCCATGAATCTTGAAAATGGATATATGTTATGGGTATAACTTATACTAAGGTTCACACAAATGTATTTTTAGGAACTTTTAAAATATAATGAAATATTTAGCCGTCAATTTCATCATTTTTTATAATAGATATATTTTTTAATACAAAACATTTGAAAATTTCTTTTTTAGAGAATTTGATCATCACCAGTTTATGGTTTGTGTACCAATTTTGAAAGAGTAGAAATATAAAAAACCAAATTTGGATCTAAGAAAAAAATATTTCTAATATGATATTTTTTGATGAATTATTGTTTATATTTTTATCTTGGTGATTTTTAACACCCTTCAATTTAGATTATGACCATAAGATCCATAGTGTAATAAATTTCATTTTGTTTTATTTTCAATCAAAGTTCATTTTTTTTCAGATCATCTCCTTACCATATCCTATATTTTTTATTTTTTATTTATCAATGAGATAAATTTTTGTGAGCCTATTCATTTATGAGAATCTTTACAATGAACTCTTAAAATTTTAGTGGATATTTTTTATAGACTATGAATTGTGATTTTTCTATTTTTTAGTGTTTTCATTGTAAAAAATATCTTATGTTAACATTAAACTTTTCTATACTTATTTTTTATTGTCTCATATCTGGATTATTTTTTCATGTTCATTTTTAAAGGAAAGAAATTTTATTCCACCACAAATTCATCTTTTTTAGTTCATTTTACAACCTTAATATTTCCTTATATATAGTATTGAACATATGTTATTTATTTTGATTTATTATGGAGATGAATTATAATTAAACAATCTCATTGAATGATAAAAATTATCATACATGGTGATTAAAAATTAAAGAATTATTATTTTTTAAATGGATTCACTTTCCAGTGTTTTCTACCAAGAATCTAGAAGGAAAGTATGATAAAGATTGTGTATTTAAAAATTAAATTGTTTTTTTGTCTTCCATAAATGGGTTGTAGATAGTGGGATAAATCATATTATCAATATCTCACATATTGAAACTTTATGGGGGAATCTCGAAACCATTTTACTCCATGATTTAAAATAATAAAATATTTCTTATAAAATATGTTATAAAATTGATGTACAAATAAGGTAAATATATTTCTCGTTATTTAACTAAATTTTAGAAATATTTCAATCTATTATCTTACATGGGTATTAATTTTTAGGATGCATTATTGGACCTATAGTTACTCTATACATTTCCAAATTCACAAGAGAATTTATATGTCACTCTAACTGGCAATACTTAGAATACTGCTATGACTTTTAATTTTTTAAAGTATACTAATTTAAATGAATAATTCAATAGATCTTCTCAGTAAAGATGTTTTTTAGAGTTTATTATCATGAAAATAGATGGATAATCTATGAGAGGAATCAGGGATAGATCATTTGAGGTAAAACCAAGGGCATGAGAAAATATAGTATGAAGAAGAAAGAATTTTAATGTAATCATTATGGTAAAAAATTTAATTTTAAAAAGTATTTTTCTAAAATTAAGTGGGAAAATATATTTAAGGAAAATCTATAGAAGTCAAATTTAAAGGGAAATTGTTGTTTTGTAACTTCTATAGAGGTGATCTTGTTACTGTTTATGAGTCTATTAATCTTTCATATGATGATTCTTGTTGGATTGTTAATATTAGTTTAAACTTTCATAAGACATAAAATAATGAATTCATTAAATATTACAAAAAAATTATTTTTTGGATTTTAAAGATATAAAATTATCGTTATTATGATGTAGTAGGTATAGGGACTGTTTATTTGGAGACCAAAATATGAAGTAATATGATTTTAGAAATTGATTTTCATACATTAGATTTTCATCTAAATATCATATCAACCATTGTTCATGATAATAATGGTGTTTTAAATACTTTTAGATATATATGTTAGAATATTTAAAAGTTTTATTTGGTTGTCTCTTGAGGTAATAAAGAGTATGGTTTCTATAGGACTAGAGATTCTATTTCTTTTGATACGACTTATATTTTCAGTGCAATTTATATAAAAAATATGGAATAAAAGGCTTAGTAACATCGGTAAAAAGGTACTTGGTTTTTTAGATAAGATAAATCCACTTCTAGGTTTGAATGGTGTTAAATTAGACACATTCAATTATTTCATGTTTAGAAAACAAAGAAGGGTTTCCTGCATGAGTCATCCTTTACACAACAAGTCGTGTGTTTTTATTCTGATAAATTATAATGTTTATGTTTCTATGAAATCTAGAACTTTTAGTTTTGGAATTTATTTTTTGAATTTTATTGATAGCTATATGTGCATGTTTTGAGTTTCTATTTTTAATGTAAAGATTCAGGTTCTTAGTTGTTTCAAGAAAATTTGGGTTTTAGTTGGGAGGGAAATCATATAGAAGCTAAAATTTATTCTCATTGATAATGGGGGTGACTACTGTGGTCATTTTAATGAGTATAATAGGTAGTAACTTATTCAAACTCAGAATAAATATCATAAGAAACAATAAATAAATAATACATATGAGTGGATGAATGATAATTTGTTGGAAAGAGTTCAATGTTTACTTTCTAAAGAAGAGTTTAGTAGGCAGTTTTTGGGTGAACCTTTATTTTCCAATGCATATATTATTAATTTATCACTGTTTTTATTTTTTATATAGATATTATTGATTGGGTTTGTTATGAAAAAGGGAAAACATATAATAACTTACATTTTGTAAAGTCTTTGTTCATGTGTGGAGGTATGAGAGATTCAAATTGAATGGTAAGACACGATAGTTCATTTTCATTTATTATGGGAATGATGCCTATGGGTATAGATTTTAAGATCTTATTTTGAAGAAATTTTTTAAAAGCCATGATACAATGTTTATGTAGCATTATACTATTGTAAACATTAATATGGGAGAAAAATATAATTCTTCAAGTCCTGATGATTTTATTAGCATTGAGCTATTTTTTAATCCACATTTAGCTCATGTTATTGATTTTGAGAATTATGTTGATGTTGATATTGATTTTCTAGGTGAACAGGTTAGAGTTGATGTCTTGATACACCTATTATTTTATATGGTCTAGTTCCAAGGGTTTTTAATGAAATCATAGTTCCACTAAGGAAATCATGTTGTAATTTTATAACTTCTATTTTTTATTCACTTGATGGGTATATACTCCATTTTAAGAATATATATCTAGAATCTTTTTATGAGGTTAGAGAAAGTGATCAGATGGATAGATGAGTTATAATAATAGAAAATGAGATTATATCATTGCATGAAAACCAAAATTTTTAGCAGCTGAAGTTACCTAATAGTTTGAAATCTTTAAAAAATAATTCAATTCATCAAATTTAGAAAATAATGAATTCTTTTTAAATCTATTATATAAGGAAAATTTAGTTGTTAAAGTATTCCTTCTAAAGAAAAGTATTAATTTTGATGAAATTTTATCACTTTTTATCAAAATGTATTCCATTCAAGTTTTTATTGGTTTAACTACTAGTTTGAATTTATATGTTTAGTAGATGGATGTGAAGGAAGCTTTCCATTATGGTGATTAGAGGACAATATTAATATATATCATCTAAAGGGTTTTATTGAATTATGTAAAAAATATTATGTATGTTGGTTAAAGAAGGGTTTATATAGTCTGAACTAAGCTCCAAGGAAATGGTATACGACATTTGAATATATTATTTTTTATCTAGGATTTCGGAATACCATTTAATTTTGTTAGATATTTACTGATGATTATTTTTTTATGATGCTACATTATATTGATAATATGATTATTTTTGTAAAGGATACATCTATAATTAATAGTTAAAGAAGTCGATTTTTCATTATTTTATGAAAAATGACTTCTTGAAAAAAAGATAGATTATTTTCATGATAATTAAATCCTTTAATAAAAGTAAAAATAAATTATTTTCATCTCAGGATAGATACATTGAGATAGTGCTTCATTTATTTTCTATGAACAAAGCTAAGGTGTTTACCCTCTTACTTTAAATTATAATCCCAATGTTTTTTAAGTCACCTTTTATTTATGAGAAGAATTATGAGATTTTTTAAATACCTAATTGAACTAATTTTGGCTATTTTATTCAAGTTATCATATGTACTAGTGCTAATATAACTCATCTTTGGGTTTGGATATCCATTTTCCTACCAAATCTACATAGATAACATTGAAGAGAAGTAAGAACATTTTTGACATATTAATAGTAATTGTAATAGGATATTGTCTTTTATAAGTGGAAAACCTATAATTTTTAGCTTTGTAGATTCAAATATGTTAGAATATATGGATTTTAGGTAGCAAACATTATGAAAATTAACCACATTTTCAAGGGGAGATGTATCTTGGTAGTATAGATTGGAAAAATATATTTCTTTATCTACTAATAATCCTTAGTTTATTAATGGCACAAATTCATATGAATTATTATTAGGAATGAATAATTGTATTAATGAGATAAATTTGAAATAGGGAATTCATTTTTTATGTTGGTATTTAATCTTGAGAGTCTACTTGGATTCATTCAATGCTAGATGACTTGACTCATAGACCCAACTCATAGAACCATAATATTATAATTTGAGTAATTAAAGTTATTGGTGTGATATTTACATCAAAATTATATTGGATGGTTTCCATGTGATATGATACCAACGTATTCCTTGATCTAATTTTATACTTGACTTGTAGAATCGACTCCTAGACTCAACACAGAAATTTGTAAGTTTTTATGAGTTTATATCTAAGTTTTTACAAAATAGAGGATTGAAGTGATCTAACTCATTAGTATAATTTTACTCAGAAAATATTAATAGTTTGTAATTAAAATCAAAAGTTTTAATAATTATAGTTCTATTTTTTTGGAAAGAATATTAATTTTTATGTAAGATCAAAACAATCCAATGTTTAATATCATGGGATATATGACATCCTTATTTCTATATAGCTATGGATCCATAAGATTCATAAATCTGATAATAGTTTGGACTTGTAGAACAATATTCTACAAAAAGGTAAATATTAAAATTTCCAACTAATTATAAGGATGATAATTATACCTAGTTTATCTAAAGAGAGATATTATTATGGGACCACCTCATTCTTAATCCCACACAATATTATTTTTATGGGTGTTTTTATAAAAAATCAGATGTTTTTATCACTCAATTTTATCTATTTTTAAAATAGATTTTTTTTTGAAAAAAGATTTGGTGATGGAAAAATGTTTATAAAAATTTGATTATCTATAGTTTATTTTGTGAATTCTAGTTTTGTTAGTGTAGAAATATAAATAACCAAATATTTTTAACCAAGAAGAACATATTTATGATCCGATCAAATTTTATTCATGGATTTTTTTCTTTTGATCTTGGTGATTTTTATCACCTTTTAATTCAAAAGATGACCATTATATTCATATATTCCAAACTTCATTAGGTTTTCTTTTTAGATAGTGTTAATTTTTATTATATCATCCCTTTTTCTATATCTTTCTATTTATGTTTTTAGTTTATTTGAGAAATATATATTTGAAATCTTGTTCATATATGGGAGTTTTTTCCATTTAGTCTTTAATTTTCAATGGTTAATTTTTTGAGATCCTATTAACTGCTGGTGTTACTGATTTTAGGGGTTTCCATGTTAAAAATATTTGGTGACATTATTTAATTTTTTTTATAAATATTTTTGTTTCTCTATGTGTTTAAAATATTTTTTCTAGGTTTTTCAGAAGGGAAACAAATTTTAATCCACTATGTTTGTGTTTTCATTCGTTCATGCATTCTCCTACCATTGTCTTTCCTAATAATATTTTCATGAGACTCTATATTTTTTTCTAGATTAATCTTGTGTAACTACTTAGTTTTGTGATTGTTTAATGTATTAGTGACCATAAATGATGTTAGTATTGACTATGGTCTAGTATCCACTAACAATGTCCTATGACACCATTTTCATATCTTTTTTGGGATCAATCTCATCCAAATGATTTATCAATCCTAAAATTGTGATGATGATTAATTTAAAGGTTTCTAATATATATTTAAATCTAGGGATACTAGATTTTTTGGAAGTTACCTCCATGGGTGTTGATCCAAATCTATCCCTCAATGATTATCTATGAGGAGTCTGAATTTAGCATCAAAGATTCAAGTGTCACCCATAAATGTAATTTGTTGTAAATATATTTGATCTATATAATATCCTTAATTTACATACCATATTTCATCATATTTTTTACCTCTCTAATGTCCTATAAGATTACCTCATATATTTTTAGTGGTGTTTCACCACTTAAGAAATGTTTTGCATCCTCATTCAAAATCTTAGTCTTCCTACCCAAAATGTTTATTATAAATGATCAGTTTTAATGGTCCCTCCATCACATGAAAGGATACTCCAGGATATACCTTTGAGGATATATACTATTTGTTAAAGTTTATTCCATCCCTTTATTTTTCATAAAATGATTTATTGACCTATTTATAGGTCCTTATTCTTCTAGGTGGTAGGTGATGAGCTGGTGTATTCATTATTTAGATAGAGGTGATTAGCTAGTTGACAATTTTGGATTACTAATTCTAGTTAGTGACAGCATGTATGGTGTCAACAAGAAAAGTTTCAGGGATTTTTTTGTTTTTTTTCTATGGGATCATTCTATGATTTTTGGGTATACCTATGTCATTTGTTTTTAATCATTCATGTAAGAACCCATTCTTTAATAGGTACTTGTCTCGTTAAGTTCCCTATGTGATATCTTGATATCTATATTGAACCATTTATTTTTTTGGTAATGATACTTGTATATTTTTAGAAATGAGATTTCAACGGTGTTTAGGGGATTATAGGAGGTAATATTTCAAATTTTATTAGTAAAATATAACAATGGGAATGATTCAGTTCCACCAGCTAGTCGATGGAGTGCATCAGCTAGCTAGTGGATGGAGCAGTAGCCTGGTATGGCTATAAGCAGACCATCAAATAACAGATGAGACCCAACAACTAGTTAGTGGAAACTAGGTAGAATGGGTATTATATATAAGATCCAATATATTACATATTGGGTTTCTAGAGGTACAAATTTTCTAGATGACATCACCGGCTAACTGATCATGTTGAGCTAAGTTGGTATAATGAGAGGAAGAATCATATTTCTCCCCCCCAAAACCATGTTTAACTTCTATTTAACTCTCATTCAAATATAATACATATTAATATATCTATAAGGGTTCTCTAGGGGTTTATTGGAATCTCCAATGAGTTATCTTAGTACCTAGATCCTTGGTTTGATTCAGAAATATTTAATCGGAAAGTCTTGTTGGTTTTGATGATTTTTATTGTTTTCTTCATGGATATTCATCCTCAATCCTTAAGTTAGATAATAATTCACTATCCATGAGGAATTATGGTGTTTCACATTGATAAGAATGTTCTATATTAGGATTATTATTATTATTATTTTCAAGGTAGTTGGTCTGAAACATCTCACCAAGGTCTACTTTGGTTATATTATATGTGAAATATGTTTGATCAAGTTGATTCACCATGAATATGACCTATATTAATAGAAATCCTCTATAATGGATTGAATCCTCATTAATAGACTACCAACACACCCTATTGGGTCCATTGGTGAATTAGACCAGGAATTGTGGCCAACTAAGAGGTTTTACCACCCTTGACCTTTGGTTAGAACATGAAATTTGTGAACCTAGTTCCCTTATAGTTGATTTGAAATCTATGGGTTGATCTTTGAATCTTACCATGATAAACTTTTCACTATAGGGGTTTAAAATAAAATATATATACCTGTCTTGACATGTGAAATGGAAACTCATCATAATTGGCATGTGAATTAGAATCATGATAATTATTATATAATTTGGTTACATAACTTGTAAATAGAACTTGATATAATGGAATATTGGAATAAAAATTTTAATTGGAATAATTGAATAATTTATGTAATGTTAATTATCTTTAGAATTGGTGTTCATCTTGAAAGTAATTAAAATAAAATATAGTTAACATGTTTTTCATGTTTTCATGTTTTTTATGTTTTGGTACTTTTTGTTACTTAATATCAAGAATGGGGTTTTGACCCTTGGCATGGTAATGTATCTTGGTAACATATAATAATATCTAGAAATATAAATCATAGAGTCTATTAACAAACAAAATGATTATTTTTCCATTGGAATGGTAATTCACCTTTGGAACTTATAAGTGGATCTTTCATGGGATTCATATAGAGTCCATTGATACATAGAATGAGTAATTCACCCTTAGCATAAAAAATTCAACTTGGGAAAATATAAGTGGCCCCATCATGGGAATCAAAACTTGGTCCATTGATGTATAGTATAGGTGATACATCTTAGGTGTGATAATTTACCTATGGGTAAAGAGATCTGACATTGGGCTGAAGCATTTCTGGCTAACTATGGTTTTAAACATGTATCTTAAGGGATTATAGGTTTATTTGGGTGTTTTTTATTTATATTATATACCTTTATTTATAATAATCTTGTATGAACTATTAATCTTTATTTGTTTATACATTGTTGGTGGTGGCATAAATATTTTTACTCACACCTTGTTCGGGCCACCATTTGGTACCTATGAAGACTTCATGGATACAGGTCTAGTGTAATGAACCACTTATCCTCATTGGATTGAGAGTACAACGAGTCATTACTAGTTCTTAAGAGACATCCCCAAGGTGAAAAAGGCTGGAAATAAATGCCGAAGGGTTTCAAAACAAGTGGGGGATGATTTACACTTTTGGAACATAGCACAGAACCAACAACCATAACCAAACTAATCAACTAAATGATTCCAGATAAAAACTAATACAACTCAACCATTTATTATAACATAAACCAACCAAGAGTACCACAGTGGAAAATAACACTAAATCAGAGTAAACAGCGGAAAGAAAAACTCAAAGACTACAAGAAGACAACCCAACTCCCTGCTCCACAAGCTCCATGCTTCGACGTCATGAACCAGCCCAAGTATCATGAAGTAGTGCTATGAACATGTGGTACATTACCTTTTCCAACATCCCGATATATGACATCTGCAGGAGAACCAAAGTTCCAATGTAGGGGGTGAGTAATGAAACTCAGTAGGTTTTCCTCGAGGACTTCCCAACCCATGCCTCTAGGATAAAACATGTTAACACATTTATATAATACAATTTATATAAAACAATTCCAAAATAGTTCACTATATAACACGTTCCCTGTCAAAACCATTTTTCAACAAAAACCATCTTTCTCAAGAAAAGAAACCAAGAAAAGTTTCCAATCAAATTCCCATTTCCATTTTGGCACATTCATTCCATTTCACAAATCCACACAACCAACCATGCATGCAACCTGGACCTCCCTACTTGTGAGTGGTGAGTTATCCTTCCTCTAAGCCGTCACTTAGTGGAATACTTTGACGGGGGTACTTCACACCCTTATCCGTCCCTTTTGATGGGGTTACTTCTTGCCCTTATCCATCCAAACTTTTTTATGGGGGTACTTCTCTCCCTTATCCATCCCAATTCATATGAACACACACCACAACCCATGAAATTCCATTGCAAAACCAAGTGTGTTAAAAAACATTCAATAAAGCATGAAACCATTTATTGAAAACCATTTATTTCATGTAGAAAAACCATCCCCAGTTTAAAATCACCATTTTAAATTCACTTCAACAAACACTTTAAAAAAACACACCATTTCCATCACCCATTACTAAAAAGGGGTTTCAACCATTATTTGATAGCAGATAAACAAACCATTTCAATCAAGGAAAACAATTGGAAACTAAGCCTTCAAGTTATAAGAAAGAAAAATCAAGAGTGAAGCCACCTACCTCAAAAAATTAGGTGAAACCAACAATGACCCGGGTCAAAACACCACGAAACCTCCTTATATTACTTCCCCTATCACCAACAAGACCAAAACCTGACTTAAAGGTCATACACTACCTTATATCTACACACCTTGGGTGTAGATCTAACAATCCATCAAGAGGGAAGAAGGAGATCTAAGAAAACTAAAGAAAACAAGACTTACCTCAATCAACCGGCTTCTAAACGCAAAGGCAACCCTCCGGATCGCTTCCAAAATGCCTGGTAAGTGTTATCCATCCTTCAACAAAGAAAAATCCTAAGTTAGGGCTGACTAGGAGAAAAAATGACTGGGTTTAATTATAAAACGTATTAGATCCTTAAAAATAGGATCTAAGTTGACTCTGTGCAGGGTTAGTATGCACGGTTAGTCAAATCGTACGCTAACTGTGCAGTAGTCACTACTTGGAAGGGGCGCTCCGCACAACCTCCTCGCATGGGTTTCCCAAACTGTGTGCACACCATGCGGTATCCTCTGTCCAAAGTGACGAGACCTGCACAGCTTCCGTACGGTTTGGGAAAACCATGTGAAGCCTGTGCGTCCCCACTTTTTGCCCTTTGACACTTTAAAAGTCTCCAAAATTTCCCAACCATTTATCATATGCTTCATGTACTTAAAAATCATAAAACAAGGGTTACTTACCAGAAACTAGGGGTAATAAATTATCCTCACCATTGGCCTTTCTGTCCCCAGAAAGTAGAAAATCATCGCTTTCCTGAAAGAGTTCTGGCCACTGCTCTTTCATTTCTTTCTCGCGTTCCGAAGTCTCTTCCTGAATCTGACCATGTTGCCATAAAACCCGCACTAGACCGATGCTTTTCCCATGAAAGACTTTATCCTGCCTATACACAATCTGTACCAGAATATGTACCAACGAAGCATCCGGCTCTAGGTCAATGTGATCCCATCTGATCACATGGTTAGGATCAGGCTGATACTTAATTAACTGAGATACATGGAACACATTTTGCACTGCACTGAACCATGGTGGTAATTCCAACCGATATGCCACCTCTCCAACCCGTTCTAGTATCTCAAAAGGGCCTATATATCAGGAGATAATTTTCCCTACTTCCCAAAATGATGATGTCAAAGCCTTGGAGAGATTATCAAAAAGACATGATCACTCACCGTAAACGACAACGGTCTTCGGCGATGATCCACATAATATTTCGGACAACTCTGTGTCATCTCCATCCTCTTTTTTATCAACTGACTCTTCTCCGTTGTTTCTTGGACAAGGCTTGGACCAACTAGTGAAGTCTCACCTGTTTCCACCCAACAAAGTGGGGAACGACAAGGACACCCATACAATGCTTCAAATGGAGCCATGTGTATCGATGTCTGATAACTATTAATTTATGAAAACTTCACTAAGGGTATATTCTCCCCCCATGAGCCCCCAAAATCCATTACAGAAGCCCTCAACATGTCTTTCAACGTCTTTATCGTCCTTTTGGATTTTCCATCCATCTGAGGATGATACGATGTACTCATATTCAACTGAGTTCCCAGGGATTTCTGTAAGGATCACCAGAAACGAGATGTGATCCTCGAATCTCTATCTGATACAATTGAAAATGGTATGCCGTGTCTTTTTACCACTTCTCGGATATAGAATTTTGCAAGATCTTGCGTCATATGAGTTTCACGAATAGGGATGAAATGGGCCGACTTGGTTAGACGATCCACTATCACCCAAATTGAATCGTGTTTCTAGACCGTTCTTGGAAGACCAGTAACAAAATCCATTGCTATCTGATCCCATTTCCACACTGAGATAGGTAAAGATTGTAACATACATGATGGTCTCTGATGCTATGATTTAACCTACTGACATGTTAATCACCTAGAGACGAACTCAACCACCTTCCTTTTCATGCGGCTCCACCAAAACTGCACCTTCAACGCCTGATACATCTTCTGTGTACCTGGGTGTACAAACCATCTTGAATGGTGGTAAGCATGAAGAAGTTGTTCCTAAGTAGTTAAAGGTACAACCATCCGATCTCGAAATCGCAAAAATGAACTCCCATCAAGCTTCCATCCCTCAATGGTCTCCCCACCATTGAGTTTTGAACTCATTTCAACACAGTCTATATCAGATGTATGTTCCCCCTTTACTATCTCCACCAAATCAGGAACAAGAGAAACTGGAAAGAAAACCACAAAATCAGCTCGGTCTTCACATTATATACGCATGTCGGCTAGGATCTACATCAACTTACACTCATCTGAAGCTTCTTGCACCAACTGCTCATACGAATTTCATCTTAATGCATCGACCACTGAAGTGTCACAATACACCATGGACCCCTATCCTGATTCCGAAAAAATCAAGATGGGTGCTGATGTAAGGAGAGCTTTCAACTCTTGAAAAGATCTCTGACATTCCTCAGTCTATTGAAATACACTATTCTTCTTTGTCAATGCTGTCATGGGTGAAGCTAGTCGTGATAAGTCACGCACAAAGCGTCGGTAATAACTAGCTAGAACAATAAAACTTTGTATTTCAAAGACAGTCTTCGGCGGTTGCCAAGAAATAACGACTTCTATTTTTTTGGATTCACTGAAAAAACTTTCTTAGAAAGAACATGTCCCAGAAAGAGTACCTCTTGTATCCAAAAATCACCCTTTGATAATTTGGCATACAACTGATGGTCTCTAAAGATTTCCAACACTATCGCTAAGTGTTTCTCATGCTCAGCCCTTGTTCTTGAATACACCAATATGTCATCCAAAAAAACCACAACAAAAGAATACATATATCGCTAAAATATTTGATTCATCAATTTTAGAAAGACTGCTGGTGCATTCGTAAGACCAAAAGGTATGACTACATATTCATAGTGGCCATATATGCTTTTGAAGGCTGTCTTCGGAATATCCTCCTTCCGAACTTGAAACTGGTGAAATCCTGACCGCAAGTCAATATTAGAGAACCCCTGAGCTCCCCTCAATTGATCAAATAGGTCATCAATTCTTGGAAGTGGATATCTATTCTTTATCGTAACTTGGATAAGTTTACAATAATCCACACATAACCTCAAAGTTCCATCTGCTTTATTTACAAACAAAACTGGTTCTGTCCATGGAGATACACTTGGCTGAATAAAACCTTTGTTTTACAGTTCTTCCAATGGAACTTTCAATTCCTTTAACTCCATTGGTGCCATCCTATAAGATGGAAGTGAGATAGGACTGGTCCCCAGAAGGAGATCAATCGTAAACTCCACTTCTCTTACATGTGGTAACCCTAAGAAGTTTTCAAGAAAAACATTAGGATATTGATCCATGACTACTGGAAATATGTTATTCAGGATCTCATCCGTCGATTCCAAGTTTAACGCAACCAACTGGTAAGTGATTGTTGCCAATTATGGTTCCAACAAGCCCATCACACCTTCCTTCGCCACTCTTTCTCCTCTAAAGAGTTTTTCGACGCCATCCTGAGTCGTGAAATTGAGTGTTCTACTATAACAGTCGATGTGAGCAATAAAATCTGTCAACCAATCCATACCCAGGATTATATCATAGACGTCTATCTCCTATATAGAGAAATCCCATTTCAGCTCACCTCCATCAACCGTTATAGAACATGCTCTACACATGAAGGCTCTACATTCTCTTTCACTGAGAGTAGTTTGAAGTTTTATCATAGAAGGAATAATTTAATGTTTTAAGTTCAGAAAATCAGAAATTAGAGAAGCAATAAAAGAATGCAATTCACTAGTATCGAACAACAATTGCATGAGGGTAGAATTCAAAGGAATCGCACCTGTCACCGTGGACGGTCCAGACTGGTCATACACAATCACTTGTTTCGATCCATACAATTGATTTGTTGTTGAACTTTTCTATTTATTGCCTTATTGATATTTCCTTGGATGAGGAGTCATGGTATTCCTAGAATCACCATAGCTAGCTCTATTCTGCTGGCGAGATTGATTTTGCTGTCCTCACCCTGTCGATGCATAAGATGCTTGCGACACCTGAGAAGTGTCAAGAACACCCGACCGTGGAGCACTGCGACAATATCGCTGAATGTGACTCATCTTGTTGTAGTTGTGGCATGATCTTGGTGGTGCTTTACATTCTTGTTTCATGGGATCAATCGAGCCACAATGAAAACTCCCGACTTTCATCACGGGTCATGGAGGAAGATTCACCGATCCAGCTGTCTGATTCTAATTCACACTCCCACCTTGGAAGTAGGTGTCCCTCTTCCTCTTGTTCCTAGTATTAGAGTTCCCATCCATTACCGTGGGTATCATCATACTTCCTCCTCCCAGAAGTCCTGAGATGTCTTTTTCATCTACTTTTTCACTATTTACCATCTCCGTATAATTCGTAATATAGAGCACAACTATCTTCGAGTGAATCTCCTGTTGCAACCCTGATTCAAAGATGCATGCCTTCAGCGACACACTTTCAGTAACTTTCGGTGAAAACGCACTAAATTCATGAATTTAGCAGAATATTCCATGATAGAGAGATTCTCCTGCTTCAGGCTGAAAAAGTTCGTCTTCCTCTAGATCTTGAACATGTGAGGATAGAATTGTTTATTAAACAATTTCTCAAATTCCTACCAGCCCAGGAATTGATCCAACTTAGCATGCACCACTAGCTCCCACCACTATCATACAAGATCCTCCAGCATATACTTCACCAACTTTACTTTCAGTTCTGCTGGTGTGCCGATGAAATCAAAGATACAATTCAGCCTACTCAGCCACACCTCCACCCTTTTTGGTTCAGAACCACCCTGAAAGATGGGTGGATTCTGCTTATGGAACTGGATGGAATGGTCTATATGTCTTGAATAATCCCTTTGATTCCCTGTGTACATAGCCTGAAATTCTTGAACTATACTTTAGACTAGCTGTTGGTTCACCTGTGGCTCAGGTGTGACCACATTCTCCGCAGCCTCTTCCGTTTGGTTTCTACGACGCCTAACGGGTGCCATTTTCTATAGAAACAACGCACTCCGTTAGTCTCACTTCTTAGAAACTTAAGGCATATCATTTCTATTTCTCTCATGTCACTATCATAACATTAATTTCCAACCATCCATGTTTTCCCATTTACCCATTTTTGAAAAATATTTTCTTTCTTTTGAAAATCAATCCATTTTCAAAATACACCATCCATTCTCTTTTGAAAATCTTTCACTTGAAAACATGTTTAAAATTATTATAAATTATGATTTTGCATCAAATCATTATTCATTTATCAAAATGATGTATGCACTCCTAGTGGAAAGTCATTCCTCTAATGCATGTCATGCTCATCTCATTGGATAAACCCATGACAATGAGATTTGTTATCCTATAAGTATCTCCAAAACACTTATGTACCCAACTCCCTAGTAACATGAAGTTCATCATAAAAAGGATTAGTACGTCTTTTTATGCTCTACATTCCAAGTTCTTACAATCCTACTCCTTCCTAAGATGACCACCCAAGGAATAGACACATAAGAATTCATTTCCAACACCAAAAAAAAACTGATGACTACTTGTTCCACAAGTAAAGGAACAAGATGATTGCATTTATACCCCAAGGACCAAACAAACTGATACCATTTGTAATGAACCGCTTATCCTCATTGTCTTGAGAGTAAAACGAGTCATTACAAGGCCTTAAGAGAAACCCCCAAGGTGCCAAAGGATGGAAATAAATGCCAAAGGGTTTTAAAACAAGTGGGGGACAATTTAACCTTTTGGAACATACCACAGAACCAACAAACATAACCAAACTAATTAACTAAATGATACATGATAAAAACTAAGACAACTCAACCATTTATTTTATCATAAACCAACCAAGAGTACCACAATGTAAACTGACAATAAATCAGAGTAAACGGTGGAAAGGAAAACTCAAAGACTACAAGACGAAAACCCAACTCCATGCTCCACAAGCTCCAACCTCCAACATCACGAACCAACCCATGTATCAAGAAGTAGTGCTATGAACATGTGATAATTTACCTTTTCCAACATCCTGATATATGAAATCTGCAAGAGCACCAACGTGCCATAGAAGGGGGTGAGTAATGAAACTTAGTAGGTTTTATCCGATGACTTCCCAACCCATGCCTCTAGGATAAATCATTTTAGCACATTTATATAAAACAATTTATATAAAACCATTCCAAAATAGTTTTCAATATAACATGTTCCATGTCAAAACCATTTTTCAACAAAAACCATATTTCTCAAGAAAATCAACCAAGAAAAGTTTCCAATCAAATTAACATTTTCATTTAGGCACATTCATTCCATTTCACAAATCCACACAACCAACCATGAAACTAACCTGGACCTCCCTATACTCGCAAGTGGTGAGTTATCCTTCCACTAAGCCATCACTTAGTGGGCTACGTTGACGGTGGTACTTAATGCCCTTATCCATCCCTTTTGATGGGGTTACTTCTCACCCTTATCCATTCCAACCTTTTGATGGGGGTACTTCTCACCATTATCCATCCCAATGCATATGAACACACACCACAAACCATGAAAATCCATGCCAAAACAAAGTGTGTCTGAAACCTTTCAATAAAGAATCAAACCTTTTATTTAAAACCATTTCATTCAAGTAGGAAAACCATCCCCAGTTTAAAATCACAATTTTAAATTCACTTCAAAAAACACTTTCCAAAAACACACCATTTCCATCACCCATTACTAAAAATGGGCTTCAAACATTCTTTCACAACAGATAAACAAACCATTTCAATCAAGGAAAACAATTTGAAACTAATCCTCGAAGTTCTAAGAAAGAGGAATCAATATTGAAGCCACCTACCTCAAAAAATTAGGCGAAACACTCCCAAGAACCAGGTCTAAACACCACGAAACCTCCTTATATTCCTTCCCCTATCACCAACAAGACCAAAAACTGACTTAACGGTCATCCAATAACTTAGATCTACCCACCTTGGGCGTAGATCTAAGGATCCATCAAGAGAGAAGAAGGAGATCTAAGAAAACTAAAGGAAATGAGACTTACCTTTATCAACCGACTTCTAAACGCCAAGGAAACCCTCCAGATCGCTTCCAAAACGCCTGGTAAGTGTTCTCCCACCTTCACTAGAAATAAATCCTAAGTTAGGGATGACTAGAAGAAAAACAAAAGTGGTTTTAATTAGAAAACATATTAGATCCTTAAAAATAGGATCTAAGTTGACTTTGCGCATGGTTAGTCTGCACATTTAGTCAAATCGTGCACTAACTGTGCGGTAGTCACTACTTGGAAGGGATGCTCCACACGGCCTCCTTGCACAGTTTTCCCAAACCATGCGCACACCGTGCATCTCCTATGTCCAAAGTGACCACCCCTGCACGACTTCCACATGGTTTGGGTAAACCGTGCGAAGCCCGTGTGTCACCACCTTTTTCCCTTTGACATTTTAAAAGTCTCCAAACTTTCCCAACCATTTCTCATATGCATCATGTACTTAAAAATCATAAAACAAGGGTTAATTACCAAAAACCGGGGGTACTACATCTAGATAAGGGAAATGGGACTTGTGACTGATTGGTTATTTTCTTTCTAGGATTAGATCTTATATATGAGACCAATTATAGGGTTCTGGATCATCCATGGGAGTCTTTATTTTTTAGTATGTATTTTGGTTATTTTTTCATATGACTTTCAACAATAAATTTAGTTTAATATATTTAATGGTATGACATTGTTCATTATATTTGGATTGTATAGAGTATTCCTATTTATCTTCTTGAGTTGTACGTTTTTATTTTTTATCTTATTTTCTATGTGATTATCACTCTATACAAGATGGTATAGTATTCAAACTACATCCATCATAACCTTACTGCTATTTAAAAGCCTCTAGTGTGTAGGGTGGAACGCCTGAGGTTTCATAACAATGAATCTCGATCATGTTAGGGAGAATTGGGTTGGGTATATTATAAATTGGTATTATAGCTTTGGTTCTTTTTTCTTTACTATTTGAGAAAGGTAGATAAGAGAATAGGATTCATTTGGGGTTGGTAATGAGCTCCCACATGGGTGTAGATAACCCATGTGTGGGGAAAAACACAAGTTTCTAGGGATGAGATTGATATTCTTGAGGTTCTATTTTTATAATTGTGATGTTATTTCACCTTTGGTTAGGCACTTATTCTGTGATGTTACCATTTTATAAGATTTTACTTGTGGGTCAGTATAGAATGAGGTGCGTATTCATGAATCATATTAGGCATGTAGAAAATTATCTTATCATATATTGTTCACTATAGGGATTCATTTATTTCACATAAAATTTCATGAAATTACTGATAATAATAAATAAAAAAATAATCTATTAAAATATGAATAATTATATTATTAAGATAAGAAATGGAGTGACCATATATCTATGGATACCTATTTTATCTTAGTCGTTTTAAGTTTGATCTTATTATGAACCCTATGATCTAAGGAGTGTGTTGAACCCTGTAGAGAAATACCTCCACATCATCTTCTAGTTAGGTTCCAAGAGAGTGACAACAAGCCCACACCTCATGTGGTGGAGCAAATTGTTTTATAGATCTGAAGAATCTAATAGATGATCAACTTTATGATAGATTCTTATGGTTCATATGATTTATATAGATAGAGACTAATCATTCCATTTATTTGATATATGATATATTGAGTGATTTCTAGTTGCACCACTCACCCATGTTTTCTGAATATGGAGGCCCTCAGGAAGCATAGTTCTGGATCAAGTCCATCTTGATGATCTTTAGTAACATAGAGACACCCATGGAGAGGAGGGTGAATATTTAAACCTATATGCTATGAGGACCATCCAAGCACTGGTGGGACATCTTAGTATATGCCTAAAAACATGAGTAACTTACTTGGAAAAGATTTAGGGATAATTTCCCGAGTCACTTATATTTTGAGATGCTCAGGGATGAAAGGGATTAAGAGTCCATGCATCTAAAATAGGGGATAATTTCAATTATGGACTATACTGGAAAATTTACAGACCAACACCATTTTTATCCTTCATTTCTGGGAGATGAGATAATCAAGGATAAATTCTTTTAATATGGGGTTTAGAATGAGATCTTGTCACATGTGAACATATTTCACTTAAATAACTTCTGTGATGTAATGAATCATTCCCTTACCATTAAAGGTAATCTCAAGGAGGATCCAATTTTTGTAAAGAAAGTTTCATAAGGATGACCAAATAGTTTCACTTTAGGTGGTAAGAAGCATCTCTAAAAAAAATTTCACCAAAGAAACAATAGGCAGAGGAGCCAGGGGAGTGGGCCGCTATCTATGGGATGTGTCCAAGTGTAGAGATTCTTGTCTAACATGTCTCGACATAAGTGATTTCTTAGTTCTTTCACTAGGGTGGAGTTTCAATCTTGTGGTAACATGGAGCACCTATAGAAGTTCTATAGGAGTACTTGGAATTCTAGTAGTGGAAAATGATTGTGATAGGCACCAATGTATGGGAAGGACTCAGCCACCACTCAATAGATTGGAAGATGGACTTCCACCTGTCTCTTGGTCTGGGGTTGGGGATGTTGCACCCCAATATGGAAGTGAAAATATTAGTAGGAAGGAGAATATCATAGAAGGTAGGCTAGAACCCAAGAAAAAGAAATGATTTAGATGATCACAATACACTCTACTCCCACCAATCTAGATTCATGACCTTACACTATTAGAGGTATGATTCTTATGTCATCTACCCTTAGCCATGTTTTTTTGATATATGAGCATCAAATTATTTTATATATACTCAATTTAAAAATGAATTAGGTTTAATTGTGGAAATAATAGATGAAGTTTTAACCATTAACATATAGTTAAGGGTATGATGAGATGATATTAGATACCGTAACATGTGTTCTCTTGAAATTGGTGTCAATAATTTTCCATGGGAGATATTTTACTCGTAAATTGATGAGTTTGATTTTATTATGGGTATGAATTTTCTATTTTTGTATCAAGATCATATTTACTATTGATGGAGGAGAGTGACCTTACTATCTCTAGATGGGGGAATCTATATCTATTATGGTGAATGGGATCTTCAAGCTGGTCTTGCAGGTCCAATTTAGTGCATATTGGATTATCTCATAGCCTATGTAACAAGTCTTATTCTAGAAGATGGTGAGTCATAATAGAGTACCTTTCCTCACCTAGTCAACCAATTTAATGATGTTTTTTTCATATAGTTCAATGCATTACCCCCATATCAGGATATTTAGTTCACTATCAAGTTGGTTCTAGGAGATGAGCCTATTTATATTCCACCCTACCGGATGGTACCATATGATCATTGGGAGTTGAAAGTGCAGTTAGAGGGTCTAGAAGTATAGTGATTCATGCAAACTAGTACATCACTATGAGGTTCTCCTGTATCATTCACTAATAAGGTAGATGGAACATTACATATTTTTTGGATTACAATTATCTAAACTAGATGACAGTCAATAACAAATTTCCCCTTCCATGCATTGTATATCTCTTTAATAAATTGAGAGGTGCCCAGATTTTCTCAAATATTAACCTGAGGTCTAGTTTCCATCATTTTAGGGTGATATCATCTGACATACCCCAATACACTTTTAATAGTTGGTATGGATAATAGATATTCAAGTTAATGTAATTTGGTCTGACGAATACACTAGAAGTATTGATGGCCTTAATGAATCAAACATTCTATCCAAATCTGGATCATTTTTTTTATGGTTTTCATCAAATAAATATTAGTGTAATCCCATACTATAGATGATCATGCCCAATATATTGACATCATCATGATTAATTTGGCATATAATCATCCATACACCAATCTATTTAAGTGTCACTTATAGATTAAAAAATTGAACATCTTGGGTTATGTTATATCACAGTATACTGTTTCATTGGGCTTAAAGAAAGTTACGACTATGGTATCTTATGATAAAACCACTAGAATCATTTAGATTCAAATATTCCTTGGTAATGTGGGATATTATTGTAATTTCAACCATGATTCTCTCATTTGGAAACATAAATTTATGTCATTACTAAAAAGGTGGAGAATTTTGTTTTGTATGATGCATGTGAGGAGGAATTATATGAATTAAATTGATGGTATATTGTAACACTGATATTGAATATACCTGATCTAGGTGAGAAATATATCATGTATTGCGATTTATAAGGAGTGAGGCTCAAAGTAGTTCTACTATATAAGAATCGAGTGGTTTTCAATGGATCTAGAGAGTTGAGACCACATGATTGAAACTATCTTAATCACGATTAGGAGTTATATGTGGTGGTAAATTCTATGAGATTCCACCAGAATTATCTTTTGGGAGAGAGATTATTGGTCTACATGGATCATAATAGTTTAATATACTTTTTTCAAAGTGGGATTCGAACCTTTGGTAGAGAAATTGGGTCTAATATCTATAGTATTTTGAATTTGAGATGGCACATAGTTCTATAAAGGGAAATTTCATTTTTGATTCCTTAAGAAGGAAGATACATGTAGAGGTAGAGTGATAATCTTATGATGTGTAGTGAATAATGGTTCTCTTTCTAGAATTACATCTAGATGTTTAGGGGTATCATGGGAGAGAGAGTCGAACATCAACATATGTTGTTCCCATGATCCTAGATTGAGTCAAGAAGAGACAATTATCTAATCCAAAGAGTTTATCTCTATAAGACAACATATATGGTAGGGATCCACCATTGTATTATTTACTTGATAGTAATGAGGTTCTTTATGTACATGAGTGTATTTAGGTTCTTATAGAAATATATGAGGATATGATGAGGGAATTCTAGCATTCTAAATAGGCACTACATATTGGTTTTATATATATGTATCAAAATATATGTAGGTATTACTGGAATAAAAGGAAAAATAAAAAGATATTGGGTTTTATGGAATGACTTTTCACCTACCAATAAGTGAAGGTCAAGCATCAGTGTATAGTTAGGTTACTGCAACCTTTTACCATTCTAGAATATAAGAGAGATAATGTTATGATGAATGGTGTGGCAAAATTACCCAAGACACCTTGGTAGAATGATGTAGTGTGGGTGATCATAGATCAATTAATGAAGATAGATCAGTTCTTTCCTATTAGGGAGACCTTTAACATCAATGATTGGGGTAACCTCTATGTGTGGGAGATAGTTTTGATGTTCGATTTTCTATCAAATATAATTTCTAATTATGATCTCTAATTTATTTCATGGTTCTAGTAAGGAATTTATAAATAACTAAGATCACCTGTTCTTTTAAGTACAAACTATTATCCTTATATTGATATCCAATATGAACAGACGATTCACATTTTGTAGGACATGTTATGTGCCCATGTTTTTTTATTTCAATGGTTCTTGGGTGAATTATATCAAACCTGTGGAGTTCTATTATAATAATAGCTTATATGCATCAATACAAATTACCCATTTCACTGGTTCTTAGAAGAAGCATTTGCAATTTAGGGATTTCATGAATTTTTCTTATAATAATAGCTTCCAACTTGCATTGTATGGTGTGAATTTATACTAGTGCTAGGAGTATATATTTTTAAGTTTGTCTTTTCATTATTTTCTTATATGAATTTTAACATGGAATTTAATTTAGCATACTTATGGTATGACATGGTTCATTATATTTGTATTATTTTGTGTTTTCCATTTTATCTACTTGATTTTTATGTTTTGATTTGATTATCTTATTTTTGCTATGATTTTCACTTTATACCATAGGGTATAGTATCCCCACTATATCCATCAGACCCTAACTTCTAGTTGGTATCCTCTAGTGTAAGGGGAGTCATTATTGAGTTTTTTAATGACCCTTCTCGATCATTTTAGGGAGAACCTGATTGGGGATGTTATAAGTCACAACCCAAATGTTTCCTTTATGTAAAATACATAAAACATTAATAAAATATACCATAAATTATTTATCTACCCTATTTTCTCACCTTTTAACCATCCCACTAGATGACATCCAATATTATCCTCCCATTAGAAACCATAAATAAATTATTGGGAGGTCCAAATCAATGCTCAAGGTAACAAATACCCTAATAAAAATATAAAATATAAAAAACCCATGTATTAAAGAACCCCATAGTTTAGATTTATTGTGACAAATCAGAAAATTTTCAAGGATTTTAAAATTTTGATTTTTGAAAATTATTTGACACAAAAAAACATAATTAATCATAGAAAAACACACACATGTATAAAAAAATCATATGTATTGATATAAAATATATTAGAACCAATATATAGCTCAATGCATCCCATAGATATACTATTCAATCCTTTACTTTTTCCATCTGAAAACTGGTATTTCTAGACCACTACCTTTCTTTCATTCCTAGAGTGCTCATAATTTATACCCATACTACATTGAAATATTAGGTCTCAATCACGATCACGTTGAAGAGACATTCTCATAGTTTACCTTCCATGTTTCGTTTTCCAATCTCTTCCTTTAGATTAAACATTATTCTGAAAACCTATTCTAATTCAATTTGTAATTATCTATATTTAAAGAATTTCACTTCTAGATCAAACCACCAAAAACCTTATGTAAATTTATATTAATTATAATGGTCTCTGAAAAGGACTAATAGTTTAAACCCAAACATTGGGAAACATTACCCTTATTTAACCATTTAAATACACCCTATGAATTTTATTGAAAAATATGACATAAAATTTCCATACACAGTACATACATGTAAATTCTTATACAGAAAAAAAATATCCATACAATTGGGATACGTAATATTAGTGTTGAAATTATATTATAATGGAAAAAAATTCTATGTAAAATTTATAACACCCATACATGAAAATATAGAAATCAATAATAAAAAAATCAATTTTGTCTTGACTGATGAATGATTATAATCAAAATGAAATAATTTACCTAATAAATGAACAAAATTCACATTCCAAACACCAAACATCCATAACTATATTAGATCATCTGATCACCGATCTCTATCTAAGGAGTTTCCACCATAACTTTCACATCAATAAACAGGTGCATGTACACATAATGATACTACATTATGTATAGAAGTAGGGGTAAATATTATAACATAGTATTAGTTTCTCAACACCTTCAACTTCTATGAGTGAGGATGATAATTATCAATATAGGTGAAAATATTTGTGAAATGTGATGATAATAAAATACCCAAAATAATAAAAAATAAAATATATGAAATAAACAATAGGGGTAACAATAACAAAACACGTGATTATAAAAAAACTAAAAATAACTAAAAATAAAATCAAAATCCAAAACATTCCAGATATGTGAAATAAAATAATTATGAACCCATATATTATATATACATTTCCTTTAAATTATATGCTTGTTATAATTAAATGGGGTTTCTTTTTCTTTTAAAAAAAATCCCATGTATAGAATAATACCATTATAAAATAAATTAATATGATAACATAAAAATTATATCATAATTTCATAAAAAATTACAAATAAAAGATATAAATTTATCATTAATACTAAAAAAATATAAAAAATAAATAATAATAAATACCATGACTTAGAGATGAGAATATTTTTGGATCATAGTCTACTATAATAATCATGCCTATGACGATCATTGAATAATTATTGAAAAATATGAGGCATATAATATACATTTTGTAAAAAGAAACTAAATTTTATAGTAACAAGTGTGTTTAGAATGAAGATACTTTATAGAAAGATATATGGGTGTTGTGTCCATTACATGACCATTAAAATCCAGTAAGAAAGCCACTAGGAAGGTAACCATTATAAAATTAATATGATTATTAAGATAATAATTTATTTATTTTGGTATAAAAATTATAAATAATTTTCATCACATATGAAACCATATTATAAAGAAATTTATTTGATAATTAAATTTATAGAATTCATTTTTTTTATAAAATGGATAAAAATTTGGAATCGTCAAGTCAAAATTATGTTATGGTATTTTTTTTAATTTTTGGGAATAGTCAAATTTTTGTTTGAATATTAAACTATTGCATACATATATTGTTTTTTTATTGAAAGATGAAATGTTGTGTGGTTTTCATAAGGGTTCGGGAGACCTGAGGCCTGATGCCTATACTGCATCAGTTATTCTGTCATTACATACTTTCACATCAGGTTCACCATTTTTGTTTCCTTTAAAAAATAAAAGAAGGTATGATTGTCCATGGGGTTCATGAGACAGAAGAAAAGAAACCTATAATGATTCAGTAATTCTGTCATTAAATGCTTTCACATTAGGGTCAGCATTTTTGATTTCGATGAAAGTCTTGGTATTAATGATGAATTATGGGGGTTGAAAGTATTGTAGAATTATTTATAGGATTACCATTTCCATCTTTTATAGAAACTCTAAACAATTCACACATCCATAATTGGGTATAGACCTGATTTCAAAAGGCAGGTGGTTTTTTGGGGTTACCAACCCAAAAATGCTTAGGAACTCACATTGGTCAAGAGGATGGGAGGTCAGGGTCGTCACACAATTTTGGGAGGAATTATTTCCTACAATGAGACTCTCTTATAGATTTAAGACATTTTCATGCATATCTTATCAATCCAAATAAAGAACTAGTTAACCCAAAAAAATGATCAGGTTCTGAATACTTATACATATATGGGGTTCCCTTAATAATCCAATCTATATGTATCAAAGGTTCTTCCTCCATATCCCAAAACTACTTAAAAATGGGTAGCTGCTTATATTTTGAATCCATATAGCTAGGTACTTTGGATATTATTTCCATATAGGGGGTGATTGATATTTCGATAATGGGATAGAAATTTTATGAGGGATCCTATATATGATATTTATGACAGAAATTAAAAACCAGGTAGTTTGTGTTGGCACCAAGTTGGTTGGATGTTTTTTTGGAAGTTGGACTATTTTTTTTCCAAAAGTATTGTGTTTTTTTAAGTTTTTATGATCAAATGAAAAGGATGAAAGGTTTAATTATAATCATAATATGAAATTCAAAATGATTAATAAATTCCATCAGGTTGTGATGAATTTTTCTAGGAGAAAAGGTTATACTGGACTCACGTTGAGTCCAAAATGAATTTTTCAATAATAACGAGAAATTTTATTGGAGTATGAAAGTATCCATACTAAGTCTGAAGATGCTTTGAGGATCTTGTAGTTGTCATAAATAAGAAGTCGTCTAGAAAACTTATGATGATTTCATTATGAAGAAAATGGGGATAACAGGTACTACCAATCAGTTTGAGGTTTTATTGGAAAGAATGAAGTGTTAAAAGGATCAGAATTTATAAAGTTTCTAATGTAATTTAGATGAATCCCTGATGATCCTAAATGTCCTCACAGTCATGGTTATAAGTAGGGGTTTGTAAAATAAGAATGTAAAAGTTTTTCGGCCTCATTTTATCATTTTAATATCATTATACATAGAATTGTTTGAAGGATGGGATGTTTTTTTTGAAATGTGAGAAGAAGATGATGGTTTTTAGTCAGACCAATAAGCTACAAGATAAAAATATTTGGAGAAAAAATTTGGTGAATGGTGGAAGCCTGTATGTACCATAATCTAAAAAAGGAAATAAGTTTATGAAATCAAATTTGTTGATACTAGTATATCAGATGCAGAATGACACCGATCCATTTAGAGAAGATTGGTAATGAATGTTTATTGGAGTTGAATTGTTTTAAGTGGATATTTTTTAGTCTTATGAAAATTTCATTGGGAGTTATTAGTACCAATCAATCAGATGATGATCAATAATGTAACTGACCATTTTTAGTAGGTTGGATTGTTTTTCAATTAGGTCAAAATTGAAAAAATAGCTCTAATATGTTTATAATTAGGTCTGTAGTCCTCAGATATGAACTTGTATAGACTAATTAGACTAGTGTTGAAATCGATAAATCAGAGTGAAGTAGTGATCGATCAATTAGATGCATGCTGATATCAAAAACTTCATCGGACACAAGATCATCAATCAAAGGATAAGAAGAAATACAAAAATGAATTGTTTTTGAAATTGTTTTTAAAAGGGGGGTTTTGAAGCTATTTTTGAGGTTCTACCAAGAAGTGTTTATATCTATAGAAGTTGTAAGTCTGTTTGTGGTAGATTGGTTCCAATGTTTTATGAATAATAGTTGGTATAGAGCTTCAAAATGTGGATTTTGTTTTTAGTTGGTACAAATAATATTAATTAGAAGTAATTTTTTTCATATGATCAATTGGTATGAAAAAAGTAATGAATAATCTGTTTTCATACATTTTTTTCATCGTAATGAAGAAATCAGAATGAAAAGTGGAATCTAACTAAAGAATGGCAAGAAAGTTAGAAATAGGCTAAATCTATGAGAATATTTGAGAAGTTTTGAGAAGAATAAAGAAGATTAAAGAATTGATTAAAAAGTCAAAGATGAAGCCAAAATTAAGGGGAAATTAAATTTTTTGAAAATTCGGTTAAGCGGAGAAACTTTTTAGATTCCCAGTTAAACCACTCTTGAAACAGCTATAAAATAAATATAGTAAATTGTACTTTATGACTAATCTAAACACTGTTCATGTATTGATTAAGAGAGAGATGTTATGAAATTTTAGTGAGAATAAGTTTCTGGTGAAATTTTACATGATGAAGTCTTCCAGAAAAATGAAAGTGTTCAGAGTTTCTCAGACCAGGCTGGGAAATTGAACTGATATTTCCAGAATGAGACCGAAGAAGTTCCAAATTATTTCAATAGTATTCTAACAGACTTATATTTCTAAACTAAGCAATCATATTGGGTAATCTAACTGATCTATCAAACTTGGAATCATTATGAAATCTAGAGAAGTTCTTACCTAATGCTGGATATAAATGTGAAGATTTTTTTTGATAATAATAAAATGTGAAAGTTGATAAGGAAGCTTAGTAACATGTTTTGAACCAGATGGTGAAGGTTTAATTAGTTGTTGCATAAACTTATATTACATTATTTGTTCTAAAAGAAGCACATTCACAGTTGTATTGATCATAGTGCTACACAAGTGTAAGGGTATATCCTACATTTTTGTATCCACACAAAAGGATTGTTTTATAATGGATTGGATGACATTGGATTGTTTCAAAACCATGAAAAGGACGTATCTACTCTTATTGACTAGCGAACCTTGTAAATACTTGTGTTCCTATGGACATGTGATTATTTTTTCATCATTAAAGTGATAAATCTTTAACAGGAGTAGAAATTTATTTCAAAATAAATAAAACATAGAAGAAAAAGTTATCACTGATTCACCCTCCCCTTCTCAGTGATATATTGATCCTATCTGGGAAATAAAAATTTGTATTAGAGGTAAGGTTCCCTTTATTTACTCTTTCATGATGTTTTTGAAGATAAGTTGTTGTGGAGAATCTAAATTGTGTGGAAAGTAGGGGGATCCTGATCTTCAATGGTAAGAACTATCATATATGAAAATATTGGATGTTGACTTATCATATGACTCTTAGGTACAATGTTGTAGAAGTAACTACCAATGGATTTCCTTATATTGATGAAAAAATTCCTCTCACATCTATAGATAAGACAAATCTTGAGAATTATGGAAGGGATAATAATTATTTACTCTCAACACTTTTTGAAAGTGATATACTAAGAGTAAAGGGAGTTTCTTATACCACTGGTATCTGGGAAAAGTTGAAGAACAATTAAGAAGGGAAAAAAGTTGAAGAAATCCATGTTACAAATCTTGAGGCTGAAGTATAATGATATCAATATAGGAGAGTATGAATCTATTGGTGGATTTTTTAGAAGGGTGAATGATATTCTAGGAACTATAAGATGTCTTAATGAAAATTTGTAAGACTCAACTATTGTTGAAAAGATATTGTGAATTATTCCTCATAACTTTGATTCCAATGTTTCATCCCAAGAAGATAGAGACCCTAAAACTCTATCATTGGATAATATTCATAGTACTCTAATTACTTAGGAGATGGTAAGGGGGAAAATTTTGAAAGGAAAAAACAAAAGGTGATAAAGAAATTTCCTTTCAAGATGCCAATAAAGGATAGTCTAAGAATTTTATTGGAGAAGAAGAAGTTGGATATTATGATTCTAAATCTTAGGTATGTAAAAATATTTATGAATTTTAATCCTTGTTTAAAAAAATTGAAAAGAGGTACATGTAAATATAAGGGGAAACTTCCCATGAAATATTTTGAATGTGGAGTTATTGGGAACTTTATGAATAATTGTCCTTAAATAATGAAAGAATATGATAGTGATCAAGATTAAATAAGGGTAATAATATCATAGAAGAAATAGGATGACAAGGATAAATCTTATTCTAAAGGGAAAGTTAAAAAAATTTACAAATCTAAAAGGATATGTTTTTATATCAAAAGATGATGATGAAGAAGACAGTGAAGTTGAATCAAAAAATAATGATAAGAATTCTGGAGATAATACTTCCATTGAAACAATTTACACTGAAGAATTCATAAAAAATAGTTCTGGAGAATAAGAAACTCGATTATAATTTAATTTTAAAGAAGAATTGAAAGAATTCATGAGAAAGATTGGGAGGCTTGATAAATAAATCAGGAAATTGAAAAATAAAAGTTCTTCAATAAATAATAAAGATTGTTTTTTTGATGATAATTTTAAGATTTTTGAAGATATTAATGACTTGAAGAAATAAATTGATAAATAAAATAATCAGAATAAACATATGGAAGTTATACTAAAAGAAAAATAAGAAGAACTGGAACTTGTTCAAATTTTTTTTCTAAAGATGAGAAAAGATTTATAGGTTTTTAAAACTCTTTATATAAAGTTAGGTAAAAGTATAGAAAGGATAAACACAAAAAGGATAAAATTTACCTTCAAAGGTTAAGAAGAAAGTTAAAATTATTTCTAAGAAGAAGAAAGTTTTGAAAGTTATGTATGTGGACAAAATCAATAAAGTTGATAAGTTATAAGTTTATAAGAATTATGAGTCTAAAAAAATTACCTAAAATTTATAGTTTAAATATGTCTAAAAAGAAAACTGAGATGAAGAATAAGGTTATAGTTGATAATATAATGTTTTAGACTAAACAAAGTTTTAATGTTAATGAAAAGATGGTTACTGAAAAACATTCTCACACCTCCAGACAATATGGAAGGTATTGAGGTAAATATTATTTCTATGGATACTGCTAGTATTGTGGTGGATCCAGGAATATGGAAAATATGTGTTGTTTTAATCATCAACATTACAACTATTACAAAAATTACAGAAGGAAAAGTTTTAGGGGGAGTCAATCATCTCAAAAGAAGAATTATGTGAAAGATATTATGAAGAAACCTGATAAAGTTGGTGTAAAAGTTGAAAATAGATTCCAACCATTGTAAACTATTTGTGAAATATGTGATAAACCTATAAATCTTGCAGAACTATGTCTTATTTTGTTACTAGCAAAACAAAAGGTCTATAAAAAATCTCATAATCAAGATGTGAAGAAAGATAATGGGAAAGAAAAAGATCTTGTCGTGGAAACCACTCTCAAAACTACAAAAGGAGAAAAAACCTGGATCTTGGATAGTGGGTGTTCTTCTTATATGATAAGAGACTTAAAATTGTTAAATAATAAGAAGGGCTTCATAGAAGAAATAGTGAAATTCAGTAACGATGAATCCATTAGAATCAAAGGTGTTGGATATACTATTATTGAGTAATAAAAGTTAAAGTCCAAGAAATGGTTTATTTTTGATGGAATGAAAAAAAATGATAAGTGTTTCATAACTTTGGGATGCATGAAAAAAATTTATTTTTAGAAAATATGTGTTTATTGGGAAAAGATAGTTAGATAGAAAGATAGTTACAAGAGGAAAACGTACAAAAGGAAACTTGTTTTAAGTTGGTGAGGTTCAAAAATCTTGTTACTTAAGTATGATAGAAGATAATTTGTAACAACCCAAGATTTTATAAAAAATATTCTTTTTAATTTTATTAAAGTCTTGTGTTGTACGCTACACCAAAAGGAGCTTGCACAACACGCATCCTTGACTTGCCTTGCATTACACGCAATCGCAACCTTCCTCGATAGCGTGTGTGGTACGTAATACTGAGTTTCACGAAACAATGATATGCTATTAAAATATTATTAAAACTAGCCGTTATGAATAGTAATAACCACTTTTTAAATTTTAGAAATTTTAAAATGGACTTCATTTTTGGATTCGGAGTATCGAATTTAGCCTAAGGTGAAATTTTGGTACTTTTCGGATAACTTTCATATTCTGATGAATAGTGAAAATTACTAAATTATAATTAAAAACAACTTTTTTAATCAAAATAATTAATAGTGATAAATCATTAATTTGAGTGGTTTTAAATTATATTTAGAATATATTTTTACAATTTAATACAATGTTGGTCATTGGATGTAATTTCACATTTAAACTAGACATAAACAAGTGTCAATCTTTTGATAGATATTGTTTCTTAAAAACACGCTATTTGTTTTAACAGTGGGATTTAATTATAAAATTAATTAATGAAACTTTTATGTAATTAATTTGGTAAAATAGACTTCATTTTTGAATTCGGAATATGAAATATAGCTTGGGATGAAATTTTGGCACTGTTCTGAAAAACATCAATTTTTGATGAATAGTGAAACTACTAAGTGGTAGTTAAAAAAACTGAATTTTTCATAAAACTTAATTTTACCGCTTCTGTGAATAGAATTTCAAAAATCCGAGAGACACGGTTGATGTCAGTAAGTAAAATGTGGTTCAATGAGATGAAAATAATTTTTGGTGAATAGTAACTTTTTACTTTTTTTTACCGCGGTTAATAGTAAATAGGGTAACTAAGGGTAAATATGATATTAATATTACCCTAACACATGTCATAATTCTATTGGACAAGTGTAATTCGACCAAAAACAAACTTAGGAATAAAATATGACCATTTAGGCCCACTTGGATTAGATTAGGACATTTATTATTAATTTATTTAAAGAAGGGTTAAAATAGTTAAAATCAAAGTTTAATAAGTAAATAATTTTTAATATGGGGTTATACAAAAGATAAATTAGATTGTAAATATTCATTAGAAAGCTAAAAAGATTTACTACATGATGGTATTTTATTTGTAATTTTTAGACATCAAATAATTTAATTTATTTATGACACAATGATGATGCAGTAATTATCTTATTAATTAAATATTGACATAATTGATGTTATAAACACCAAAATAAATATAATTTGAGACTTTTTATGAATTCCACTAATTTTCTAGGTTACTATGATATATTAATGTTGATTTAATCAACTTGGTTCGAACATATAATTCTGTTATGACTTTCACAAAAATCAGATATCAAATAGTGTCAAAATTGACACAAAATAGTTTTTAAATCAAATATTATATTATTAATTGTTATTGTATTCCTAAAAATCTAAGGTTCGGCCAAATGACTTAGATAAGGATATATATATTAATAATAAACAATTTGGGGTTCGTTTGGCATGTTATAGTAAGTGTATTAACCATATAGTGAAAGAAAAAAAAAGACACGGTAAAAGTTAAATTATTTAACTTAGAGTTAAATCTAATTGATAAGGTTAAAATAAGAACCTAAACTTGTCTGAATCCTATTGTTTGATAGGGTTTCGACCCATCCCCACTTTAGCTTAGAAATAAGACCCTTTGGAACCATTATAAACCGATTTTTACTTTAATATAAAATAATATTTTGAGATATTCCTAAGGTGCCCCTCTCCTCCCTTATAAAAGGGCACCTCCTCCCCCTCCTCCTCACACCAATTTGAGCACTCAATCTCGGCCAACCCCTGCCAAAATCTCTTCTCCACTTCCCTAGAAACATCCTAGAGGTTCTGGTCTTCCTCAAAGACCAATTTTAGTTCCCTAAGAGGAGGTCTCCAAAAGGCGCTTCAAAGAAGAGGTAATTACCGTTACCAATTCTTTCATCTTTATTTCTTCTTCCACTTCTTCTTCTTAGGTTGTTTCAATATGAAGTAATAACATCAGTATCACTCATATACTGATATGTTATTATAAGTATGAAACAACCCTATTTCACCATCTATCTATCCTACGGAAAAAGAAATCACCGCGCGTGCATACGTACGGAATACCGTCTCCACGCCGTGGTGTAATCTATTTTCCACCACCACCTTACATGGATGGGTATAATGGTGTAAAGAATAACTATACATAGTTATTACAACATCATATTTATTCTGATATATTGTATGATCCACTCCAATTCAATTCAATATTTATAGAAATGATATCATCGCTCGTGCGTACGTACGGACTACCGTCTCCACGACGCGATGAGATTCATTCTCCATGTTAACCATTTAAGAATGATTATAATGTATATATAAGAAATAATAATGAAATATATGACATTATAAAGCTACTAGATTTATGTATATATATACATATGTATGTCATCTACTTACTTCCATTTCAAGACAATAAGGAAAGGAAAACAGCGTTCATGCGTACGTACGGACTACCGTCTCCATGAACGGTGTTTTTCATTTTATTTATCTACCTATTATATATATATATACTGAATATATATGATATATAAATCATATTTTATATTCTGGAAGTGAGTAAATCATGATATAAGTAATAATGATGTCAAGAACAACAAGTCAAAACACCTACGATAAATGAAACGATTTTACCCAAAACGCTTCTTTAACATGGAATTTACAAAAGAACGGGTAATATAATGTCATAAGTGAAACATATATGATATCATAACAATGAATATGATTCTGTAATAAGTCAATAACATGATTTAAATCATTATACAGGAGGTTTGGACACTTACAAAGCAAGTCGGACCTAAGGTAAGGGAAATATCACAATCTCATTTTTATCCGAGATTGTTTATTCGTAAGTATTTACTGGGGTGTATTTTATCATCCACATCCATGTTTCATCAATATTTAATATTATTTCCATCCACCTACAATTTTTTAAATCCATTTTTACCCTTCGGTGTGTTTTTAGTAAAAGAAATGAAAGGAATCTTTTGATGTTTTTCGTACGAGGTACTTTTTGACTTTTCCGACAAAAGTACGAAGAATGTTTTTTTTAACTTATACGGCACGAACGGATTTCTACTGTTTTATAAAGCCTTATTTTCATGAAGCTTCCTCTAAAATATTTCATTACTATTTTCAATAAAATATATTTCTTTTAAAATTGCATGATGTTTTGTGAAAAGAAATTTATTTTGAAGAAGAAAAGATATTTTCCTCAAGAATTCAATTCAAGTGTTTTATCAAAATTATTTTCCATCTAAGATAATAAAGGGTTCTGTTTCTATCCATATTTTTACATTGATTTGGCTATGTTGTGATGGAATTATGTTTATGAATTCCTTTATCTTATATGAATTGATTTATGATGTCATGATGTTTCAAGAATCCCATTTTTGTTACATGTGTTATGCGATGATGTATGTTTTATGATTATGTGGCACACATAAGAAAGGATTCATTATAAGATGGGTGGGACCTATATCTCCCTCCAATGCATTGGGTAAAGATTTTATATCTCATGAGATAGACAGGGCTGGAACGGTAGGTTATACCGGTTCAGGGAAACAGGACTGAAATGAGGGTTACTCGATTCAGAAAGGGACTTTGTCCACTAAGATAGTCTTGGCAATTAGTCTTGACTAACAAGAAATGATTCTCTATGATTATGTGTGTATGCCACAAAGTTTCATGTTTTAAGTTATGATTATTGGGATTACTTTTTCACTGCCATGATTTATCCCATGATTATGAAATTATGCTCTCTTTTGCAGGTTATGATTTCCAAAATGCTATGTTCTTATGAATATGATGTGATTGATATTTATTTTGTTTACCCTTACTGAGCATTTGAGCTCACCCTTTTATGTTTTCTTTTCCCCAGGATATAAAGAAAGGTTTTAGGTAAAAAAAAGGAGGAAGATCTTTATGGGAGATTTTGAAGATCTTTCACCACGATTAGAAGATTATAGTCCGAGTTTCCAAAGACACTAAACTATTACGGTCCTTGTGTGTGTGTTTTTGTAATGTACTAAGTATTCCGCAAAAGTAATTTAATGTCAATGTACGTCAAGATACGGGTCTCTACAGTTGGTATCAGAGGAAAGGTTTAGTCAACCTTTGGAAACTAGGATGCGAAAACGTTAGTGAGATCCCTAGAGATATTTCTAAGGTATGTCTAGGGATGCCCATAAGGATAAGTATACGTATAGGATATAGTCCTAGAACTATGGTAACGATATTAGATTAAACCAAAGATGTTAGATATTTAAGTTACTCCCCCTTTATTATGATTTTTGACTCTCACACTATTCTTTTTGGGTTTTAGAAAACGGCTGGAATCAAGATGATTCACGATAATGGAGGATATGATGGACAATGGAATGATATTCTTCATAATGAAATGGGATTTGGAAGTCCAAACATCATTATTATACCGAATCAGAAATCTCATAATATGATCAATAAAGTAAAATTTGGTAAGTTTCCTGACTCGGCTAATAAGAGAAAGATGGAGTTTCATGATGATCATAGAGGAAAGAAAGTTCAATTTCCCCTATGTAAGTAATGTGGGAAGAGGCATCAAGGAGAATGTTTCAAGGGAACTGGAAGATGCTTTGGGTATGGAAAAGAAGGAAACAAAGCAAGTAAGTGCAAAGGAAAAGGGTCGGTTTACACCATGGATGAGGATAATGGTATTGCTACGACATCAACAATGGTTAAATGTTTTAAATGTGGAATGTATGGGCATTATGCAAACAAATGCCCTAAGGGAAAGACTAATGAAGAGAATCAGTATGGTCATAAGGGTAGTATTTATGTGGATGATGATGAAGAGACTACAAATGATATGTGAGATGAAAGAATTTTTGATGCTCGGTCAATGGTTAAAGAATGTAGTGGAATGATTACATGTTTATCATGTGTAATTTTGTATAAGTAATCTCATGCTACTATGGAATAAAGAGACATCTATGGATTGTTAAACTATTGTCTTTCCTTGAGTTTTGAAAGTGTATGATTAATGTTACAAGTATCCATGAAAGGTTATTCAGATATTTTTGGAATGTAGATGATATGCGCATAATGAAGGGATAAGGAGAAAATTAAATGTTTAATAGTATTCATGAGCTCATGATTGATATAAGGACTAAGTGATATCATGGTTTGAGTATATAGAATTTTGAGGATTTTGGTATGTGGAAAGTGTTAACTTTAAACTGCATTCATGTTTTCACTAAGGTATTCAAGAGAATACTTGATTAAGGACTTTGAATGTTTGGAATGTGACCAACAAAACATATCTTATGATATATGGGTATCAACGATGGTATTAAATCTCTGGTAATCGTTTTCACTATGTTATGAGAGTGGACTGCAGTATTATGGATAAGCCTAAAAGATTGGAATGGATTATGTTGGACATAAGTTAGTATTGTTTGTTTTTTCGATATTATTGATGGGATGTTATATAGTTTTGGAAAAAGGACAACCTTCAGGACGGGCGACAACCCATCACTTCGGACAAGGCTGTGGGAATCGAACCCAAAACCGAAGTGCGACTGGCCTTTATCGCCTACCACTGGCCTACAGGAAGTCCCTGTTTAGTAGAAACTAGTTTTATTATATTAAGCAGTATGATATATGAAGTATAAGTCCATTTTAGGAACCATATATGATCAATCTCACTATAGATCGACTTATGCATATAATTTTTGCTAACCTTTTGTTTGAGACAGATGGAATGACCCGTCATTCTATCACATGATCTGCTAACACTTCATGAATAACAAATTCAACTTCATTTATTTAAGAGATGAAGTGGAAATTGTTCAAGGCACGAACAACAGTGAGATTGTACCAAAATAAAGTAAGTATTTATTCTAATTCAAATTTTCAACTTTAGGGAAATGATCTTGAAAACCAAAAATGTTGTCCTAGTGATCTTATACCTGATGAATCAGATGGTACCTTATATCATCACAAATCTATGGATTTGTGATTACTGGATTTTCCATAGCCATGTTCTCTACCACTCTCCATCAGAACATGATGGTTAGATTTCTCTTCCATATCCATATTTTCACCTATGTGGAAACCCAATGATTAGTTTATTTGGGTAACCGTTACGTTTCATACTTTTGTTTTTTTGATTTTGATATTCCTTTTTACGATGTGGGTTTCTATTAAAGAAACTTTCGAATAGTATACCATTTATAACCCCGACGAATTTCGAGGGTGAAATTCATTTTAAAGGGGGTAGAATGTAACAGCCCAAGATTTTATAAAAAATATTCTTTTTAATTTTATTAAAGTCTTGTGTTGTACGCTACACCAAAAGGAGCTTTCACAACACGCATCCTTGACTTGCCTTGCATTACACGCAATCGCAACCTTCCTCGATAGCGTGTGTGGTACGTAATACTGAGTTTCACGAAACAATGATATGCTATTAAAATATTATTAAAACTAGCCATTATGAATAGTAATAACCACTTTTTAAATTTTAGAAATTTTAAAATGGACTTCATTTTTGGATTCGGAGTATCGAATTTAGCCTAAGGTGAAATTTTGGTACTTTTCGGATAACTTTCATATTCTGATGAATAGTGAAAATTACTAAATTATAATTAAAAACAATTTTTTTAATCAAAATAATTAATAGTGATAAATCATTAATTTGAGTGGTTTTAAAGTATATTTAGAATATATTTTTACAATTTAATACAATGTTGGTCATTGGATGTAATTTCACATTTAAACTAGACATAAACAAGTGTCAATCTTTTGATAGATATTGTTTCTTAAAAACACGCTATTTGTTTTAACAGCGGGATTTAATTATAAAATTAATTAATGCAACTTTTATGTAATTAATTTGGTAAAATAGACTTCATTTTTGAATTTGGAATATGAAATATAGCTTGGGATGAAATTTTGGCACTGTTCTGAAAAACATCAATTTTTGATGAATAGTGAAACTACTAAGTGGTAGTTAAAAAAACTGAATTTTTCATAAAACTTAATTTTACCGCTTCTGTGAATAGAATTTCAAAAATCCGAGAGACACGGTTGATGTCAGTAAGTAAAATGTGGTTCAATGAGATGAAAATAATTTTTGGTGAATAGTAACTTTTTACTTTTTTTTACCGCGGTTAATAGTAAATAGGGTAACTAAGGGTAAATATGATATTAATATTACCCTAACACATGTCATAATTCTATTGGACAAGTGTAATTCGACCAAAAACAAACTTAGGAATAAAATATGACCATTTAGGCCCACTTGGATTAGATTAGGACATTTATTATTAATTTATTTAAAGAAGGGTTAAAATAGTTAAAATCAAAGTTTAATAAGTAAATCATTTTTAATATGGGGTTATAAAAAAGATAAATTAGATTGTAAATATTAATTAGAAAGCTAAAAAGATTTACTACATGATGGTATTTTATTTGTAATTTTTAGACATCAAATAATTTAATTTATTTATGACACAATGATGATGCAGTAATTATCTTATTAATGAAATATTGACATAATTGATGTTATAAACACCAAAATAAATATAATTTGAGACTTTTTATGAATTCCACTAATTTTATAGGTTACTATGATATATTAATGTGGATTTAATAAACTTTGTTCGAACATATAATTCTGTTATGACTTTCACAAAAATCATATATCAAATAGTGTCAAAATTGACACAAAATAGTTTTTAAATCAAATATTATATTATTAATTGTTATTGTATTCCTAAAAATCTAAGGTTCGGCCAAATGACTTAGATACGGATATATATATTAATAATAAACAATTTGGGGTTCGTTTGGCATGTTATAGTAAGTGTATTAACCATATAGTGAAAGAAAACAAAAAGACACGGTAAAAGTTAAATTATTTAACTTAGAGTTAAATCTAATTGATAAGGTTAAAATAAGAACCTAAACTTGTCTAAATCCTATTGGTTGATAGTATTGCGACCCATCCCCACATTAGCTTCGAAATAAGACCCTTTGGAACCATTATAAACCGATTTTTACTTTAATATAAAATAATATTTTGAGATATTCCTAAGGTGCCCCTCTCCTCCCTTATAAAAGGGCACCTCCTCCCCCTCCTCCTCACACCAATTTGAGCACTCAAGCTCGGCCAACCCCTGCCAAAATCTCTTCTCCACTTACCTAGACACATCATAGAGGTTCTGGTCTTCCTCAAAGACCAATTTTAGTTCCCTAAGAGGAGGTCTCCAAAAGGCGCTTCAAAGAAGAGGTAATTACCGTTACCAATTCTTTCATCTTTATTTCTTCTTCCACTTCTTCTTCTTAGGTTGTTTCATTATGAAGTAATAACATCAGTATCACTCATATACTGATATGTTATTATAAGTATGAAACAACCCTATTTCACCATCTATCTATCCTACGGAAAAAGAAATCACCGCGCGTGCATACGTACGGAATACCGTCTCCACGCCGTGGTGTAATCTATTTTCCACCACCACCTTACATGGATGGGTATAATGGTGTAAAGAATAACTATACATAGTTATTACAAAATCATATTGATTCTGATATATTGTATGATCCACTCCACTCCAATTCAATATTTATAGAAATGATATCATCGCTCGTGCGTACGTACGGACTACCGTCTCCACGACGCGATGAGATTCATTCTCCATGTTAACCATTTAAGAATGATTATAATGTATATATAAGAAATAATAATTAAATATATGACATTATAAAGCTACTGGATTTATGTATATATATACATATGTATGTCATCTACTTACTTCCATTTCAAGACAATAAGGAAAGGAAAACAGCGTTCATGCGTACGTACGGACTACCGTCTCCATGAACGGTGTTTTTCATTTTATTTATCTACCTATTATATATATATATATATACTGAATATATATGATATATAAATCATATTTTATATTCTGGAAGTGAGTAAATCATGATATAAGTAATAATGATGTCAAGAACAACAAGTCAAAACACCTACGATAAATGAAACGATTTTACCCAAAACGCTTCTTTAACATGGAATTTACAAAAGAACGGGTAATATAATGTCATAAGTGAACCATATATGATATCATAACAATGAATATGATTCTGTAATAAGTCAATAACATGATTTAAATCATTATACAGGAGGTTCGGACACTTACAAAGCAAGTCGAACCTAAGGTAAGGGAAATATCACAATCTCATTTTTATCCGAGATTGTTTATTCGTAAGTATTTACTGGGGTGTATTTTATCATCCACATCCATGTTTCATAAATATGTAATATTATTTCCATCCACCTACAATTGTTTAAATCCATTTTTACCCTTCGGTGAGTTTTTAGTAAAATAAATGAAAGGAATCTTTTGATGTTTTTCGTACGAGGTACTTTTTGACTTTTCCGACAAAAGTACGAAGAATGTTTTTTTTAACTTATACGGCACGAACGGATTTCTACTATTTTATAAAGCCTTATTTTCATGAAGCTTCCTCTAAAAGATTTCATTACTATTTTCAATAAAATATATTTCTTTTAAAATTGCATGATGTTTTGTGAAAAAAAATTTATTTTGAAGAAGAAAAGATATTTTCCTCAAGAATTCAATTCAAGTGTTTTATCAAAATTATTTTCCATCTAAGATAATAAAGGGTTCTGTTTCTATCCATATTTTTACATTGATTTGACTATGTTGTGATGGAATTATGTTTATGAATTCCTTTATCTTATATGAATTGATTTATGATGTCATGATGTTTCAAGAATCCCATTTTTGTTACATGTGTTATGCGATGATGTATGTTTTATGATTATGTGGCACACATAAGAAAGGATTAATTATAAGATGGGTGGGACCTATATCTCCCTCCAATGCATTGGGTAAATATTTTATATCTCATGAGATAGACAGGGCTGGAACGGTAGGTTATACCGGTTCAGTGAAACAGGACTGAAACGAGGGTTACTCGATTCAGAAAGGGACTTTGTCCACTAAGATAGTCTTGGCAATTAGTCTTGACTAACAAGAAATGATTCTCTATGATTATGTGTGTATTCCACAAAGTTTCATGTTTTAAGTTATGATTATTGGGATTACTTTTTCACTGCCATAATTTATCCCATGATTATGAAATTATGCTCTCTTTTGCAGGTTATGATTTCCAAAATGCTATGTTCTTATGAATATGATGTGATTGATATTTATTTTGTTTACCCTTACTGAGCATTTGAGCTCACCCTTTTATGTTTTCTTTTCCCCAGGATATAAAGAAAGGTTTTAGGTAAAAAAAAAGGAGGAAGATCTTTATGGGAGATTTTGAAGATCTTTCACCACGATTAGAAGATTATAGTCCGAGTTTCCAAAGACACTAAACTATTACAGTCCTTGTGTGTGTGTTTTTGTAATGTACTAAGTATTCCGCAAAAGTAATGTAATGTCAATGTACGTCAAGATACGGGTCTCTACATAATTAGTTGTGGAATAATAGTCTGGGACACATGTGTTTTAGAAACATGTTAAAGTTATCAAATAGAGACAGTGTCCATGTAATTACAAATATGTCAAGAATAATAGATTGGTGTTTCATAATTTGTTAGGAAGGAAATATTACAAACTCTGTACATAATAAAGTTGAAATTTGTTCAAGATGACCCCTAGAAATTATTTATTCAGATATCTGTGGGCCAATGATCCAAAAATCAACTCACAAGTTTTAGTACTTCATTATTTTTATTGATAAATTTACTTGAATTATATGTGTTAGGTATATGAAACATAAGTCAGATGCTCTAAAAATGTTTAAAATTTTTAGGAGAAAATTTGAGAAGGAATGTGAGTATTTAGTAAAGAAGTTCAGAATATAAAATGGGGTGAAATAAAAAAAAATATTTTTCAAGTTATCTTGAGAAGTATGGAATTAAGAATGAATTCAGTACACCATAATCTCCTAAAAAATGGAGTTTTTGAAAGAAAAAATTGAAGTTTGGTTGAAATGAGGTGAACAATGTTACTGGAACATGGTCTCTCTCATTAATTTTTGAGGGAAGATTTGATCACATTATTTTATATTCAAAAACAATGTTTCTATAGTCATTGTTTAGATATGACTCAATATGAAATGTTTTATAAAAAAACACCATGTTCGAAACACTTAAGAGTTTTTGGGAGTTCACGAATCATAAAGAAGAAAAGTGGATACCTTGTAAAGTTTGATTAGAGGGGTGAAGATGGAATATTTCTTGGATATGATTTTTAGGGAAGAGAATATAAATGTTTTAACAAATACACATGAAGTTTGGTAGACTTTGTTTATGTGAAGGTTACTGAAAAATGTGAGCAAGATTCTATAAAAACTCACGTTGATAAGGAATATAAAAAAGATGAAATAATTTTTTTAAAAGTTATGATAAGGATGAAAACAATTGTAACAATACCAAAGAATAATAATTTGAATCAAAGATTTACAGTGATGAGTAAGAATATCAATCATATCATCCTAGGATGAGGAGGGAAGCAGAAGCTCAAAACATAATTAGTGATCAACATCAAAAGGTTTAAAAAGAAGAACATAAAAAAGTTATTAAACATACTTCTTTGTATTTATAAGTGCATTTGAAATATGTGAAATAAGCATTTGAGATTCTAGAATGGGTTTGGGATATGAATGAAGAGTTAGATCATATTGATAAGAATAACACCTGGGAACTCCTACGTAAATCAAATGACAACAATTTTATCAGTACAAAGTGGATTTTCTAGAACAAGTTGAATGAAGATGTTGAAGTAATCATAAAAAATGATGAATATCATGAAAATGTTACTCACATATATATGGAATTGAATTTGATGAGACTTTTTCTTTGGTGTAATGATTATGAGAAATTAGAATCTCTCTTGCTATATTATTACATTTATGTTATAAAATATTTCAAATTTATGTAAAGTCAACATTTATGAATGGAGAAGTTGATTAATAAGTTTATATTAAACAACCATGTGGGTTTATTGTTAGAAAGGATGAATGTTAGTGTGAAATTTTAAGAAATATCTATATGGTCTAAAGAGATATCCAATGGTATAGTATTTAAACATGGATACATTCTAGAGGAAGTTGAATTTTAAGAAAGAAATGGTTGATAGTAATATGTACATAAATTAAAGTTAATAGATTTGTCTCATTATAATTGATTATGTTGATGATATTATCTTTGCTTGGAATTATAAAATAACTTGTGAAAGGTTTTCTGAAGAGATAAGAAATCTTTTTGAAATTTACATGATTGGTTAATTAAACAATTTCTTGTGTTAAAAATATCATAAAATAAGAAAAACATATTTCTTTCTCATGAAAAGTATGCTAAGGTACTTATTAAGAAGTTTCACATGGAAAATTCAAAACATTCTTCCACACAAATTTCAATAGGAACCAAGTTGACTAAATATGAAGAAGGTAAAGAGGTTTTATCTAAAAAGTTTTAGAATATGATTGAAAGTTTGTTGTATTTGACTACCTCAAGACCAAATATTTTTTATACTGCTACCTTATGTGCAATATTTTAGAGTGCTCCAAAAGAATGAAATCTATTAGTTGGAAAATGAATTCTTAGATACATAAAAGGTAGAATATATGTTGGAATTAGATATGACATCTCAAAAAGTATTTACTTGTTTGGGTATTCAGATACTGATTGGGTAGAAAATGTTGTTGATTGAAGACCCACATATGGTGGAGTTTTATTTCTGGAAAAAATTTGTGTTAGTCGTCATAAAAATAAATAATATTTAGTAACTCTTACCACCATTGAAGATGAGTATGTTGCTTCCAATCAAGCTACTGTACAACTTATGTGAATTGAAACTCATTTGGTAGAATTACTTGTTGAAGTAAAGTTACCCGTTTTCTTGGGTTGTGATAATCAGAGTGCCATAAAACATAGATGACACTTGTTACAATATTATCATTAAAAACATATTGATATAAAATATCTTTTCATCAAAGAGAATGTGGAGAAGAATCAATTGAAGCAGGAGTATGTTCTTACATCTGAACAAGATACTGACTTTTTCACAAATCCTTCACCGAAGGAATCATTTTTCAATATGAGGTTGAATATGGACATCCAAACTCTTTATCACATAGGTTAAGGTATATATTTTTTCCCCTCTATCATCTAGTTTTTGGATAGTGTTTTCAAAGGCGATAATTGTTTCATAAATCTATTTATTGATATTTTCTAATACTTATATGGAAGAATGTATATATAGAGAGTTGTGGGTAAGATATTAACTCAGTATATAAGTGTTCGAAATATTCTAACAGTTCGTTTGAGTGGTTGTTGGAAACTTGTCTTTACAGTTAAGTGAATGAAGTTAAGAAAGATGATTAGAATGAAGTAAAGGAAATTTAGAAACCTGAAAAAGTTTCATGAGTAACTACTTTTGGAAAAAAAATATTTTTATATCAATAATTATTATTTCCTACAATGAGTTAGTTCATGTAGTCATAGAATTGTTAAAAACTAATACATATATTGAGGTTACAAAGTTTAGTGATTTATGTACCTTGGTCGATAAAAAACTACAAAGTGGGAGATTTTTGGGACTAAGTTAGTTGGAAGTTGTTTTTAGAAGCTAGAAGAAGTTTGTGATGAATGAATTATCTTTTTTTTTGTCAAGAAATGAAATAAATTCACTTTTTAATTTTTGATGATTAGATGAAAATGATAAAAGGATTCATCATAATTAGAATATTAGATGAACAATTCTGAAGAAATTACATCATTTTGTGAATGAAGTTTTTGGGAGAAAAGGTTTATTAGACTCACCATGGGTACAAAATGAAGGTTGTGATCATAATGATAAATCTTATCTAGGTATGAAAATATACATACTTAATCTGATGATGATTTTTGGATATTAGAGTCATTATAATCATAACATGTCTATAAAACTTGTGATTATAGCATTATAAAGGAAATAGGGAGAATACGTGTTATTAATCGGTTTGATATTTGATTGGAAAGTAGGAAGTGCTGGAAGGATGTTAAGATTTAATACTTTAAAATGTAAGTTATATGATTCCATGACAATACTAAATGTTCTCAAGTCATGAGAAATTTTTGATTACAATAACAAGTTTGTGAAAGAAGAAAGTAAAAGTTTTCTGGCCTCACTTTATAGGTGTAACATCAATGGATACATAATTATTTGAAGGCTAGGAAGTTTTGTCTGAAACATGATAAGATGAAGATGCTGGTTTTTAGTCAGACTAATAAACCACATGATACAAATACTTAGAGAAAGAATTTAATGAATGGTTGAAGTTTTTTTGTTCAATAATCAGAAAAGAAAATAAGTTTTTGAAGTAGAAGTTGCTAATACCATTTTATCAGACGCATAATGACACTGATCCATCAGAGACAGATTGGTAAATAAAGTTTTTTGAAGAAGAATTATTTTAAATGGAGATTTTTGAGTCTTGAAAAAAATTCATTGGTATTTTTTGGGATTGATCAATATTATGATGATAAATAATGTACTAAACCATTTTTATCAGATCGATTTTTTTTCAGTTGGGTCAAGACCAAAAGAAGAAGTCCGATATGTTTACAATTAGGTTAAGAGTCATCAGATATGAAGTAGTGGTGAATCATCAGACTGAAATTGACACTGATACATTAGATTCAATTAAGGGATGATCCATTAGATGTATCTTAATACCGATAACTACACTAGACACAATATCACTTGTCTGAGGAAAATAAGAAAGGAATAATCGTTTAAAGAGTTTGTGAAAGTGTATGTCAAAGGGAGTTTTGAAGATATTTTTAAGGTTCTAACAAGAAGTTATGATATCTTTTGATGTATCAACTATGTTTATGGTATAATGGTTTCAATGTTTTATGAGTAACAATTGGTACAGAGCTTCGAAATGTGAAGTTTGTTTTTAGTTGGTACATAGAATCATAATTAGAAGCCATTTTATTTCATACGATCAATTGGTATAGAACAATGTAATGAGGAATCTACTATCATACATATGTCTTCATCATAATGACTAAATTCTAATGATAAATAAAATCATAATGAAGTATGGTTATAAATTCTTAAGAAATTTGAAGCTTTGACAATATTTTAGAAGTTTCAATAAAAATCGATAAGAGTAGAGAATCGTTGATGAATTCAAATATAGAGATGAAATTAAGTGGAAATTCATGTTTATAGAAATTTTGTTAAGTGAAATAACTTTTTAGATTCCCACCTAAACCAATTTTGTTACCCCTATAAAAGGAAGAGAGTACATTTCACATTATAACTGATTAGAACACTATTTTCATGCATATGAGGAGAGAGAATTTATGAATTTTTAGTGTAAAGAAGTTTCAAAACAGAGTTTAGCTGATGAATTTTTCTAGAAAAAATAAAGTAAGTGGTCATAGATTCTTAGAACGGACCAAGAAATCAGACTGAGACAAAATTAGTTCAGAGTTGTTTCATCAGTATTCTAGAAGGCTTATATTTAAAAACTAAGATCAGACTATAGAATCAAAGTAATCCATCAAACTGAGTATCATTATGAAGTCAAGAGAAGTTATTACCATTTTTTGGGTTTGGAATTAAAGAATTTTTTTAACAATAATCAAAAGTGAAAGTTGTAAAGGTAGCACAGTAAAATGTTTTGAACCAACTAGTGAAGGTTTTATTACTTGTTACATAAACTTGTATTATATAATTTGTGCTAAAAGAATCACATTCACTTATTTACTGATCATAGTAATACACAAGTGCAAGGGTATATCCTAATTGTTTGTATCCTCACAAAAGGATTGTTTTCTAGTGGATTATGTGGTATTGGGTTATTTCCAAACCATTCCAATGATGTATATACTCTAGTTGAGTAGTAAAAATTGTAAATTCTTATGTTCCCATGGATGTGTGACTTATGAACCAGGGAGGGACTTATGGAATGTTTGATATGGCAGTTGATCATAAATAAGATGTCTTATGTATCCAACTTATAGAAAGAATAATAGTCTCCATAGTATAGTTTTTTTACTCAATCTGCTGATAGATGAGGAAGAAAAATAATACCATATGAGATTTTAGATCCAATGACCTAGGGTATCATAGATATGGAGGGACTTACACTAAGGTATATGCCCATTAGATCTTAAGCCTTTGGGAGATGTACTACGTATATTGTTTGGACAAGAATCAGAATTACTATATTTCAATTGGGGTTTTTCTGAATATGTCTACTGGACAAGGTTCTCATGTCCCTAGGTGTCTGTTTGACACACCATGATTGTCTTGTTGACATGTTTAGGGTGACTATCTGACATATTTGAGGATGTATTCACATGTCTAGGTTGCCTAGAGAACATGTCTGAAGACAATCAAATGATCCTATTGACCTGTCAAGAGGAAATCACATGGTCTAGATGGAATGTATGGATCCAGTCGTATGACCTTGATGACATGTATGTGGGACATATCATTATTGAGATGATATGTCTGGATGGATTTTCTTGACTCAAATAACATGTCCATAGGGATTCACAAGATGTGAGTGACATGTCCCTAGGATATCGCAAGACTTGAGTGGTATATCCCGATGATGTTCCATGACCTAGATGCCATGTGTATAGGGATTCAAAAGATGTGGTGACATGTCTTGAGGATTTCAAGAGACTCAGGTGACATGTCCATAAGACGTCACATGACCTTCTTGACAGGTCCAGAGATATTTATAAGATGTCAGTGACGTGTCCTAGTGCTGTCGGACGATCCAGATAGGTCATACAAAGTGCATGATACCTTCATATGAAAGTTATCATATTCATATTCACATAATTTAGCAATACATTCAATTATTTATTTAATATTTTCCTCATGTTTTGTTAAGATTTTTTTAGGTTTCACGTGACCCAATCAACATATGAAAACTACTTTGTGTAATCTAGTCATCCCATAAGAAGTACTTCAAGTGATATATAGAGTGATAAAGTGAATAACATATTCATTATGTTTTATCACATAGGTTGTTCCTTTGGTTTTACCAAGTGGTAGGCTCTTAAGATCGTGTGACCTTCCACTCTGAGTATTTCTCACTTATATACTCCTAGGGGTGTAGTCACCATTATTTATAGCCATGATCATCTGTTTTGTGTGTGACGAGGGTGAAGAATTTATCGTCCTCTCCACCCTAGTTATATTCTACTTTTCATTATGCATATATCACATATATTAATGATATTTTGTGGAAGGAGTATCACATCAAGCACTTCGCGGGATATTTCCATTGATCATCTGAGGCGTCGCTTGATATTCAGTGACTACAAAAACTCTCCGTCATTATATATTTATTGGAATTATTTTTATCAAAGGGATTTAACATAATAATGTTGACTTTTAAAATGTCATTTTCATCCTCAATATAGCATGTCTAATAAACTTTCTGAGATCAAGTAACCCACAAAAAGGCTCTCATGTGATCAAAGAAGACTTTTTTGGGGCCCTTCGCGAGTCTAGGTTTGTTTATTAGAAGCCTTTCATGAGATCAAGATAGTTTTTTCAGGGGCCTTTTGTGAGATTAATATGGAATTTTCATGGGACTCTCGTGAGATCAAGCTAGCTGGTAAAAGGACCTTCGCATGATCAATGATGATCTGTTGAGGATCCTAACCCCTTAACATGAAAATAAATATATCCTCACTTTGAAAGAGGATTCCACCTTTTCTTATTTTATTTTCATCATTTTTAAAAAAATATATAAGCCTTTTATCATTTATTTTCCATTATGTAATCGAATCATAAGTAGGGGATGTCTTGAAGCTGTGTAATTGTTGTGACGGACAATTGTTCTACTTATCTGTGATGCATCATGTGATCAATGATGTATCTCATGAAAGTATGTGAGCATTGTCATGGACGACCCCTCTTCTTATATATGGATACGAAGGGGTGTCACATGATAAAATGGACATTTCTAAGTTCCTTCACACAATGAAGGTGACACACCAAATGTGACACACCAACATGCTCTCGTGTGACGTGGTCAACATGTTGTTAGGGAGCTCAACGGAGTGTCACTAATCACATAAGACTGTCTCGTGAACATCGACGTAACCATCCACCACATGAGGATCCCAAATTTTACACCTTTATTTTGTGATGGTATTTGGATGATTTTTAGGCATCTTTGAATTGAAAAGTCACATTATAAGAATAGCTCACATTGAATCCTTCACATGATTATCAATGTTTATTAGGATTCCTTTGCAAGAAAAGGAGGGCATATCATAGAAGAATTAAAGGGGATTTGTGTGATCATAAATAGATCATTCATATCACATGATTTGTTCACATGACCCTCCAAAAGACATGTGATCTCATGTCCTTCTAGAGGTTACATGATTTTCATGATTTGGCCGCCTACCCTTCCTTTGTTTTATAGAGAAAATAATTCTCATGCTTCAGGTATTTATTATAATTGTCTCCTATCATTTTTAAGGTGTTAAAAAATTCTCACCCTAAGAAGTGAGGTACATAGGGATAAGTATTTGGTTTCGAAGAAAGTAAATTCCCACCTGGGTCTTTGGGTATACCACTGATCAGTGTCTTGAGTGATGACCGGTCTTCCAGGTGACCTTTGATATTCCATGAAGCATCCTATATATAGGGGTGAGGGGGAATCTCATTCCATCGGTGACCTAAAAATCTAGATCTCTCATGATCTATCCATTCACATGAATACTTTACAAGACCTCTTTTCAAGATCCATTTCAAAAGACCTCTCTGCATGAACCGATCATAAGAATGTTTTATGAGACTCATTCATGAGATGCGATCATGTGTTCATGTCATGTGACTGCCTGGTATCTGTACTTATTCAAATGAAATACAATCTAATTTTTTATAATTTCATGAAACATGACCAAGGACTTCAGCCTTACAGATGTCTTGAAAGATTCTCATGATCTTCTGGTTCGATCACATGATTTCTTTGTAATTATACAGTTCATGTGACCATCTCATGGTCACACAATCACAAGTCTTTTGGATGATCTTTATATTGTTAGATTCTCTATGGGTCATGAAATTCACATGGTGTTTGGTAGTTCATTAAATTCTCAAGACACTCATTAGGTCATGTGATTGAAAATACCTTCATGGTTCATGCGATTTTCATGACATTGTCAGAGTCATGCACCTATTTTGGATCATCTGTCATATATTCCTTATTTTTTAAAGATGGATTCTATTTCTCAGATTGATTCCAATGTGGAAAGATAGAGGGATATAATTTCTTGGAATAGAAATTAAAACCCTCAATATCACAATTTCTCTAAAAAAGAGGCTTTGAAGGGGATTCGCCTATCTGAACTTCATATTTATCCCCTGTCACACCCAATATATTTGTATGGATTTAGTCTTCTAGATGATACTATCATTCCCTCTAATGATTTAATATTCCATCTTGAAGGATGTCACATTCCCTTGATTATGTTCACCAAATGATTTCTGAAGATATTCAATTGGTCATGGTACAGTTCCATGGGTTGTATTATATATTTGCGAGCTCCCCTTAGGGTCTAAATGGTTGCAAATTTTCCCAGAAGATAATTTTTTATAGTTATTCAATCGTACTTGTATCCTAATTAAATAATATGAGAAGCGGTTGGAGCTCCAAATGATACCTCTAACCTGGGAACAATTAATCTAATGAATGGGAATGTCAATTATGTGTCAGGAAATGCTACTTAGAATTCACTGACCAACTACTTTCTATTCATATTTATGAGTCAACATGGATTTCTTAGTTTGTAGGATTTTATTAGTCAGAACATATTAAAGAGATGATTATCCATTAGTTCTATTATAATAATTACTTTCATCTATCCCATAGTGAGTTAGGGATTAGCCTATGGGAAATTTACCAATTGGGAGGGACATCTCCACTTGGGGAGATTTATGTCTAGTTTCTTCCTACCTTGGATGTTTGGGATGACTCCACACAAACTCTGACATTGGAAACAGACATGATTACCATTGAGAATGAGAGTTTATATAAGGAGATGAATCTACACTCACTCATTCCCTTTAAGAACTAGATCGACCTATTTCTCCGCTATAGTGGGACTCATCCAACCCCTATACATCCCCGTCAGTTCCCTTACCAATAGGTTCGTTACAACGTGTGATCATATTGGGAAATCATCGAGGATAGAGAGTACATAAAATGGGGATATAGGGTGAGGACATAGGTATCCCAAAGTATTCATCTAGTGGGATTTTATCCATGTTTTCGAATAGATGGATTTTCCTAGTCATAGAAACAAGTTTGGGAATTTGAGTTGGCATGCTAGTGACGAAAAATTGATTAAAAGAGGAAATACCTATTAATATAGTTGTACTAAATCTTTCCCCTTTATACCAACTCTTGGGATATATCCAACAAGGAAGAATCCCCTAAAATATTGGAGGCCCTTTCCATTTCTTATTCAACTAGATAGGAGAGGATTTCCATTATTACAAATATCATAACACTATTGGGACCCCCAATGATTCATTTTGTCCTAGGATGTTGAATATTTATGGGGTTTAAGTGATACTACCAGAGCTTGATTAGATTATTGACATGTTGATCCAACCTAATAATTTCAACTTCATGTAATATCCTACACTAACTAGAAAAATTGTTGATAATAATAGTGGATCATTTGATGAATGGTCATATAAAATCTATCTTCTAGATGAGGTTCTTGCGATTCATATAGACGATCTGATTATTTTCGACCCATAAACCTATTATTGGTTTTCTTGAAAATTTGGCTACATTAAAAGAGTTTCTCTTATCCCTTCTTATAGCGTATGGGGATAATGTAATCCCAGTCTTATCCACCAATTTTGGATTATATTGGAACATGAATACAGAAATATTAAGATTATTCTTCCAACATTTTGCCTTTATGGCATCCTATATTGTGATTATTCATAGGCTTGGGTGGAAGCCTGTTTGAGTGGTGTTCTAAATAGATTGGTATGTTAGGTGGATGAACCACATGCTTCATCAAACCCCATACCTATAGCAGTGATAGAGTTGGCTCAAAACTTCAGAAGGCCTTCAAGGATTCATCCTTTACAAAGTGATGAAAATCCAACTAGTGGGATAATTTTTTTTGAGGAAGATAGTCCTTCAAAACCAGAAAAAAATGATGCATTGTTTGAGAGAAGAGTATATGAAACTTCCTCTCTTGATTCTTCATTAGATCAACTAACTGTTCTACCTTCCAACGTACCTATTGCATGGGACCAAGTAAAACATAGGATAATTTGATAAAATATTCATACCTTTTTCACTAAGGCTCATTTGGAGACATTTAATGACCAATAATAATGCCTTCTCTAGCTTTTTTGTGACTTAAGGGCTAAAAGTTTTTCCCACCAGACATTATATGATATCACTATAAAACTCATCCTGACTCAACAATAACTATTTGAAAATAAGGACATACATAGTATTGATGATAAAGGTTCTCTGATCCAGTCAATAAGGGACGCGTCAGAGGTGCTGTAACAAAATAATCTCTTTGTTGTGTTTCTATATGTATGAATTGACTATGCATATAGAGAAAAAAAGGATATATTATCTCTCTCAAAGTATGATCTTTTGAAAACATTATCCTTATTGGAGACTACTGAAAAACCATTTGAGGATTTTTCCACTTTTATCAAAACTCTTCTTCATAATGAAATGGAGGAGGAGGTGGAGTGAATGACACTTCAAAATTCCAGTGGTACCTCATAAAAAAAATTCGATGATTTGGAAAATTTAGATGAATGAATTTTATCAATGTCTGATCATGAATGTTTTTATTTTTGATGGAATTCTTATAGAGGCTCTACAATGTGGATATTCCTTTTTTGTGCACCTTATCAATAAATGAATATACTGAACATTATATATCATAGTCCTTTTTTATTTTATTCTTGATGTGAATAACATTTCATTGATACAATATTGCATGAATCGTTTATGATACTCAACCTTTCCATAATACCAAGTAAACCCAAATGAATGGACTTGAATTTTTAAATCATGATTGGTTTCTTTTGATAAATTATCATGAATTCCCACTTAAATGAAATTCCTTATTGATGTACCGACTCTATTTTTATCATGATCATCTGATTTAAAAGAATAATTTGGTAAATATATGAATGTATCGAAGGTAGAATGATCTCATTTTTTTCTAAGTCAATGGATTTAGTGGGAATATCATGATTTTAGAGAAAAATGACGATACCTATAATATTTGAATTATTTATTTATATTTCCCTAACATTTTCCTAAGCTTTATATGGGGAAGGTTCAGTGGGTGTGGAATAGTCTTTTTCTTAGGCTACCCTCTTATGGGTTTTTTGGACTAATTTTTCAATTCCATATCCATTTTTTGAGTGTTTAATATTTTATGGATCACACAAAGTTTTTTCTAGTGATCATAGACTTGATATTTTTTTTATGAATTCCCTTTTCAGGTTTTGAACCAACAAATCATTATGTCTTTTTTAGTTGTTGTTTTAAGTTCTTTCAAACTAGACTATTATTGTTATGTATTTTAGGGTCTTTCATCTCAGACCATATATTTCTATATTTTGTGGGATTCTAGCTCATACAATTAGTTATGGGTAATATAACATCCAAAAAATAATGTTCTCCAATTATTTTAATATTATGTGGTAAGGATGTATTCCATACAGTTTAATTTCATTAGGTAAAGAAATTTGTTGTGAAGTTTAAAGTCATGCAGTAATGGAAATTTTCCAGGTATTTTAACATCATGTGATAAGGAATCAGAATTATATGAAGTTTAAAGTATTTATTCTAGTACATTATTTATGAATATAAAATGAGGAAGGTCCTCTAGGGATGACTCAAAACACTATAAGGTGTTGAGTTCCACCGTGGTGTTTCCAGGGATCATGCAGATTGGAGTTCCTTTCTTATAAGTTGGATATGTATCAAGTTGGATGGTCACAAGAACTTATTCATTAGCCTATATGGATTACATGCATGGTTAAGTATAGGTGTCCCCACTCTTTTCTAAGGGATAAAAAATATTTCAAAGATGGTATTAGTGGATGATAGAATATTAGGGAAGTCGATTACACATAGATTGTTGGGATATGTCTTGTGTAAATCATGTGTCTAGGAGTTCAAATCGATGAATTTGGAATGGGGAGGACATAATGGGGATGAACCATAACACACACATGTGATGGGTTCCACCTCAGTATCATTAGGGATCATGAGGATTGGTGGTCCTTGCAATGAGGATATTCCTCTAGTTGGTAGGTCATAATCTATTTTACATGAGACATAGGGATTAAAATCACGGTCAATGAAAGGGGAACCCCAGTCATTTAAAAGGGACATAAAAGGTTTTTGAATACTTAAAATGGCTGGAATATAAAGTTTTAAGTGGGTCAAAATCTATCCAAGAAGGATCTTAGTACCCTAGGGTAGTTTATCTTTTAGTTGTGAGGCTCATGACCTATTCCATGTGGTTTTGAATTAGGTTGTGTGGGATATAAAGAGGTTTGAGAATGAAGTGTCACATTATTACTTTGATAAAGGGTACAATACATGTTCATGTAACTTTGAGGATGCAAAATTCTCTTGAATAGTTTGGTTATGGGAATTGTAAATCATAGTTTAGGAATATCTAAGTTAACTGGAGATGGGAACTGGTAGTTATAGGTCAACATTTGGTAATGGTGTGATCCAATAATGTTCCACATGTTTGAGAAAATAACTTATAGATTTATGTGGGGATTTATTTGGATCCAAGGGTCTATTTAGAGGAGATGGTACCTATTATCAGTTTTCTATGGGGAAGGGGAATTGATTGTGTCAGATTAGAATTTAAAGTCATAAATGTGGTTTATGGAAAATGTAATATTTAAGAAGGGTTTGAGAACCATAAAGGTAGTGTATCCACCTAGTGAACACATTAGCATAATGAGAAGATCCAAAAAATCATTACTCTATCTTTTTATGGAACCAAGGGATCTAGAAAACATGGATCAACTTTTACTAGGGATGAAAAAGTGGGACCTATGAGATTTATACCTTGTTTATTTGTGATATGAACCTTTTCCTTAACTCTAGAGATGAAGAGTTTTATGAGAAAACACTTGAAATTTTCTTAGGTCTCCCTTTTTGGGGTTTTATCGTAACAAGATTTATGTCTCATTCACAATTAGTTTAGAGTCTTGTGATTTGGACCATCAGAGGCTAATGTTTAAGGTCGTACAAATTTTCCCAAAGTGCACACAGTTTAAAGTCATGATGCATGTAGACCTGGTATGAGAATGTTACATAATATCCTAATTTGGATACCTAGGGTCAAGAGTACTCCAATATACTTTTGAGTGGGAGATGAACATGTTGTAAATCATGGATCATGGTTCTTAGGTGATGAGTAATGATATGGGAAAATTGTATCAGGGTTGACCAAGATAAAACTAATGTGATGAGGTATACCATGGTGACGTTAGGGAATACGTGGATCAGAAGGCTCTTTTGAAAGTTATGATGAATTTGATGGATGGTTGGGTGATTATATATAGGAACTAGGGCTTTCATGTATAGTCAAACAAAGGTTCCCTTGAATCCAAGAACCCTTTTCTGAGGTCCATGGAAGGTTGTTGGAAACCCAAGGTGATGAAGGCAGGAAGTGTGATTTATGGGTTGATGGGCTTGAAAGACAATTCAAGCACCACATACTCATGTTTACTAGGTTTAGACTCTTTTAGTCCTTTGATAAGGAATTATGATGGGTGATAGCTTGTACATTTTAATATCATGACCTAAAAAGTAAATTTTAATTTCAAGAAAGTTTTAAGGAAAATTGAGAAACGAAAAAGGACCTACACACAAACCCCCCCCATAAAAAGAGCTCAACAAGTCATTGAAGAAAATGATAAAAATATTATAGTCAACCACCCTATATAACCCCCAATTCCACATGGTTACCTAAATCTCTAGACCATCCTTTAAATTAGTTTCAATAAGATCTACCACATTTTTTCAAGTTAGAATATATTACTCCACAATTATCTTCCCTTTGTTGAAACCCCACACTACAATGATATCTTTTTGTTAATCCACTTACTTTAATCCTCATTAATGGAAACATGAATCATTCTCTCAAACATCTTATTGATCACTTTTTTTGGGAGCATTGATACAAAAATATTCTTCTAAAATTTCTTCCTTATAATGAATAAAAATCTCTAAATAATTCTTTTCTTCCACTCCCACTTGTCTTCCCATCCTATTTGGGACTTTTTACAAAACTATATACTAGTCCTACAGCTTGGTTCCACCTTCAGGTACTTTGTTATTTGCAATTTGTGTATGATTTCCCCTATTTCTAGAAACCAAATTCACACCTCAAACCATTATTGATTCCCCCAATTTTACTTATATCCCATCACTCCATTCCATGCCTGAATATCTAGTTACTATTGTTTTTGGAGTGTTATATTATTCTTTATAAGGAATTTCTCCCCCTGTAAACAGAGAAATTCCCAAAGATAATACTTTCATACTTACCCTTCCTTGAGCCAGACCCAATCATTACGGGGCTTTGAGAGTCCTACTAATAATCAATTGTAAGTCATAAGTCCACCTATTTATCACTTGGCTTATCATATTCTGAAAACAGTAACCCAACTTATTTTTGTTTCCATCTTGGAATAAATTTTTTGCATCCTTCAATAGCCAAATTCTTATTTCCATATACATTCTAGGTAGATAAAAAATTTGACATCTTAATTAGATTTGATGCATCACATTGTACGAGAAGACCTAGACTCTAAGGAAATGCCACATTCATCCAAGGAGTGTTGTGTTTCTTAAAAACTACTATTGTATAAAAATAGATTCTATAACCATTGTTAGCAATATATTTCATGGTCTCTTTCCTTTAAACATACATCTATCCTTGACTATATTAACCAAAAGGGGGAAAAGAATGGAAAAAGGATCCCTTGAGGCTGACTTTGCCTACTTGAAAGCACCTAGATTGTGTTTCAACATTGTGAAGATGTCCTCAAATTTTGGGTCCCAATTCATAGACTTTGGCTTAACCAGGGATGATCCAAACAGAGGGCATGTCCAGAAGCCAAAAAAATAGGAAGAACAGTGATAACTAGCTTAATCAAATATTTGGGATCATCAACCCCATGGTTATATATACACCCCCATAAAAAAAAGATGAAGCAGAATGATGCAAAATATTTCATGATTAATAGACTCTATCCACTATTCAAATACCACCTTCTACTTGAAATTAAATTATTCACCACTAATAATCCATACAAAATAAATCAGTGGTTTGGAAACATTAACCTTGATACAAATGCACAGATAAATCACATGGAAAAATAATTTTGTTATATTTTCTAAGAGTAAGAAGAAGACGAATATATTCCCAATAATATGAATAATTAATGGATTTTGAAAAGGTAGGGGGGTTAGGGAGACTAACCCATAACTCCGTCATTAGAGAATATTTATTTAATTGGATAGAGTGGATTTCTAGGTTCCCAAAGCTCACATAATCGATGATCAATATGAGAAAGGAGGGATAAATAGATAGCCAATAGATCCACACAAGATTGTGTCTCAAATGAATGGCTGCATAGGTCCATCCTATATGAAGTTAGGGGTTTATTTTTATCACTCTATTTTCTGTGGATGAACCCATAATTGAATATTTAGGTGACACTTGGTATCCTACGATTACATGAATCAGGCCACTCGTTGTTCTTTTATAAGAAACTCTCCATGTAGGTCTGACCCATACACATAGGGAGGTGCATTGTTCCCATTAATCATTCAAGCTAGAACCAGGGATAGAGATTTGGGTGTCACTACATATCCAATTATGACATAAATCACTCCACATAAAGTTCACATATAAAAGATCCATATGTAGGTTTGACCTATACATAGTGAGGGGGGACATTTTTTATGCTGAATATAGACCCATAATTATAGATTCACACATCAATACATATCATATGATAATAGGAATCAATCCACACATAGTTTTGAGTTGGAAAATCTCCACATTACACTGACCCATACACATTGGGGGAATTTTACTCATTGATTATTGTGGATGGACCTAGGATTGTAGTCTTGAGAGTTACTATGTATCCTGTGATGATAGGATTCAAGACACATCTAGTTATTGAATAGGAAAATCTCCTTGGAGGTCTAACCTATATGTAGATGGGGGCATTGCTCATGTTGATTTTAGTGGATGAACCCATGATTGAATATTCGGGAGTCACTATGTATTCTATGATGATTGAAATCAATCCAAACATAGTTCTTGAATGAGAAACTCTCCATACATGTCTGAACCATACACAGATGGGGGAATTTTTCCTGTTGATTATAGATATGTGAATCAATACTTATTCTTTGGTGAAATTAATCAAGCCACATATAGTTATTGAATGGGAAACTCTCTGTACAGGTCTAACCCTTACGCAGATGGGGGGAGGGGTATTATTCCATTTTATTTCTATGACTATATATGGGATTGGATATCCAGGAATCACTACATATCCTATGGTAATAGGGATCAATCCATAAGTAGTTCTTAAATGGTAAACTCTCCATATAGGTCTTACCCTAACATAGAGGGGGAATTTTTTAAATTAATTATTGCATCCGGAACCAGTATTAGAGATTCAGGCATCGCTACATATCATATGATTATAGGAATCTCACCCCACATAGTTATTTAATGAGAAAATATTCGTACAGGTTAGACCCATACATAAAGGGGGCATTATTCCAGTTGATTATTTCATATAGACCCAGTATTGGATATCTTGGTATCATTATGTATCCTATGGTAATAGGAATCAATCTACACATAGTTCTTAAATATAGGTGTAGTGGGAGACCAATACCGAGGATAACAGTACTCTTGGGCAAGGTCTATAGTAATGCACCATTTTATGTCATGTAATAGACATCAACCATGCATTTTTTATGTCATGTGGTAAGGAATTACAATGTACTTTTTAAGGCCATTCTTCTAGGAACTTGTTAAAAGTTGGTGTGAACTGATAAGGCTCAATCATGTAGGGAAGATTTTAACAAAATCTATAAGTCCATGTGAAATATGCTTGTTCTGAGAAAAAAAGAATAGTAAAGGTTTCATTCACAATGTGAAGGTGATTAAAGAAAAGGAAATTGGAATTTTCATCATGTGGTGGATGGACTAAGATATAGGATCTAGGAATCTATATGCATCTTATTGGAACAAGAATCAATCCATACATAGTTCTAGGAAACCATGCAGTTTAATGTTATGTGTTAAGGAAATGGGTCATCCAATGTGAAAAATAAGACATTGGATCCTTATAAGCACTGTCAATGCATTTTGGAAATCATCTCATGAGAGACATCCCATGTTTTTTATATGATTCTTCCTAAGATGGTTTCTAATGGTGTCATATATTTAGTACATAATGTAAGAATATATTTTAACACCATTTTATAAATACATTGTATAAAAGTATTATGTATTGTAATTGGGATGGATATATTGTAGCTGGAACCAAGATTTGAGATCTGGGTGTCTCTACGTATCCCGTGATGGTGGGAATCAAGAAAAACATAGTCCTTGTATGTATATATATTGTATGTGTATCTGAATCACACATAGGGATGGGTGAACTTCATTTTTATTTCACATGGATCAAGCTTGTGTGTAGTGAGTCATCTTTTAAGTCACATTTTCCATACAGTTTAATTTTATTAAGCAAGGTGGAATAAAACCTTATAGTTTCATGTCATAGGACTAGGACCACTCATGGAGTTTTACATCATGTGACCCAGATGATTTCCTTGTAGTTTAACAACAATTAGTCTGGACATAGATAACTTTTACTGATTTTTTTCAAATTATTTCTCGAAAAACCTTGTTTTGGTGGGGGTCGTGACACATTTCCCGTCCATTGTTTCCAATGAGTAAGCTCTATTGGTATAGACCTTCTATACGATAAAGGGTCCTTCCCATTTGGGTTCCATATTTGGAGGTTTATTTCCTTGTATCATTGGGGTTATGAGATCCAATACCAGTTCTCCTTAAAGGAATGAGTGGTGGTGAATCTATTAGTTGAAGGCTTAGACGATAAGATTATGATGGACATAGAGGTTGTTTAGCATATGCAACCATTTATCATCGATCTATTCTAAATAATTTTTCATATTTTCTGATTTCTCATTATCGAAGAGTTATCCATATATAGTTATTCAAAGTGAGGGAAACTATACTTTTATGGGAAACATTGCCTTGGTTCTGTACACTAGTGAATACAGAGTTTCTTGTATAGCCATGTGTGTGGTGGTATAATAGGCTCATAAAGCATGAACGAGCTTATCGATCCAACAATTATTGTATTTGAATACTATCTCCTATATTATATATGAAAGTTTCTTATTAAAGGACTTTATTTTTCCATTTTGCACTTCATGATAGCGGGATTAATGGTTAGACATGATGTTATACTTCTTGTATAATTTATTCAATTTGATAAAACATTAGTTGGTGTTATTGTCTATTAATATTGTTTGATGGACTCTGAATATAGTAATAATGTTGGATTTTATGAATTTAATGAAATTATTCATCCTAAATTCCATGAGGGGTATTTACTTCACCCATTTGAGAAAGAATTAGGTAACAATAAGTTTGTAATAAAACTTCTTAGTTGTGGATGGGGGACATGTCCCCACAAAATATATTCCCCATATGAAAAATTACCAAGACTATTTATCTATATGAATAAATTATAATAGTTGAGGGATGAAGGTTTCTTTAATATGGAATAAATGAAATTTCCTAATGAATTACTCATAGTCATATAATTTTTTTCCCATTAGTAACCAAGAATTCTGATTTTATGGGAGAGTATGGCCTCAAATTGAGGGAAAATTCAAGATCCCACATGGACTTCTTACATTATAGAGGAAATATCTCTTTCAACTGTGAATATGAGGAGGATTCATTCAATACCTCATTTATATAGGTCTATTTTCTAAATAAAACCATATCAAAGGGTAAAGTTTTCTTCTCAATGTTTATTCTATTCCATCCTTTCTCAGTTTGTCAGGAGGGTCCTATTTTGGAGGTAATCAATTAAAAGATCCATCCATCAAGGGGTTGATACCAGTTCATCATGCTCTGAGGAAGTGTTGATCTTATTCATTTCCTCCACTTAACATATGACTATTAATGAGACATACATTGTTGTTTGATTCAAAAGACCACCTCATCCTGATCATTACCATTCATGATAGTAGCTGTATTAGCTAGTGCATTAGAATTGTCATTTTTTGATTGAGGGACATGACATAATGTGGGTTCAAAAGAAAAATTTTCCATTAGTCCTTTAATGTTGCTGATGAGAAGGAAAAATTATTCATATTTAATAGAATATTTACCACATATTTGTTTTATCACTAGCTCTGAATCCACTTTGATGTTCATATTGGCTATCCATATCTATAAGGATAGTTCTATGAAGGTGATGAGGGTATGATATTCTACCTCATTATTAGTGAAAACTTTGAACAATGATAAGTTTTAGGGAAAACTACATTTTTTTGTGAACCAAATACAATCCCTAGACCAACCTGGTCGAGCTTTAGGTTTTCCAATATCTTATAGATAAGACTTCAAGAGGCACCATTAAAATACATTTCCCATGTTCAAAGAGTGTCACAGGAATTTAAAAATTCTTATTCTTGAAGTTCAATGTCTGCTGATGAACTTTGTAGTGTGGGATGTTCCACAAGGAAATTTTCTAGGAATTTACCTTTCCCTACCTTATACAATATGAAATGGATGAAAAAATCTTAAATAATAACCTCCCATCGGGCCAAATTCCCAGTTCGCACAGGAAGTCCATGGATATACTTGAGCAGGTCAATACAAGAGACCAAATAGGATTTATGGTTCTAAAAGTAACGCATCAATCTTTTCATTAAAAATATGATCATGATTAAGTTATTCTCAACATTGTAATTCTATATTTCCGAACTATAATTGTTTAATTGAGTTAGCATATACTGTTCTTATTCCTTGTATCATTCTTTTTTGTGCGGAGAGTGCCAAGTGATCATTCCATGGTGGCCAAATATAAGATGACCGAATTTCCTTCCACCAGTGGCATCATGACTAGTGAGTTTATCAAGTACTATTTTAGGAAATCAATGTATTCTTGGAATTACTCATCCCATTGTTAGGTGAATCCATTATTCATTAACTCAGTGGAGGGTATATACTTTCTATTTATGTTATCTATGAAACTCCATATGTATGTAAGGCTCCCTTAGACCCCCTTAGTTATTTGATATTTCTAGAGGTAAAATTTCTATAATTTCACTAGTCTACTCAGGTTAATCCTTAATTACATGGAGGACTAATATAAATTCAAGTAATTTCCTTGACGTCACCTAGCAAGTGAAAATCATTGGGTTTATCTTCAAATTGTTTTATTGTAGCATGTCGAATATTTCTTAAAGACCAGTGAAATGGTCACATCATTGTCGATATTTTATTAACCAGTAATTGAAAAAACATTCTACTATTCTTTATAGTAAGGAAATAAAGATATGATTCATGAAAATTTGGTAAGTGGAGACATAATTATTTAATCTAAAGGGAATGACATGATTGAAAAAGAACCCCTGTGGCACTCTGAATGCAATGGCTTCCTCATCTTCAGGGGCCATCATTATTTGATTGTTCCCTGAATACCCATCCATAATGTAAAGGGCTTGGAATCTAGTAGTTTTATTTATCAAGAGATATATGATCAAAAATGGAAAATAATTCATCAAGAAGTGTTGATTAAGGTCTTAGAAATTGATATATACCCTGATATTCCAGTTCTTTATATTTATAGGGACAATGTTGGTGAGCCATCTTGGGTATTGCACATTCTAGAAATAGTTAGTTTTGATCTTCTTGTAAACTTCCACTTCCACATCAGTGGCATGGGATGGGTGTATTATAGCGATACTAGCCCTTTACACATATCATTACATGATTTTAAGCATAATAAAATACTAAATTACAAGCCAATGATAGTGAATTCTAGTGTCTTTGAATACTAGGTACATAAAACTGAAAACATGGAACTAAATAAAACATTTCCTTATTTATCATTCATTATGAACACCTAACTTCCTTTGATACCTTACATCTGCATCGGATAACCTGGGGATAACATGAACAATGGGATGAGCTAAAAATAACATTAAGGGAACAAACATTAAAATAAAGCTTAGAACATGGGTTAGAAGGCATAACATAATGATATAAAAAGGAATGTAACCTGATTAAACATAAGGAATCATAATATGGGATCATATAATCATGGATTCTGAAACATACCAAGTAATTATAGAATAATATTTTTTTTACATATTTATTAAAAACTATGAATTTGATACCAATTTTACTTTAAAAGGATACTTTGTCTAATAGCGTACCTGACACACAAAAATGTGTTTCTCTGAAATACTACATTACACACAAGGATGAGTTATACTGAAAAATAATATATTATTAATATTATTATTTTAAGTTATAATTATCACATTTCCATTATAATGGAGATAATGAATAATATTAACTAAATTATGAAAATATGGTTTAGGCATGTTTTTATAATGATTCATTGGTTAGAAAATTAATTAGAATGGAAAATAAAAACCAATTGAATATAAAGATTGTGTTTTTATGAAAAACTATTAAAGTGAAAATTATTGTTTTTAGAAAATTATAAAATCACTCTTTTTAGATTATATTAATTAAATCTAAATTAAATATGATGTTTAAAATTCATCTTATATGTTTTCTAGACATGATATAAGAAGAAATTAAATTTTATGAATAAAAGGAGTATATTTCAAAAAATAAATTTTCACTACCTTTTCATGGAAATCATTTTTTAAATATAATTTTTAGCACTTTTATATGTTATATTTGAAAAAAAAATTATTATTTGTAAGTGGGACATGAAAATTTACTTTGTTTGATGTTTTGGTATTTTTCTGATGAAATTCATATTTTAATGAATAGTGAAAAATACTGCATTTTAGTTAAAAAACTGTATTTTCATCTAATTGGTTTATATTGTTTGATTATAATTTTACATGGTTTAAAGGTATAATTAAATGAATTATTTTTCATTTAATACAAATTATTTCATTGGATGATTTTCCAAATTAAAATTAAATAGAAAAAATATGTGAACTTTTGAACATTTTACTTAAAAAACATGTTTTCTCGATCCGTCAACATGATTAGTGTTAAACATAATTTAACCACTTCTATGAATTGAATTTTCAAAAATGGAAATAAATGGTTATAATAATTATGAAAAATATGGTCTAATCAGATCAAAAATATTTTGGTGAATAGTGACTTTAGTATTTTATTTACCACGGTTAAAGGTAAATAGGGTAATTAAAGGTAAAATTAATATTATAATATTATAAAATTACCCTAAACCTTGTAATATTCTTCTTTGATGAGTTATTATCGACCATGGACAAACTTAGTCAGAAATTTAGACTTTTGGAATCCACCTGGGTGTGATTATGACATTTATAACTTTTAATTTAACGTAAAATAAAATATGTCATAAATATGTCTCTCCTTACTAAAAAAATTTTAATGTGGGGTTATATAAGTTATATATTTGACTATGAATAGTATATATAAATCTTAAAAATATTAACTATAACATGGTAATTTATTTATAATTTTTAGGAAATAAATAATAAAATTAAATAGTGACACAATGATGATGCAGTAATTAATATATTAAAGAAACAATCAAATACATGATATTAATGACAATAAAATTAATATAATTTTAAATATTTGATTCCATAAAAAATATTTTTAGATGACTATGACATGTTATGATTGATTTGATATAGTTTTTTTAATGAATCAAGTTGTTAAGATTTTTTATATGTCGTGTAATGAATATTGTCTAAATTGACATAATTCATAACCAAAATTATAAAATAAACAATCAAATAATATATTTTTTTAAAAAAAACCAATATTCGACCAAACAGTTTATATAAATATAAAAACTTCATTAATTACTCATTCATTAGTTTTTTGACTTGATTTTTTAATTTTTTTTACTCTCAAAGTGTAAATCACTTGATAAAATGGTAAGAATTAAAAAGGATCAAACAAAAAAATAAGGATTAAAAATTATTCAAAAACTGTCATATAATCATTGAATGATTAAATTTAGACCCCTACTCATCCTATATTATAAATTAATTAACTTGGAACCATTTAGAATCAAAATTAAATTTATATTAATTTAATATTTTTAATAATTCCAAAGGTTCCCCTCCCCTCTCCTCTAAAAGGCACCCATTACTATATATTAATCACACTTAAAAAACAATTTATTTAAGTAAATATCTGACCAAAACCTTCTTATAATCCCTCCCTACATTATTGATACCTTATTTTAAGAAAAAAATAATTCTTTAGATATGGTCAGGTGTTAAGAAAGGTGATTATCCGAAGGAAAGGTAATGTTTTTATTTAATTGTTTTTGTTTTTCTTCTTCTTCCAATTTCATTAAATCTCTTTAATTAATTAGGAAATAATAAATACATTATATTAAATATATATAAATTTTATTATGTTAATATCATAACCTAAATCCATCCCCTCTTCCATTAAATGGGAATGGAATTAATTGTTCATGTGTATGTGTGAACTATCACCTCCATGAACCGATTTAATTCATTTTTCATAACCGCATCTCATGACTAGTTATAATAATGGAATTAATGTTCATATGTGATATTCATTACATATTAATAATTATATTATAAAAATATATCAATTACATTCTTACTTTCCATGCACATAAAAATGAAAATGTCGTTCGTGCGTACATGTGAACTACCACCTCCACAAAGTGATGTGACTCATTTTTATTAATTATATAACTCGTATGATATATTTAAGTTTATTTAAATTATTAATAAAATATTAATTATTTTATGATAATTCTATAAATATAAAATAATTATTAAATTCTTTCCATAATGATCAATGAAAAAATGGAAAACGTTACTCATGCGTACGTACAACTTACCATCTCCATGATCATAAAGTTGTTCATTTTTCATAACCATACTTAATAGTTTCATTTAAAGGTATAATTTATGTATAAATATGATAATAATATCAAGAATATTATTCTATAGTTGAAATACATATGACCACATGGAATAGTGACATCAAACCATGTTAATTTTCGACATAACTACCAAATATCGACAAAACATCTGATATAAACTTAAATAATTATTTAATTATTATAACATGGAATTAAGTGATATAAAAGAAATAATAAATCTGAAATTTTTTCTGAAGCAAGTGTAAACTAACCTAAGTTTATTATTTAGTAATATAAATATTGTATGTGATGAGTCAGACTCATGGTAAGAGATTTCTTCTCAATCTCCTTTTATTGAGGCATTTATTGATGATATGCACCTTTATTATTTTATTAGGTGTATATACATAACATTTGAAATTATTTATACATATTATATCTATAATCATGTTATTTAATTTTGGTCAAAATTTTATACTTTCATGTGGATTATAATTTAAATGTTCAAAATGGTAAGGTATTCTTTAATTAAAACATCATTTTAAATGTTTTAAAGATTGATTATTCTAAATCTTTATCATTAATGTAAATGTTTTCAAAATGGTTTTAAGTATTTATTTATTTGGACATGAATTTTTTAATATTTTAATTTCTTTCAAATGTTTCAATGTTTTAGGGGACACCTTGACTCAAAAATCTTCTTTTTAAATGTTTTAATTGTGTTTTAAAAATGGATTTATTATTTTAATCAATTGGAATGTTTTTTACAGATACACCATGAATTGAATTTATATCATTCATGTAGCTGTTATGTATTGATGTTTAATTTATATGTTTTCCATTTTATTTTAAAATAATATGTTTTTATTTATGAGTGCATGTATTTTAAATAAGAAATGTTATTTCAATGTGGAAATGTTATTTTTTATTTATTCATGTTTTATGTGTTATGATTATGTTATAGTTTTTTGGGAAATGCTTATGTATACGAGTGGTTCCGTGAAAAACCAAGGGCGGGTGAGCCCATGATAGCTCTAAAATTCACAAACTAATGAGATTGAGTTAAATGATAAGGTTTTTCCTAAGAGGTTTAGGGAATATAGTATGATGGGTATTCAAAATGTAACCATGAAGGTTACTCCCTATATAGTTGTGAAAGCTAAAATTTAAGTATGATATTGATTCCGAATGTTACCTTTATTATTTAAGATTTATAATAATTTTTTCAAGAATCTTATTATTTAATGAGGAGTGTGAAAGAACTTATCTTTTTTGGGTGAAAAGTATGATTTTGTGAAAATGTTTTCATGAGTTTAAAATATTCTTTGAACAACAGTTTCATTCCTTATTTATATCCCTTCGAGAAATTTTTGTGCTCATCCCTTGTTTTTGAAATTTTTTCCGCATAGTATTAGGATGATTAAGAGATAGGAAGAAGACAATATAAATTTTATGAAGAATTTTATCAAGAAAAGAAATTAATGTATTATTTTAAAATGTTTTAGATTAAGAAAAAATGGATAGAATGTATAATTCTCTACTTTGTAATATTTGAGATTTTATGTAATAGTTATGGTCTAATTATATAAAAATATAAACATGAAAAGATCTTTAATGTGAATGAATGTAAATTCAAGACTTAACTCAGGATTAGGTAATGTTTAAGTTCAAGGCCTTATAGTTGGTATAAAAGGTAGGTTTAGATAACTTTAGTGGTAAGGATGATTTTTAATCATAATTTACAAGTTATATATAACCATAATGGTGATCATAATAAAAAGTTTCATAGTTATTTTAGATAAATTTAATGAGTTTGAGATAAAATGAATAATTATATCTTAGTGTCTTCCTCATAAGATAATATATGATGATTTAATTGATATACTCCCACTAACATTTTTGGTTTTAGTAAATGGTTAGATCCAGTAGGAACTAAAGTAAAAATGAATGTGAAGGAAACCTTTGTGGTTCTATGAATTAGAAATATAATGAAATGGGAGATGCAATGATAACTCTCATGGTTATTTTAAAACAATTATCGGTGGTAATGATTAACCTCTTTAACCTGGGTGATTTTTTTGATACATCATATATGAGAGAAATGAATCCCTGTGGTTGTTTAGGGAACAATGATCATAATTGTATGAATATTCATCAATATATGTGTCAATGATGTGGAAAGAAACTCCTAAAAAAATGTTTTAAAGGTATGGGAAGGTGTTATAGATTTGTTAATGAAGGTCATAAAGTAATAACCTACCAAGGAAAAAGGAAGCGTTCAATTTACTCCAATAAAGGGAAAGAAGCTATTTCCTAGTTATCAATTTAATGTTTTAAATGTGGAGAGTATGGTAAATATGAAAATAGATGTCCTATGAATAATTTTTTGGGAATTGTATTATCAGGTCCATACAAATATATGTTTGGTAATACCTAATTTCAATCCAATTGACGATGAGGGAACTGAAAATGAAATATGAATTGTATGGATTATTTATTGACTCATGTTTTGACATTATTGAATATTAGAACATGAATCATGTTTTTGTTTATAGAAAAAAGTATTGAGGAATAAGATGGAAAATTGTGGTTAAGAGAACATGAAGAATTCTAAATGGTTAATAATTCCACATACAAGGGATTAGAGAATTATGTTAGAACTATGGATGATGAAATGTTTTAAATTATTAATGTTATATTGAATATGGGATTACTTTGGAAGACTTTTTCTATTATGTGTAACCGTGAAGTTTGTTATGTGAAATTTTTTTCAAGTAAGAATTATATTTTCCTCTATAGACATAATTATAAAGGAATGAATAAACTTTAGGGTTTATATGATCTTTATTTTGAGGTTATTATGGGATATTACATTTTGGGATGAAAAATGATAGGTGTGAGATAAATTTTGAGGTTAAAATATGTTCTAGTTTTTTTTTGAGAATTTTATCCCATTTTCAGAATGTTATAAGAGTTATAATAATTATATAGTTTTAGGAAAAGGGAAAACCAAAAGAAGGGTGACAACCTGTATCCTTGGACAAGGCTAAATAAATATAACCCATTAATCAAAGGGTTATATATATTTATCACTTTCCACTAGACTACATGAAGTCCCTGGTTAGTAAGAATTATTCTTTTTAGTTAAAGAGTTGATAAAATAATAATAAGTTGATCTTTCAAACTTATGATTTATGAAATCGATATCCTTGGTATTAGAAAATGATTTGGGGATTAAGTGATAAATGTTATTTTATAATATGTTCAATATTTTTGGATCTTTATATAATTAAGTTAAATAAAATACTATGGGAATTTATATGAGGAGTAATGGTTGAATTATATTTTGGAAGAATATATGATTTTTAATTGTGGAATTACGGGTAATTGGATTATTTATGAAAATGATTAACCTATCATGAAGAATATGTGATTAGGGAATTAATTTTTAGCATGTGTCATTAAGAGTAAATTATATTATTGGTAGATAAATGTTAAAAATTATCATGGAAGAATATGTGATCAAATCATTCTTAATTTTAGAGATTAAAAGTGGTTTTTCATCATCTAATGGTTTATTATTTTTAGAGATTTTTTATCTTCTCCTCACTATATTGGTTTTGATTATTGTTTCAAGACAATAGAAATATTTAGTTAATCTGTTATGGATTATGTGATTCTCTAGAAGTTGATTCTAATTCTCTAGTCATGAAAAATTAATCTTAAATACTCATTGTTTGAATAAAAATATGAGTTTATGGTAGAAATTGACAAAAGTATGAAACTATACTTCTCAAGTATATCTTCTTATGTTTTTATTATAAGTAGTAAAATAATTCCCTAACATTGATAAAATGATCTTATAAAAAAGAGTTTTTTTACTTTTCCTATAGTGAAATCATCGACTGTTTAACCCATCACATGTTTTTGGTTCTCTGATTGTTAACTTTAATCTGATTTTGTTTTCTATCACTCTCTTTCAGAATATGATGGTTAGTTTTTCTTCCATATACATGTTTTCCTACATATAATCTTAGTTTGTGTAATCTCATGTGACCTTTTTTTACTTCACATTATTTCTTTTAAAATGAAAGTTTCATAGACTCTTTTTCTAATGTGGGATTTTAGTGAAGTAATTTTTAAAAGTGAAACCTTAGTTACCAAGCCTAAATTTAAAATTGTGAGAACACAATTTTCCAAAGGGGGAATGATGTAACATCCCAGGTAATTATAGAAAAATTATTTTTCATATTTGTTGATAATTATGAATTACATTTTAATTTTTATTTAAAATGAAACTATGTATGATATCATACTCAACACACAAAAATCAGTTTTGACTAAATCTTATGTTGCACACAAGACTAAGTTATATCAAAAAATAATATATTATTAATATTATTATTTTAAGTTATAGTTATCGTATAGCTATTAAAATAGAGGGATTTAATGATATTAACAAAATTATAAAAATTATATTTACACATGTTTATATAATGAGTCATTATTTAGAAAATTAATCAGAAATGAAAATAAAAACCAATTGAATATAAATGAAGTGTTTTTATGAAAAACTATTTATGTAAGAATAATTATATTTATAAAATAATAAAATAACTATTTTTACATTATATTGATTAAATATAAATTAAATATGATGTTTAAATTTATCTTATATGTTTTCTAGATATGATATATGAAGAAATTCAATTTTATGAATAAATGGAGTATTTATCAAAAAATAAATTTTAATCTATTTTTGATGGAAAACCCCATTTAAATATCATTTCATCCCTTTTATGTGTTATATTCTACAAAATAAACTTCTTATTTTTAATTGAGACATAAAAATTTACTTTGGTTGAATTTTTGGTATTTTTCTGATTAACTTCATCTTTTAATGAATAGTAAAAAATAATGCATTTGAATTCAAAAATTCCTTTTCTTATAATTTATTTATATTGTTAGAATATATTCTAACATGGTTTTAATATATAATTATATTATATTTTTATAATTTAATCAAATACAGTTCATTGGTTGGTTTTTCAAATTAAAATTAAATAGAAAAACTATGTCAACTTTTGAACGTTTTACTTAAAAATCTATTTTCTCGATCCTTCAATAAGATTAGTTTTAAACCTAATTTAACAACTTCTGTGAATATAATTTTCAAAAACGTACATATATGGTTGTAATAAGTATAAAAAATGTGATATAATAGGATCAAAATGTTTTTTGTTGAATATTAACTTTAGTATTTTATTTACCACGATTAAAGGTAATTAAGGTAATTAAAGGTAAAATTAATATTATAATATTATAAAATTTCCCTTAAACTTGTTATAATCTCATTGGATGAGTAATTATCTACCATTACCATCCTTGGGCCGAAATTATGACATTTGGATGCCACTTGAGTGTGATTATTACATTTATAACTTTTAATTTAAAGTAAAGGCAAATATGTCATAAATATGTCTCTCTTTTCTAAAAAAAATTTAATATGGGGTAATATAAGTGATATATTCAACTATTAATAATAAATATAAATATAAAAATATTTATTTCATCATGGTAATTTATTTATAATTTTTAAAAAATAAATAATTAAATTAAATAGTGACACAATGATAATACAATAATTGATTTATTAAAGAAAGAATCAAATAAATGATGTTAATAATATTAAAATAAATATAACTTGAAAAAATTCATTCCATAAATGAAATTTATGGATGACTATGACATTTTATAATTTATTTAATATATTTTTTTCAATGGAATGAAGTTGTTATGATTTTTTAAAAAAGTCATGTAACGAATAGTGTCAAAATTGACATAATTCATAACTTAAATTATAAAATAACTAGTTAATTGATATAAAATTTATAAAAATTAAATATTTGACCAAAAAGTTTATATAACTCTAAAAATTTCATTAATTACTCATTCATTGGCCTTTTGGCATGATTTGGTAATTATTTTAACCTTCAAAACTGTAAATCAATTGATAAAAGAGTAAGAGTTACATGGATTAAAACAAAAAGATAAGGATTAAAAATTATTAAAAACTTCTATAATTCTCATTAAATGGTTATATATTGACCCCAAATAATATTATATTAAAAATAAATCTACTTGGACCCATTTTTAATTGAAATTAAATTTATATTAATTTAATACTTTTAATAATTCCAAGAGTGACACTCCCCTCTTCTATAAAAAGAAACCCATTAATTTCTACTATACACACTTAAAAAACCATTTAGTTCAAGAAATATCTTCCAAAAATAATTCCTATAATACCAACCCACACTCTTGAGGCATTATTTTAGGAGGAGCACCATTCTTAGAGGTGTTAAGGTGTTATGAAAAGTGATCATCTGAAGGAAAGGTAATGTTATTATTCAAGTGTTTCAATTTTCTTTCTTCATCCACTTTATTTAAATCTATTTAATCCATGAAAAACTAAATAAAATAGTATCATAAATATAATTATATGTTATTATGTTAATATAATCACCTAAATCTATCTCCAATTCTATTAAATGGGAAAACAATTAATCATTCATGCACACATGTAAACTATCACCTCCATGAACCGATCAAACTCTTCTTTCATAATTGTATCTAATGTCTGGTTATAATAATGGTATTTAATTTCATATGAGATATTAATAAAATATTAATCATTATATGATAATAATTTACCAATTACATTCTAACTTTCTATGCGCATAAAAATGATAATGTCGTTCATGCGTACGTGTGAACTATCACCTCCACAAAGCGATACAAATCATTTTTATTCATTAATATAACTTTTATGATACATATAATCATATTTAAATGATTAATACAATATTAATGATGTTATTATAATTCTGGAAATAAAAAATAATACTTAAATTCTTTCAATAATGATCAATGAAAAATATAAAATGTTACTCATGCGTACGTACGACTTACCATCTCAATGATTATAACATTGTTCATTTTTCATAAAAAAACTTAATTGTTTTATTTAAAGGTATAATTTATGTCTAAATATTTTAATAATTTCATGAATATTATTTTATATATTAAAGACTTATGACCACATGGACTAGTGACTTCAAACCATGTTCATTTTCGACTCAACTTCCAAATATCGACAAAACAACTGATATGAACATAAATAATTATGTAATTTTTATTACATGGTTATAAGTGATATAAAAGAAATAGTAAACTATAAAATCTTATCAAGAAAGTATAAATTAAACTAAGTTTATTATTCATGAAAATAAAGATTGTACGTGACGATTTGGACTCATGGTAAAGGATTTAATCTCAATCTTCTTTCATTGAGGCATTTCATGATGATATGCACCTTTATTATTTTATAAGGTTTATATACATCCAATTTTATATTCTATATCCATATAATATATATAATCATTAAATTTAAGGTTTTTCAAAATTTTAAACTTTCATGTGTCTTATAATTTAAATGTTCAAAATGGTATGTGATTCTTTAATTAAAACATCATTTTAATTGCTTTAAAGATTTACTATTATAAATATTTCTCATTAATTTCCATGTTTTCAAAATTGTTTTAATGATTTATTTATATGGACATGAATTTTTTGAAATTTTAATTTCTTTCAAATGTTTCAAAGTCGTATGGGACACATTGATTCAAAAATCTTCTTTATAAATGTTTTAATTGTGTTTTGAAAATGGATTGATTATTTCAAAAAGTTGGAATGTTTTTTTACATATACACCATTAATAGAATTTCTTATTTTCATGTAAATATTATGTATTTTTGTTTACATTAAAAGTTTACAATTTTATTTTAAGATAATGTGTTTTCATTTATGAGTATGTGACTTGTAAAAATGAAATTTGATTTCAATTGGGAAATGTTATTTTTCTATTATTATTATTTTATATGTTATGGTTATGTTATTGTTCTTGGGAATTTCTTATGTATACAGGTAGTTATGTGATAAACCAAGGGTGGGTGAGCCTGTGATAACTCTCCAATTCATTGGATAATTATATCAAGTTAAAAAACATGGTTTCTCATAAGAGATTTAGGTAATATACTAGGATGGGTATTCGAAACATAACCATGAAAGATACTCTCTATTTATCTATGAAAGCTACAATGTAAGTATGATATGGATTCCCCAAGTTACCTTTATTATTTATAAATTATTAGATGTTTTTTAGGAATATTATTATTTAATGAGGTATGTTAAATAACCTATGTTTTATGGGAAAAAACTATGATTTTGTAAAAAAAAATTCACGAGTTTAAAATTTTCATGGACTAATGGTTTCATTCTTTATTTATATCCCTTAGTGATATTTTTATTCTCATCCCATGTTTTTGAAATGTTTTCCATAGGGTATAAGGATGTTTAAGAGAAAGGAATAAAACAAGATGAATTATATGAAAAAATTTATCACGAAAAATATTTTGTGTTTTATTTTAAAATGTTTTAGATTATTAAAAAATGGATAGAATGTAGACTCATTTACTTTTTAATATTTGAGATGCTATGTAATAGTTATGTCCTAATTTTATAAAACTTGAACAAGAAAATATCTTCAATGGGAATGAATATAAATTAATAACTTAACTCAAGATTATGTAATGTTTATGCTCAGGGAATTATAGATTTATAGTAATGTGGTAGAAATATAAAATATTAATTATGCATGAGTAAAGGCTCGTTGCACATAGAGGAGCATGAGTAAAGTATCGTTTCACATAGAAGAGCACGAGGCACGGATAAATTGCAAGACCGTTGCACATAAAATATCACGAGACTAAATATTACCCAATTAATTGGAGTGATATCTTGGTGCACCCATCATAACATGTTCATTCATATGTTTTCCACAAAATGAATCATACTTATGCAATCAAACATAAACACAAGGGTTACCCATGGAATGAATTAGGTATCATAATTATGTAAAAGGGAATATAAAAAGGTAATTTTATAGTGGTGACCATGAAAGTATGGATTTAAATCATATATATATATTTTTAAGGTAATATAGGCATATATCATTATAAGTTATGTCAAACTGATGTGAAAATAGTGTTTAAGAAACTTTAGAAATAAAACATTTTAGTACGGTTTAAGGAAAACATTCACGATTCTTTGAAATAGGAATGGAATAATTCTTTATATAAATCAAGAATTTAATGAAGTTATTTTTTCATGATAAAATGATAATTTTTAGAAAAATAATGGTTTATTAAAACATATTATGGATCTCACTTGAAATGGGTAAGAATTCGGGAATATCCCTTGAATTGAGTTTTCTTTTCAGAATGATTTGAGAAGGAAAACTTTTAAAAACATGTATAACCACAAAAATAAAGATGAATAGTTATTTATACATGCGTTTTTATCATATATACCACATTTATAATATTTACATTAAAATAAATTAGAATTTCATTTTGGAAGAAGATAGAAATAATAACCCAAAGGAATAATGAAGGTTCGGGTAGAATCCCTTACCTTATGTCCAAAATGATTTTTCACTTTATATTAACGTATTGAATAATAAATTTATATTCATTAATTAATAATTCCATAACAATTTAAACATTTATTTTATTTATTTCAACTTTATTAAGTTCATTTTTGGCCTTTTTGATGGGTTAAGATATTCAATTTCATTGTTTGGGAGTGTTGATTTCCTTGGTTTCCATGATCAGTTTACATTTATATGTGTATGGAAAAAATTAGAATGAAGATAGTTTTTCATATCTGAACTTATAAATTATTATTGAACTTATTGAATGTTAAAATATCATTTTTACCAAAGTTAGGATGATTCATCAGAGAAATAATTAATGATAATCTCTTCAATTAATTTTATCATTTTTTGATCATAAGAAGATCATTTTGTTTTATAAATTAATATCATGTGTAAAAAATGATTCCATAACATTAAATAAGATATAATATATATAATATAATATTTTTCAACCCTAAAAATTGTTTCATTACCAGCCTTGAAGATGGAATTGAAATATGAAAGAATGACGTCCACAAAGGTGGTAAATCGACACCTCACATATGATGTTTTCATTCTTAAAGTAAAAGAGAGAGGAGAAGAGATTGATGAATAATTATTCTCTAAACATGAAAAAATTATAGTATATGTGAAATAATATAGTTTTCATTCCATTTGGATGTGGGGAGGTGAGGATAGAAAAATAAAAGAAAGGAACTTGAAAAGAAACTGAAAGAAAACGGAAGAGGGTTTTACCTCTTGATTCCTTCTTCTTGAGAACCTCCTTATAGGATTGGTTTTGGTATTTTTTTAAAGACCATGGATGTATGTGAGAGGTTTAGTAAGAGTATTAGGTAAAAAAGACAAGAATCATGTTTTTATAGGTGTGAGGAGAAGAGGTTGTGAGGGGTGGTATTTATATTAGAGGGGGTGTTTTCTAATTATTTTTTTCAATATATTATTATTTTTTTCAATATATTATTATTTTTCTCAAGAAAAGAAATAGAGGTGATTCTTGAGACTAAATAATATAATTTTTTAATTGAAATTTGAAAACAATGGTCACTTAAATCATCCATGACTCAATCATGAATCAAAAATTCATTTATTTATATATACTGTAAATCTACACATTTCACTATTCATAAAAAATCAAGCATTTTAGAAAAATCCATAAAATTTTCCCAAATTTTTTTTTGACTTGTAGAATTCAAAAATGAACTCAATTTTATGAAAATAATTTCCTAAATATGATAAATTTAATTTTTAATTAAAATCATCATTTACATGGAAAATACAAATTTAAAAATTAAAACTATTTTTCTAACACTTTGAAAAAATTATTAATGTCTCAAAAAATTATAGTATAATCATAAGACATCAAAACAATAATTTATGAATAAAATTTTTGAAAATAAATTTTCGTTTAAATTTTAAATTAGTCATACAATTTCAATTAAATATTTTTGATTTATAAAAATACCAACACTTAATTAGTAAATTTTAAAATATTTATTTACTTATAATATTATATAATTATCTCATATTGTCACTTATAAGATGGATAAATATTTTTTATACTTTCATTGGTGGGGTTACTATTCAATTGGATGGTTTACTATTCATAAGGGTCACATTACTATTCCCAAGCTCATGTTACTATTTCATCGGTATAGGTTTCTTAACTTCAAGAAATGCTTATTATTTAATTTATTAATCATTTAAAAATCATTTATTGTTTTATCTATGTGTTTATACCATATTGAATAATTATAATAAGGGAATATAGATAAAATTTTGGGTCGTTAAATTCGTCCCCCTTATGAAATTTTTCCCTTGAAATTTCATTTTACATACTAAGGTGAAAACAAGTGTGGGTAATTTTATTTCATCATTTCCTCTGGTTCCAATGATTCCTCTTCATACTTATGGTTCCGCCATAGTATTTTGACTAGGTGAGAAGTCTTGTTGAGTAAAACTTTATCTCTATGATCCAATATCTTCACTGAATGCTCCTTGTAAGAAACATAATTATCCAACTGTAACACCTCTGAAGTAAGTACATATGAAGGATCTGGTATGTACTTTCTTAAGAGGGATACATGGAATAAATGTTGATTTTGAGACATGGTTGGTGGATGTTATAGTCGATAGGCCACAGCTTCAACATGAATGAGGATCTCTAAGAGGCCAGTGTACTTGATAATTATCTTCCCTTTCTTTATAAATTTCATGATCCTCTTTCATGAAGATATGTAGATGAATACAATGTCTCCAACCTTAAACTCAAGGTCCCATCAATGATTTTATGTATATCTCTTTGGCTGAATTTGAGATTCCTTGATGTGATGATGAATGGTTTTCAACTTGTCTACAATTTATTTGAACATTTCAGGTCCTAGGAGCTTATGTCCACTGACAGCATCCCAGCATTTAGGTCTTCTAAATCTTTTCACATAAAGGGTTTCATATAGATCCATTTTGATGCTCGAGTGGAAACTATTATTGTAGGATAATTTGAACAGTGCAAGATGTTGGTCCCATCATATTTTGAGGTCTATAGAACATGCTCTCAACATGTCTTCTAGTTTTTGAATATTCCACTCAGACTGGCCTTCAGTTTGAGGATGATAGGCCATACTGAAGTTCAGCCCAGTGCTTAGAGCATGTTGGAGACTTTTCCAGAATATATAGGTGAATCTCAGATCTAAGTGAGATACAATAGATATAGTACTCCATGCATCCTTACCACTTATTTCTTGTATATTTTTGAAATTTTATCTAGTGATAAGTCCACTAAATTTGTGATAAAGTGAGCTATCTCTTTAAGATGAACCACATTAACCCATAGAGCATTTTTTCCGCTAGATGTCTTTGGAAGTCTAGTGAAAAAGTATATTGTGGTTTTTTCCTATTTCTATGTTGGTATGGGTAATGGTTGAATCACCCCTTTATACTTTTTACTTTCATCCTTCACTTGAAAACATTATAATCACTTTGATTTGTATTCATAAATCTCATTTTTCATATTGTCCCACCAAAAGTTCTCATGAATATCTCGATACATCCATGTGCTCCCTCAGAGGATAGAGAATGATTGAGCTATGTGCATCATTCATAAGATTTTTATTTATCTTTGAATTTGATGGTACACATAATCATGAAATAAATATTACAACTCCATTCTCATCAATCTTAAACTCAAAGGATTTCCCATTTTTGATAGCTTCCATATTTTTCTGAATTTCCACATCATTTATATGAACATTCTTTATTTTTTACATAGAGGAAAGTTTAATAATGATTTTAGAAATGATTAATGATGATCCTTCTTTAATGATTCTCATATCCATCCTTTGTAAGTATATGAAGACCAGATCCTTCAAAATTATCATCATTTATAAAGATGTAAGATCCTTTATACTTAAATAATCCTCCACGCTATTTTCTTTACTCGGATGGTAGTGGATTGAGAAGTTATAATCCTTGACGAACTCAAACCATATTTTTTGGAGTATATTAATCTCCTTATGTGTGAATATTTATTTTGGACTCTTGTGATCTGTATATATCTCACACTTCTCCCCACAAATATAATTATGCTGGATTTTCAATGCGAAGATTATAACCGCCAACTCCAAATCATGCATAGGATAGTTTTGATCATAAATTTTCAACTTCCTTGAGGTTTAGGATATCAATTTATCAATTTTCATTAGTATAAAACATAAAAATTTCTTTTATGTATCGATATAAACCACAAAAAGTTCTCCAATTTTAAGGAGTGTGAGTATTAGTGCAGTGATAAGCCTTTTTTGAGATACATAAAGCTTTCCTCACATTCTTGAGTCCAAAAAACATCACTCACTTTAGTTCTATCTTGGTAATTGGGTTTGAAAATCATGATATGTTCTTTAGAAATCCTCGGTTATACTCAGCTAGGAAAAAAAATCTATGGATCACTATTACAGATGTTGGATGGGGCCACTCTTCGATTACCTTTGTCTTTAAAGGGTCCACATATATCCCTTTACTGGTGATAACATTCCCTAAGAATGATACTTTCTATATATAGAACTCACATTTACTGTACTTTTTATATAGTTTATCCCTTTTAAAAGTCTTCAACATAGTATTCAAATTCTATTTATGTTCCTCCTTTCTCTTGGAGTATATTATAATATCATCGATAAAGACTACCACAAATTTGTTGAGGTAATATCTAAAGAATTAATTCATTAAATCCAAGAAAATTTCTGGAGAATTATTGAGTTCTAGGGGAATAACTATGAACTCATAGTGTCCATACCTCATTCAAAAGGCAGTCTTGGGAATATCTTCTTTCCTCACATTTAATTTGTGATATCCTGATGAAAGGACCACATTAGAGAAATAACTGACCCCACATAGCTGATCAAATAATTCATCTATCCATGAAAGAGAATACTTGTTCTTTATCACAATTTTATTGTGCTAACGATAATCAATGAAGAGGTTCATTGATCTATCCTTTTTGTTGAAGAGGTCTGGTGCACCCCATGGGGAATCACTTAGGTGTATAAAACACTTTTTCATATTCTCCTGTAACTTCTTCTTCAGTTCTTCCAGCTCAATATTGGATATTCTATAAGGTATATTTGGTAGAGGTAGAGATATAGGAATAATTTCAATTGATAATTGAACTTCTTGGTCTGGGGGAAGAACATACAACTCTTCGGGGGAATACATCAATTTAATCCCTCACAATGGGTATATATTTGTTCATGATAATATCCTTTTTCTCAATCATTTGAGTGAGATTTTCTTACTCATATGGCAATAATATCCACACCTAAGATACTGATTCTGAAGAAGATTCATATTCATCATTACACATATAAATAATTGGAGGATTCTTTAGGATGTGAATAATGATCTCCTTTCCCGACATTTTATGTTGGATTTTTTTTAAAGATATCCAATCCATGCCCAAAATAACATCAAAATCTACCAAAGTAAGCATGAAAAGATTTTATGGGAGGTTCAGTCTACAAAAATTAACTGGGTAGGAGTTATGTACTTTCGATGTAATAATTTCTCCATTAACTGTTCTCACAAATAATTCAGTCTCCAAATCTTGAGGTGGTGTTTGAATAATTATACTAAACCTGAAAGATGTAAACAAATGCATAGAACTAGAGTCATATAGTCTGTTTTATATTCTTGAATGAATAACTATCATACCTATCACCACATCACTTTCTGGATCAACATCAGTAGTAGTGATAGCATAAGCCCTTCCTTGTTTCCCTGGAGGTTGTTGTTGATTTCCTTTGAAAACCCTAGGATTAGAGCATTGGTTTGAAAAATTCCCATGTTCCTTGCAGTTGAAACACTACAATATTGGGTGAGTGTTGATATGAAACTTCAGTTTTTTATTACACATCAGTGGAATTATTCATATCTATTCATAAGTTCTTTTCTAGATTCCCTATTATTTCACATTTGAAGCATTTATTAGTTCCCTTTAGACAGTTCCCAATATGCTTCTTCCCATAATTTTGGAACATGAGATATCCGATATTCTTTCCACCATGGGGTTTATTGGTAGATCCACCTATATTAGACTTAATTTTCTATGTGTTTTCATTTTTACCATGATACCATTTAGAGTCTATAATCTCCATTTCAACCTTGAGGGAATAATGGACAATATCCTCATAACTGTTGAAGTCTCGAATCACCAGTGCTCTTTCATAAACTAATATTTACTCCATTAATGAAGGGATCCACATTGTTTTCTGTGTTCATGACAATGTCGGACGCATATATTGCAAGTTGCGTAATGTTTTATTTATACACCCCAATAAAATCATCTTCAATCTGCTTATGTCTGAGGAAATATCTTTCCATATTCAGATAGAGGGTTTGGGGAAAGTATTTAATAAAACACATTTTCATGATTTATGCCCATTACATGGAATTAATATCATCCTCAGACTTCATATTTTTGATCAATTTACACCACTGATTAACTTCCGCATCAAAACAATAAACCTCCAGCACAACTTTCTCTTCTTCTGAGCACTGGAGGATAAAGAATATCTTCTTAATGGAGTTAATCCATTGTTCTACAAGGATAGTATCAGAAGATCCACTAAACATGGGAGGCCGTTTCCGTATGAAGGATTATATTACAACTTATCTCTCTTAGGATAAGGAGGTAGTTCCACGTGATTCAAGTTGTTAATCATAAATTGATCCATATTAGAAAGTACTATCAAGATGTTTTGATCACCCATTTCCATCATATTTAGAATATCGTTAGAAAAATCATCACATTTCCTATCACATTGACTGTTGGAATGTGTTATACTATTTTCATCTTTTATCTAATATATATAATGTGAAATTATGGGGCCTTGAATAATTAGTTAATAATCATAAAAATGAAACTTTAAACATAAAAAGATAAAATCTCAAAGGAAAATTATATCCTAACTTGTGATTCTCCAGGATTCAATCTATTTTTTCCATGATCTGTTTCCTAACATATTTTATTATGAGAATTTTTTGTTCCCTTAATAATAGTTTGTAATGAAATTATGAATTTAACAAAGCCTATCCCCCAAGAGTGTCAAAACAGGTGTGCAGTAAGGCCCACATTCATGTACCATGTTTCCCCAAGTCAGGCCTAGAAAAACTTGTCAGAGTTTTCACTCCTAGGTACATTTATTCTTAAACCACGTCCACTTGTAGTATCTATACATGGATGTATTTTCTTTGATAAACCAATTACTCCATACTTACCAAAATTTGTGGATTTTTTTTATCATAAATAGTCTTATCCATAGTGTTCTTAATAATTTTATTTATTCATAGTATCCAAAAATAACTAAACTTGTCCTCTAATATCAACTATAGAGACCTTATCATTTTAAATATGTCATTACACAATTTTTATCACAATTAAACAACAAATTACTATCCAAGGATCTTAAAGTCTCGTGTCTTGGAAGACTAGGTACATAAAACTGAAAACAAAGAAATAAATAAAACATTTATTTATTTATCATTAATTATGAACTCTTAACTTCCTTTGATCCCTTATATCTTTATAGGATAACCTATGAATAACATGAAAAATTTGATGAGATAAAAATCCCTATAAGGGAGTAAAGATTAAAATAAAGCTCAGAACATGGGTTTGAAGGCATAACATAATGATATAAAAAGGAATGGAACATGATTAAAAATAAGGAATAAAAACATGGGATCATATAATAATGGATTAATAATAGTGTGGTAGCAACATATAATATTATTTTAGAACAATTCAAAGCTCGTTCCACATAGAGAAGCACAGGTAAAGGATTGTTGCACATAGAGGAGCATGAGTCAAGGATAAACAGAAAGACTGGTGCACATAACATCTCATGAGGCTATACATTACCCAATAAATTGGAGTGATATATGGGTTCACCCACCATAACATGTTCATGAATATTTTTTCCACATAAATAATCATACATTATCAATCAAACATAAATATAAGGGTTTCCCATTGAAAGAATTGGGTATCAGAATATGTCAAAGGGAATATAAAATGGGAATAACATAGTTATTTACATGAAATGATGGATTTAAATCATAAATAGAAATTCATATGGTAATATAGGCATATATCATGATAATTGATGTCAAACTGAAATAAAAATAGCTGTTAAGTAACTTTAGAAATAAAACATTTTTGTACGGTTTAAAAAAAATCAAGATTATTTAAAATGGAAAATGAATAATTGTTTATATAAAACCATATTTTCACCAAGGTAGTTTTTCATGATAAAATGAGTGATTTTATAAAAATAATGGTGGCTTGAAACATATTAGGGATCACACTTAAAAATTGGTATGAATTTAGGAGGATCCCTTGAATCAGGTTTTCCTTTCAGAAAGATTTGAGAAGGGAACCTTTTAAAAACATGTATATCCCAGAAAGGAAAGATAAATGGATATTGATATATGAGTTTGGAACATATCCAAAAAATTTATAATATTTTCGTAAATATAAAATATAATTTCATTTGGGTAATATGAGATAAATAATAACCCAAATGAATAATGGAGGTTCAGGTAGAATCCCTTACCTTATGTCTAAAACGATTACACAATTGATCTTATTATCTGGAATGATCACATTAGATTAATTTATTAATAATTATATAACCTTTTATACTTGTATTTTATTTATTAAAACATTATTATGTTCATTTATGTCCTTTTTGATGGGTTAAAAGATTCAATTTCATCATTTGGGAGCGTTGATTTCCTTGGTTTTCATGATCAGTTTACTTGTATATGTTTATGAAAATTATGTTGAATGAGTATAGTTGTCCAGAACATAACTTATATATTATTAATGTACTTATAAGTTATTAAAATATAATTTTTTTCCCATAAGTGAGGATGATTCATCGGAAAATTCATTAATGATAATCTTTTCGATTAATTTAGCATTTTTGATCACAAGAAACTCATTTTGTTTTATAAATGAATATAATGTGTAAAGAATGATTCGATTAAATTAAATAATATATAATATATATTTTATAATTTTTTTCAACCATAAAAAATGGTTTCATTACCACCCTTGAAGATAGAATTGAACGATGAAATCACACTGTTCACAATGGTGGTAAATCGGCACCTCACAGATAATGTTTTCATTCTTAAAGTAAAAGAGAGAGAAGAAGGAATTGATGAATAATTATTAAATAAACACGATTAAATTAAATTATATTTAAGATACTTGAGACTTAATTCCATTTAGATGAGGGTAGGTGAGGAGAGAAAATGGAAAGAAATGAATTTGGAAAGAACTTGAAAGAAAACAGAAGAGGGTTTTACCTCTTGATTCCTTCTTCTTGAGAACCTCCTTTGGTGATTGGTTTTGGTCTTTATTAAGATAAAAAATATCATAGAATTTGGGGAGAGATTTTTTAAGATTATTTTTCCTAAAATAGACAAGGCTCAAGGTTTGAGAGGTGCGAGGAGAAAAGGAAGTGAAAGGTGGTATTTATAGTGGAGGAGGAGGAGGTTCTCTCAACATTTTATTCAATAATTTTTTATTTTTCTCAAGAAAAGATATATTTATTATTATTGAGACTAAATAAAGTAATTTTTATATGTAAATTCTAAAAAATGGTCACCTACATCATCTATAACTCAAGCATGACTCAAAAATTTATTTATTTACATATACTGTAAATTACCATATTTTACTATTCACAAAAATTTAAGTATTTTAGAAAAATGACAAAAATTCACCCTAACCATTTTTTGATGTGTAGAATTATAAAATTAAATCAATTTTAAGAAAATAATTTTCCGAATATGATAAATTTAATTTTTAATTAAAATCATAATTTTCATGAAAAATACAAATTTTAAAACTTAAACTGCTTTTCTAACACTTTGAAAAATTTATTAAGGTATTATAAAACTATCTTATTATTATAATAAATCAAAACAATAATTTATGAATAAATTTTATTTTAAATTATTAAATTAGTCATAAAATTTTAATTAAATATTTATTTCTTATAAAAATACCAACACTTAATAAATAATATTTAAAATATTTATTTACTTATACTATGATATAATTATGTCATATTTCGACTTATAATATGGGTAAATTTTATTTATACTTTCATTGGTGATATTACTATTCAATTGACCGGTTTACTATTCATAAGGGTCACATTACTGTTCCAAAGTTGAAGTTATTATTTCATCAGTATAGGTTCCTTAACTTATAAAAACTATTCTTATTTAATTTATTAATCATTTATAAATATTTTATTGTGTTATATATGTGTTTATACCATATGATATAATTATAAGAAGGGAAAATATATAAAACTTTGGCTGGTTAAATGTATCCTCCTGGCCGTCTTCCTGAACCTCGATGGTCATTGACTAAGATGAGATAATGTGTAGCCAAATCTAGGTTTAACTGAGAATTTCCATAGAATTTCAAGAAAACACATATCAATGTTTCTCTATAAATGAAATTTACATCTCTTTCTCCTAAAGAGTCATGGAATCACTTATCAATTTAAACTATGGGTCTTCCTCTATTCCAAAATTCACTTGACTGATCTCATCAATGGTGGGGAAGATGGCTACCTCAAATGTAGGAGGGGAGTTTCTGAGTCATCCTACTATTCTTCCAACTCTGAGTCTGTGGATTCATTTTTATACATGGTGGGTAATCCATGGTAATATCTATCAATATTGAGGTGATAGAGGCCATGGGAAGAGACTTTGTCACCCTAAATTTACAAAGTCATCATAGTGAGATTTTGGAGTTGATTATTTTTTTTTCATGCTGCCTCTAGGGATAAGAGAAGCTTGGACATATAGGATTAAGTATATTTCATCCATTAGGTTTATAGGTAAAACATAGTCATTGTCGAGTATACTCTATGGATTTTTAGGGTCGGTCCCCAAGCCATTGGGGGATACAATATATATATCTTCATCCACCATTGGTTTTTCCCCTCTATATTTTAGAAACCTACCTCAACATATAAAAATTCATTGGAATCGAAGGGGATGCTATCACTATGTAGTATGCTAACACTATTTTTGATTGTATTTTTTAAAAATTGATGAATTGTTGATGGAACCACCACATAGATATGAATCCAAGGTCTTATAAATAGGAAATTATATATTGTTTCTTACTAGATAACCATGAAATTAGTATTATATAGGGGATCCCAAAACAGAGCCTTGAGGTAGATCTTCCTAAGAGGTATTTCCATTATCTTTTCATACCCTTGGATGGTTATCATAATTAGAGATAATTACCCCTATATATCCCAAACATCTATGGTTATGAATTGGGGTGATTTTGATCCTGAAACCAATGTAAACCAGATCTCTTTGAATGTTAACATCATTAAGTTTTCGAGTAGGGGTTTAATATGTTTCTAGATGAATTCTTCCTAATCTTTCTCTATGAATGAGATGGAAAAATAGAATTATGGTTTCATAGTTTCCACTTGATATACCATTGATACAATGAATTCTATCTTGAAATATTAAGGGATCTAGAGGGCTTTAATGACTAACTCTATGAGTTATTTTGAAAGATGGAGGGAATCTATGATTATGAGTTTTTCTAGATGAACGACCAACTATTTCATGACATCATAATTTTAGGACAAAGTTCTTTAATTCCCATGGTGGGGATAATACTTATTATGTGGTTTAAGAGCATAGTTATTTGTGCTGGATGGGAATAGTGTTTGATTATAGGTTGGGGGAGCATCTAATACTAGTGTAGTAAGTCATTGTGGCCTTCTATTTTGTCTAAGATGATAAAAGAATCACATCCTAACCAGTAAGTTGTGTAAGATAACAAGTATTGGGAGGCCACTAGAGGGCTCTGGGTCACCTCCTTATTTATTTTGGGATTTCTGGAGTTCTCTCCTAAATGTATCATATGTGTATATATCCTCTGTAGGTATGTCAACAAGATATTAGGTCTGACCACACCCACACTGTCCCCTGTATCCTCAACTCTTATACCTTCTGCCTCCATCTCCCTATTCAGTTACATGGGACTCATAATCGGAGATGTATTAAACATCATATATGTGGTATGTTAGGTTTATTATGTTAACAGAACCAATGATGAGCTCTTCATCTGACAATGGTTCTAATTGGTGGAGCAGTTCCCATTCTCTCGACATTAAAGGAACTAAATCTGCAAGATTTAGCGCTTGTGGAGGAGATAAATATGATTCTTCCTCTTATTTTTTTATTGTGTTTAACGATTACATCTTCCTCTAAGAGGTGTATTCTATTTCACCTATCTAGGTGATGGGATTATTATGGGTTTGAAAATTTTTGATCTCAGGGTGGCATGATCTCGGTCAACTATCTTTTGAGCCATCAAGTTATCAATCTTATATCCACAACTGGCTGAAACTTCTTGTTAATCACCCTCTTCCTCTGGTTGGGAAATAGTTACACAAGTCACATTTAATGGGTAATTTTACATCATCACCTATCTAGAATAAACTAATCTTTAGAGGATGTATTTAAATATAATGAAATCTTAGATGGTGTGACCCAACCTCTTATGGAAAGGATAGTAGTTGAGGTGATCAGTAAGGTTGACCTCATTGGGTTTCTTGGGCTATGATAGCTTGAGTAGGTTATTTTACATGGATGTAAGGAAATATCTAGTATATTATCAGTTGAAAATTATAATTATTTATTCATACATTCCTCAAATTGTGAGATACCCTGATCTCATATTTCTTCAGGATGACAATTATTCTGTTGTTACTGTCACTCGACGAGAGGTGTCAGGTGATTTATGTCCTACCTATGTTTTTGAATGGGCACTGCTACTAGTTTGAGGGTAAAAATTCTAGTCAATACCTTAACAAGACCTTCCCCTATGATGAGGGCATGGAATGAGATTTATTTCCCCCACCGAATGGAATCTTCCTAGCATCGTTCCATTTTCAAAAACTCATGGAATCCCTATAGATATTTCACCAGGAGTAGTGGTCTTTGTATATCAACCATAAGACTTTCATTATAGAGTTCTGGTAAATTATCTTACAAGATAAGGATAATTATTGAATAGTTCAAACCCTTCCATCTGGTGATGAATTAAAAAACCCCCACTTTCTCACATTTCTTGTAGTTTGTGAGGTCTAAAAACATCATTTTCTTTAGTGTAGAGTTAAACTGTAATGATCAAATCTTTTATAAATGAAATTACCTTCTTATAATTATGTATTATAGTATAATAATATAATATTACATGTATAACACAACAAAAACCTTACAAATCAAGAATGAGTTAAATAAAAGGTATCTCTAGAATTTAAGAAACACATACTGATGAAATATTAACTTGGCCTTTAGAATAGTAATGTGAAACTTATGAATAGTAAACTGGCCAATTATATAGTAAACTCACTAATGAAAGTATAAATAAAATTTATCCATTTTATAACCGATAATATGATATAATTATTTCATA